>CM062390.1:24642431-25298998 GCA_031304145.1 Cardiospermum halicacabum
CTGTCGAACCTTACAAAAAAAATATAAAGTATTCTACTTGACACCTTTCATTATCACATTAGAACCCTTGTAAATATATAAATCACCACCTTCAACTTTAAAACTGAACTCTTTGTTATCTAGCAAACTCAATGATATCATATTTTTGACATGTGTGGAACGTACCTAACATTGTTCAATGTGCAGAATTTACCACTATATGTCTGAAGCTTAATAGAGCCTATTCTTTCAATCTTCCAAGTAGAACTGTTGGCCATGGAAACATTACCTCCTTCTATTTGCTCGTAGGTTGCAAAACACTCTCTCTTCAAACATATGTGATAAGAGGCTCCTGTATTCAGAATCCATACATCAGTATGATGAGAATGTTCATCAACAACTAGAGCTAAATCCTCTTCAGAATTGGTGTCAACTCTTGCTACAGCAGCAGAATCTGATTTTTGTTCTTGTTGCTTCTTCTTCGGACAATCATATTTTCCATGTCCTTTTTTCCTTACAGTAGTTACAGACGTCATCTGAATTAAGACCCTTCTTGGATTTCTTTTTTTCTGAATTTCCATATCCTTTGCTAATACTAGCTGCTAATCTGACAACCTAATTATCTGTATTTATATCAGTTGCCTTATGGCGCAGCTAAGAGATGATCTAACTTCTTCCAGAGACAAGGTATCTTTTCCAACAACAAAAAATTGCACAAAATTCTCATATGATTGTGGTAAAGATACTACTAGGATTAAGGGAGCATCCTCATCTTCAATCTTGATGTCAATATTATGCAAATCTAACATAATCGTATTCATTTTGTCTAAATGATCTCTAAGTTCCATACCTTCCTGCATTTGTAGATTGAACGGACATTGCTTCAAAAGCAACTTGTTGGTTAAAGACTTCGTCATTATCATTTTGTCTAAGTGATCTCTAAGTTGCATACCTTTCTGCATTCGCAGATTGAACAGACGTTACTTCAAAAGCAACTTGTTGGTTAAAGACTTCGTCATGTATAAACTTTCCAATTTTAACCACAGATCTACAACCTCAATGATGACATCACCTGCAAGAAACAATATGATAATTGAATGTGCTTTCTCCTCCAGAGTAGTCATGTCAGCGTCATTAGAAGTCACTCCCTTTTTATCCTTCGATAATGACGCCCACAAACCTTGTTGTTTCAACAAGGCTCGATCTTAATTTGCCATAAACTAAAACTATTTCTTCCATTGAATTTGTCAATTTTCACATTCAAAGCAGACATCTTTCTCACCAGATTACAAACCCTGATTAACCTTACTCTGATACTAGTTTGTTATAACGGATGTGAGAAAGATAGTGGTATAGTGACAAAACAAAATATACACCAGATTTTCATGGTTCACTAACAATGTGTTAGTTACCTCCATCACGATACAGAAATCAGATTTTATTAGAGGAAAACATATTACAATAACAGACTTTCTCTTTTCAGATGTATTTTTTCTATATTTTAGGTTAAGATAGAAGTTTATTTATAGTACTCCAACAGAAAACCTAATTAGAGACAGAAACAGAAATCCTAATTAAGGATAGAAACTGAAATCCTAATTAGAGATAGAAATAGAAAACCTGATCAGGGAAAAAGAAAACAGAAATTCTAATTAAGGACAGAAACAGAAAACCTAATTATAGAACAGAAACAGAAATCCTAATTAGAAACCGAAATAGAAAACCTAATTAGAAATATTCAAAACATAACAACCATGATAAATTAATTTATAAATTAATTTATTTTTAATCTGAATAATTAAAAATAAATAAATAAACAAATAAATATTGTGTCCTAAAACTTTAACATTTTTAAACTAATACAATTGCTATCTCTTTCCATATTTTTTATAAGATAAAAATGTGAATATAAAAATAAAAAATCCAATTAAATTTTACTAGAAATTGATTCCAAAAAATAAAATTCAAAATAAATTGAATTGCTTTAATTTTTGGAATGAAAAAACAAAATGATAATAATAATCTATATATTATATAAAGCTGAACTCTTCAGCGGGCCCACAAAGATGACATGGCGCGCTGAGAGTTCAGCTTTTAGTGTAAAAACATAAAAAAAAAAAAAAAAAAATGGACATTTCCGTGTTTCATTCCTATTTTGCGAATCAAAATGTAATATGTGGCGGTAAGATGTTTAGATTATATCATAATGTAAAGAAATCAAAAGGTTTCAGTTTCAACCTATTTCTCTCCATCAATCAATGATCTTTATTTTCTCTTAATTCACTCTTTCTTTTTCACCTTTTAAATTGACATCTTTTTCTCTCTTCTCCACCTCTGTGTACAACTACTCTCTTTCTTCACATCTCAGAATCAATCTCGCTGTCTTCTTTTTCTCTAAAGGTATATTTTAAAAGTTTGTTTTTAATTTTTTACTCTATTTTTAGTAGCTTTTTAAGTGCTTAAATTTATTATTATTACTTTTGGAAAAATGAGTGTTTTTGTTGGCGACCAGAGAGTTTGTTTTTAGTTATGGTGCTTTGATTTTATTACGAATATGAATTTTTACTTAGGTTTCAAAAGACAGATGAGGAGGATGAGGAAGTTACCAGGGAAGGATCCGTGGAAATGTTACTTAAAAAAAAAATGAAGTCGGTAAAATATAAGTTGAGAAAAAAAATTGATTTTAATTCTTTTTTTTTTTTTTAATTCTTTGAGGTGATGAAGATATTTGGAGACTTTTAGGTTTAGTTATATATATATATATATATATATATATATAGTTTTCTTTTTTTTTATTTTTTTTCTTTTTTAACATATATTATTAACTTATTTGTTTATAAAATACCTGATTTTTTGTGTTTGTACTTCCCAGAGTAAATTAAGATTTCCATTCTAAGAAATGAAATAAAATTGACATTTTTGTGGTTGGAGAAGGTAGAGGGGCATTACAAATAAGGTTCATCTTAAGTGCTACTATTTATATAATAAATTTAGTTATTTTATTTTTAAATTGTAAAATTTTTATTTATTTCTCAACTTTTAAATGATTACTTTGTTTTTATCTTCATATATTTCTCCTTAATTATATGCCATCAATGTCATTAACTGATCAATCATTTTGAATTCTATAACTTTTAATTTGATAAATTGTACTATTAATTATAATTTATAACTATACTAATTAAATTATTTTTTTTCGTATTACTTATTTGTTTCATTGGATTAATTCATTATAAAAATAAATTTAGAAAATATTAAAGGTATAGTCAAAACATACCCAACAATTTATTAAGATAATATTTTTTTAAATTAAATATGATTGAATTCTATTTATTTAATATTAAATTATATATATAAATGTATTACTAAATATTACAAATATTAAAAAAAATAAAAGAAAATTTCAATTATTAGATGAGAACTATACAAATTCCTTATAAAAATAAAAATTAGAATATATATATATTTTTAAAAAATATATCATAATAAATATAAAATAAATTATTTTTTACGTATATTTCTTTTCATCACTGATAATTTTAATTTTATAATATTATTTTTTCTAATTTTATTTATTTATATTTGAATTTAAATGTGAATTTTAATTATATTAAATATACAATATATTATTATAAATGTTGTTTCTGTTAAATGTAATTTCAATTATATTAAATATGTAATCATTCCAATTATATCTTAATAATAACATCCATTCATGAAATTTTCAATATTTTTTTGTTTCCTATTATATTCTTTGAATTATATAATAAATCAGAATTTATTATTTAACAAATAAAATCACATAAATATACATTCTATTTGATTAGAAATGTGTTTAATTATTTTGAATTTAACTATTTATTAATAAAAAATCAAATTTTTATTCTTTTTTATAATACTGAACTAAAAATGAAATTGTGTATACTACATATAAATTGAGTTGTTCTTATTATAGTTAGAAATAAAATTTTATATATATTCTTATTTAAAATATTAAAATATAAAATAGTAATTTTAAAAATAATAAACACCAGGCAACGCACGGACGAATTACCTAATAATAATAATAATAATAATAATAATAATAATAAAATAAATTTATTAAAATTTAAATGTTATACTATATAGATAATAAATGTAAAGCATTATAATAAATCGAAACTTACTAAAGAAGTGATTTTTCTTTAAATCAAACTAAAATACATAGTAGTCAAGATGTACATCAGGCCTATATCAGCATAAATGAATTATATAGTGGTCATAAATCAGATAAATAAATTTCAAGGGACGGGAACGAAAAATTCTCAGACGTTACAACCAAATCCCTCATAATCTACTAAACTCCAATGCAATTCTTCTACTTTCAACTCTGACCATTGTACAAGTCCTAATAAACAAGAAGACAACTTTGTGATTTTCACTGTTTTATAGTTTAACATGTATACTACAGATACATAACAAGATTCATACAAGAATTTCTGAACTGGAAATATAGGTACTTGATCTTAAATCATTTTCCAAACTGAGATTTCTTAAAGACGTGTTGAAATCACGTTCATGAATCTCATGCCCTTTCGTCGCTGGTATGATTTGGAACTTCGGATTGGCTGTCCAGCGGCATGTATTGAGCCATAATAGCTCTGATTTCTGAATCCATGTATGACTGCAAAGAAGAAGAAGATGATGAGTTTAATACTAAGCATAAGGTATATTTGAATGCATAGAAATCGGCAAATGTGCAATGAGCTTTCAACTAAGCATAAGGTATATTTGAATGCACAGAAATCTGCAAAAGAAAATGGAAAGCTTACCCTTAATCTATATTTATAAACTAAATATGCACCACCACCAGCCATACCCAAGCCGATCAAAATGACCCAGACAGCAGCCCAAGCGGATCTAACTTCCCTAGCTGTCTTACCTGTAATTGAATAAAGATAAGTCATCAAATGAAAAATATGATTGAATATTTATGATGGACGGATTATGAATTAGCAAAAGGGTCTTGTTCTCACTTATGCAAGTATCATGGTCCCTGATATACAAAAGGTCTCCACTGCAAGTGCACTCATAGCTTCCCCATGTGTTTTTGCAGCTACATTCTGGGCACTGACAAGCTTTCCTTTCTTTGCATTCATCCACATCTGTATGTTATAAAACAGTTAAAAGATGACAATTATCAACTCTAGGTATATGAAATAAGAAACACATCAGACTCTCTGACATGACTTCAACCGTAGAAAGAGAACTCAACAGCAGAAAAGCAGCTTATCCTTGTTAAAACTCAGTCACATATGTGTTAAGCTGCAACTACTCAAAATCATAACAGTAGGTGACAGCCTTTTCAACATCTGAAGCCAATTCTTTTTATAATTTACTTCTAATATTCCAGTCAAGAATCTAATCCATAGGCATACTCTAAAACTTATGGTACCGCAAGTGAAAATATATATATTGCAGTTAGTGGGCATAATGTATATTTGGCCTTGCAAAGGCGAAGTGGCATGCTACATGCCATGTGTTGCTCTTCTTGTTAGTTTAAGCCCAATAGGTTTACAGGTATTGAAATATCCGCTCGCAGAGACCTACAACTGCTCAAGGAATATACCTCATGCATAGTTGTTTCTGGAACCAAAAAATTTAGACTTCTACAACAATGTTCAAAATTTGTAGTTATGCAGGGAAAGAAAATGATAAAACAATACAATAGTAAGAGATGCTTATACCTACGCAGCTCTTCACACCATCGCCTTTAAACCCTTTAGGGCATTCACATTTACCATCCTGCAATACGTTCATCACATATTACAGCAAAACGTCAGTCCGACACTGTAGGAATCACCTCCATGATGAACAGCATAAAAAGGAACATGTCAATTTTGCTCACCACACAAGCAGAGTAAGTGTGCCCATCCTTCGATTCATGCCAACAACCTCCATTATTTATCTTGCACTTTCCAGGTCCACTCACTATAAGAAAATTATTAAATCAGCGGAATATGTATAGGCCACTTAGTTGCCAAAATGTTAATGAACAACATACGAAAAATAGTAGAAACATAAAACTTTTATCATTTTTCACGTAAGTATAGACGTCAATATCTAACGAAGAAATTCAATGATTTACAGTACACCAGCTACATAATGCAAATCCTGAATAACATTTTTTTAACTATTCATCAGATTAAAGATCAATGTTCACATACATAATAAAAAAGAACCAAAAGATTATGGTTAAACAAATTTATTCATTCAATAGTGATGGAATCATTCTTAAAGACATAATAATTAGATAATTATTCTCACCTTCACAGTGGCTGTATCCATCTCCTTTGAACTGTACGCCATCCACCACTGGGCATTCACACACCCTCCCACGGAATGTATCCTATCATGGGAACAACTCAAGACCTCAGCTAATTACTGGAGGAAACTAATCATACGTAAAAATAATATAAAGCATGATAAGAATCTGTGAGTTCAGAAGCTTTCATTTGCACCTTGCATGCTGTGATGTTGGCAGTTTTATCTTGCCAGCAACCCCCATTATTATCCAAGCATTCGTTTGTCTCGACATCTGCCCACAAGACCAAAGATTCGCTATTCAGTAAGTAAAGTACAGAATGAACAGAACTCAATTAGTTGGACCATATTACCGAAAGGTCCAAATCCCATTGAAGTATAAATTTCCATTCCCAGTAACCATATTAGCACACAAATAAATTTGCACTGCGCAGCTTTCAGACATTGATTGCTGCACAATGACCTCCACTCCAAATGACCTAGTAACTTAAATTAGGGATCAAGCTACAAAGTGAAACTTACCGCCACTCAAACAAACAGATGGTTCAGTTGTTTCCTCGAAACCAGCACAGATGGCCTTCAGGACAGCACCTTTCTCCAACTTACCTGTGCAAGCAAACATTTTTAGAACCAAAATAGTGTAGAAGGTTTATATCTGAACCCATCTTCATCACAAACCTCGATACTGCCGATTGTTGACCACAAGGGTAGGCAATATGGTGACATCACCTCTTGATCCTTTTCCAATCTATGGAAAGCATTTTATGAAAAAAAGTTGGTAAGTGTAAAGTAACTACAACCTGTTTAAAATCAGAAATAAAAGTGAAAGAACCTGCCGCGAGTTGACGCATCAATTGCCTAAATATTCTAAACCATGTGATTTGAATTACCTGGGCATCTTGCTCTTCTTTTAGAACAGGATTGTCAGCATCAGCATTGGGATCTCCCATGCACTTGTTGATCTTCTGACTATCAAGCCCTGTCCAAACAACATCATCACTGAATATAATGATCTAAGTCCACCTAAAAACTAAAAGATGAAATGATGAGTCATATACCAAGACTTTTGATGACTGAATTGGCACAATCTTGGTTGTACTTTTTATCCTTCATGGGACATCTAATTTGAAAGTCAGTAACATAGTCCCACCACACCCAAGGCTTTCTGGACTCATTTGCCACTTTAAACACACACAGCTGCCTCAAATTTTCAAGAACAACATCTTTTCCTTCATAGCCAGTGCTGAAGTCTTGTTCTGGATCAGGGGCACAGTATCTACCATGATTGATACACTGTGATTTGCATTGTCTGCTCAAGGTGAATGTCTGAGGACAATACCAAGTTATATAATGGGGTGTGAACTGTGTGTATCCACCCTTTTCAAGTATCTGTGCTGGACCCCTAAACTCCTTCACAAAGTGCATCAACATGTCACATTTAACTCCACATTCATCATTGCTGTTCGTCCATAACTCATACTCCACACGATCATCAGGGTGTGGAACAGCTTCTCTCCAATCAAGGTTCACATTAACCATTTCTCCCCCACTGACTGCTTTCTTCAGTGTCTCACCAAAGCTTTTGTCAATAAGTGCAGATGGAATTGTAATGTTCTCAAGATATTTAGCAGATGAAATATCCTCTTCAGGTGTGTCCATGGTTATTAATGCTTCCTCAATGTCATCTGCAACAAGTACTGCTGAAGCACCAGCCTTCTGTGCATTCCAAACCTTCAAAGCAAAGAAGCAATCTGGAAAGCCATACAAAAATATTATATACAAATCTTGCAACAAGATTACAAGAGGCCCCACATCAGATGCAATTTTAGAATAGAAAGCAAACAAAAATTTATACATGACCAATCAGAACGAACATTATTCACAGTTAAATGCATAGGAGAGTACCAAACAGCATCAAACTAAAATGAATGCAGAACGGACAATAATTTACTACAGCATAGGAATTATTAGAAACAAGTATCATATTTTCACCTGTTTGATAAACAATTACTCCAAACTATAGCAACATTGACTACTTTCCATGACTACAAAGCTAAGAAACATATTATGGAGGCTTAACTCAACAGCTTCTCACAGTGTTTCATATGCAAGTCAAATTTTTACAGGGCATGTTCCTCTCAAGTGTCATAGGCAAGAAAAAAATAGTAGCATAAAATAAATTAGAAGGTTCTTGATTTCCTGGACGGGATCAAAACTAAAAATAGAGGGCCGAAGCTCAAAATATCTTGAGTTTAAAATACGGGTACATACCAAAATCCCTCTACTTTTTATTAATATTCTTGTTTTCCCTCACTTTTAAAAATAATATGCAATTACATCAATATTTTTCGAAAATATTATCAAACCAAGTATAAAACAACCCCATTGTGTTTGTTCATGATGGGTAATAACTTAAGAAACAGACAGAAGATACTAGAATAATTGCATCAACCATTCAAGTGAAACAAGTACCATGAAATCCACTCACAAGAGTGTACTCTTTTAAAATGAAAGTGTTATAAGTCAGTAGACAATCAGATATGCAAACCTATAAATGAGATGATTATAGCAAAAAGAATCACAGTTTCACGAACCACCAAATAATAATCAAAATTAACCTTCCAATAAACTAATTCCTGGTAGAAGGCATATCCATCATCAACTAAGCAGATTTGCAACATTCAGAAATAGTAAAGAAGTTCACTCATGAAAACTCAACAGAACTTGAATATCAATAAGAAAGTCAAATGACTCAGAAAACAAAATGACAAAACCTCATGACTGGTTGAAAAGCACAATGAATAAAACTTGAAGCAGACATAGTCTGCGCAAAAGAGTACAGAAGAACAAACAACCAACTTGGCAACAGTAAAGAAATTCTCTTTAGCCAGAGTAAAGAGGAACAAACAAGCAACTTGGCACCGGTTAAGAAAATCTCTCTAGCCAACCAAATACAACCATTTTGATCTCTAGGTACCTTCAATCAACTTCGACCGGCTAAAGGAAGAAACAAATTATAAGTACCATAGAAAGTTAAAACTAAAATAAAATAAGAAGCTATAACCAGACAATCCAAAAGATATCAAACAAATGAGATTTCACCTCCTAAACCCACCAATCTAAAACTCAAATCCCACAAAACCAACAAAAATCAGAAGAAGGGTTTAGCTCAGAAGCTAAAATCAACCAATCTAATTCACAATACCAAACCAACACAATCTCAAACAACATAACCAAGCTCAAAACCAATCAATACATCCCCCAAAAGTCAACCAATTAAACAAGAACAAAAAACAGTACCTCCACGATCGACCAAAACGAAAGTAGGCAAAGAACCAGGCTTGGACTTAAACGAAATCCCAAACCCATCAAACTCCTTACAACCCTTCTGATTCTCCTTAGGATACACAACAGTACCAGCCATACTCCCGCCATACTGAGGAATCCCAAAGTTACCAATTGCACTATCGTGTGACCCTTTAATATTCTCCGGTGATGTCACCATCAAGCTATTCTTCTCGACGACGAATCTCGACACTGTGTTCCCCACATTTAAACACACAAACAAAAACCCCAGAAACAGCTTCCAACTGGGTTTCCCCATCTCTATTTCTTCGGGATTTGGTGGGGGTGCTTTTTCCTAGATCAGTTTATCAGAACATGTAACTGTGTTTGTTAAAATTTTCTCGTTGTGGGAAAAAAGTTTTAACAAAGTACACACAGATATTATTGAATGATATAGTTATCTGATAAGTTTCGATTTTGATTGCAGTTCAGGGGACTAATAAAAGGGCAACTACTACGTTTAATTGCGTGAGGTCGGGTGGGTCTTCGTGTGTGTGAGAGACGCAGAGACTTGCAGATGCTGCTACGTGTCTCTAGCCTATCATAATTTTCCGTGTATTTCGATTTTCCACGTAGGATTTAACTTTTTTTCTAGATTTGGTGGATAGATAACTGAAAAATAAAAAAACATTGTTCATGTGTTTTGCTTGATTTGAAAAAACATGTTGAAAAGTAGATGGAATAGTGGGCCAACTTAGTTTTTTTTTTTTTAAATAGAGAAAGTTCATCGGGAATCCTGTAGGCACCCCTAGAACTGAGCCGAACTTAGTTATTTATTCAAGTAAATGTGATCTATAGTATTGAAAGACAAACAATACAATATAAGACTTATGAGTCTGGTGTGGTTCCAGTTGCAGGAAGCTTAACATCTATAGGTTGTGTAACTCTTTGTTCACTAGCTGATCCAACAATGAGTGTATACTGACCAACAATCAGTTTACTTTTCCCATCAGTATCCACAAGACTGAATCTTTTACAAACATCAACAACAGTGTTCACTTCTTGAGTCTTTCCTTTCTCCACTGCCACTCTCTCAAACCCAATTAATTGTTCAATGGGTGCACCATTCACAGCACTGGAGGTTGGTGGCTTTAAAAACAATAGGAGCACATGTGATCCATCTCTTGGTCCACTGTTTCTCACCTCTGTGAGTATATTTATTGTCAGGTTTTGGCAGTTGACTGTGGAGATACCAATTGCTTGGGCATTTTGGGATGGAGAAATTATGGTTTTGGCTTTTGATGGGATGAGTATAGTGGTTGGAGCTGCTTTTATGGAATTGGAGAATTGTGAGTAGCTTAGTCCATGACCAAATTTGTATAGTGTTGTGTTGCCTGTGTAGAATCTGTAGGTTCTTCCTGGATAGTTGTCTGTTGTGTTGCTTCTCATTCTCATGTCTGTCATTGGAAGTTGTGTGTATGCATTTAAGTGCCATGTGAATGGTGACCTCCCACCTGAACAATCATGTATAGAACAGTTAGTATATTGAACTCAATATGTTTATGTAAATTCTACTTTTGAATGGTTTATTACCTGGATTGTAGTCACCAAAAATGACTTGAGCAATGGCATCACCTCCAGCTTGACCTGGATATCCAACCCATAAGATCCCACCAATCTTCTTGTTGTTCTTAGCAAAAGAGACATCAATTGGACCAGCAGCCATAACCACTAGAATCACAATCCCTTTTGCTGCATTAGCCACTTCGGTCACTAACTTCTCTTGATATCCTGGCAATGTCAAACTTTCCCTATCACACCCTTCTGCTTCTATAGACAGATCGAGCCCAACAATCAACACAACCGCATCAACATCAATTGCAGCTTTACTAGCTGCTGCAATGAGGCTCTCATCACCACATTTAACATCTCTACAACCAGGTTCATACACCACATTCTTTGCATACTTTTTAATCCCTTCCAAAGGGGTAACATAGCTGCAAGGTACACCCGCATAGTTGCTAATCATAACGTCTGTGACATTAGCATTTGGTCCTATAACAGCTAATTTTGGTACTGAATTTGACAGAGGAAGAGCTCCATTGTTGTTGTCTAATAAAACTATTCCTTCTTTAGCTGCTTCTAAAGCCAAAGCCTTGTTTTCTAATGTACATACATCTGATGGTCCTAGCTTCCCAAATGGAAGCAATTTTGGATTACCATCAAAGAAGCCAAGCCTCATGAGAACTATGTAGTTGTATATCAAGGACTGGTCTATAACAGATTCATTAACCTTGTTTTGCTTCACTGCACTCTCACTGAATCTTCCTAAATAATCTCCACAATTCATGTTCAAACCTGTGTAACAGGTTAATGTAATAAGAATAGTCTTCAATACATATCTGTCTATACATATATAAAATGTATCAATTAAGGTCACAAACCTGCTTTTAAAGCAAGAGCTACTGCATCTTGAGGAGTGGGCGTGTAACGGATTATTTCCTGATAAACCTGTATAGAATCACAATCCGAAACTATATATCTGTATAACAAATCCATTAAAAGATTAAAGTTAGACATAAATCCGAACACGGTCATCAATAAATGTAAATTTGATTGGTAAACAGCATTATACCCGTCAAGTCCCCATTGATCTCTGATTACACCTTTTAGCAAATTAGGATCAGCACAGGTAGGAACTCCATTGACTCTGTTGTATGAACACATTACACTACTCGCATGTCCCTCCTGGACACAACTCTTAAATGGGGGTTGATAAGTATCTTCCATGTCTTGCACCGTCACCTGTTAAAAAAATTAAATGTCTCAGTGTCTCTGTCATAGACTTAAATAATATCAAAATTTATGTACCTGAGCGTCAAAATGAAACCGATCAACACCTTTCCATTTATCAACATCATAAGCAGTATAATGCTTACAACAGCCTGACACTTTAAGCCTATTGTTGCTACTAGGAATCCCTCCTGCTTCACCAGTCTCTTGCAAACCCCGGACATAATTGACAGCATATGTTGACACAACCAAAGGGTCCTCACCAGGAGATTCCTGTGCGCGTCCCCATCTAGGATCACGAAGCACATTAATAGTAGGACTCCAATATGTCAACCCAGCTTGACCAACATTATACATAGCTCTAGCCTCAGTTGACACAACTTGACCCATTTTCAACCACAAACTCGAATTGAAACTGGCTGCTGATAATATAACAGCAGGGAAGCTAGTAGCACCTGGCACTGTTCCATTGAAAATTGCACCAGGACGCCCAACCTTCGCCACACCATGAAGGGCCTCATTCCACCAGCTGTATGCAGGCACTCCAAGCCTAGTAATGCCTGTTGCGACATCTACTAGTTGTCCCACCTTTTCGCTTAGATTTAAGCGTGAGACCAAGTCTTTAGCTCGGTCTTGGTATGATAAAGCTGTGTTGCAGAAGGGAAATTTGGCTGTTTCAGGTTTGGTTTGGTCACAGGCAAATGGTTGAGATGTGCATGGTGCTATTACTAAGAGAATAAACAGACCAAATGGTGAAAACAATTTTGTGATTTTCTTCATTATTGGTTTGTTATTCATGGTATAAAAGAGTTTTGGTTGTATTGGTATTTATAATAGAAGTGCAATGAGCAGTTTCATCTATCAATATCATAGATTCTAATGCTTGTAACCTAAGTTATTAATATTGTTACATGTGTCATTTCCAATCCAAGATTGAGCAAATCAAAAGACACTTTAGTATGCTTTTCTTTTAAATAAAATATATTCAATTTCTCTATTATTATAAACAAAATTAAATTACAAATAATCTCACCTATGCTAAAATAATACTATACCATTAAAAAAAATCAACATTTTATTTTTTTAATTGAAAAAATTCAAAAAATTTATTGATTTTTTTTTAGTATTTTTAATTATTAAAATAGAATTGCAGTACATTAAAGTAACCTCCAACCACAATATTTCACATATCCCAATTTGGAGTTAAAAGGAAAAAGCATATTCTATATAATATACTTTTTTTCAATTATCCAATTAGATCCATACCAAATTTCATTTTGTCTTTAGAAAAACTTCAATTTCCTATTATACTTACGACCCGTTGATTCCACCGTAGTCAGCACTTGTCGGATTTAATTAGCAGTTTGACCAACTGCTAGCGGATGATTGATATGGTGTTTGATAATTAATTTTTTAATAATAATATTATAAATAGATTTAATTATAAAATGATGTAAATAATATTTTTTTAGTTTTCACGAGATATATTTTATATTGATCCCTTCAAATAGATATACAAAATACAATTATAAGCCTCAGTTGAAAAATATACAAAAATATACCTTTTAAAAGTTTAATTTTCACTCCATATATCAAAGTTTCTAAAATACTTCTGAATTTTTATAATTCACAGATTCGGTCTGTGAATTACTGTTACAGTCTATGAATGGCCCATGGGGTGAAAAGTTTATAAAAGTTTAATTGCAGTACATTCAAGTAACCTCCAACCCTAAACATATAGCTAACATTATAAATATATATTTAATATCTATATATTTAATATTAATAATTTAAATTTTAAAAATAAAAAATAGGATAAAATGTCATTTATTACTATTTTATATTTGATGTAAATTACCATCTTAAATTTCGAAGTTTATATTTTAATATTGGACTGGAGATGGATTAAAATTCACAGTTCTTAAGAATATAATCAAACATAAAATTTTTACAAAGATTATATTATAAAATTTGAATAAAGAGAGTTCACTCTTTTAATATTTATATGATTTATGTTTAAAATTAATTGGATTTAATAACGTGTTGATAAATAAAGTAAAATAAATTTGATTTTTTAAAAATTAAATAATAAAATAATTAAAATAAAATTTAAAATATTTAATTAAAAATATTATGATAAATATCATAATTTTTCCTTTTTTAAAAAAATGTGTAAATAATAAGTTAAATTTTAAGTTTAGTGGATTGATAACTATAAACTGTATCATAATAAATTGAATTTAATAATAGTAAAATTTTGTAAAAGAAAAATCAATAAATTATTGATAATCATTTAATAAAGTATTTTTACAATAGCATTAAAAAGAAAATATAAAAAATAATTCTACTTGTAAAAAATAGAATAAAATAAGGGGTTGTTATTTCACACACCCAAATCACTAGAGGTAACTTTTTTTTTCTAATTTTATCCTTTTAATAACTTTTTAATTTTTTTAAATAAATAATACTTGAAAAAAATATAAAATTTTATAATTTCAATTAGATTTAAGTTTATTATAATAAAATAAATTTATTTATTTAAAAAAATACTTTAGAAATAATAAAAACTAATATAATATTTTCAAATATATAAAAATAATAATATAAAAATAAAACGATCTTAATAAAATATATCTATATTAAAATTAGTTAGAGCTGTCAATTTGGTTTCGACGTAATAAATGGATTGCATCACAGATGGGTCATCCTATCTACCCGTTAAATTTTTTTTTTATAAATTATATATTCTTAATAAAATATAATTTTATATTGAATATATCATAAATAAATCTAATCGTATGGTGAAATACATATAGTTATATAATTTTTTATAATATAAAATTTTATTATTTAAAAAATTAAATTTAACTTTTAAAAATAAATAGGTTAAACGACCAACTCTTCAATAGGAGTTAATTCGTTTATTAAATGGAATTGGATCAACGCTGACTCTAATTGTCACTTAAAAATTAAGTAATTTAAATATTAATTAATGTAATTAATAATTTAACCATAAAAATTTTATTAAATAAATTAGAAAGTAATTATAAAAAAATTTAAAAAATAATTTAGAAAGATTAATGTTAGCTTTAGTAATTTGAGTGTATGAAATAGCAATCATGTAAAATAAAAGTGGTCCACAGTGGTCATATCCTGACAGGAGTACATGACATGTGTATCATCAGGTCTGTCTCAATGTTTACTAATTTGATAAGTTAATGAAGCACAGTCAATAAGTTGTCGAGTAAGACACTTCAATGGTGGCTTCAAAGCAATTCCAATATATATATATTTATATTATCTACCATTAAATATTAGCATACAGACTCGCCATTTGCACTATAATATTAAATAAACAAAATTGATATAATGCTATAAAATAGTACTAATAATTTTTCTACAGCTGTGAAACTAACAGCATATCAGATCCTGAATTTGAAAAAGAATTAAACCATTCCTGTACTTCCTCATCACACAATTTTTCCGATTGGATGACGATCAATTTGACCATTTCAATGTCTTACATAATCAACACAACCACTCTTTAAGCAATATTAACAACACTGTCCAACTTCTTACATTAACATCACAAAATGGAACAAAAAGCAAACCTGAAACTGTTTACAATGCTGTTTGTTCTCATTTTAATTCACAATAATTCTTCCCCAGTTCACTCTCGAATGCTCTCTACCTCTCCATCACCTGCACCGGTTTGTATTGTGCTTGTTTTATACTATCATATACTGTTTAGTTTTAATTATAATTGGTTTGTTGTGTGTGTTTGCAGTCAAGTGATGTGATGTTTATCACAAGATATGAGAAGAAGAAGAGAGGCTCAATTCCTGTTAGCTGTAATGGAATGTGCAATCACTGCATACCTTGTTTGCCAGTCGAAGTTTCGGTTAGAACCATGGACTACAGTGAGATACAATACTATCCTATGGTGTGGAAATGTATGTGTAGTAGTAACATTACTTCATCTCCTTGATGTATTATGTTTAAATATATGATATGTGAGCAATGGAGTGGTCACAAGCATATGTACTGTAGTTCATCATCATAGTAATACATTAATAGTATCTTATTAAGAATGATGTTTATATATAACTATTGTTGGGATTCAGGCGGAGTAGGAGGCGATTTCGGAATGTTTGGTATGATAGGAGCATCATGTGTGATTACAGAGTGAGATGTAGGAGATCTGGGATCTGGAGCTGGGTCATAGTTGAAGTAGTCATCCACCTGCAATTGTTTTGGATCAATAACACCAAATTGATTAAATGAATGAACCAATTTAACTAGTGAGCTGAGAGTGTGTATATATATATATACCTTAAGCTTTCTGATCGGTTTCGGAGCTGAGAATGTAGTACCATGATGAGAAGCAGTAGTGATGGTCAGGAATGTGAATAATGCATGAGTGATTAACAGCATCAGAAGCAAGAACTTGGCCATTGAATTGGAATGCTTGTTTGTTTGTGTGATTTGGAAGATGTGATTGGGTTATTTATAAGAAGAATACAGAGGAATTGGTTGGGTGCAAGATGCATGGAATTAAGAGGGTGTGTGTGAAAGGCATTCAATAGATGAGTTGGAATTTTATCAAAAACTATATCTTAAAATCTTGATGCCATGTCTCTGCAACTCCACACTGCTTTTTAGCTATAATTGTTTCACACACCTACAGTTTACGCGTTTAGCAGTCGAATTTTGCAGAAGGTCTTCAAATTCTGATAATAAGATTGCTTTCATGAATTCAACAAGTCTCTCTATAAATAGATATTTAGTCTCTATTAGTGCCCGAATTATATTAGATTGGATACGTACGGTGGATTTGCATTGTTGGACTCATTACATGCTTCTAAAAGCCCTATTAATGGTTTGATGTGAGACCTTTCAATGAAGTTTTAATTGATATGGGTTACCGAAATTTTGATTAATAGATAAGATATTACCTACCTACCAATTCATTGATTGGTGAATGATATTTGATTGACAAATGAAATATAATGTGCCTCACACAAGCACAAGAACGAAGTGAAAAAAGCAACAAATGCCAAAAAAAGGTTTCATGTTTTACTCTCACAAAGGAGTGACAAGTATTCTAATACCAACATTGAGTTCAAAACAAATAATAAGTCTACAAAAAACAACTTTAAAACATATGAAAAATCTTGTCAACAAATGCTATATTAAGCCCAGCTGTTCAAGCAGCACACCAACAGTTTGTTGTTTAACGGTACTGCAATAGAAATTACAAATAATGAGCCAGAGCTATCAACAAATGATATCAATCAAATAAAATGGCAAGCCAGTCACGAGGTGTTTTACCTTAATGAAACCAATCTCCTTGGCGTTGCTGCGGAAGCATTGTCTGCAGCACATGAGACCATACTTCCTGATTATTCCATGAGGGTTGCCGCACACTCGGCTGCCGATAATAAACAGAAAATCAGAATCATACACAAATATCATCCCATTATAACCATGAACTACATCAAGCAGCCCAGAGAGAAATTCAATCACAAATACAACTCTTCTTCGTCATAATATGGACAATAATCAGAACATCAGATTCAAAATCCTACACATATCATCCCATTATAACCATAAACTTCATCAAGCAGTACATCACAATAACAAATGCAGGAAATTCAATCACAAGTTCGGCTCTTCTTCGTCAACAAATCTAACAAAGACAAGATGGACATTAAGCAGAAATTCAGATTCACAATCATACACAAAAACCATAATAACATTATAACCTTTAACTTCATTAAGCAGCCCAATGCCAAGTTCAACTCTTCTTTTTGAATTAGATTAAATGAGAACCAACTAATCAAAAAGTCAAATCTATCAGACACAAGATGAACATTAAGCAAACAAATTAACCTTACAATTCACACCTTCAAACCCATCCCAAAATTTCATCATTTGATTCAACTCATATCCCAAAAACACAGATCTCAAACATGACACACTAATGGTTATAATCCATAGCACAATAATCGATAACACCTAGCGATTTCACAATTACACAAAGCAAAGCATGATCTCAAATAAAATAAAACATTAATCTTTAAGTAGAAGATAAATTACCAGGCACGAGAGCCAGGACCGTAGTTCTTCGGATGAGAGTTCCAGACATTGGAGTGACCCATGGCGATTGATTGTTCTGAAACCCTAATAATTCGTGGAGGTCGTTTGACGACTCGATATTTATATTCTCCAACTTATGAATAAACCCTAACATAATACTACTAATATATTTCTTTAATGGGCTGGATCTAATCTAAGCCCGAAAGTCCTAATCTTGGTCTCAAAAATGGGCTTTCTACACTTTATCTGAAATAAAATTTTGCTAAACATTTTTTTTTTTTTTTTACAAATTAATTTCCAATATCCATATTCTCCAATTTTAAAAAATTATAATTCTCTTTTATTTTTTTTTAATTTGAAAAGTGGATTTCAAATCTATAATGTTTACATTTAATGTTCGGAACGGAGTAATATATAAATTTTATCAAACTGTAACAAATGTATTATTAAAATATATTATTAAAAGAATAATAAATATAATTCTTTTGTGAAAAAAAAAAATTATTACATTTTGGTATTTTTGGTTAATTTTTTTAAATTACTATTTTATTTGTATCTTTTAAGATTTTATTTTATATTTTATATTTTATATATTTTACTTTTACAAATTTTTATTTTTATCTCTTTTCACGTATATATAACATACAATTCATCGGCTAAAATTTGGCTCATAAACTAAACTATTTTATAAATAATAATAAATCATTAGTAACATAAAATTCTAAAAGATAATTAACCAAATTCGGATTATCAAATAAAATACGGGATATAACATTATATCAAACTGGACTCAAATATATCAACCTCGAAACATAGAAACATAAATACATAGTCTTGTTTTACCAACTGGAAATGAAAAGAAACTCTAAGACATAAACTCCGGTACATGAAAATCTAAAAATAAATAATGAAATAAGGTGAATAAAGGGTTAGAATTGATGCAATTGTGTGTTCTTACTACACCAACTGACTGTCTGAGCTCAAAATTGTCCATCCCAATCAGAAAATTAAGAATGTAGAAACGAAAATTAAAAAACAATAATATCAGACTAACGGGTTTCTGATAAGAAATTAATAAATAAATAAAAACACAATCGTGCCAATAAACAAGGTCGTGTAGAATTTGTGGTGCATATGGACACTAAATTGATGCGTGTCCAACCTAGCAAGATGGTACCCTTAGACAATTTAGGGTAACAGGGTTTTGAGGAGGTCAAGGGAATTACGATCACTAATGCAATACCTACAAAAATGTTGTGTTAATATAATCAAAGATACTAGTCAATGAGTTATCAACTATGGGAACCAGTTCCTCAATACTAGACTCAATAACACAGGTGATTCTTTAGCTAATTTTTGCAAGGTAATTGGCAGTTAACACTCAACAATTTTAATAGGAGGTTCGTTAGTTTCAATAAGAGACTCATCAATTTCAACAAGAAATAAGCGTAAGCATTCAGACTTGGAAAAGCATATGAGCCAACTTGCAACTAATGTGGAAAAGTTAAGTCACAGGACTGAAAGTTAGAGTCACAGGACTGTGCCCACGACCATTGGTCAAGGGAAGAAACTCTAAGACCAGAGGAGCAACGTTGTGCCCAACCAAGAGTCACAATATGAGACATGTTTCTAGTGTCCAGCGGACATCTAAGGAGTCAAAAGCTCCAAAAATTAAACCATTATTTCTAAGGAGATTTGAAGAGACCAAGAGGACTAGAGAAGAGAAGAATGTGTTCAAAATTTTTAATAAGCAAAAGATTGGTTGGTAGGCACGTTGTCAATGGCTACAATAATATTTATTAAATTGATAGACATATTTTTAGATTCAATGATCAACATATTAGTTAAATCCTTAATTAAATTATCAGTTAGTTGGATATCTTAATATAATTGATTGTTAATCTTTTATGTTTTTAGTGTTCAGTTAAATTTTATCATTAAAACTCTCATTTCACCTAATTTGGTTAATATTAATTCAGAATTAGTAATCATTCTCTGTGGGATCGATCCTGTTTAGTATAATTTATTTTTCATTTACAAGATAATTTGTATATTGACGGACACGGCACCGATCATCTACTAGATCTGATATTTCTTACTCAGTAATCAGACTTAGTAGATACACCAGTAATCTTGGGCGTGATTATTGAGAGGCTTTAATAAGATTATTAAGATACTTAAAAGATATAATGAATTATGGATTGCATAATATGAAATATCCACAAGTGTTAGAAAGGTATAGTAATGCAAATTGAATTTCGAGAAATACAAAAATCAAATCATCTAGTAAGTATATATTCACACTAGAAGGTGCAACCGTATCATGGAAATAATCAAAGCAGATGTATATAACATGTTCAGTGATAGAATCAAAATTCATAGTCCTGGATAAAGTTTTTGAAGAAGCAGGATGGTTAAGGAATTTCTTGGAGGATATCCTAGTTTAGGCTTAACCTGCAATATGTATAGTACATTGTGATTGTATGGTAGCTCAGATAAGAGCCAAAACTAGCATGTATAATTTTGGCAAGTCGAGATATATAATGCACAGACATAATACAATTAAACAATTGCTCTCTACTAGAATGATCATAACACAACACGTGAAGTTAAAGGAGTGTATGACCGATCAATTAACTAATACAAAAGGCCTGTCAAGAGAGCAACTAAGATTTTTATCGAGGGGAATGAACTTAGAGCTAATACAATAAGGTCCATGAGGCGGAAATCTAACCTAGTTGATTGGAGATCCCATGATCTAGATTCAATAGGCAAGCTGGTTTCGTGGACCTTAATATGAAACACAATACAATCATTCCTATCATAATATCATTGTGTAGGTTTGATGTTTAGGCTATCAAAATGCATTTAATGACATTAATGTCACTATTTGATTCATTTATAAGAATGAATTTGGCTAATTCTCTAAAACTATCCTACAACTTGAGAATTGTTTAGGATTATAAACAAAAGCGTATAAATTGAAATTTATATAATATGTTTTGTTAAAACATATTGTCTTGGTGTACCATAAAAAGTGAATAGTTACTAGAATCATCCAATATGTCTTTAATAGGGTAAGTTCAAGTTCACAAACGCTTCTCTTGTTAAGTAACGTATCAGAGATCACATATATCATGAATAATAAACTTATTTTATTCAGATGTGCGATTTAGTTAGGGAATATGTTAGGATTGCCTTGAATCACGAGGATTTCTTTTAAGGAAAGACTTCCTATTTTGAGTTTTGGGTCTTTTTCCTAAGGGTTTATTTCTTATTTGAGAATGATTTAATTTTCTTGTTTTGGTTTGATTTCTAGCTTGGTTTAGATTTTATTTCCTTATTGAGTTAGATACTCCCATATGAACTAGGTTTGATGTTAGCTATAAATATGGGATATACTCTAGAGTGTTGGGCATGACAGATAATATTGGTTGAGGGCACAGAGGGTCTGTGAGTTAGGTTATATGTTCATTAATTGGTTTGATTGATTGAATACAATTGTTTGGTAGATTATTGAGAGAGAGTTGTCTGATTGTTTGTGACATTGTTTCGAAATAGAAAGTTTTTGGCTTCCATGGATTAAGCAATTTGCTAACCACGATATATCGTTGGTGCGTTTTGTTTATTTTTGATCTTGATCATCGAATTGGTTACCGAAAATCCTAACAAACTGGTATAAGAGCTTTGGTTGGGATGACGAAGGACGATAATGCATCTGGATCTGGAAAGGGGTATGCAAGCAGTCGTCTGAGGCAATCAATGACAGGTACGATGAAATTTAATATAGAAAAATTTAATAGTACCAGCAACTTTAGCATATGGCAGTCAGAAGTTAAAGATCTCTTATTCCGCGAGGGGACATTCATAGTGTTAGATACGAATAAACCCAAAGATATGTCTGAAGAGGATTGAGATTTCTTAAATCGACAAGCTTGCAGTACAATTCGATTATGTTTAGGAAAAGATCAAAAGTATTCTGTTATGAATGAAACTGTGGCAGCAACTCTTTGGAAGAAGTTAGAGGATAAGTATATGACAAAGAGTATCGAAAACCGGCTCTACCTAAAGAAGAAGCTCTTCCGCTTTCAGTATGTTTCTGGTATGTCTATGATCGAACATCTAGAAAATTTCAACAAAATTGGCTGATCTTTAAATTTAGATGTTGACATTTCTGAGGAAGATAAGTCGTTGTTGTTGCTTAACTCTCTGCCTGATACGTATGATCACTTGACCACTACTTTATTGTATGGAAAAAGTGAGATTGAGTTTAGTGACGTGTCTAATGCTTTAGTTAATTATGAATACCGAAAGAAAGACCAATCTTATCATAAACATGTTTCGGAAGCGCTAGTGGTAAGGAAATGAGAGAGAAAAATATACAACAATGCTGATAAGTCTTGGAAATATAGAGGTCGATATACATTGGATAGAGATCAATGTGCATGGTGTAAAGAGAAAGGGCATTGGAGGCATGAATGTCCTAAACTTGAAAGCTCGAATGCGAATGTAATAGAAAAGGTGGAGCCAAAGATGGAATAAGAATGTGAATTTGAGACGGATGTTTTCTCCACGACCTCTATGAATGAATCGTCTGGAGGATGGATCCTAGATTCTGGTTGTTCGTATTATATGTGTCCGAATAGAGAATGGTTCTCAAAGCTGGAAGAATTTGATGGAGATGTTGTCCGTCTGGCAAACGACAGCACTTATCAGATTAAGGGAATGGGAACGGTAAGGCTAAAATTTTTTTATGGTACAATCAAGTCGATGATGAAAGTGAGGTATGTTCCAGAGCTGAAGCAAAGTCTTATCTCACTTGGAGTCTTAGATTCTTGTGGTTACAAGATTGTTACTGGAGGTGGAGTGATGAAGATTGTACGTAGAGGTGTCTTAGTCGTAAAAGGTACAAGACAAGGAAATTTGTATTTCCTTGATGGACACTGTCACGTCCGTAATCTGGGGCTATTCGTCTACTTAATTTGGAAAATTTTCTTAATTTTTATTTTTTTTCGTTATAAGGGTAAAATTGGTATTTTTAAAAAATGTTGACTTTTTCCGGTTTGACCAAATGATTTGACTAGTTTGACTTTTGGGTTACATTTGAAAACAATTTAATATTTAAGATGATTTTTGCAAATAATACTAAAATGGGGTTATTTTCAAACCACATGAAATATATGGGTTGGTGGAGATATTTACCACCCATATATATGTGAAAAGAATAGCTTTTTGTTTCATTCTCACCAAAATCTAGAAACTTGATTGTTACGTGTTCTTATTTTCTCTCAAACCAAGAAAACCACTCTATGATTTTCAAGTTTTAATTGTTGAGGATTTCACTTGGGTTTTGTGCGGAATTGAATTCTTCACATTCTAGGTATGATTTCTCTTCTCTTTTTATTTCAAATCGATTTCTATTCAACTTGGGAATTTTATTTATAGCTAGGGTTAGATGATTTTGGAGTTGGTTTCTACAATTGATTTGGGGTTTTTGCTTATAATGGTTTGGGTTTTGAAACCCTTAATTCAATTTCATGATTTGGGTATATTGGGTTTAAATCAATTTTAATTGCTTTGTGGGTATAAACCCTAACTTTTGTGAATTGAGAATTTATGAATTATTCTTGATTTGGTGTAGACCAAGTCGGGGATCGTCAACCGGAGTAATTTCGGTGGTATTTTGGATTAGCGAATAAGGTTAGTAGCCATATTTACGCCCTCACTATTGTTTGATTTGTTTGTTTATTTGTTTGCAAATTGGTTAAACTAAAATAATTTGAAATCTATGATTGAATACTTATATTGCTGCATTTGATATAATTTGCTTGGGAATATTGTTGCCCTATTATTTGATTATGTTCGAACATATGAAATTGTGTCAATATTCGTTGCTATCTGTCTGCTATTTGGAAACTGAATTTTGTAATCTGCTAAAGTCCTGTCCTAAGGTTAATACGATAAGACCAGCATGCTGTTAGGGAAAATTAGATGTATACATCGATGCGCGAAAGCGTATATGGCCTTGATTGCCAACCATTTTCTGGATGCGACGACATCATTTCTGGAGCTTGGCTCATTTCTGGATGCGACGGTATCATCTCTGGTATCTTTGATCCATCTCCGAGGGTTTAACCCTATCTGTCTGTTTTGTTCCCGATTTTGTTATTAGATTAAGGACAGGCCTGGTAAGTTAAACACCTAATTAATTTGGGTAATCTGAACTCTGTGATAATGATGTGTTTTTTCTTCTAGTTATGTGTTGGATATGTTGTGGTTTATTTCTGGCTGTTGTTGGTTATTTTCTTTTGGGTTCTAACACTGGGTAGTGTTTATTGTGACTACTAATTGGCTGTAAGTGCTTAGATTAGACCCAACTAGGTAGCTAGACTTTGTCTGTCGATCGAAATAACTTAAAATAGGCTTAAAAAGTGCCCAGGGTCCGTAACCAGACTGTTTACCGGATTAGTTACCGGATTGTCACTTAAAACTGGAAAACTGGACGTAGGATGGTCTCTGGACGAACTCCTTACCGAGCTGGTTACCAAAATACAATTCGGTCAGACTAGAGATCATTAGATTCACTCTCTGGACAAATTACATACCGAATAGGTTACCGAATTGTAGTTCGGTATGAACCTCCGAAGACTGTTCAACCTCTCTGACCGAACTCTTCACCGAGTTAGGTACCGAATTACAATTCGGCATGTCTGAGAGAATTGAAACTCTCTGACCGAGCTTCATATTGGAATAGGTACCGAACTGTCACTTAAACTTTCATTAGAATCGTATAATTGCTCTCTGACCGTATAGCTTACCGGAATGTTTACCGAATTACAATTCGGTAAGTCTGGTAATGCTCTCTAACTGAATAACCTGCCGGACTGCTTACCGAACTACTATTCGGTTACGGTATTCCTTCTGAAAATAATTTGATATCTGTAAAGCCTTTTTCAGTTGATAATTGAAATAATCTGTAATCATTTATCCTAGATCACTTAAAGGGGTAATTTTGGGATAACTTGACCTGTTAATCAACTTGTTTGCTTCTGTTTGTACCCTTGGTTTGTCAACTAACCTGCATTGTGCTTGACATATTATTCTGTTTAATAAGACGCATCTGTATGTGCTTTGTTGGGCATTGGCTTACTAACCAGACATCGATAGTCTGACCCTTCGTTGTTTCTAATTTTGTTTTGTATGTTTTGAACCCTTTTGGGAATGGAATTGCTGAGTTCAGACAGTCAGGTGGGATAACAGGATATCATTAGCATCGAGCATTCACATGGCATCCTCTTCAGATTTGGATTTCATATCAATTCACTTTGCTCGATTTATTTCTGTATTTTGTACCCGCTGCACATGTTTTGGATTTGTTTCAGATTAAGAACTCTTGGGATATTTTTATGTAATTGTATATTATTTGGAACTTGTTGTTCAACTACGACTTGGTTTTGGATTTATTTCAAACTATTTGAATTCGGAATTGTAAGAATTGCCTTTCGAATTTGAATATGATTTGTGTCTATTTGTTTAATTGTCTATTTGTATGTTTTGCTTTTCTGTCTTCCGCATGTGACATCCGATCTCCGCGTTCCCTTTCCGTCGGGGCGGGGGTTCGGGTGTTACAGACACACTATTGTTGGAAGGATGTTGGTATCGAATAAAAAAGAAAATTTGGTTGAATGTTCGGAATTCTTGAATATGAAACTTGAGAAGATGTCTGTAAAAGAATTGGAAGACAGAATAAAGAGTGCTTAGTAGGAACAATTGGTGGATGCAACTCTCTGATATGTTTGGAACTTGAATAAGTCATGGTTAGTATGATTAAAGGAATAAGATCTAGAAAGTTGAGGTGATTCAAGTCAAGGTGGAGATTTGTTAGGATTGCCTTGAATCACGAGGATTTCTTTTTAGGAAAGACTTCCTATTTTGAGTTTTGGGTCTTTTTCCTAATGGTTTATTTCTTATTTGAGAAGGATTTAGTTTTCTTGTTTTGGTTTGATTTCTAGTTTGGTTTAGATTTTATTTTCTTATTGAGTTAGATACTCTCATATGAACTAGGTTTGATGTTAGCTATAAATATGAGATGTACTCTAGAGTTTTGGGCATGACAGATAATATTGGTTGAGGGCACAGAGGGTCTGTGAGTTAGGTTATCTGTTCATCAATTGGTTTGATTGATTGAATACAATTGTTTGGTAGATTATTGAGAGAGAGTTGTCAAATTGTTTGTGAGATTGTTTCGAAATAAAAAGTTGTTGGCTTCCGTGGATTAAGCAATTTGCTAACCACGATATATCGTTTTTGTGTTTTGTTTATTTTTTGATCTTGATCATCGAATTGGTTACCGAAAATCCTAACAGAATATATTTTTGGGACATCTATGTAATTCTCACATACGGTTAACTCATTTTATTTTTACCAATCTAAAATTTGATTTAGTATCCAATCATAAATATGGAAAAGTATATCATCAATTAATTCAGTCCGATCAAACTATTTAGAATTTTTAGTGTTTATGGTCTAATAAAAGTATTAAACTTTATTATATTTAATTTTATTCAGTGAATACATAATAATCAAACGTATATGTGATTATAATTCTTATCATTTAAAATATTATTGTTCGGAGTGAAGGAGGACGCACAACACGTGGATGTGGAATTGGTGATGGAGATGGGTCTACAATTACGGGAGGAGGATTTACTACTCCGTAATCTCCCTCTTTATCTATCTTAATTATCTCCTCCTGTATTATTTTAAAATAAAATATTAAAAAATATATACAAATTAAATTATACTTTTAAAATAAAATAAATTATTTTTATTTTTAATTTCTAACCGTATAAAGAGAGTAGTACGAATTAATTTTTTAAAAGAGTTAGTATTTTTTATTTAATTCAAAAATAAAAAATTAAAAGCCAGATATTCAAATAAATGTTATGTACATAACAACACTCTTTTAAGTAAAATGAATTGTTTGGTTTTTATTACCTTCATTTTCCTTATTGATTTTGAAGCAATGACACTATCCTCATTGATGGAGGAAAGTTTCTCTTGGTCTAGATCACATTCAAAATATGTTAATGTTGATCAAATAAATTAATTCAATGTAGTGAAAATGTAGTTATAACCATATTTGAAAAGAGAAAATGTGTACCATGGTGAGAAGAAGCAGTGACAATCAGAAGTGCAAAGAATGCAATAAGCAAAAATCTAGTCATATTTGGTTGATGGAATGTTTGTAGTTTGAAAAGTTACATCATTTATTCATCTTAAATAGTGAAACTAATAATCCAAAATAATTAAAGGGATTTAGTTTTTTTTTTTATATAATTTTGATGGATTTATTTTATTTTTAAAATAAAATTATATATTTTTTGGAAAATATTATTAAAATTAAGTATAAAATCATTTTTATTTTTGTTGGTGGTTAGATAAAGCAGGTAAATTTATAGTATGAATGGTAAATTGAGATTATTTTAGAAAAATTGAAAAATGTGAATCTTTCATCATCTATGAGTATGGTACTATGGGTGGAGTGGAATTTATTTATACTTTGTTTATATTTAGATTGTGATTTTAGAAAATAAACTCTTATTAAATAAAGAGATTTAAATTTTTAAAAAAGTTGTTTGGTTGAACAAAGTTTTTTTTTTTTTTTCTTTTTCTAATTACAAATTAAAAAATTATTATTATTTTAAAATAAAATTAATTAAAAAATATAGTGATAATACCCAGGCTCAAATTTTAATCAGACTATAAGTAGGAGTACCCGGTGTTGGACCTTCCGGAGTCACTCTCACTCCCATATTAATATGTTATTGCCCCATATTAGTATGTTATTATATATTCTAAGTAAGGGTTGAGCCAGTACGGATTTATTTTTGGGTACCACCACCCAAAATGTCTCATACTAAATGGAGTTCTCTGAATATTTTATGTATAAATTAATATCCTCTTATATTACTAATGTGGTATTAGGTTTGACACCCCAACAATCCTCCCCTTCAAATCAATGACACATCGCATCCACTCGAGTTAGTCCACCGATCCTTCAAACCAAGGACCATACATTGCATAACCTCCCCTCGAGATAATCCACCACCCATCGGTCATTGGCCTCTCCTGAGACTATGGACACAAGACCCACCACATATCTAATCACAAGCTCCATCTCTGAACCATTTTCAGATATACCACTTGTTGAACCTTTTAAAGTCGTTCCCACTAACTCCCACTTTAGTATGATATTATCCGTTTTGGGTCAAGGTGGAGCCTGTAGATTTGTTCTTCAGTACCACCATCCAAAAAACATCATACTAACGGAGTTCCTTAAATGGTTAACATACAATCATTATTCTATTATATTACGATGTGGTATTGAATTTGACATCCAATATTAACTTGATTTAGTAAACTATTTAAAAAAGTAGAAAATATATTAATATTTCTATTCTTAATATAGATAGATCTAGTTATTAATAATTTATTTTATTTAAAAAAATATAAAATGAGATTAAAAACTCATACATTAAAAAGTTAACTAATTAAAAAACAGTCTACAATATAAAAAGTTAACTAATTAAAAAACAGTCTACAATATAACTTTTCAATTTGCTTAAATCCTCAAATAAAAATAAATCCAATTTATAAATTAAAAGCCTATTTCTATAGGTATTTGGTTAACTTGGCCTTATAAGAGGAGGAAGAAAAGTTTAAAATAAGTTGGGAACAAATACTACCTAAATGATTGTTTTTTCTTTTGACTATAATACCATTTAATTGATAAAATATTTTACTCATACATGTGAAGAAAGAGTTTGTATTAAAAAAAACAGATAAACACCGTCAAGTTACTAATTTGAAAGTTCGGTTGTTGATTAACAGTATAACTTTTAGTTTTTTAAGTACGACATTAATAATTATTTAAAAAATAAAATAAAATTGATTCACGTTACCCTTTTAAAAAAATAAATAAAAATTCCGTTCTTATACAATTTATCTAAAGAAAATGTTTATTACACAGTCACATCATCTGATGTCCACGTATATTAGAAATTTTTTATATTCAAATTAGCAATTGTCCACGTTATTAACTTAAATATTTTTTATAACAAAAATCTTATGATTCCCATTTCATTTGGTTTATAGGTGAGACTGTTTTTAATCATTATAAATGCATGTACCTTATTACAATAAGGTATGCTTCCCTCTCTTTTCAAATTTATAAATTAAAAAATATTATATGAAAATATTTTTAAATTAAAACAGAAATACAGTTCATATTCTCTTGATTATTTGACGAACATAAACAACTAATTAATATCGAAAACTCGAAGACCGTTTATGGGAAATGAGAAGGAGGTAGATGAGACATTTCATATCTATGAGGCATTGGTAAAGGATATGGTTTCAGGAATTGTGGTGGAGGATCGTACACCCCGTAATCTCCATTCCCTTTTTCCAGCTCGTGATTATTTTCCTTAATTATCTTCACCTGCATTAATATCAAAATTTAATAATAAAAAGATTTTAGTCATTTTTAGAGCAATTTAATTATACTAGAGTAATTGTTGGTGTTTTTTTAAAATTATTTAAAATAAAATTTAAAGTTTGAATTTTATTTATAGATTCATTTTCAAATTCTTAAAAAAAAAATAAAATAAGTATTGAAAAAATTTAGTTTTCGAAAATAGGTCACCAAATTAATAATTTTATTTTCTACTGAAATTTCAGTATTGTCATTTTGAAATGACTTCACAAATTCTGAAAATTGTTCAGTCATATTTGAATATAGATTTGAAATAAAATAAGTAGTGAAAATTCTTTTAAATGAGCTTTTTAAATTTTAAAATACAATTGTAGGTCTGTTTTTAAAAATATATATATATATATATAAAGCTTTTAAAAGTTAAATATACAAAAATAAGTTTTTAAAAGTTTGATTTTCACTCCATAGGCCGAGTTTTCCAAAATACCCCTGAATTTTCACAATTTACAGATTTTGTGAACTACGCTCACAGTCTGTGAATTACGGCCACAGTTTGTGAATGACCTATGAATTGAAAATCAAATTTTAATTTTGCAAATTTTTCAAAACTGATCTATAATTATATAGTAAACTTTTTATAGCCTATAAATTTTTTTTTTCCCAAACAACTATTGAATCACAAATTCTGATTTCATATCAGAAATGTGTGATCGTAGATCACAAATATATAAAGTGAGCGATTTTTAGAAAATTTTAAGTGTGATATGCAAACCAAAGTTTACAAGCTTATATTTAAAAGAATTTGAAATTGGATTTATAAATAAAATTCAAATATTAAAAATTCTACATATGAACTGAAAAATTTTTCTATTTACTTTGCATGATCGGTTAAAAACAATAAATGTATTGTTTGTTATTATAAAATTTATATTTGATTTTAAATTGTTATAATAGGTCATGAAAATAAGCATAAAGAGTAGACTTTCTGACATTACTTATTATATTAAGGGTTATTATTATTATTATTATTTTTATTTTATAACTTTTATTTACATTATATAGCTCAACTTAAAAAATTTTATAAAAATAAATTTTCAGATTTTCACTTTTAAAAAATGAACTAAATTGACTATCTTACCTTTATGTGAAGATCTCCTACACTGATCTGTGAATGTGTGAAGATGGTTTGTGAAGGTATGAATGTCTATTTTTTAAAATCAAAGTTTGGATGATTAAAAATAGAAATAAAGTTTTGTTGGTTTAGTTTTAAATTTTTAAACTTTATTTGGTCCATTTTATGTAATTTTAATTTACTTTTCATTCTATATTTAGAAAAATAATTAATTTTTTAAAATTATAATAATATTAAAGTAAAATATTAGAAGAAAAAAAAGTTTTAAAAGTAAATTTCAGTAACTAATTGACAAAAAAATAGATTTTATTATTATTAAAAATCAAATTTGATTTGATAAAATAATAATAATAAATCATATATAATTTCATACATTAGTAAAACATTAATTCATGCTTTGTAATTAGTCAAACCACCATTCATAGCCTGAATATGAGTTGGTTTTTAGCTAATGTGATTGGATGGGTAACTACCAAGTGTATTTTTTTTTTAAAAAATTTGTTTTTACTAATTTATTAAATATAACTTATTTGTCAAAGAAAATAAATGATTATCACTTAAAATTGACAAAATTTCACTTAGAATTTAGTATTTTTTCCTTCACAATTGAAATAGATGCGATTCAAAGTTCTGGTACCAATAAAGAAAATGGAATTTTTAAATAGTCATAAAATTATTTTAATTCTTAAAAAATATGAAATGAATAGAACCGTAAAATGCATACCTTAACTTTCCTCATTGATTTTGCATCAATGGCACTAATGGAGTAAAACTTGACTTGATCTAGATCACATTCAAGAGAGCACATAAATATACATATTGTGTAAGGAAAATCGGTGGGAACAAATTTTGAAAAGAGAAAAATTTACCATCACGAGAAGAAGCAGCAATGGTCAAACATGCAAACAATATGATAAATAAAAACTTAGCCATATTTAGTTTTGAATGTTTTTAAAATGAAATCCATTTTAATAGTTGTGTGTCTTAATTTTAAATAGAGCCGTAGAAAAGCCAATTTATTAAAACACCTTATATATCTTTTTAATATTCTTTTTTCCAATTTAAAATTATTTTTTTCAGATATTGTACCACTTACACATTTAATCCTTTTACAAGATATTTTTACGTTTCCAAATGATAAAAAATTTATATAAAAATAACACAAAATTTTAAAATAAATATTATATTATAAATTTTTTAAATTATATAAAAAACCCATTCAATTTAAGTATAAAAATGATTTTTATGTTTATTTATAATTACTAAAAATTTTGCTCCTAAAAATTTTATAAAAAAAGGAACTAAAATTAAACCTGTATATTCTTAAAAAAAATCATAAAAAATTATCATTATTTATAAAATTTATTTAATATTAATTAATTCTCTTAATAAATATTTATTTTTATAATTATTTAAACTTTATTTATAGAATAATCCAACCACCAGATTTAACCATAATATCAAACACTTACGTACAAAATCTCCGCAGCAACTTCAGTCACTAATACTGTGTCTATATTTACAGGTACATTAAAAATGTTTAAAATATGTTTATATTTAAATGACATTAAAAATTTAACTTTATAATTAGACTGTAGTTCTGTTCTGTTGAGTATATTATTTATTTATTTAAATATTGGGTCCAATTGAACTCTACTATTACATGTAAATGAAAATACTCACCTTCTTTAGTTAGCCATTTAAAACCGAATACTTTTAAATACTAAATACCTGATGAGTATATACTAGAAGTGGTCAATATTAAATTATATTTTAATTAAAATAATATAATTAAATAATTTTTTAAATTTAAAAAATATAATATTTAAATGATATAAATATTCAAACATTAATATAGTATTTAAATAATAATCACATTAAATATTCTTATTAGTAATAGTAAATAATTATAATTTTTATATTATTAGAAAATAATATATTTAAAAATAAAAATAAAAATATTATTTGATTTATTTAAATTAGGATGTGTGAATTTAAATGTATATCTCAATATTAAGATGTTACCATTTAATTGAAATTGAAATAGTTAAGAGCTATTATTTATTATTTAATAAATTATAAAAATATTTTGAAATATAATTATATGATATGAATGAAAGAAAATATTAAAAATAATAAAAGTCTAAATATATTTTTAATCTTAATTATTAAAATGCATTAAATAAATGACATGGAAAGATTTTTTAAAAAGAAATATCAATTCAAAGCACTTTTATTTATTTATTTTTATTTGATTCACATTTAATTAATTTTTTTAATGTTAATAATAAATACATAAAAATTATCTATATAAAAGATATAAATTTCAATAGATCTTTTTAAATTTACTATTTTTTTTAAACAAATCAAAATATATTGTAATACCAAGTAGAAAAATTATAAAATATATTTTTCAAACTTTAATTTGAATTAAATAAACCATCTAAATTAGTAGATACATTTTGAAAGTTTGAATACATCCTAAAAATTGAAGCACGCTAGGCTGATGAGATTGTAAAGCGTATTCAAAAGAACATGTTGATAAATTTTTTAAAAAGTTCGGTTTATATATTAAGTTTCAATTTTTAAAAATTTATAAATTTAAAATAAAATTTGAATGAATTATTAATTTAATTTAAAATTTCAAATAGGTAAAAATGAAATTAAAAAAAAAAGAGATAAAATTGGTATTTGTGTTTTAAAAATATTTATATAATATATGTTTGAATTGTTAATGCTCTATCATTTTTTATTTATTTATTTTCTTTTAATTCAATTGGGTGAAAATAAAAATATTGATATTTGAATTTTGCTATTATTATTCGGTGTAAAGAACTTTGTGATATTTACAGCTTTTGGGCCAGCAAGAAATCAACAGAAGACATCTTTGTTTTGTTTTATTAATGGTGAGAAGCCACTTATTTACAAGACATAGATGATTATTATAATTATATTTTAAATAAATTTAGGAGGTATAGGTGCAGGATGAATTGGACTTTTAAAATTTGGAGCTGGATCATATACACCATAATCGCCATCACTCTTCTCCACCACCACATCTTCCTTTACGATCACATTCTGGATTCATTATTTAACACCATGTTAATAATAATGAACACAATATTCAATCACATATACATACACATAGTTGATTTAGAGGAAGCAGAAATATGTACCATGAGTTTCCTTGATGATGTTGTAGCAGTGTCTGTATCTTGGTGAGAATATGCAGTGGAGATGATGATCAGAGATGTGAGGAATGTGAAAAGCAAAACCCGTGCCATTTTCAACTCAATGAAACAAACAAGGGATGTGATGATTAATATATTGATATGGTATGGATTATATAAATGGTTTTTGACTCTTTTGATATAAATGCCAATATCATATTTTCAATAAATATTAATATTAATATACTGATATTAAACGGCCTTTTGACAGTATTGTAATAAATGTACGGACATGAAATCATAAATATAAGTCCGGACCCGATTTAGCATCGCTTCAAAAGCTTCCACTTCTTCTTCGGCTTTTAGAAAAACAGAAACATAAGCTTTAGCTTATAACAGAAACAGAAGCATTCATGTCCAAAGCCAAACCCCAAAGCCAGTTTGACCAAAGAAGCTCAATATGATATCAATTGTTGGAAAGAATTTTGGTTCACATGGTCTTAAACAGGTGTATCAAGTTTTGAAAATACATTTTTTTTCCTTTCTCGAAGCAGGGAATTATACTAGCAATCAACATAAGAAATAAGACTGATACTCAGTTCAAAACTTTGCTTCCATATCAAATTCATTACAAGAACAAAGCAAAACATGAAGCTAACAATTGGAAGTCAAGTCCCGAAAAACATAACATCTTAAAAGTTCACTAATGATACTGCCACAATATAAATACTGTCTCCGAATGCTATTTCGATCCCCAACTGCTGTGTAACAACCAATGACAGGAATCATCCTTTAATCAATCAACGGTACTGCAAGAGAAGTTTTACAATGTGAGTCACAGGCAAACAAAATAATAGAATAAAACACAAGTATTAAGTTACCTTGATGAAACCAATCTCCTTAGCATTGCTGCGGAAGCACTGTCTGCAGCACATGAGACCATACTTCCTGATTATTCCGTGAGGGTTCCCACACACTCGGCTACCATTAAGAACACATAACATCAGATAATACATACAGATTGTCCCAATAAACTTTGACTGCTTCAAACACACCAATGCCAATATACATTGCAATAGAAGTGAACAAAGGCTTAAACATGCAGATTGTCCAATAAAGTTTGATTGCATGAAACAAACCAATGCCAATATACATATCAATAGATGTGCATGAAAGCTTAAAACATGCACATAAGACATTTGCAGCAAGAAATAACATAAACTATATACAATCTCAACCTACATTTTTTTTGGCCAATAACTTTTGTTGAGGCAAATCTTACTGAATCTAATCTATCTTATTGATAGGACTGATATACATATTGCAGATACTATCATACTAAACCTATAGATATTGAAAATTCCATCATACTAAATATACAGATTCTATAATATATTAAACTATAGGGAAAAAAATTAACTTTCCCAAGCTATGAACAAATAATCCAATTCCCAAAACAATAAGAGCTCAAACATGGCATACAGATCCTTAAAACGGTGGATTTATCATAATCAAGAGTACAGTAACTATCTAAAACAAGAGATGGAATGCAAGAACATGTAGCGATTTAACATTAAGCAAATCCTTGAATTTCAACCAATATTACATGAAATAACCTTTGAAACACAAACAAAAATTGAAATTTTGTGTAGTGTAGATGATGGTTACCATGCGCGAGAGCCCGGACCGTAGTTCTTAGGGTGAGAGTTCCAGACGTTGGAGTGACCCATGGTGAGTTCTTGCTTCTCTTTGTCTGCGTGACACAGCTACCTCTCTGAAACCCTAATTTTTGTTGAGGGGTGTTCACAATGAAGCACAGACTAATTTATACATTGTATCCGGCCCGGGTCTAGGCCCAACGATCTCGTTTGCTTATTTACGGGCCCAGATTTAAGTCCAACAATTTGTGAAAAACACTTATAAAATTTTAAAAGCAAATAATTTATTAAAAGGGATAATCCCAAAAATTAAGATCAAACCAAACACAATTCAACTAATGCAAGTAAACTAATGAAGCTTATAAGCTCCACTAAGATTACAACATTTACAATTGAAATATATCTATCTGACCCAGAATCAATCAACCAACAAAGACAAAATCGACCTGACAACCATTAGCCATTTTAGTCAAACTTGCGCGTTCTACACACTCAGCAAACTCTTAATGACTTTTCTAATTTTCATATCAAACTTGCCTACTATGTCTTTCCCTTGCCTTGTATAAAATAAAACAAAACACCTCTGGATATTTACTCACACATACACATAAAAAGTTGTCAACTATTCTATAGCTCTTCAAAGAAGAACAAGAACAAGAAGAAAATGGAGGGATTGATTCCATATCTGATAAATGCAATGAAGAAGCAGAGACCTCAACACAGCTACAGGAGCCGTTCGGTGGGTTCTACCAGAAGCTACCATTTGTTGAATGGAGGAGATGCTGAAGGCTCTTTTTCTTCTCATAGGAGGACACGGTCTGATTTCCAGCCTCCGCCTTCAAGTACTCAGTCTATGAATCAGCAAACATCTGGGATTCAATTTACTCGTTCACGTACTGTTAATACCAACAATGGTTCTTCAACGACTGGTTTGAAGATGGCTTCTCAACAGGAAACTAGTCACTATTAGGAATCTACTAAATTGTTTAATTAAATTTAATTGTTTACTGTAGTTTGGCTTCTCCATATCTTGTTTCAGTAGTTGGAATTGTACAAAGAATTGTTCTGTAAGTGTTGTGTTCTTACTGATAATCTTATCACAGACTTTATGAAAGTGAACAATAGCTACTTTTACTTTTAGAAGGGTTTTAGCGGCAAGTGGGTGGAGAAACTTCCCAGAATCTAACCTAACGTTATGATAGTCAACAATGGCAAATCTATTGAAACTCTCATTATCTTATATTGACTTTAGACAGATGACTATAGACAGTCTATCAAATAATGCATTTGATTTCCTCAGAGCAATGCATACAGAGTCTGTAGCTCAATACTACCAGAAATGTGAGCAATGGTAAACAAAATTTGGTTATACATTTGGAGTTTTTATTTTTTTTTTTTTAAACTATTGGGGGCACAGATCTTCAATGTCAGCAACAGGACTTGTATTCTTGACAGGTAGATTCACAACTAGCTGACCGCAAGCACCGCTAATATCCTGACCCATTTCTTTCCTGATGGTCGTTCGGATATTATATGTTTCCCTGATGATTTTCTGAAATCTTACTACTTTATCTTCTCTACTGGTTCGGAATGAACTCAGAGTTCCGATAGGATTGAATGGAATTAAATTAACAACCTGCAACAATAGTCAGCTTTCAGTTAAATTATACACCAGGGATTCGATGGATAAACAATGTCAAGGTAAAAGCAGAAGCATGATGTGATGGAGCACTAAGAACGTCATTACACTACATATGACCAAAACATTCTGTTTTAGTGAACAATATTACCATTTAGATATGATAATATTTCATTTCTTTACTCTAGATCTTCAATGTCTAAAAACAGATTAATTATTTTAACTCACGGCATAATCTCTATTCATTGCTGCTTCTAAGTATCAAAACTACTATCCATCCTAAGAAAAAAAGACATATTAGTTATGGTTTAGCCAAGCCCATCAATTTCACCAGGGGAACAAAAACACATCTTTGCTTTGAGTATAGTCCTATAAAACCAATTTTGAATACGTCACTTGCTCAAGAGCCAAACTTATCTTATTATGGATAATTATTCAACTTAAAGACGCATATAGTAGGTCTTCTTCGGGTTCTCAAATCCAGGTCAAATACAATCCAATCCAGATGTCAAATGTGTGTATATCTTAATATCTATCTTAAGGTTCCAACTTCTAGAAATTGAGTCAAATTTTCAATATCTTAATATTTCAACTTCTAGAACTTCTATCCACCAATTTGGTTGGCTACACAGTTTTGTGTACTGGAAAATAATAACAAATTATAAATGTAAAATTAAATGAGAAAACTATATAAATGACACAGATCAAATTCAAGAGCTCACCACTTGAAATGTTGCAAGCAATTTGCCAAGCTGATGAGCATGCTCCTCTTCATCATTCACTCCGTCAAGCATGATGTACTCGATAAATATTTTTTGCTGACTGAAATTTTATAATAATGAGTCCTACCAAGAAGATACAGACTCTGAAAATGAAGTAGCACATTATCTTCCAGAAACATTAATATATAAATTCTTACCTGTGCTTTTGATATTCTTGAAGGGCATCCATAAGTTTTTCCAGAGGAAAAGCTCTTGCTGCAGGCATTATGTGGCAGCGTACATCTTGAACTGGGGCATGAAGGGATACCGCCAAGTTCAACCCTGGAAGATCATTATGGAGCTTCTTGATTGCATGAATAATGCCCACCTACACAAGTATAGAGCCAATTGGTAGGCTAGTCAGTCCAGGATTTCCTCGATTCAAAAGTAAGTTAAAAGAGCTTAACAGGACAGATCTTGACGTGAAAGTCTTTTAAGAAGAAAAGACACGAACAAACCTCTTCATCAAAGATTTCACATATGTTTTCAAGTAAACTTCTACATTCGTTACACAGAGAAAATGAATGCATAAGAAAGAAAAATAGATTAGGAATTACAGTGCTTCAACGGAAAAGCATTACATGCCTCACGTGAATATTAGAAGATGCATTAAATTAGAGAATTATCAAAGACTGATTATTAACCACATATATTTCACACATTCTTGAAAAGTAATATTCATTAGAGATATCAAATGAAAGCTGGATACAGAAAAACAAAAGATAAATGACAAAGAGCTCCCATGAGAATTAAATTACTTCAACAGAAGATTACTTACATGCATCATACAAATGGATAAAGATAAATATGTTAAATTCCAGAATCATCATAACATAATTGTCAACCATACATTTTTTTTACGGGGCCAAGAAAAGCATATTAATGCAAGCTTGGTGTTAATTTCATACAACTCACCGTTGACACTGTTATTCTCTTCAGTGACAACTGAAATGGTAATCCTGTCATGGTGTGAACAGCTTCCACCAAGGCATTATAATTATTCAATGGTTCTCCCATACCCTGGTCACAAAATAAAAAAAAAATTAGGATGCTCAAAATTTCTACAGAACTTGAAGACACTATCTAGATGAAAGTCTCAGCCTACTACAACAACATTAGAGAATTATAACGAAAATGCAACTAGCTACAAACAACTCAACTGCATCTAAAGAGGCAAGCAACATGAAATGCTATAGTTTACATTATTCTGGAACGAAAATGTTGCTCTAACAATTTACCACAATAGTCAATTGACATCTATAAACTGCACTAAAAACTATCAAACATAAGCAACTATAATGTGATAACAAAACTAAAATCAAACCAAGATAATAACCATCTGCTTACCATAAACACAACATTCCTAATAGTGGAAAAGCGCGAAGCATAAACAAGTTGTTCGACAATTTCACCAGAGGAGAGATTACTTTTGAATCCCATAGTTCCAGTGGCGCAAAACTTACACCCCATCTTGCAACCAACCTGTAAAAAAAAAAAAATAAATAAAAAAAAAAATAAAAAAAAAAATAAAAAAAAATCATTCCCAATAAGACAAAAGATAAAAACTTGGAAGCAGTGTACCTGCGAAGATATGCACAGGGTGGATCTTGGTCCACCAGGACGGGGCTTTCCAGCATACTTACCCAAACGAGTATCGTAACGCATGATGACAGCCTCCACAAAACCGCCATTCTGCAAGTTGATAAGAAGCTTGGTGGTGACTTGGTCGGTGGAGTGAGATACGGAGTGGAGAGTGGAGGAGATAGGAGTGAATTTGGAGCGGAGGAGAGGATAGGCGGCGGAAGGTAGAGATGGGATGTCGTTCCATTCACAATTAGGGTTTTGGATGACGTGCTTCCAGATGGAGTGGACAAAGTGAGAGCTAATTCCTGCTTTGTCGAATTCGTTTCTCAGGATTTCTCCATCGAAGATCGATTGTAATTTCATCTTTTCTGTTTCGTCACTCATAATCTTACGTTACGACGTTCTTCTATTGTTAGGTGTCGTCTCTATTTACGACGTCGTTTGACAACACTTGAATAAAAATATGTTCAGAAAAACTGGTTTAGTTTAATTGAATAGAAATTTTCACTAAACAATCACTCCTAGACTAATACAACTTCAATGCAATTTAACAGCATTGTTCTTTCAAACAAAAAGCCAATGTCTGGCAATTCACAATAAAATATGATAGTTTGATGAACAACCAGCTTAGGATCAAATATTTGTCTAAGAAGCCAGAAGTGCTTCTACCTTAGCAATTTGATCTTCTTCATCTTTTGGTGTTGGACTCCGATTAGCATCCTGAAACAGATCGTGCTTCCATTTATCACCACCAGTGCGATAATCTTGCCTCCCATCCAATCTATCTCTTCCTTTATAACTACCTTGGCCGCCACCATCACCATGCCTTTGTCTGAAATGATTGCCATAACCTCCTCTGTCAACTTCACCCCGGTTGGGAAACCTATTTCCAGTAGATGACTTCTCAACACGATCAGACTGGTAGGAGTTGTAGGAATTGCGACCTCTTTCTTCTCTTCGGTCGGTACTGATATAGTTCAACTTGGATGAGTCCATAGTGGTTTTATTTGCATTTTCAGAGTTCAATGGAACTTTCTCCTCTCTAAATGCACGTCTTTTCCTGGCAGGAGGTGGTGGTGGCGGCAGATCACCACCCTCCAACTTGAAGAATCTGTCATGGCGCCAAATGTCATTCTCAGCTCCTTTAGCATCATGAGTTTCTCTCTTTTCTGTTCCTCTTTCACTTCTTCGGTTTCTAGAGTCCCTACGCCAGTCACGTTCTAGAAATGAAATGTATAAAAAAGATCAATCAACTGGAAAAAGCAGAGATGAAGTTTCGACTCATGAATGATTCTGTAGGAATATCTAGTATATTGTGAATTGCAGTAGAATGTGTCATCAAAAGAGCAAGGAGGATATTCATTCAAAGGAAATGGGCCAAAAAATGTATGAAAATGTCATCCTAGAATTATTAGGAAGTTCAGATAACAGGTCAAGCAGCAATGATGATCAATGATCATGATCTTTTTATAAGGTAGACAAAGAGGAAAAAGGTTTTATAAGCAAAGCAAGACACATTATGGCTAATATTATTAGCAACTCAAACTTCAAGTTAATTGGAAAACCTTGGTACAAGATTTTAAAACTCACCACTAGCTTCATCACGTCCATAGCTTCGATCAACTTGCCCAGCACCACGCTCATCGTGCTGTTAATAAGACAGGCACAGGCAAGCCTAAGATTGTTATATACACAGGAACCACTTGAATGCACGGGGTCGAACAAGAATCCCGCAACATCATCCCAGAAAAAAGGTTTGTATACACTGAATAACAACCAAGTAATCAAACTCAACAGAAAAATATAGTTGATTGTTTGAGTAGATGAGTAAATAGGAGTGTGGAACAATTTTCCAAGTCCTCCTGGAAGCTTGTCCTAACTGCAACATGCATAGAGATATACAAGAGACACTCTACTTCCTAAGCTACCCAAGAGAATGCATAAATGTATAATTCAATGCCGTCTTTACCATTCAGTTTAAAGTATGGTTGCCAAACAAAGATTTCGGCTTTTGTCTTCAGTTTGATGCTAAATACATGACAAACATTAACCATGATTTTCAATTGCTTTTATCTGTTTCTAGTACTGCTTCAACTCTAAACACAATTTGCCTAATAAACAACTAAGATGATGTAGTTCTATCAGTATTTAAAATATAAAATGAAAGAAAAGCAAAACTCACTGCAGTTTAATATTTCAATTTGAATGTAAATTTTACTGTTCAAACCTCAAACTTTGGAAACCGATTCCATAAACAAACACACAGATTAGATCTTAACTGCTCTCTTTTCCCACACACTGCATTCATTGCCTACCTTCACATTTGAAACCCTTTAACAACATAGCCACACCAACAACAAAGAAAATACACTCTTTAACTTTTGAAATGTTAGGCACAAAAAAAAATAATATTGCCAGAGACTAGGAGTGATAAAGTTTGAGATAACGTGAATAGCATGCACACCAAATAGAGGATATTTGCAACAAAGCAGAATATGTATATTGTTTTATTATGCAATCAGTAGGCAGACACAGAGTTAATGCAAACCACCAACTAATGGGAGACCAGAAATGAAGAGTGGATGTATAGAGAGTTTTGAAACTAAAACCTGATAAGCAGAACGAGATCGAGGTGCTTGAGCAGGATTGGAAGAAGACAGGATTTTCTCATTTACCCCATTGGATTTCTTGCTAGATTCTCTAGCAAAAGACCCTGACTCAGCTTTTACATCTTCCCCATATGGAGCCTCAAGTGGCGGTGCATCCTGCAGCCGACGCCTATGTGATTTATCCCGATCTCCCATATCTGAGTTATTACTGACAGGTACTCTCTCAGTAGGGCTTATCCACCTTGACCTTTTAGGACTAAGATAACAAATAATAATATTAGATTTCAACTATAACCAAGAGCCACTACTCTGCATCAAAATAAAACTAAGAGAACCTTATGATGCAATCAATTCCACCAACATAAGCAAATTCACAACTATGATAAGCAGATTAAAATATGCAGTTGGTAACAAATCAAAGCACGATTTCTTTTATTGTGATTTTTTTCCTCCCTCATTCTCAAAATAAATATAACCCTTTGCATCAACCATTCAACAGAACAAAGTTCCGATAAACATGCTCCAATTGAACCAAGAAATTAGACCCAACATAAACAACATGCACAATACCAAAGAGACAAACCCAAGTGAGCTACGTCTCATCATGATTTCATCTAACGCTCACAACTTCAGCATTCCCAAAATAACAAAAGAAACAGAAATAAAAAACCAAAATGCATAAAAGAACATGGAAGCTCTGTATCCATACAATGTCAATTTGAAACATCATGGACATGAATATTGAACAGAGCGCATGAGAAAAAAAGATGTGATACCTGGGATCACGGTCGAATTTAGAACGGTGTCGTCCGGAGTCAGACTCCCGTCGAGACATTGGCTTTGGTTCTGAGAAGGAAAAGAGTTTAGGGTTCTTAACTACTGACTGGATGATGTCGTTGGCTATTTGCATCAGATATCCACTGGGATTTTATAGGCTACCATCATCTGCTATTCTACTATTTTGTCAGATCACTCCTGGCCGCACGATCAGCATACTTCCATAACGGTCAAAATAGTTGAATAATCTGCCGTCAATGTTCATACCCGAATAAGTTTTGCTAGACACAAGTTAAATACTACGATATAATAGTTTTCAAACACAAATACTATTAATGAATACAGTGAAAATAGATCACAGGTCGAGAAAATGATTGGACTTGTTGGAAAAGACTGAACTTTTGGTCTCTTTTATGGTCTGCTTCTGCTTTTGATGAACACTCTTATATACCCCGATTTCAGAATACCCTTCTTCTGATTATTGTTCTACTAACAAGGATGAGCCAAACAAAGAAAAGCAGTTCAAACAAAGAAGCAAAAGGTTCTTTATTGAGATTCAGTTTTTTTTTTAAAAAACTTTTCTATTGCTTATTCTCACCAAAGTACTCCTGTGCTTGGGTTAATTTTGCAGATTTGCTTTTTGATGTCATCCCTAACCGCCACACTACTGGCTTGGTACATGTTTTTAATGTCATCCATTGTTTTCATACATTTACTTCAACTCTACTTGTTTCATGGCTTGTCTTGTTACGTGGTTTTGTTTGTCCATTGTTTTTATAGACATTTACTTCAACGCTGGGAAATGGAGGACAGTCAACTTCAAGTGTAGCAGCAAGATATACAGATAAGGATGGTACCATTGTTCTGAAATTTGATTCGAACTTAAAAGTGAGTTAAAAAGCTGATTTATGATCATATTGTTCTCGAATCTAAATAAAGTTTTGTTTTTTCACTAATTTAAACTTGCACACATATTTGGTTCATGGTAGCTCTCAGCTTCTATTGGCGTAAATATTAATCCGGTTCTGGGATCTACAAAGACTATAGCCTCATTTAAACTACCTGATATTACTTCCAGCAAGGTCCAGATTCCTCCTTGTTCTTCTCTTTTGTGCTGTGGTAGTTGTTTTTACTGAATTTTGTAAGTAAAACATCTGCTTTTGTGCTGTCATGTTTACTTCAGATCAAGTTTCTCTACTTCCATAAGCGAGATAAGCTTATTTCATCCTTGGTTCTGAGTCGGTCTCCGGCGGTTAAGTTTTCAGCATTGTTGGGCGATCCTACACTTCAGTATCGAATGAAGGCGACATTCAAGCCTCAATTTGGTTTTACCAAACTAAATGCAGGCATTTATGCGGCTAAACCTGACTACAATGCTTCTCTAACTCTGTAAGTCTGCCTGTGTTTAAATATAAAGTATTCATCAGAAGGCAGATAAAAACTTTCGGAGTTACTGCTTTTTCTTTAAATTTTCAGGACAAATGACTTGCTGAAAGCTTCCTATGTGTCTCGCTTTCAGCAGTCGGTGAAGAGCGTTGGAGTAGAATTCACCAGAAGGTTCTCTACAGATGAAAACACTTTCACAGTTGCAGGGTCACATAAAGTGGACAAAATGACAACTCTGAAGGTAAAGATCAACAATCATGGAAAATTCGAAACCTTGCTTTCGCATAAAGTTAAAAAGCAGCATTCCCTATCTATCTCTAGCGAATTCGACGTTAAAGCCCTAGACAAGCTTCCTAGAATTGGTTTGAATCTAGCTGTAAATCCTGAAGCTTTACTTTGATCTCACATTGTCCAAGTATGAACCAACATCAGTAATATTTCTATTGTTAGCCCTCAAATATTTAAGATTTGAACGTTGTAACATTTCTATTCAATGTGAAGTTCAGTGTTTCAATGAGTGAAAGTTGAACAATAAAGGTAACTATACTATTAGAAGGCTGGACTTGCTGCTCAATCTACAAGATGATGCTATATTTCAATTACTGAGATTTAAACCTGGAACACCATTTTGTCAGAAGCTCTTCAATGTCAGCATCCATGCGAGTACCGACACCTCCCCAGACCAACATGTGAGGCATATCACCAAATGAGCCCGTCACTTCATGCACAATCTTGAAACCAATCCTTCTGTAGAACCTAACAAGCTGATGCCAAAAACAATCACCATCAAAACCAAAAACCTTATCTGCACTTAAATGTTGATTCCTCCTATGAAAGATTTGCATACCTTTGTATGATAAAGATCAGAGTCATTGATAGCAAGCAATTGAGCTGTTTTACAACCACAATCATAACCATATCGAACCGCAACAGCTCCAATGAACAAACCAATTCCGAAGATGGATTTCTTCATCCCTAGTGTCTCTCTGTTCAGTCTGATTGAGTCCAAGTGAAGAAGTCTGCCACCTAACCATACCCTTATCAGACCCTCTGCTCTTCCCAGCTCGTTTCCCGTCTCTAAGCTCTTCGCTGTGATTCTGAAAAAGGGTCCCAGTGTCTGGAGTTGAAGGTCCAGGTTCTGTGCTTTCGATGAGGCCAGTATTTCGGCCATGGTTGGTATATTGATGAGCTCATTTTGGGCGGTTTCTGGGAGAGACTCGAAGTGGGTTTTTGGTGCAGAGAGTGAAGATTTGGGAAAAGTAACGATCCGAGCTGAAGAAGAAGGGATCTTAGGATTTGGAAAATAGCATTTGGATTGTGGAAAAGACAGCAAATGCAATTGGGTTTGCGCCATGCAAGTGTTTGAAGTGCTTAATTGTTGGAATTACTATACGGAACTGGAGTGGATGAAACTGTGACACGTGCCAAGTTCATGTTCAAACAAAACTGGATGTGAATAGAGGGCCTTTATTTTCTGGGCTTGAGCTATATTTGAGATTATAGTAATGTACATGATGTAATGAAACCTATACAAGCTCTGTACAGATAAAATACAACAGAATAACTTAAAGTGGATGCAATGCTAGTTCTTATTACGTTTAATGAAGAAGGCGTCAATCGGAATATGAGTGCCTTCTTTCTGAGCAGACTTCATCTTCTTGCGTTTATTCTGGCTTGCATTTGTGCTTTGATTCCTCTGCACATGTCTGTAAATTGTGCAAACTAATAAGGTTACATTTATACAATCAAAATTCGACTATGTGAAGTGGTAGACTAACAATTTGAAAAAGAATTTTTGCTGTTATGGGCTTGTATTACAGAGTGAACAGAATGACAAGTACCTTTGTACGGGCAAATGACTTCTTGAGTTGAAGTTTGATTCCTCCTTCTGAAGTCTCTGGGCAAGATGAAAGTCGAAATGCTCTTGCCTTTCATTAATAAATGAGGGTGGCAATTCAGTTCCACATAATGAACACTTGTAGTTATCTATCCAGAAAAACTCATTGGTCTGATTTGATTGAGCTATGGCTTCACTGCTGGGAATGGTAGGCAATTGCTCCATTTTGTCATGGTTATTAGCCTCGTACCCCAAGTGGAATAAAGAGTCCATTTCAACTAATTGTGGGACTTCAATTTGATGTAGTTCTCCATTGTGCCTTACCATGTCTGATTCACTTCCCTATACACATTAAAAAGACATAAGCTAAAAGATAAAATAAGAATAAACCAAGAAAATACTTGTTAACAATTGAAATCTAACTATGAAGTGCAAGTATGGCATCCCATTAAATAATCTGCAAGTCGAGATATGACATATGAACTGGTCTTAGGCTCTGCACATACCTTTTCTTCAGCTTCACTACTTGAAGTTCCAATGCCACTGATCATGTGATTATTATCTTCCAGAACTGGACTATGGTTCTCCAAAGAATCTTCAATTTCATCTGTAGTTTGGTCAGTGATACCATATGAAACACTTGGTTCCTGATCATCCATGAAAGGATGATCACTGATATTGGAACCCAAATCATTTTGATCACCTACAATTTTACTGGGAGAATCTTTTGATGTGAAAAATTTTGTGAGAGTTTTTTGTGTAGGATCCGATAGTACACTGGCCTTTTCTTCATTGAACTGAGATATACGTAGTCCTGGTATTGCAAAAAGTATACAAGAACCAGTTACACTCTAAACCTAGAAGAAGATATTTTATCCACCTTGCATTACATATGTGTGGCTTTTTGTGGGAGCACAAGATATACATATTCGTATTTGATTTTCCAGGAACAAATTGCATTAAAGTGGAGAAGGCACACAGAAGGAATTTATACTAAAAGTAAAAGAAACCCTACCCATGAGTCTTAGAGAAACGGGAAGTTCAGCCCTGAGCAATGATGAAGCATGTTTTAATATGTCCTCACTAGAGCATATATATTTTGACAAAGTTGCAGCTCTAGTTCGAACCTGTAGATTAGAGACCATTAAACTTTAGCATAATCAATTTAACCAAAATTAAAAAGAGAAAAAGAAACTTTCTACATAAAGTGCCCTCATAAAAAGAGAAAAAATATTGCAGAAGAAAGACCACTAAAAATGGAATCATTACTATTTAACCGCAGCCTGTTACTGTTAATCAAAAAGTACCTCAAATGTTGCTGTTTTCAGTTTAAGAGTCAATGTTCGCCCATGCAGACCCTCTTTTTGCATATCAACAGACAGCATTTCTGCAATCTCAGCTGCAAACATGATCTCGATGAGGATTACAGTTGAAGCATACATTATAATTATCAAGAAACTGAGATTTTCGGAAATCTTAAACTTGCTAATAAGAGAATCAGCTATCAGTGAAGTAATTGGACAGGAAAAGAAAATCTACACAAATTAGGTGGCTTACCCAATTTCTTATAAAGCAATGACTTGTCCTCTGTAGCTGAGAACGTTCTCTCACAACTAATACTTTTCCGAAACCTTACTTCAGGAGTCTCTGTACCCCCAAGCCCCAATCCCACAGAGAGAAAAAATTCTACATAAATTGAAATATGTCAAGCAATCAGATCAGAAGATTTCTGCTAATAGGACACTTATCATGCAAAAAAAACATGTTAGATATTACATGTAAAACAATAACAAATAATACTGAAACATTCTCCCAAATGTTCAACGTGATGGAGATAACTAATTGCAGTAAAAAAAAACAGTGAGAAAAACGGAGTGCACCAACCTGCTGAGGAATGAGAAAATAGCGCACAAAGGAAACTGCTTTTCTGAAGCATCTCTTCACATGTATTAATTCCAAAAACATCTCTTAATATACTTTCAGTCACCTTACCAATACCTCCAATCTGTGGATACAATTGCAGAAAGAAACATGCAAAAGATTTACTTAGGTAAGCATGTTCTTCAGGAACAATTAAGTTCGATAAGATTATCCAAAAGTTTTCAGCAACAACAATCAGACCTTCCTAATTGGAAGTGATGATATAAAAGTGACAATAGCCATCCTGTCATTTGGTAAAACAAATTGTCCATTTGGCTTGTTTATATCTGAGCAAACCTGTGCAGGAAGATAATTGTACTATATCAAAATAACCAATTCAACTGCTAAGAGATGAACAACAAAAACAATGATCTAGAAAGGGAAGACCATATCAATGAATGCAATGGGTAACCGTATCAACGCCTTAATCACTAAGTCAGAACGCCAAACATAGAATTCATGATAAAGAAAGAATATGATGGATAAAACCTCTTTTTTTTTCCAGTCTCAGCTTTGCAGCTACTCCTTACATTTTATGTTATTTTCTATGATTTTTGCACTTAACAACAAAAGGTACAGTTTTTATTGAATCTGGAAAACAGATAGACACTTGCACTGTATTGTATACACAAAAGTAAATAATAACCAAGAAAACAAAGAAGCCATTAAGTTCTCTTCAATAACTATCAATACTCTCATATCTTTCTCACCAACACAGCGAAAGACATTGCAGAGATTTTTACATCAATAATTACTTTTCAGCTCAACCTAATATTCAGAACAGACATGACCCAGATGTAAAACTCAGAAGCATATGCTCAAGGTGTTCAAACAAAACAAAAGTGAAGGAAACAGCCTGAAAAACCTTTGCAAGTAAACGATTTGGCGCTACTCCAGCACTGCAGGTCAGACCAGTCTCTTCAAAAACACAATTTCGAATTTCTTCAGCAATCTTCAGAATGCCAAAACAACAATGCCACCAATTTAAAAGTCTACCATGAGAATCAATACAGACAGTAATATCCATATAGATGTAAAGAACAAAAAGACGTTAAGAAGAGCTAAATTTCATGACAGTTAAAATTAACATGGAAACTTACTTGTGCACCAACCATGCCCCTTGCTCTACATACATCTGTTATATCAAGGTATGCTTCATCCAAACTAGCAGCCATGAAGTTGGGATCGTAATTGCGAAACACTACCAAAGAAAAAAAAAATTGAAATCAGCTAAATTAAGGGAGATGCATCTCACAACTATTTCCAGTCATGCAAAAATCCTAATGAAATAAGAGATCTAACCTTTTCTAGTTAAATCACTGTAATATGTATACTTCTTAAAGTCCGTGGGAACAAAAATCAACTCGGGACATAATTTACGTGCAATGAAACCGGGCATTGCAGCACGAACTCCAAACTTCCTCGCCTACTCATGAAAAGATGTTTCAACAAAGTGAAGTTACATATTAGGGCAGTGGGAACTCACTTTTCCGCATAAAATTCAAAGAAACAGAAGAAAGTTTATACTAGAATAGATTCTCCTTAAAACTTACAGCAAGCAATCAAACCTCATAATTAGCAGTAGATATCATAGACATGCCACCAACAGCCATTGGCTTGCCTTTCAATGAAGGATTGCTCAATGTCTCCACAGCTGCATAGAAAGCATCCATATCTATATGTACCCAGATCCTCGATAAATCCCGTCTAGCTTCTAACTCTAATATTCTTTTATCCGCTGCCTAAAACAAGTAGAGTGCTCCATGTTTTAAAATGCAATATTCAATCCAAGGAGTCGAGAATTCAGCAATCCTCACTCACTAAAATGCCACTCTTGAATTCATCCACAGACAGACAATGCATGCTTAACAACATTTAAGAAACCGCAATTACCTAAAGAAAATACAAATCTAAAGTGTTCTAATTCCTTACTATAGCAATTCAAACGAAGTCACATTGTATGCAATTTCAATATATATATGCACCTTCTGATAATGAGATAAATCAGCAGGAGTAAGTTTGGCACATCGGAGACGCATGTGTTCGATCTTTTGTTTGATAAAAGCTTCCTTACGCTCTTCATTCTGAAAATACTTTGATCCTTTACTCATCTCATAAACTATTCGTTGCACTTTCTCCTTGTCAACTCCCTCCATACCTTAAAACACAAAGTCAATTCCACGGCGGTTTAATTGGGAAATTGAATAGATGGAGGAGATGTGAAAGAGAAGTTACCAGCTTTGGCGTTAGTGAAAACAGTGTGGTAGGACTGCCATGGCTTTGGATTTTCGGGGAGGGAAGAAGTGCTTGAGCCATCAGTTTTCTCCATTCTTGTGAAATGCTTCCTCCACAAGCAGGAAAGAGCGATTGATTGTGAGTTATTTTACGAGGCCTGCGGAGGCGACTCTGGAAGATTAAATTGAAATAAAATTCAGTGGATTTGGAAAATCAACTGGATCAAGAGGCCCAAAAATACAAAGGCCCAAAATTTAACTGGATGAGGTTGTTACTCAACGTATCAGTGGTTTAAGCCTCCGTTAGTTGGGCTTGTCTATTACTAGGAGTTTTAATTTACTTTTTTTTCCAATTTAAAATTATTTTTTTAAAAATAATCAAAAATATGAAACTTCTTCCATTGGATCTTTTTGAGGTTTTTCCAAAAGATACTAAATATTTTTATACCCATATAACATATATAATGTATAACCTCATAAATTTATATATTTTTTTACGTATTTTATATATAAATATTTATTTTAAATATATAAAATTATAATAATTTAGATTTTTTAGTTTCGTAATATAATTTAGTATATAAATTATAAAATTTTTATATGGTATAAATTATTAAATTTTATAATATTTTATCTATTTTTTTAACTTGAATTTACAAAATTTTCATTTAAATTATTTTTTCTCTGCATTATATTAAAAAATTAAAAGTTATTTATAGATTAATAACTTTAAAATTCGTTTAAATACATGTACAAAGTTCAAAATAATCATATACTAGCATAACTATATTAAATATTTTAATTGAAATTACATTTTCAATTTTAAATTATTGGAGTAAATTATTTTTTAAATTATAAAGAGTAATATTTATAATTAATTTGTTGTATTTTTAACTTTGAAGTTGTTTACTTTTTAAATGAGTCAAAAGTAAGTCAATGCAAGAATACAAAAATTCTTTTATTGACTAATTAAATATGGTATGAGATGAGAATCATCCTTTTCATCAAATTTTAATATTCCTTTTTTTTAATATTTTCATAACATAAGTTTCACACTTTTCATATATGGAGCATCCTTATTTTATACTTCTATTCATAGAAGCAACTTTCTATTATATATTAATTATTGATGAGCTTTATATTATTGTTTACTTCAACTCTATATAGTTTCAAGATAGAACTAAATCTGATAAAATCTATTCATTAATTTTACTTATTCCAAAATTATTTTTTTATTAAAAATAATTTTTTTTATTATATATTAATAATTTTTATATAAATTAATTAAGGGATTAAACAATTTATTTTTTTAAATTATAACTTTTATTATATGAAAAGAAAATTATAATTATTCAAAATATCACGTATTAGTTGTAACAATGTAGTGTTTAGAAAAAAAAATAAAAATTAGTGTATCAGATAGTAGCATTTATATTATATATTAATTTTTTAAAATAGTGTTTAGATTTTATATATATATATATATATGTTTAGTATTCATCTTTAAAATAACGTTTAATGTTTGAAATTACGTTAAAAAATAATATTAAATATAGTTTTCAACTCAAACGATTATAGTATTTTATTTTATTAAGTTTTATTTTACAATTAATTACATCATTATCTTCTTAATTATATTTATATTTGTAATAAATTTTAATAATTTTATATCTAATAATTAATTTAAAAACTAAAACTAGTATAAACATTCAATCCAACCGCTGAATCAGCTAATTTAAAATTTAATCTATCAGTTAACTGCTAACGTTATCTGAAATGCTAATTAATAGATAATTGAAAATATAATGTCAAACATCTCTTTCCCTCCCTCCCTATATTACTAAATATTTCTCCATAATATTTTTATCCTACAAAAAATTAAAAAATAATAATTATAAAAATTTAATAAATTATTAACTTAATTTTGAATAATTATAAAATTAATATTATTTTTATTTTTATTCTAATTTATCAAATAGTATGTAATTCACTTGATTTTTTTCCCTTGAGATTTTTATTACCAAAAGGAATAAAATAAAATATATATGGATTTAGTCAGATAAATTTCAAATTTGAAATGGAAAAAAATACAAAGTCCTTGACCAATCACATTTTTAATTTATTTTTATTTTTTAAAAACTATATTGGGATTTTTTTTATTTAATTTTTCTCCTATAATCGAATGTCATATTAACATTAAACAATATATATATATATATATTTCAAATTATTCATATTATTTTACTTTGTTTTTTATTTTGAGATTTTATTTTATTTAGTTATTATTGTTATCATCTAAATATAGATAGTTGAAGTAGGTAGAGCTTATTACTAAATGAAAGGTGTAAAAACAATTATAAAAACAAATACTATATTAAGTAAATTTTTAAAAAATCTAAAAATAAATAATAGCCCTTTATATATCACTAAAAAGCTGCATTTCTAGTGAACAAATATTTAAAGGGACTCTTGCTTTCACTAAAAACAAACAAAACTTGTTATCAAGATCTCTATGACTCCAGAGAATATGATCAAACTTGTTCTGATCCTCTTCTGTGCTCTATTCTCTCCAGGTTTGAATTCTCTCCATTTACATTAAATGTCCACATCTAATCATAAACCAATAAAATTCACTATGTACTACTACAGGTTTTGAAGCACATGTTTCGTCATACGAATACAATGCCCATATAAAGGTAAAAATAGTGTGCATATTTTGATAACACAATTCAATAACTAAAATTTGATTATATTATTGAATTGTTGTCAGTGTGTGAAGAATCCACATAAACCTCAATACGGTGGAGGAATAATTCGGAATCCAGAATTGAACGAAGGGTCAAAAGGTTGGTCAAAGTTTGGAGAAGCTAAAATTGAACGGAGAGAATCTAAAGGCAATAAGTTCTTGGTGGCTCGTAGTAGAAAGCATTCTTTTGATAGTCCCTCACAGAGGCTTTATTTACGAAACAACACTCTTTACACCTTCTCAGGTATATTTTTATTTGTTCATTTATCTTTCGTAAAATTATTTGGTATGATCAAGTGTAAAATCAGATCATTGCACCCATGTATGTTTTTATAAAATATAATTTTTGTATGGTATATTGCAGTCTGGATTCAGGTGAGTGAAGGAAAAGCACCAGTATCAGCACTATTCAAAACCGAAACTGGATACGTATTCGCTGGTGCAACTATGGCTCGGTCCAAGTGCTGGTCCATGCTCAAAGGTGGTCTCACTGTCAAAACATCAGGCCTGGCTGATCTCTACTTTGAGGTAAATATTTACACTCATATTATCAAAATCGTGTACCTTTTACATGATATTGTCCAGGTTTTAATATATAGTCTATGAATTTACAGACCAACAACACCTCCGTCGATATATGGATCGATAGCTTGTCACTGCAACCATTCACTCCGGAAGAGTGGGCCTCTCACCAACAACAAAGCATCAATCAGGTAATAATCAAAATTATTTCTGCTTTTTCATTCTGAAATTTAAAAAATAATAATAAAAATAAAAACCACTTTTAAGAAGTGAACAGGAATTCCTGCTTAATTAAATTATATTTGAAATGAGTTAATATAATTACTTTGATAAATTTTAATACTAGATTTAAATTAATAAAAAATAAATAAAATAATATTTTTATATAATTACTTTTACTTTCTTTTTTTACCATAAAAAATATATATAAATTATTTTAAATAAAATTTTTAATTATTTGAATATAATTTAAAACCGCTTTCAAAATAACTTTCCAAAACCATCTACTAAACAGACTCTAAATTCTATACTTATCGATTTTAGGTACGGAAATCGAACGTTAGAGTCCAAGCATTGAACAAGCGAGGCAAGCCAATCCGGAACTCAACGGTCAACATCTTTCAACAATCGGGATCCTTCCCAATCGGATGCGCAATAAACAGCAACATCCTGAGCAACAAAGCATACGCCGACTGGTTCACATCAAAACCTTTCAAAGTCGCAACATTCGAAAACGAAATGAAATGGTACGCAAACGAGCCCACACAAGGCCACGAAGACTACTCAGTCTCCGACTCACTCCTCAACTTCGCCAAACAACACAACCTCGGCGTACGGGGCCACAACATTTTCTGGGACGACCCGAAATTCCAGCCAAGTTGGGTCGGGTCGCTCTCCCAACCCGATCTCTGGAACGCCGTCAATAGAAGGATCGAGTCCGTGATGGGTAAGTACAAGGGAGAAGTAATCGGTTGGGATGTTGTTAACGAGAATTTGCATTTTAATTTCTTTGAATCCAAACTCGGAGGGACATTTTCCAAGGATATGTACCAAAAGGCCAATACGTTAGGTGGAGGGACGTTGTTGTTTTTGAATGATTATAATACGTTAGAGGAAAGTCGAGATGGTTTGTCTTCTCCCGCTAATTATATTGCAAAGATTAGAGAGATTCAACAAAGTGGTCAGAATTTGCCTTTGGCTATTGGGTTAGAAGGGCATTTTAGTCAACCGAATTTACCTTACATTAGATCATCTCTTGATACGCTCGGTGCTTCTGGTTTGCCAATTTGGGTGACCGAGATTGATGTACAAAGTGGGCCCAATCAGGCTGAGTATTTGGAGCAGATATTGAGAGAGGTGCATAGTCATCCGAAGGTTAATGGGATTGTGATATGGGCTGCTTGGCAAGCGGGAGGGTGTTATAGAATGTGTTTGACTGATAACAATTTCAGGAACTTGGCAACTGGAGATGTTGTCGATAAACTCTTGCGTGAGTGGGGTTTTGTGAGGGCAAATGCAGCTACTGCTACTACTGACGCCGATGGGTTCTTCAATGCGTCGTTGTTCCATGGAGACTATGAAGTTAATGTCACTTATCCGAACACTGGAAAGGTTTCTGTGACTCGGAGCTTGAAGGTGGATTCTAATAAGTCGACCAAGAAACGTCTTCTCTATGTGTCTGCTGATTGATTTAGCTGTAGTGATTTACTTCCAATCGAGTTTGTACTTATTCTATTAAAAATAGAAATAAATATAATATAAAATATTTTCTTATTACTGCACTTCCTCAATCGTGTAACGTAAGGAATTTCACTTACCATTATGAAAGTTGGTGTAAATATGTCATATTTACACATAACTTACTATTATTACTATAAATCTAAATATGCTATAATACAGTTAATAAAAATAATTTTATTGAATTATTTGGTACTATTATTACTATAAGTCTAAATATGTTATAATACCGTTAATAAGAATAATTTTATTGAATTATTTGGTATCTTATTTTTTAAACAAATTATCAAAACAAAACATTTTAATAATGTTGGACTTATAATGTTTATGGGCTAGCCCAAGCCTTATATTAATGTGAGCTTGGGGCCATTGGGCTTGGGTCATAGGTCCACCTAAGATAGGCTCAGCCCAAATCTCACTTGCTTGTCCATTAAGTAATGGATTAATAAGATAGCAAGAGATAAAAATTTAAGAGTTTGAATTCAAATGAGTTCTAGTTTAAGTGAACTAGTCAAGAACTGCTATAAATAGAGTCCTCCCCTCATTCATTCAATCATCCCAAATCACATCTTAGAGCATTCTCTTATACAAGTTAAATCTATTTTAAGATTTTCAAGAGTTTAAGATTTGAAGAGATTCCGCGTTCGTTAGAGTTTTTAGCCGGTGAACTGAACGATATTTTTAAGAGATTTTTAAGAGATTTATCGTCGATCAATGGACAGTAATTTTCCTTTCCTTTTCCGCTTATTGTTTGTATGTTGAGTGCGTAGTATACATATAGGATCAACAAATAACATAATTATAAATTGCAGCCTGATTCAGGTGAGTGAGGGAGAAACAGCAGTACCATCCATATTCAGAACCGAAACTGGATATATATTTGCTGGTGCAACTATTGCCCAGTCCAAATGCTGGCCTTGCTCTCAACAAATCAGGCCCTGCTGACCTCGACTTTGAAATATACACATACAATAACTTCATTTCATTCTAAATTATTGACCACTAGGTACTATAGTCCAGGATATTTAATAGACCATATGACTTGCCAGACTAACAACACCTCTGTGGATATGTGGATCGATAGCTTGTCACTTCAACAATTCACTCAAGAAGAGCGGGTCTCTCACCAACAAATGACTTCTAATAACTTGGGCTTTTATATTTGATAATAGAAAAAAGCAATCAGTAACTATTTTTAAGAAGTTAGAAAATACTATTAATGGGATGGTTTATTTATTTCTTTGTAATTTTTTTTATAAAAATTAATTTAAAAATAATTTTTAGTTTTAATAGGATAGAAATTCAGAATTATTTATATAATGTGAAAATGCTTTTAATAAAAATAGTTGAAATAAAATTTATTTGAATAGACTGAATTTTAATTTTTAAAAGTAATTATGATGGTATTAGGATAATTAGAAAAAAAGTACTTTTGACTTTATGGTCTCAAAAAATACTTTAAAACAAATTAAAAATATTATATAGTCAGACTCCTCTATAACTGTCATTCTTTTTATTATAACGGTTAAATTTCTTTCCGAACCGATTTTTTCAATGTTATTTTAATCCTCTATAACAACAACAACAATTTACCTATAATAACCGTAATTTGAATAGAATATTCTGTATAAAACTCATCCTCTATAATCATCTACTTAACTATAATACATTATTTTTTTAATAAAATAATATAAAAATTTAAATAATTATTATAATTAACTTTAAAAATTAAATAATTTTTTTAATGTTTAATAACAATACGAAGAATTTAATGAATATGATTGAATTTAAAAAACTTCATAATTATAAATAAGTAATGAAAATAATTTAAAACATTAAAACTTAGATCATCCGTCGTGCTAGTCTCTGAGAGGGTCTCTCATCCGACAAAAGAGACTCTGCAAATCTTCGTTAATTCAAATATTATATTACTAGTAAAATATTGGAATCTTCTAAACAAGCTATCATCATAGACTTTTTCCACCATATTTGAATAAATTTAACTTTAAAAATGTTCTAAATTATGTATATTTTATTTAGTGTTTAATTTTTTCAAAAAAAAAAATTACTATAAATTGATAACAGCCAAGTGAGATCAGATTTATGACCGTTATATGCGAATAACAATCATTCACTGTATATAACAGCCAATATACATAATAGCCAAAAAATTGTCAAATAAACTGTATCATTATAGAGAAGTTTGATTGTATTTGAAAAAAATAATCCAAACTTCTTTTCGGGTACAGTAAAAAATTAAAAGTAAAAATGATTCAAACACACCAATAATACTCCTCCGGCTCTGTAGTAAGAAGTCAAAAACCAAATTATCTCAAAATATACCTTTATTTCGTATATGAATGATCTAAATACAATAAAAAACGGCTTCTAGAAGAACTTCCAAAAATCCGTCTATGCAAACCTCTCAAATTCTATACTTTCACATTTCTAAAATGTGTCATGTATGAACACATTTTTTTTACTGATTCTATTCCGGTACTGGTTCGGAAATCGAACATAAGAGTCCGAGCATTGGACAAGCAAGGGAACCAAATCCGGAACGCAACAATCAAAATCTTTCAAAGATCCGGAACCTTCCCGATCGGATGCGCAATAAACAGTAACATCCTGACAAACAAAGCATACCGAAGCTGGTTCCTATCAAAACACTTTTCAGTCACGTCATTCGAAAACGAAACGAAATGGTACTCAAACGAGCCCACACAAGGCCACGAAGACTGTTCACTCTCCGACTCACTCTTCAACTTCGCTAAACAACACAAACTCGCAGTACGGGCCCATAATATTTTCCCGGAGGACCCACATTGCCAGCCATGTTGGTTCGGGTCACTCTCCATACCCGAACTCCACAATAATGAAATTAATATCACTCACTAGGTGACTGGAAAGCTTTTTTCTGTAGTTCACAACTTGAAAGTTGATTAATTTAATCACTATTATACGACACTAGTCCACTCTGATATATATAAGTAGATTCGATAAGATTGTAACTCATTGAAGTGGGCTATAAAAAATGGTGATAAGACAACCGAGACCAACCCGCATTGATTGAAAATGTGAGAAAGCAAGTGAAGTAAGTATTATCTTATAATCTCTTATGTCTTCTTGATGGAGGGCACCAGTATCTCTATAGATGAGGCCATTATAAGCCATAGTGGGTGCCACGACCTACAAGGAAATAGAATACAAAAACAAACCTTAGATTAATATATATCCAAAATGAGTTGCAAGATGTTTTCTATTGTTTGGTGTTGTGTCAGAAACCACTACAAACGAAAGGTCACTATTAAGAAAAATGTACCAGCTTTGGTTGTATAGATGAGGATGTCTAATATAGAAGTTGTCCCTAATTATAACATATATTGTTGGAAGTATAATTTGTCCAATCTATCTATATATTATATAAAGGAGAACTCTCAGCGGGTCCCACGAAGTTGACGTGTTCATGCTGAGAGTTCAGCCTTTGGTTAAAAATAAGATAAAATGACTACTTTTGAATTTATTCATATTTCGCCACTCGAAATCGACACGTGACAATTATATAAAAATAAATAAATAAAAATTACATCTTTATAATATCTCATTTAATATACTTTATTTTAAAATTTCTTTATGTGCAAAATAATAAATAAATAAATTTAATTTTTATTTATTATATGAAACGCTCTCACTTTTAAGAGAATGTTAAAAAAAAATATTTTAACTACTTTGTAATAAATTTTCGAAATAAATTCTATATCTTTTCTCTTCCTCTTCCCATCCTCTTTCTTATTATATATAGATTCTTTTAATCTTTCGTTTCATCCAAGAGTTCGATTGTGATGTTCATGTTTTTTGTTTTTTTTTCCTCTATTCTTTTGCATATATTAATTTTACGATCTTAATTCTCACTTCTTTTCTTCTTTTTCTTTTCTTCTTTTTGTGTTTTGAAAATTCATTTGTTGGAATAGATTTATCATCTCTCTTCTTTTTTAAATTTATATTGAATCCTTCAACCAGGTGATTCATTATCTTTTTTCTATTTTATTCCATTGTTTTCATATAAATTTTGATAGATTTTTATTCTTTCTATTTTATTCTTTCTATTTTATTGTTAATTTAATAATATATTTTCTAATTATAGGTATTTCGAATTTCGAATTATTCCTAACAAACAAATCAAAGTCTCAATAAGGTGGTTATTTTTTTTAATTCATTTCTATTATGTAAACAAAATTTTATTTTATTTTTCTTATGTATTTTTTCATTTTAAATCTTATAAAGTATGATTACTTCTTCTTCTTTTTTTTTTTTTTTTTAATTTCTTTTATCAATAATTGCTTTATATATGTATATATTTATATGATTGATAGTCATCATTGAAATTCGAAAAATGATATGTCTAACTTTTTAGACACCTTATCATGTATATTCTTTAAGTAAATATTTTAAGAGTTAGATATTTCTCTTATGCATTTTTTACCTTTAAATGGTAAGATTCTCTTCTGCATTTTCTACCTTTAAATGGTAAGAATCGCATCCCATAGAATTGTGAACCTATATGGAATTATATATATATATATATTATTCTCTTATAAATTGTTTTATTTATTTTTTTCCTCTTATATTTTTATTTTTATGTTCTATTTTAGTTTATTATATTTTAATTGTAATTAATTTTATAAATAATTTGAATATAAATTTGATTTGTTTGAAATTAATATTTATATATGTATATATATATATATATATATTAAACTAGATTTATTTATTTTTCTTTCTTTTATTCATTTATATGTAATGAAATTTATAAATTGATATATTCCTTTTATGAATTTATATATATATATTATAAATTTCTTATCATTGTAAGTTCCAAAACAACTATGATTAGATATACATATTCTTACTAAATAAATAATAATAAAGTGAAAAATTGATTATATATATATATATTCACATTTTGTTTCACGTCTTTATAAGTATTAATTGATAAATATTTCATTGGCAAACAACAATATTTTAGAGATATTTTATAGTAATGCTCCATACTACTAAAAATATTTGGAACTATTGGCATTGTTATATAAGCAGTAATAAATATCTATAAATCATTATTTACATTTTTAAAGATATTATAATACTGTGTATATTTTTTAACTACTAAATTTCTCATATTGAATATGGTTGGTGGAATCAACTTATATTTAATAATTTAATAATCATGTTCCCTTTGCCTTCTTCTTATTTTTATATATGGAAAACCATTTTATTAAAAACTTATATATATTTTTAAATATTTATGATCAATATAGTTGTAATTCCTGAATTTATTATTATTAAAATATAATAATAAAATAATAATGATAATAATAATTAACTATATAATATAATAAGAAAGAAATGGTTCACAAGAGAATATGAAAAGATTGGAATTTATAGAAAATGATAACAAATAAAAGTTTAAAAAGAAATGAGAAGTTACACAAACTTGGAAATATTTTAACTAATTAATTAATATGAAAATAATAAATCAAATTGATTGTATATTTTATTGACTTGAATATTAATTATACAAATAAATTAATATGGGGTATCTTGAATGGTAAATTATAGGTTTTTTATAATTTTATTAAAATGTTTTGAGTTGGTTACCTTACATGGAATGTAAGTATTACGTAACTAGAAAAAAAATATTATAATAAAATATATTAGTTGATCAAATTGAAAAAGTTGAATTAATAATTTATTTAATTCGGTATACTTTTATAATAAAAAATTCCCCTCAACTCTAATAAAACAAATATATATATATATAATTAAAGAATAACTAAAAAATATATATATTATGAAATATTGCCCACATGAAAATATTTTTTTTCCCTGTAAATACTTTTATATTCATTCACACAAAATAAATGGAGTTGCTAAGGTTATATAAATCAAAATATTCCGACTTGCCTTCTTGAAAATTAGCTCAATGTTTTTAGAATGTAAAAAAAATTTAAAATAAAAAAAATTCAATATCGACACTAGAAAACTACTACACATGTGACAAAGAAAAAATATTTTAATTTAACATTTTAATTTATATTCTTTAAAATTAGTTCTTAGTGATCATTTCATTTTGAATTTTGTTTATTAAATTCTAAAATTATATTAACTGTCATTTCATTTTTTTAATTTTAATTTAAATTAAATTATTTAATATGAATTTATTAATTTAAGAACCAAGAATAAATTTTATTCAAATTAAAAATAAATAATGACGAAATATTAACATAATTTTAAGGATAAAAACAGTTAATATATTTTAAAGAACAAATATATACCAGTGTAACGATAAAGATAAAATAGATATAAAATTAAAAAGATAAAATCAACTCCATCCTACTTCAACGGTTTTTAATGATTTAAATTTTTTTTTATTTTTTTTTAAAAATAAAAATATGGAACTTAAAGGTGAATTTTGAATTTCTCTATTTATTAATTTAAAAAAATTATACTTTTATGATTTTAAAATATATATAATATTAAATTTTAATGCTACTTTTATTCTTAAAATGAATATTTTTTTAAATTGTATATATTGTAATTTAAATTATATTATTATAATTATGATTAGAAATAAAATTTTATATATACATTTCTATCTAAAATATAAAATATATAAAATAATTAATAAAATAATAAACCCCGCGCAAAGCGCGGGTATCTTACCTAGTAACAAATAAATCAACATGATTATGAGTTTCCGCAAACTAATTGATATTAAGATCCATTTAATTAGACGATTACGAAATTAAATATATTGAATAATGAGCTATTAATATATATCAATCAAATTACTTTATTTAATTTTAAATAAAAATTTTGATTAAAAATGTAACACAAATTTCATCCCCGTATATATAATTAAAAAAATTCATTTTAATGAATTAAAATAATTTAACTTATTATAAATATAATGTATATTATTATTATTATTTTTTTAAAAAAAGGAAGAAAGAGAATTTAATTAAAACTCCAAACTAAATTGAAAACAAAGTATAAATATATTGTTCCCCTAGATGTTGATGAATTCCTTTCGTTACATATGGGAGAGAAATTATTCTATCCACACTTTTTCTTTTAAATAATAATAAATAAATAAATAAACTAAAATTCAACACTGAACATTATCGTTAATTTCCTCTAACTTATTAATCTGCCGAAAAATTAGCTCATTTAGCTTAAGTAAAATAAAGCATTTTAAGAATTAAAAATTCAATTATATATATATATATATAATAAATGTGATTCGGTCCAATACAATAAAATAAAATAATATAATATAATATAATATAATATTAAAAATTATTGATTTCATTTTATGATCAGATTATATTAATATTATTTTAATACTTATGTATTTATATTTAAAATTTTTTTATGTGTGTGGTATTTTAAATTATAATATTGTTTAAATTAAAATTTTAAAATAATTATATATATATATATTAGTTAAATTAGTTGTTATATATAAAATTATTAAAAAAATTGTAATATATAAATAAATTAAAAATATATGAAAAGATATTAAAGTAAATTATTATTATTTTTATTGAAAATTATTTTTAAATTATTATTTTAAAATTAATTATAATACTAAACAGTATTTTATAAATTTTTATCAAACATCTACATTAATTTATTTTTTACAAAAATTATTTTAGAACTAAAATTTGTTACTACACACTTAAACTAACCATATAATACTTAAAAAAAAACTTTATATATATATATATATATATAATTTAAAATACACAAATTAAAATTTTTATTAGATAAAAAATCCTATTATTAAAATTTTCACTAGTAACATCACATTATATTATATTTTGATTTAAACTTCTCTTGATATATTTTATTCTTGCAGTAGTTGAATAAAAATTAAAGTGGATTTTTCAAAAATACTATTGATATTTTTCATTCATCTATTTACAGATTATCATGGAAGATTGAAAAAAAAATAGTTGACTTTAAACATTACTAATATTTATAGTTGTTATTTATTTATTTTTATTTATTTATTAAAAAACATTTATTAACCATATGTATTTTTCATGGTTTCAGGGGAAAAAAAATGGAATTCTTGGTTTGCCATTTTAGTCATATACCAAATTCATCATTCTACAATTTGGCTATTTTTGTTATAATTTTATAATGCTTTTTCATTTTTTCAAGTGAACTATGTATAATTTATTTTAAATATATTTATATATTATGTATAATTTTTTACATTATAAATTAGTTTATATGATAAAATATGGGGATTTTTTTTAATATTTAAATATTCATATATTAATTATTTAATCAATTTATTTTTTCAATCTAAAAGTAAATTGTCTTTATGTATTAAAATCAAAATAAAAAGATAAGAAATAATATTAAATTTTAATGTAAATTAACTTAAATAATTTGAAGTCTGCTCATAGCATAGCATATAGCAATTTCACTTCCTATATTAAATATTAAAGGTATGTTCGGTAAAAATTTTAAATTAATATTTTAAAAAATTATAAAAATATTTTTAATTCAAACGCTAATAATAATTTATATTATCAATTTTTTATTTATAATCTTATATCTAACAATTAATTTAAAAAATTCAATTTAACAATTAATTTAAAAACTAACCACTATACAAAATATTAATCTAGCCATTAATATAAAATTTAATATGAAACATACTAAAAAATTACCTCCTCATCAATACATTATATAATTATATGTATATAAAAGTTCTCATTATACACTATTAAAGCTAAAATATATATTATCTATATAATAATTCATATCCACACGTGTAATAATTAAGATATTGAAGTAATATTTACTTATTTATAATTATTTTGTAGAAACATTTATTTAACAGCTTATTTATTTTTATTTATTAAAAATATGAAATAGTTTTGACCTCCCTAATGACCCTATTACATTAGCATCAAGGTTACTAATAGAACCAATGGGCTGAATATGTCTTCTATGAACCAGACCATAATTAGTTTAGTCAAACCCTGTCCCTACAGTGTTTGGTATAACTCCAAATATACCTCACGGGCTTACAGACCGATCTGATCTCTGCACTTGTATTCACATCCATGACTTTTGCTTTTTTCACTGTTTACAGTTCACATGCTTCCAATCCAATTTTGTTATGTCATTTGATACCCTTTGTTTTTGTTTGTTTATAACTTGTAAGCTACTTGTTCTAGTTTTTAGAAATGTGACTTTTCTTTAGGCTTGTTTGCCTATATAAACTGTACCCTTCTCAGATTCTATTGTGAAAAAAAAAATGTACTCCTCTGCTAAACTTTTCATCCTGGTTCTGACATGCATTTTGATCATTTCAGGTTCTTGTTACTCTGTCTCTCTTCTCCTGAAATTAGGCACCATGGATTTAATGTGATGTATTGTAATGTTTTAACTTATAAGATGTATGTTTTCTTTAGGGTACAAGATTCAAGCATCTTCTTCATATGACCACTCTGCAACAACTAAGGTATAGTGACTTTATATATTCCTGATTATTTATGTATACTGTATCAATTTTCATAACTTTTATTTTTTTCATGAAACAGTGCTTAGTAAAGCCTCTGAAGACTCATTATGGAGGAGGAATAATCAAGAATCCAGAATTCAATGATGGGATTGAAAACTGGAGTGTGTTTGGTCAAGGAGCAATCAAACAAGGTGTATCAGAAGATGGAAACAAGTACATAGTCTCACACAATAGAAGAACATCATTTGACAGTTTCTCTCAGGAGATTCAACTCCAGACAGGAATACTCTACACTTTATCAGGTTTGTAACAAACCCTTTTTTAATCTTGTCAAATATCATAACATATATTGAATTCCATTACATTCCTTTGCTATGTTTTCTCAGCTTGGGTACAAGTCAGTGAAGGAACTGAGACTCTGGAAGCTATTGCTATGACTTCTGGTGGGAAACTGATACATATTGCTGAAGCTATAGCAAAACAAGGTTGCTGGTCTTTGTTGAAAGGTGGTTTTGTAGCTAATTTCACAGGATCTGTTCATTTGAGTTTTAAGGTAATTAATCAGTTACAGCAAGCTACATGAAATTGATAAAGTAAAATGGTTTTGTGATATTATGTTTTTGTTAATTCAGAGTAAGAACACTAGAGTGGAGCTATGGAGTGATAATGTCTCACTACAGCCATTTACAAAGGGACAATGGAGGACCCACCAGACTGAAAGTATTGAAAAGGTAACCTACCTATTACTATTACTAGTAGAAAATGTGACAGACTGACAACAATGGTATCTTTTTGGCATTTTTTTACTGTGTCAGATTCTTCTAACTTGCTTAGGCCTTTTGTTTTGAGTTTGAGACATATAGCTTTGTCATTCATGAGATAATACCTCTTTCCTTTAATGAAAAAATGTTAATTCTACTAGCTTCTATAGTGAAAATATGTTCCTACCTACTTCTACTCCATTTATTCTTTCCAAGCAAGCTATTGTCCCTCTGACTCTGATGGAATGGTGTTAATCAGCATTTAGTAATGGTGGTCTAAATTATAATATTCTCTAATTGAAATTCCAATCTTCAGGTAAGGAAGCAGAAGGTGAGATTTCACATAACATCTGAAAACAAAAAATCATTAGAAGGAGCTTTGGTTTCAATCAAACAAACTAAACCAAGCTTTCCATTTGGATGTGGTATGAACCACTACATCCTCACAAGCACAGGTTATCAGAACTGGTTCGCCTCCAGATACAAATACACTACATTCACCAATGAAATGAAATGGTACAGGACAGAGGTGAAACAAGGGATCGAAAACTACACTATTCCGGATGCCATGGTCAAATTCTGCAAAGAAAATGGTATCTCCATTAGAGGCCACAACATTTTCTGGGCAAATCCTAAAGAGCAGCCCGATTGGGTCAAGACACTTCCACCAGAGAAACTGAAAGTAGCTGCTGAGAAACGAATCAATTCGGTTACTACCAGATATGCAGGCGATTTGATTCATTGGGATGTGATGAATGAGAATATACACTTCAGGTTTTTTGAGGACAAGCTTGGTGAAAATGCTTCTGCAGAATATTACAAGCAAGCTCACTCGCTTGATCCGCAAGCAACCGTTTTCCTGAATGAGTATAACACTCTTGAACATAGTTCTGACAGGACTGTAAATGCACATAATTATACTCAGAAGCTGGAACAGATCAGATCATATCCTGGAAATGGTGAAATGACTATTGGAATTGGATTGCAAGGGCATTTCGGATACAGTGAACCAAATCTTCCTTATATAAGATCTAGTTTGGACCTTCTTGGTTCAACTGGTTCTCCCATTTGGCTCACTGAATTAGATGTTAACAATGGTACCAATCAGGTAAACTTTTCTATGTGTTTAACCTGAAACACACCAATCACACTCCTTTCTTTGATCTGATTCAGTTCATTTTTTGTTACACAGTCACAGTACCTGGAGGAGATACTAAGAGAAGCATATTCACACCCAGCTGTGAATGGAATTATAAGCTTTTCAGGACCAGCAGTGGCAGGATTCAAAGAAATGCCCTTAGCAGATCTTGATTTCAACAACACTCCATCTGGAGATGTTATGGATAAGCTACTTAACGAATGGAAATCAGAGACTTTTAAAGCTGTTACAGACAACAATGGATGGTTTGAAGTTTCTTTGTTTCATGGAGATTATGACATAACAGTTCAACACCCTGTGACAAAGTCTTCAAGTTCTATGAAGTTTCAGGTTTCAAGAGAGAGTCAGAGAGATTCACAACTGGTTAACATTGATGTCTGATATCTAGTATGGATTAAGAAGTGATTGAAGTAGAGTAGACTAAGTTAGACAATACTATTGTCTAAATAGCTAATGAGATTAATGAGTCATTATGATGATATTACATTAAGTACAAATAATATAAATAAATAATATCATTATTTATTAACATTACAAATGAATAACTATTATTTATTTATAGTATTAATAGCAAAATTCCCACTTAAATGGCCTTAATGACCTTATTACAATTAAGTTACTTAAACACTTGACTGTGTTCTCACATGCCTGTGAACTGGGTTAAGTACATCATTCTATAAAACCAAACAATAATTCAATTTTGTCTTGAAATCTGTGCCTGCAGGTTTTGGTTTTGTTTTATTTCACCAGTGCAGCTCCTCTAACAGACCTGTATAACTCCAAATAAATCTCACGGGCTAACACACTGATCTGATCTTTGTACTTGTATTCACAAACACTCGTGACTTTTTCTTTTTGTAACTGTTACAAGTTCACATGCTTCCAAACTACTTTTTTTCTGGGATTTGGTCACTGGATATCTATTGTTTGGATATGTGACTTTGATATCTATTTTTGGATATGTGATTTTTCCTTTGGACTTATGTGCTTATATAAACCATACTCTTTGTTTCAGGAAATCTTAATTCTGTAGTGAAAAAAATAAAATGTACTCTTCTGTTAAACTTTGCTTCCTGGTTCTGTCATGCATTTTGATCACTTCAGGTTCCTCTAACTCTCTCTTCTCCTTAAATCAGTGGACATGAAAAAATCATTTTTATTGCTTATGAGATGTATCTTATTTTACTTATGCAGGTTATATGATTCAAGCAACTTCTTCATATGACTATTCTGCAACAGCCAAGGCAAAGTGATGTTCTTCTTATTATATATGCTTGTTATGTGTCATTTTTCACAACATTTTTTCAATGAAACAGTGTTTAAAACTGCCTATGAGGACTCATCATGGAGGAGGAATAATCAAGAATCCAAAATTCAATAAAGGAATTGAAAATTGGAGTGTGTTTGGTCAAGGAGAAATCAAACTAGGTACATCAAAAGATGGAAACAAGTACATAGTGGCATACAATAGAAGAACATCACTTGACAGTTTTGCTCAGGAGATTCAATTGAAGAAAGGGATACTCTATACATTCTCAGGTAAATTATTCTTAACCCTTTAAACGATTTTATCAAAAAGATCAATCACTCTCAGGTTTTTCAAATCATTTGTTGACTTCTATTTCTTTCAATATATGATTATACTCAGGTTGGATACAAGTCAGTAAAGGAGCTGAACCTGTGAAAGCCATTGTTGTGACTTCTGGTGGGAAATTGATCCATGTTGCCGAAACTGTAGCAAAGGAAGGTTGCTGGTCATTGTTGAAAGGTGGTTTTGTTGCTAATTTCACAGGCTCAGTTCATTTGAGTTTTAAGGTAATCAGATTAGATTAAATTAAGTTAATGTGGCTATTCATAAAGTTAAATTGTGATATGTTTTTGTGAATGCAGTGCACAAACACTAGAGTGGAGATATGGGGCGATAATATCTCATTACAACCGTTTACAAAGAAAAAATGGAGGAACCAACAAACTAGAAGCATTGAAAAGGTATTGAAAACAATGGTATTTCATACAACCAGGTTGTTCACTAATTGAATTCCAATGTTCAGGTAAGGAAGCAGAAGATGAGGTTTCACATAACATCTGCAAACAATACACCATTAGAAGGAGTTGTGATTTCAATCAAACAAACAAAATCAAGTTTCCCATTTGGGTGTGGTATGAACCACTACATCCTCACAAGCACAGGTTATCAAAACTGGTTCGCCTCCAGATACAAATACACTGCATTCACCAATGAAATGAAATGGTACAGCACAGAGGTCAAACAAGGAATCGAAAACTACACCATTCCGGACGCCATGGTCAAATTCTGCAAACAAAATGGCATCTCCATTAGAGGCCACAACATTTTCTGGGCAAATCCCAAACAGCAGCCTAATTGGGTCAAGACACTTCCGCCAGAAGAACTGAAAATAGCTGCTGAGAAGCGAATCAATTCGGTTACTAAGAGATATGCAGGAGATTTGATTCATTGGGATGTGATGAATGAGAATATGCACTTCAGGTTTTTCGAAGACAAGCTTGGTGAAAATGCTTCTGAAGAATATTACAAGAAAGCTCACTTGCTTGATCCGCAAGCAACCCTGTTCTTGAATGAATATAACACCCTTGAGCATCCGTCTGACTTTTCATCAAATGCGTACAATTTTGTACAGAAGCTGAATCAGATGAAGTCATATCCTGGAAATGGTGAAATGACTATTGGAATTGGATTGCAAGGGCATTTTGGATACCATGTACCCAATCTTCCTTATATAAGATCGACTTTAGACATTCTTGGTTCAACAGGAGCTCCCATTTGGCTCACTGAATTGGATGTTAAAATGGGTACCAATCAGGTAAAATCACCAATTTCAAATCTTTCCTTTATGATTTTATTTTATTAAAGTTCAATTTCTGTTACACAGGCACAATACCTGGAGGAGATACTAAGAGAAGCATATTCACACCCTGCCGTGAATGGAATTATAAGTTTCGCAGGCCCAGCTAGTGCTGGATTCAAAGTAATGCCTTTAGCAGATAAAGATTTCAACAACACTGAATCAGGAGATGTTATGGATAAGCTACTTAACGAATGGAAATCCGGGACTATTGAAGCCGTTACAGACAAAAACGGATGGTGTGAAGTTTCATTGTTTCATGGCGATTATGAAATAACTGTTGAATACTCTCTGACAAAAGGTTCAACTTCTATGAAGCTTCAAGTGTCAGAGGAGAGTCAGAGAAATGGACAACAACACGTTCACATCACTGTCTGATTGAGACCATGTATGTAGAATAAATAATTGAGTCATACCATCTTTGCAAATGCTAATAAATGACGGATTTGAAGAACTATGTGCTAATGGGCTTGAAGATGGGCTAGGCCCATCCTCAAATCTGGCCCAAGTCTAGATAAGTGTGTGCATCAATAAACACAGACTATAAAATTCCAAAATTTAAAAGGTAGAGTAACACATTACACACATTGCAATGCTTGTGACTCTATTATCAAAGCCAGATTGCAAAACCTGTACAATGTGATAGAAACGAAGCCTAGCCTCTCCATCTTCTAACAGCTACGACGAAGGAAAAAGCAGCGCCGATGATCTTGACAGTGACGAAGCACAAGTCGTCGAAGATTTTGGAGAATCTGAGCTCCTGCAGGTCCCATAGCGTGGAAATGCAGAAAGTGAGGCCGTCGAAGATGTCTAAGATGATCGACATTTGAGAGAAGATGTAGAAGAGTTGTGTTGTTTGTGTCACGTAAGTAAGATAAAATGTAACGGAAAGGGAAAATAAAGAGAGTGAGGAAATGGAGTTTAGTTGATGAAGGTATTGGGTTTGGGTTACTTCGAGGATATTTCCTCTAGAGGTGTCGTGTTTGTTGGTCCCATGCATATGCAGTGCCTTCTTACACTTGTTCTACTTTATTTTATATGAGTACATATCATCAGAATATTTATTGACAAGATACATATACATCATACATACATATACATATATATATATATATATATATATATATATATATAAAAGTTTTTAGATGGGGTTATAGATGGTTCATCCAATGGTTTTGGCATATCGAAATAAATAATTTAAATTGGTTTTATTAATTTTAAAATTAAAAACATGTTAAATTTGGGAATCAAAATAGTTTATTATTTTTTTTTTATTTCATTGATTTTTTTTAATAATATATGTCTTTATAATATAATATTTTTTACCAAACCAATTAAAACCTATATTTCTAAAAGTCTAGTTAAAGACTATAGGGGCATTCCGAGAATCGAACTCGGGACCTCTCGCACCCAAAGCAAGAATCATACCACTAGACCAAATGCCCATATGTTTTATTACTTATAAAACACATTATGTATTCTTCTCTAAAAATAATGCTCCTTAAAATAAAGAGGGGCAAATATACAATTATATACTCCATCCGTTACCATTTACTTGCAACATTTGAATAGTGTGTAATATTTATTGATAAATCTTGTTTCATTGTTATTCTTTATGTATAAAGAAAAATATAGTCAATTGAAGTTGTTTTAATCGTCTAAATGTCTATTTTTTAAATATTAAATTCATATAATTTTTAATTCTTTATTATTACAAATATTTGCGGTTAAAGTTAAGTATTGGACGGCGTGCCCACATGAAATGTTGCAAGTATTAAAACACGGAGGAAATATTTTGTTCCCTATACGTATATAGGGATGAGAATATATCAGGCGGTATATCAAGGGCCCGTAGCCTAATTTATATCAAGTCTTGGCTAACATGACCTGTTTATTAATAAGGTCAAACTTCATCTTTTTTTTAAAATTCTATTCATGTAAACAAGTCAGCCTCAGTCCAAACCAAAAGTCTAATAAGTCCAACAAGTCAGCCTAATATATATATAAACTGATATTTTTATTGTAGTATTGTATTGTTTGATAAATTGATATTAGATTATTTAAGTGTATTTAGACTTTTGTTTTATCTATTGTTATATAGTTTGATAATTTGACACTACAATTTGATATTAGATTTTGTGCATATTTAAGAATGTAATAAAAAGATCGGGAGTCTATTTATCCATTGGTCTACTAAAAAAACCCGTAAGTCTCTTTATCTAGTGGCATATTTAAAATTTTTACAAGTATATAGGCTTTTAAATAAGCTTATGGGTCTTAAAAGTTTAGATCTGGCATTTAAAAAAGTCAACAACAAGTAAATAGGTTAGACACGAGCCTTTATCTTTAACTATATATGATACCCATATAACTCAAAGCCTAACTTTTCATTATTAGATGTTCATATGTATAATTGAAAATTTTCAATAAACAATTTATTTATGAACTTAACATTTAAAAGGATAACCAATAATCATATCGTGAATGATCAATATTAATTAGGTAATCTTTGTGATGAGCAACATTAATTAGGTAAACTTAAAGATTAATCATCAAAATAACTCTTAAGTTGTCATAAAGAGATACAAGATAAAAGTTTTTATACAAGAATATCACTTTTCCTTTCCAGACCTTAATGGAACTTTAATAGAATGAGGTTTTATATTAATTCATTATCCATGGTAAGCGAATTAAAGAACTTTATTAAAGGGACATTCCGAGAATGGAACATCAGGATCTCTCATACACAAAGCGAGAATCATACCAATAGTCCAAATGCTCACATGTCACTATTTATAAAACATGTTACTATTTCTTTTTCTATGAACATATTGTCCCTTAATCTACATAGAATTAATATCTCATTTACCTTTTAATGTTGTAAATTCACATTTATCATAATTAAAACTTCAACTCTTCAATATTCTAACATAAAGCATGAATAATCAACTTATGCCAATACTTCCACGTCTTGCCTTAAGTTAGATCTGAAAAGACAACTCAGAGGAGCAACTGGAACAGGGAATTAAACAGTAGCAATTGCTTTAGTAAAGAAATAAATTAATTGTAACTTTGAAAAAGTATGAGATGCAAGTACAACACAGTTTATGAAATGATTTCTTATCATATGGCAATCAATTTTCAAGTGTTTTGTCCTCTCGTGAAATGTTAAGAAGTTGAGTTGGAATATGAAAATCCTATATCAAATAACATATTACATATCTCATTTCCTACATTCTGTCTCATCGTTACTTATGGGAAAAATTGTTTGCTTCTTAATTTTTTAAAAAAATTAAGCTACTTTCAAAATAACACAAAATGTAATTAAAGAATGATTTGCATTAATATAAGAGGCCGATCTACATCATAATATGTAAGTTGTTAAAGATTATTATTAACCTAAAAAAAAATCAAGCTACCTACCAGATAATAGAAAGTGCAGTTTAAGAACGATCTATACTAATATAAAAGACTCCATCTACATTCCAAAATGCAAGTGTATAAAGCTGATGAACCTTAAGAAAAAAATAAGCTTAAAGTATATTAATCTTATAAATATTTCTAGTTGTACGAATAAAAAGTACTACAAAGATAATAGTTAGCAAATATTTTAAATTAAAAATTAACGAACGAAAAATAACTCGGGACCTCTCACACCCAAAGCGAGAATCCTTTAACTAGACCAAATGTTCATGTATTTTCTTCTTTAAAGTTAACATTACTTAACATAAGTAGATGTAAAAATACAATATGTGCTTTGTTCTTGGCGTGTATATTTGAAATTAACCCTTTACTATTTGATTGTACAACTAATTGAAATTTCATTGTTTGATAGTCAAATATATATTAGGGTACCCAATAACCATGCCAGAAAGAAGCACCATTAATTAGTAAAGTTAGATATTAACCCTCAAAATAACTCATAAGTTGTCATGTAGATATAAGATAAAAGTTTTCATATAAGAATATCATTTTTTTCCGACCTTAATGCGATGAGATTCTATATTAATTTCTTAACAATGCTAAAAAAATTAAAGTTAAAATAGAAGTTGATCTAAATCTATGGATTTCTAAATTAATATTCATTTGGTTGATTTGAATAATCAAAATAAAAAATAAAAAACCAATAGAATACACTTCGTAAAGGGGCATTCTGAGACGAGAATCATACCACTAGACCAAATGCCCACATGTCATTAATTATTAAACATATTATTATTTCTTTTTCTGTGAACATATTGTCCTTTAATAAGTAGAGGCAAATTTAAAATTAATATCTTGTTCCCAACTATTTATGTTTACCATATTGACAACTTCAATTCTTCAGATATTCAAACATATAACATAAATAATTAACCTATGTGAATACTTCCACACCCCATCCTAAAGTTGGATCTGAAAAGAGAGTAACTTAATAGAAAATAAAATCAAATAGTAGCAAGTGCTTTGGTAAAGAGATCAATTAGGTGTAATTTTAAAAAAGTATGAGATAAAATCATAAAAACAGTTTATAAAGTGATTTCTGTCCATCAATTCTCAAATGTTTTATCATCTCATAGAATACTAGAAAGTTAGATTAGAATGTGGAAATCCTATATAAATAACTTATCCATTATTATTAGAAAGTTAAATTAACATAAAAAATCCTACATCAAATAACATATCCATTTAAACTTAAATACTACATTTCTCATTTTTCTCATTTTTTTTTTATATCCTGCATGATGTTATTTATAGAACGAAAAAGTTGCTTACTTTTTGGTTTTTAAAAAAAAATCAAGCTAATTCCGAAATAAATACAAAATTTAGTTAAAAAATGACATGTATTAACATAGGAGGCATGATCTTCATCATAATATATAAGAAATTAAATATTATTATTTTGTGAACATGTATAAGAATATGATGATGAACTCAGAGAATAGAAGAGCAGGTTACAGAGAATAGAAGAGCAGGTTACAGAGCAACTTACATTGTTATCTCACACTCACGCAAGAGTTTGTTAGTAACTAGGTATTTTTGTAATTTCCAACACTAGTGCAGAGTAAGACAAAAATAATATAGTTAGTTAGTTTGTTGAAGGAAAAAAACAGTTTTGTTATATAATGAAGTGTATGATGTGAGATCGATTAATTGAAAAATAAAAAAAAATACTTTCTTCTCAATCCTCTCTTCTTGCTTTCTGAATCTAGAATGTTCATATGGTATCAGAGCTGCGTTAATCACATTCAATTTCACTGGGTTTTGATATTCTAGATACAGATCTGAGTGAATCAGAAACAAACTTGACAAATCCAAAGTTTTGTTCAGAAACATGGCGTCTGGCGATGGAGATAGACAGTTTAACATGAGATTCTACCAGAGTGGAGATCCTCTCCACCTTCAAAACTCCGATCACCCTGGTATGTCTTTGGTTTCAACTCAATTGAGTGGTAGAAATTTCAACGTTTGGAGTAGATCCATTAGGATTGCATTAGGGGCAAAATCAAAGCTAGGGTTTATAGATGGAACATGTGTTAGGCCTACTGAGGGATCTGAAGATCTTGAAAAATGGAAGAGGGTTGATTACATGGTTACATCGTGGATATTGAATTCAATATCAAAAGAGATTGTTGAGGCATTCTTGTATTCTTCATCATCTTCACAGTTGTGGAATGAGATTCAAGAAAGGTATGGTGAAGCTAATGGACCATTGATCTATCAGTTGAAGAGAGAAATTAGTTCCATATCGCAGGGTAATATGAGTGTAGCCGAATATTATACAAAGCTGAAAATGCTTTGGGATGAACTATTATGTCTTGCTCCAATGCCAAAGGCTGATCATCAGTGTGAAACATCAAGAGAACTTATAGGCATGATGTTTTCTGGTCAGTTAATGGAATTCTTGATGGGACTTAGCGATAGGTTTGATCCTATCAGGAATCAAATCCTTCTTTTGGAACCACTGCCGAGTGTAAATAAGGCGTTTTCTATGGTTTCCAGAGTCGAGAAACAGATGGACGTCCAAATGTTGCTTAATAGTGACTCAAATAATATTGCTCTGTTTGCTAAGTCACATGGAGGGAATAAATCTGCTAATGAAAATGTTGGACAGAGTGTGAGTAAGAGAAATGAAAATAAAAGGACTGATAGGAAGTGTAATCACTGTGGTGGCAATGGACATTTGAAGGAAAATTGCTTTAAATTGGTGGGATATCCGGAGTGGTACAAAGGTCCAAGAGATCAGAAAGGGGGCAAAAACTATGCAAATGTGTCATATACAGGAGATAAGAATATGAACGTTGCTGATAATAGTGAGACGGCTGCTGAAACTAGTGAAGTTGGATCTCAGATTTCTGGAATCATACAGCAGGAAGTTGCTAAATATCTGAGCAACTTGAGTCCAAATATAACCAACTTGGTTAGCATGCTGGAATCATCAGGTAACACAAACTTCTTTGCGTTAACTGCTTTTAGTAATATATGCTGTGAATCTTGGATAATTGATACTGGGGCCAGTAGCCATATCACTGGTAACTTGAAGCTATTTGACAACATTTATAGCCTTAGATCACCCTGTACTATTATCTTGCCTAATGGAATAGCTTTACCTGTCACAAAAGCTGGGAATATAACCTTGCAAACCAACCTTTTACTCACAGATGTCTTATATGTACCACAGTTTAAATTCAACCTTATTTCAGTGTCAAAACTAACCAAAACCAACCAAATTAAATGCACTTTTTACCCTTCTATTTGTGAAATGCAGGAGCAGCAATTTAATCATGTGATTGCTACAGGAAGACTTGTTGGAAGTTTGTATATTCTTGACAAAATTAGAGGAAAAACTGGTGGTGATACTTCTTCTAAGAGACTGTCCTCTACAGCTCTTAATATCAAGGATGTTTGTAATAAAACTAATGTTTCTTGCTGTGATTCTATTCCTATTGTTAAAACTCTTGTTGCTGAAGTATCTAGTAAAACCTATGCTGATATTTCATTCAAAATCTGGCACCAAAGACTTGGTCATGCCTCTGTTGGTGTATTGAAACATATTCCCTGTATATCTTTGAATGAAAATGAAAAATATACTCCTTGTTCAGTTTGTCATATAGCTAAACAACAAAGATTTCCTTTCCCTAGAAATTCTGACAGGGCTGAAACTGTGTTTGATCTTATTCATGTTGATTTATGGGGTCCATATGTTCATTATGCCATTTCAGGTTCTCCTTATTTTGTTACCATAGTGGATGATCATTCTAGAGCTATTTGGATCTACTTTATAAGACACAAATCTCAAACAACACAGATTCTAGAAAACTTCCTCAGCTATGTGTAGAACCAATATGACCATACCATTAAAGTTATTCGAACTGATAATGGTACAGAATTTACATCCTCTTCTTGTCAGCAACTGCTCTTGAAAAATGGTATAGTCCACCAAAGAACTACACCCTATACACCTCAAAAAAATGCAAGAGTTGAGAGGAAACACAAAGACTTACTAAACTTAGTAAGAAGCTTACTCTTTCAAGCCAATTTACCAATAAAGTTTTGGGCAGATGCTATTCAATCAGCTGCTTTCATCCTAAATAGATTACCTTCATCTGTCATCAACTGGAAGTCTCCTTTTGAATGCTTGAATAAAGAACCGCCCGATTATTCCTTTCTAAAGTCTTTTGGTTGTCTTTGTTTTGCAACAAATACAACACCTCACAAATCAAAATTTGATCCTAGAGCTTATCATTGTATATTCATTGGCTATATTCCAGGCTTCAAAGCTTATAAGGTGTATGATCTCAAGTCTCATAAGGTGATCATAAGCAGAGATGTTATCTTTTATGAGGATAACTTTCCTTACCAAACCATTTCAAATAAACCTGAGATGTGCCCTTTACCAATACTTGATTATTCCGCTGAAAATATAATGGATCTAAATACTCTAGCTAATACTCCTCTTGCAGGTGATCTAGATGATTATCATTTTGATACTTATTCCCCTAATCAAACACAGAATCCTGAACATGAGTCAGATGCATTGGTAGAAAATCCTAGTACACAGTTAGGAAGTATTGAACATGCTGTGAATCCTTCAGAGTCTCAGCAGAACTTCAGAGATCTTGATCATATATCAGGATCAAATGTCAATGCTCAAATTCCTCCTAGAACAAGTAGCAGAGTTAGAAAACCACCAGTTTGGCTTTCAGATTTCATCATGAATATACATACTTCTACTAACTCTTCTGTGACAGTTGCAGGTGATAATTGTTCTCTCTTGCAGGCACCAAAATTCTCAAACACTCACCTTTGTTTCCTTTCTAAAATAAAGCCAATTCAAGAACCAACCACCTATAGTCAAGCTTTACATCATAGTGAATGGCAGGAGGCCATGGAAAGTGAAATAAAAGCCTTAGAAGCTAATCAAACTTGGGAGCTTACTGATTTGCCCAAAGGTAAGAAGGCTATAGGTTGCAAATGGGTTTATAAGGTGAAGTTGAAACCAAATAGACATGTTGATCGGTTTAAAGCAAGATTAGTGGCTAAAGGATATAGTCAACAAGCTGGGGTTGATTATTTCGATTCCTTTTCACCAGTGGCCAAAACTGTAACTGTGAGGATGTTTTTGGCTATAGCAGCTAGCAAATGTTGGCCAGTTGAGCAACTTGATATCAATAACGCTTTTCTCCATGGTTACTTAAAGGAGGAGGTATATATGCGTGTTCCTGATGGATATGATGCTCCACCAAACAAAGTGTGTAAATTGAAGAGGTCCTTGTATGGTTTAAAGCAAGCTGGCCGAGAATGGAATACAGAATTAACAAATCACTTGCTGTCTATTGGTTTTGTCCAATCACAGCATGATTACTGCCTACTTACAAAATTCAGTGATGACTACTTCTTGACTATTTTAGTATATGTGGATGATTTGCTTATAATGGGGCCAGAATTGTCACATATTGAGACAGTGAAGACATCTCTGCACCAAGCTTTTACTATCAAGGATATTGGTCCTGTGAAATATTATTTAGGTTTGGAAATAGCTAGATCAGAGGTAGGAATGCTCATTTCCCAGCAGAAATACATAGCAGATTTGCTAGCTGATACAGGTTTAACAGATTGTAAGCCTATTCTTACCCCCTTACCTCCTGGTTGTAAACTCTCATTTTCAGATGAAAAACCTCTGGATAGATCTGACATGTACAGGAGAGTTGTAGGCAGGTTACTTTACCTTGGTTTCACTAGGCCGGATATCACTCATGCTACTCAAACATTGAGTCAATTCATGAGTGCTCCTTCATCTCTTCATTGGACTGCTGCAATACATGTTCTTAGATATCTTAAAGGGACAATATCTTATGGTTTATTTTACCCAGCAAATCAGCCTTTGAAGTTAGAAGCATACAGCGATGCTGACTGGGCAAGCTGTACAGATACTAGAAAATCCTTGACTGGGTTCTGTGTGTTTCTTGGAGGTGCATTGGTATCTTGGAAGACTAAGAAACAATCAACAGTTTCCAGGAGTTCAGCAGAGGCTGAATATAGGGCTTTAGCATCAACTACATGTGAATTGAAGTGGATGAAGTTCATGCTTGATGACTTTCAGGCTCAGGTTCCTCTGCCAATCGATCTTTATTGTGATTCTAAGTCAGCTATACAGATTACGGCTAATCCGGTGTTCCACGAACGCACCAAACACCTCGACATAGACTGTCATGTAGTTAGAAATGAGTTCAAAGCTGGCTTTATTCATCCAGTTCACCTTTCCAGCAAAGAGCAAATGGCAGATTTTTTTACTAAACCTCTTCCTTCTTCACCTTTTTATTATCATCTTTCCAAGTTAGGACTTGTTTCCATGACCTAACTTGAAGGGGGGGTGTGAACATGTATAAGAATATGATGATGAACTCAGAGAATAGAAGAGCAGGTTACAGAGAATAGAAGAGCAGGTTACAGAGCAACTTACATTGTTATCTCACACTCACGCAAGAGTTTGTTAGTAACTAGGTATTTTTGTAATTTCCAACACTAGTGCAGAGTAAGACAAAAATAGTATAGTTAGTTAGTTTGTTGAAGGAAAAAAACAGTTTTGTTATATAATGAAGTGTATGATGTGAGATCGATTAATTGAAAAATAAAAAAGAAAATACTTTCTTCTCAATCCTCTCTTCTTGCTTTCTGAATCTAGAATGTTCATAATTATTATATAAAAAAATCAATCTACACACGGTAAAATTAAAAAAAATATATTTATATATTAAATTTTGAAAATTAGTACATTTAAAATATATTGGTCTTATAAATATTGGAGGACATGTAAAGATAGCAGGATTGAAAGACTTGTTATATTAGATATCTCTTACTACAAATATATATTTTTTTCCTAACATGTATGTTTGAATTAACCTCCTAATACTTGATGATAAATGGTGATATATATATATATATATATATATATATAAAGTTGCAAATATTTAATTTATTTATAATTGTATATTTAAAAAGATTAAATAATAGTGATTAAGAACTTAAATTTATTAAATAAACTCAAAGAGTAATCTTTAGACCATCTGTCGTAGGGTCTCTTATTGAATCTCTCTTCTAATAAAAAAAAAACTCATGTTTGGTCTCTTTGCAGCAACTAGTTTTTTAGAAATTAGTGTCTTAAATGAGAGACTTATTTTTAGAAAAATTAACAAATAATGAGAAGACACATGCAAAGTTTATGAAAAAAAAAATTAAAAAAAAGAAAAAAGAGAAAGTTGAGAGAGAAATGAGGAAACTAGCATGATATATTTGACTTTTTTAATTTTTAAAAATAAATAAAAGAGAGTGAAATTCTTATATTTCTATTAAGAGCATCCACCGTGGTAGCATCTTTTCATCGGATCCCACACTAATAATGAGTTTTCTGCATCTCTTATAACATCTGAATGCTCCAGTGGCAGCATTCCATTTAAATGCCTAAACTGACACATGTCATAAGATTATTTGACCAATAAAAATAAAATAATAAAATATCCATCACTTTGAACTTGTAACATCGGTGCTCATTCCAGCATCTCTCACTCTCTCTCCTCATTCGGCATCTGTTCTCGACACTCACCTATAATGGTGGCATCTACCAACATATCCTTCTCTCTCTTATAGGCATTTCATTTGGGCATCCCATTGGAGATGGTCTAATGAGTCTCTTTGATGATGTGGCATACACGGACCCACATAAGAAACTTGAATGAGAGACCTGCATTGGAGATGGTTTTAAAATAGTTTTTAAACTACCTTAATAGACACACAAGAAAAATTTACATTTGAAATTTGTTACCTTTTCAATTTGATTAAAATTTTAATAAAACTCAATATTATTTTTTTTAAAATATTTATAAGTAAACCTACGTCAATTTGAGCAATGTTAGGATTTGTTCACAAATATAGAATTTTCTTGTCCTCACTAGGACCATCTCCAACTCACACCCATACTCTTTCTCAAATATAAGGCATACCCTATCACTTTATCCTGATTTTCATTCCAACCCTACCCATACTCTATCTTTATTTTGAGGTCAATTTGTAATTATTTTAATTTTTGTGGCTAAATTTTGAATTCATTATTAATATTGAAAAATTAATAATTGAGATGGTGTATTAATAAATTAAATTAAATTAATAATATTATTAAAATATAATAAATAAATAAATTAATAATAATATTATTAACATAAATAAATAGTTTATTTTATATTAATTAATAAATTAATAAATAGTTTATTTTTATATTAATAAATTCTAAATTATATGTATTTTTAAATGGTGGTTTTTAATTTATGTATGAGTTCATTTGTGGTGTTTTAAATTTATGTACAAATTACTTGATGTAGGTTTTAATTTATGATTTTATGTAGTTATTTTATTATTATTTAGTGTTATTATTTTAATTTTTACAAATTATTATTATCATTAAAAATAATTAATTTAAATATTTTAAAATTAAAATTTTTAATGTTTTAATATTTTAAATGTTATATAATTAATGTTACTTTATAATTAATACTTTATAACTATTATAACTATCAAATATATGGTAAAAAAGATCAAAATGTAAATTTTAATTTATATAATTGTAAATAAATTAATAGAATAGAGACTTGTATACAAATACCCTATATTTTTTTAAAATTATAAATGAATATGTTGCTTGGATTTCAATTTTGTAATTTTTCTATCTCAAATATGAGATAAGGTAGGACTCCAAGGACATTGCAGAAATGCACAAAAGTACAAACTAACTTAAATAAGCTTTTGATCTCAACTTAACACAACGACTCTTTTACAAAACAGAGTAAAAATGAGCCGGACTGCTTATATCCGCTAATGCATGAAGCCTAATATATAAACACTTACGAGTCCGAGTTTGGTCATTAACCTACGGGCTAAAAAATTTAAAATAAACATACAAAAACCTTTGTTGAGAAAGCTTCAGACTTCTCCAAATAGTTCGCTATCATCAACAGATTCGAACTCGTGAACTCTCCACCATCTAAAACATTACTTACATATTGTTGTTGGCTAACTACCACTCTCAGCCTTCATGATTCACTCACTGTTGGGTAGGTGAGTTATCCATTGTCATCACAACAGGAAGCACTAAAAGTTGAAATCAATACATTCCCATCACAGTAAATGTTGTTTGCCAATCACTTGCAATATAATTTCAGTTGTTTAGCCTTCTGTTGTGGAGATCTCCTTTCATATATACATCAATAAAACTTGCAAGTACCTACTTGGTATGCATGATGTGGGGATTCTACCAAATGAATAGATTGAAAAGGAATCACTGGCGTTAATAATGAGTTTGATCTATGGTGGACCAATTTCTATGCACCTAAAAATGTCATTAATCATGAACAAAGAAGTGAAAGTTAAAACATACCAGCTGGAAAATCCAGCTGATCAAATATTATTATGATAAGGTCCACCAACTTTGCTCAAAGAGTAAACATATAATATTAGTAAGTTGCACTACAGTAAGTGAAATTGCTTTGCTTTGCATTGGGACAAAATGATAGCTAAAGGTAGCTGCAGGCTGGCAATTATGAAAGATAGATGCCCCATTGATTAATCTTATATATAAATGGTAAATCTGCTTTTGATATTACCGCAATTCACTGCAAAAGCCACGCTCATTTGCTCTCTTGATCAAGAACAAAAGCCAGGTCGAGGTGTGTGTCTCTGTGTGTGCTGTGTTGTAAGAGAAAGAGATGGCTACTATTGGAGGAACACAACAGAAGTGCATGGCTTGTGATAAAACAGTGTATCTTGTTGATAAGTTAACAGCAGACAACAGAATCTACCACAAGGCTTGTTTTCGATGCCACCATTGCAATGGTACTCTCAAGGTATATTCATTCAATCGAAACCTCTTTTATGTTTCATGATATGTTCTGATTGTGAAGTTCTCCGATTTGTTTGATTTGCAGCTGAGTAACTACAACTCTTTTGAAGGGGTTCTCTATTGCAGGCCTCATTTTGATCAACTCTTCAAGAGAACCGGTAGTCTTGACAAGAGTTTTGAAGGTATAATAAACAAAAACTATCCATCACATACTTAATTGAGATAATATAAATAGACATGGCTCAGGATCTTCTGGTTTTGCAGGGATACCCAAGATTGTAAAACCTGGAAAACAAACTGATAATGAGGTACTTCTGACTTTATTTGGTGGATATGAAGCTAACATTCTGGTACTGCTATTTGATCCTTTATAATTTCTTATAATTTCACAGAATGCGCAGAAAGTCTCCAACTTGTTTGTAGGCACAAGAGAAAAATGTGTTGGCTGCAACAAGACTGCTTATCCGACAGAGAAGGTGAAAAATGATACATGGGTAAATTGATCTTTGTTTAACTAAAACAAGTTCTAAAAATTGTCCTGTGTGATGTGGCTGCACCAGGTTACTGTAAATGGAGCTGCATATCATAGGAGTTGCTTCAAATGTACTCATGGAGGGTGCACAATAAGCCCATCGAACTACATTGCACATGAAGGGAAGCTCTATTGTAAGCACCACCACATTCAACTCTTTAAGGAGAAAGGAAACTACAGCCAACTTGAAGATCAGGAAAAGAGTATCCAAAAGTCTGTGCAAATCGCTGCGGAATCATAGAAGCTGCAGAGTTTTGATCAGCCTCCATTGTTGTCCTTGTGTTGATGAGATGGCTTTGGTATTGATTGATGCTTCAAAGAATGATTTGAGTTGTAAGCTTTGTGGTTTTGTTTGTGATTTGAGTGAGCTTAATAATAACTTGGCTCCATTTCTGCTGCTTTTGTTAAAATTATAAAGAGGCTTGAATCTTCTTTATTTCCCAGTTTTCTGTTTCTTGAAAATCACATCTTGGAAACGAAAAACTAAACTATAGAAGGGGAAAACTATGTAGATCGATCATGTTATCTAAGAGAAGGCAAAAAACAAACACCCATAAGCAACTTGTATTTCAGCTTTTAAAACATATCCACACATCACTGTACATGAAAACGGAGAACAATTGAGACATTCTCATCTAAAATCCCAACATTTTCCAGGACAGAAGTTCACTGAGACGGCAAAATGACAGGAATTGTTCAGTCTTCCATCGACAGCCTGGCTTCACTACAGATTTTTCCTGTATCTCCTAGGTTCCAGTGCATTGATGATCATTTTCATTTTGTTTACTCCTTGCCTAGATAGATTTGACTGTACATTTTCACATTGACAGACGCCTATCAAGCACTGGACATATATACAGATAAACAGTATGGCTGCTGCAAGCATCTGTATGAGCAACTAGTTCCAATCATCTTCCGCTTCATGAACCTCCTTTGGTTGTGTTCTCTTTCAATAACTGAGCAGCAAGTATTAGTAGCTCCACCATCTCAAATCCTGCAGCAGAAACAGAATCTATCTTTTCATTGCCATGCTCTATATTTCCACTGCTGATTCCATCATCTTCCAATGCAGACCAACTGACAGGTAGGGAGCTTCCGAGGGCAGTCTTAATAAGTTTTGCCTCTGTGATGATGTCATTTAGAGCTTCACTCATGCTATCTTTCTCTTCAAGTAAATAAGAATCTTTGACCTACATAACAGATTTTAAAAAATAATAATAACAATAACAAAAAAATAAAAATCTTAAAATAGATTCCATGCACAGTTGTGATCTAAGCTTTTTAACTAGAGTATGACGTGTACTATTTGTCAAACTCAATTGTATCATAATGATTATCATTCAACCTTCTAGCAGAACAGTCAAAGAGTACTACAGATATAGAGTAAGCATAGTTGACCTGAGCCTCAAGAGGAATAAATTCCATTTTCCGAAGGAGTAAACACAATATAAAATAGCTAACCTTTGAAAGAGAGAGACGGAGTCTATGAATTGAAGAGGTCAGATGTTCCATACTTTCCATGCTTTCCTTGAGGGTTGCAACTTCTATCCTCATTCTATAAATATTGAAACAGATTAATAATCATCCAAGAAGTGGCCAAAAGAAAAGGGAACTAAGTTTTTCCCTTTTCAGATATAACTCAGTCCTCATAAGTTGATACAAGACCATCACAAATGACGTGATTCCAAGCAGCATAATATATTTCACCAACCTGGCAAAATCCATACTTGTCACCCCATCATTGTTTAGTGGTGCTTGTGTTCCACTTCCACTAAAATCCAATGGACCAATCCACTGACTCAGATTCGTTTTCTTCAACAGGTTTTTCAGCCTTCCAACTCTTTCTGGAGCAACAACTCTTTTTTCTCCATGTTCAGCCGAGGCTTTTCCTTGCTTTATGTCATCACGAGTTTTCCTGCAAAAGTGTGCAATTACCTAATCAGCTGTACTTTCAAAAGTAGTAAAACACAAGCCTCACAGGAGGAAGGGTTTGAAGTACATCTAGATAATAGAGATTAAAAGAAAAAAAAAATACAGAAGAGTACTTTACCATTAACTTCATTTTTAGGGATACACAGACACCATAACAGTATCTAGGTTTTTCATTTCTGCCAAAAACATGAAGCATGGAAACCATGTCTCATTGTAATGAGGGAAAGCAGAAACTTCAAATATCAACACATAACTAAAACAAAAGGACAGAAGTTATAACACTATGCTAGTTGTTTGGTCCTTTAGGCAAGACACAATGCAACCTAATTTTCTGATAAGCTTTGATTTAGAACACAGTAGAAACAGTTTCTTCTGTTTAAAACAATAAATCATACTCATGTAGCTGCTGGTTTTCCTGCTTCAGCTGTGCCAATTCCATTAGAGCTTTAACCTTTTCATTAGTAACCTGAACCACTCAAATAGAACCCCGTCAATAACACAGATTAATAAAGCTGTTAAAAGCTGGGTTCATATATATACCATTTAATCTAATAAACAAGGTGAGTAAAATAATTTTTTTTACAAAATGCTAAATGTGAGTTTTTCTGATACTGGCAAACTGCCATGATCAAAGACTGAACCTCAGTAGGGAAGTAAATTGGACATGACTTCCTATCGAATATTGTAAAGCCAGAAGATTAAATTTCTTCGGCCATTTGATCCTCTTCAGTACATAATTTCAAAGAAATATCTATACATAGAGTTTGAAAAACTACCGATCATTATATGGTTTAATACCACTAAGAGATAAATGTAAAGATATCTATTTAGAGAAGGGAAAAACACAGGAAAACAGCCATGGCCTATTAGGATGAACCACAGACTATAAGTTAGTTCTAGAATATTTTATAATAGAGCTGATTGCAGCAAGTTTCAAGATCTCTAACTTTGTGATTAAAATTTTTTTTAACTTCTTTCCATCCATCCATTAAACAACTTCTAAAGTTCCTACCAAATATTGTATTTCTAGAACATACTACATGCCAAGACATAAGAAAAAAAAATTATCAGATGCAAATCATAATTAATAATTGCAGTCCTATTTGTCCTATGTGAGACAACACATAGGACACAGCAAAATATATCCTCTCTCATGGTTAGAAACATGGTAATACTCAAATTAATCAAACTAAGTAATGCCAATTACTTGTAATAAATTTCTCTGAAGCTCTTCTATCTTTTTCTGAAGGGCTGCATTCACATTTTTCTCTAGCAAGTGTCTTTCTTCCTGCTGTGATAAGAGCAATAATGCAGCAACCTGAAAAAGAAATCACAAGTTGATCAGCTAGAATATATGATCATGAAATATTAGTGCACATTGCAGCTCAAGGAAAAAAAATTAAGCACTAAAAATTAAGTAATCCAAGAAGAGGGCATCAACTACACCTTCTCTTGCAACGCTTGTGCAAGGATTTTCGAAGCGTCACCCTTGTTTTCAGCTACAATGTCAGATATCAATCTAGGACTACTATCCTGTAACAGAGTAATTGCACATAGGAAGCTTGTTACCTTAAGCAAAAGCAATCACTCCAACAAGCAATTATACGCAAGATAACACACTTTTTTCAACAGATTTAAAATACATTGTGATAGAAAGCTGCAATGGGTTACATGTTGCAATTAAATAACAGATTTAAAAGAAGTCAGTGTTGAAGTCAGTAGCAGACAAACCTTTGATACCAAGCTGTTTTTCGCATCAGTACTTATATGTACATCTCGGCACTCAGATTCATCTAAATGTTCACCTCTCGGACAATTACATTGCTTGCTGTTACCATCATATTGCTGAATCTTCTCTTCAATCACATTGACAATTGATTTAATATGGGATCTTTCCTCATCAAGTAGATCCCTTACCTGGACTCTATTCTGAGAGTGGCAATGACGTAATTCTTCAATCCCCTTCATAATCAATTTGTCATAACGGATCTGCAGGAAAGCCAATAAATTCATATAAGCAAATGGAAGTTCAGGTTAGATATATAGACATTGAAATGCTCACAATCTTCTTTTCCAAATCGCGAACACTCTTCTTCAAATGATTTTCTATCTCCAGCCCCTATATGCCAAAACCTAGTTCCGATCAGTACAGAATAAAAAATAGAATTTGTAGCAACAACAGAAATTTTTCATACCACATGTAATTTACTTCGTATATTCTCAAGAGAGCTCCTTGTTTTTTCCAGCTCAGCTTCCAATGCACTCTGTCTGAGGGAAAGTTACTTAACACATGTAGAAAGACTCGTAAAAAGTATAAGACAGTCATATTATTAGTGGTACTTATGACAATCTGATGGTGCAACTAATAATATGACACTCCAGTCATCTTGAATAACTTAACCCAGTAAGCCACATACATCCATTTAGAACAAAATAAGAAACAAAAGACCTTAACAGATGAAAACTTACTATATAATTAGAGGTAGAAGTATCATTATAACTCCAAATTTCTTCGGGATCACGTAATAAACGTACACATTTGTCATCCCAACTTGCATCCTCAAATCCCTCTAATGCTTGTTGCCTAATCCCATAGAACTTATCAACCACCTATTGCGAAAGGCAAACAGAAGTGAGGCACAAAATTAATATGCTACTTACCTAAAAAATAATTATAAATGCAGCATCTTTAATATTCGCACCCTGGGTTATTTGATAACCTTCTGCATATAACTTTGCCACTATCTAGTAACTAAAAGTTGACCAGTAGTATAACCGAAAACAAGCTGTCATCTTACACAACTTGCACAACTAAAATGACAATCCAGCTGGAGGTATTCAAAATAATTGCAGAAATACTGTGGACTGGTGAAATTCTTATTTTTAAATGAAGATAAGAAAATACAAAAGAGTACCTCCTTGAAGGTTTCATTCAGCCCTTCTTGTTTTGCTAAATCAGCTGTCAGTGCATCATTACGTTTCTTCATTTCATGACAACTTGAGGTGAGCTCTTCTATCCTGTATCACCATGACAACACAAATTCAAAAGTAAAAAAGTTTCTTCAAACGTTTACAGGCATTGAAGAATAAACTTACTTCAGCGTTAATGGATAAAGAAGCAATTAAATAAATAAAAACTTGAGGAAAGAAAAGGAAATCAAGACACAATTGGTTATTCATATTAGGATTAAATAAATAATCCATTATTTGATTTAATTACCTCTCAACTTGCTTGCTGCAAACATATTTGAAATTGAATTAAAAATTATATACAAACTGACAAACACTTCATGACACTAGATTGTGCATTTCAAACAGACAACAACAATAACTGATGTCCCTTAAAATGGCGTGATCTGTAATTCCTACACTACATACTGCGAAGAATTAAAGAAAATATACTTTCAGTTCAAATCACCGTGGAATATTCGTAGTATACTACATGTCCAAAGCAGAACAAAAAGATATGTTGGTGACTGAAAATAGATGGTCTTAAGAAATTGAAACCAAAAGGTCATTTACTCTGTACTGGTAATTATTTTTCTTCAAAAATGAACAAAATCTTCAAAGATTCCTAACCTTCAGCTATAGGCCCTTAACTTTAAATTTGTTTACCAGCAACTAGGAAACTCTATTTCATCAAATTTTCCTCTCAGGATGACAATACTAACAGGATTACACCAGCACCAAAATCAAATAAACTACAGTAAATAATCAAACATAAATATTGTATAGTGGACCACTTTAGAAAAAGAATAAACGAAATCACATCAAAATGTCGATGAGAAATTTTTGGTTTGCTTTCTCTCTCATTTGAAAAAGAGTAACTTACCTGTACAACAGAACAATCTCAAAAGAAATGTTACTAATAATACATCATCTTGTATTCTTTTATTTTAATAATTTATCTATTCAGAATTATTTTCCAACTATCTTTTTTTCTTTTCCTCTCATTCATACAAATTAGTCAGTCGTAATTAATTGTTAAGCAACTAGAGTAAAATTACGAAGTTAATTAACAACAAACAATCACCATAACACGCACACAAAAATTAATTAATCAATTAAAATCATATTTTTGCTTTCCTTTTAATACTTAAGTGATAATATAAGCATTGAATGAAGTAACAAGAAATCAGTAGGTGAATACTTCAAAGAGGTAAGGTCTTTGAACTACCTCTTCTTCAAGTCATTGTATTCCAGTGCCATGAGTTCCTCCTTCTCCTTAGCCTTTTCAGCCTATTACCAGCCAATAGAATTTTCAAAAGTGTAATACAAAATATTGTACAAAGGTAGCAGTTGTGTAAGGATGTAACAAAATAAGCATAGACAAAGATAATATAGATATAAAAACTAAAGAAAAAAAAAAATCCAAGCCTGCTATAACCTCCATTATAGCATTATCTCTTTCTGAAAAAGCAGCAGCCACACATCCTTGGAAGAATTTAACTTGCTTTTCAGCTTCCATGTTCTGGGTCAAACCACATCAAGATAAGAGAAACAGCAAATCAGATCCTTCCAAAAGTATAAAACAATTTCATCTGTCTCAGGGCAGAATGGAGACAGCAAAAAAATGCATCGCAAATTAGAAAGGTTAAAAAGAATCTAAGCCGTTATGACATGCATCAATCTAGAATCACCATCAGTGCAAGAGAAACTTCAAAAAATGAAAATAAATAAATAAATAATATAGCACAACTCAATAATTGCAATGTTCCTCGGAATATGTTCACATTTACAGAACATGTACTCCATTTCAGGCTTCCAAATATTCAATCAATAATCATCTAATCAACAGCAGTATCCTTAGGTAGAGAGAGAGAGAGAGAGAGAGAGAGAGAGAGAGAGAGGAGGATGAAAACCTTTTTGACCTCTGCAGCATGAAGATCTGCTAGCTGGCCCTATAGATAGCAGGAAGAAATCACATTGGCTCAGTAAAAGAAATTGTGCAGATAAAACAGTATTGTGGATGAAATCTCACCTTAATATGGTATGCCTCTGAGAGTTCCTCCTGAAGATTCATGTTATCTCGTGTGCAAGTAGCTAACTTCTTTTTCAAGTTCTCAATCTCCTGCTCCAGACCGGCTGTCCTAATAGGGCATCAAGTTTGATACAAACTGGTATTAACTTATGTTGTTCACACTTTCAGGCTACACTCATTATCTCCCTCTCCAGCCAAAAGGAAGATACAAAGAAGAGCAGGAAAATTTGAAGTAATTGCTGCAAGAAGATCAAACTACTAAAAAACAACAACAATACCCATACCTTTGAAAATGCATTCGGGTAGCCACAGCAAGGTAGCTAGGCCCAGCTTGCTGCATACAAAGTTGCTCAATGTCTTTTCGTAGTTCATCACGCTCTACAAAAGAAATTTTCACCATATTTGAGGTGGACAGTTCTGAGCAAATAATTGCAAATGAACCATATATCTAGAACCTTCTGCAGGGCCAGGACCAATATAATAAAATTTGGTTTATACCTATATGTGCATAGTGAACTTAAATGCTCTCTGAACTAATGAGATAGAGATATATATTCACTTTCTCACTTATGTTCCCTTGCTCTTTCTCTCATTATTTCTCCTTACTTAACTTTCCACCTTTCCGATAATAAGAACTTAAAATTATCCAAACAGGAAACATCAGAAGCAACTATAACATGCATCACAACTCTCTTTTTTTTTTTTTCTTTTTTTTCCTATCCTGAAAATATATTTATTATAGCCTATCTATTCCTATCCAACATTATAAAATTGATACAGAATGATACACCAATCACATCCAAGAGGACACAAGAGTTCACCTTTGGCTACAAAGCACCCATTTAGAAACACTAAGGAGCTCACTACTCGGATAACAACATATATAATGGTCCTACAACAATCTACAGCCCATTAATCAATAAAGAACTGCACTAACTGTATTAGCCATCAAAGACTTCTCCAATTTCTAACTTCATAACTTAAACACGCAATTACCCCTCACACACTTGACAATAACATCCTCATCTAATTTATCTACTTCATTGCTTGTTAAGCATCCCACCTTCCTGAAAACTTACAAACGACAGTAATACTCACACCCAAACAATCAAATATACATATTTCTTCACATGACGTCAGTTATTTGCATACTTCTGGATTCTCTATGATACAACTATCTAATGTTACTACTATTTCTTCAAACAATCTTTAACATACCGTGCTCCAACTGCTGGATACGAGCAACGAACGCCGCGTTTTCGGTTGATTGTACATCCATCACTGAAAGAAAGAAAAAAAAAGCCATCATCAAGACCAATTGATTTCAGAACTGAAATTGAAACCAAAAAGGAATTAAAAATTGAAGCATGGTACCTGAAATCAAGAAAACAAATGGAATTGAATTTAGGTTAATGAAAGAGGGAGAGCTGTATTTCTCCCCCTCTTGACAAGCTTGATCGCTTTCTTGCTTTCTTGTCCGTCTCTTCTGTCTGTTTTTAATTAATACTTATATAGTTGTTTGTTTCTTCCCTCTTTTAAGGAATGTCTTTCATCACCCTTCATTTTCATAATCGACTTGTTGAAGATCAAAATTACTTTATTCTACGCTATTCATTTTGTTGAAGATTTATTTATTTATTTTTGGTAGGTGAGTATGTAGCTTGCGGATTTCTAGGTAGTTATTGTAATAATAATTTTAAAAATTAATACATTAAAAATTATAAATTATAAATTATTTTTAACTAATTTTCAATTTTGAAGCAATAGTGCTTAATTTTGATATATTTTCTGTACTTATTTTAATTTATTAACATATATATTGTTAATTAAAAAAATACAAACAATTTATAACATTGTGAAAATGTTGGATTACGTAGTCACTCACTTCACTTCATCCCGGAACTCGCTACAATCCGTCAAACCATAGATCTCGGCTTGTTCATCCATACAACTAACGTATTCAGAATTTTCCTTTTTGAACCCATGGGGACAGTGGAGGAGAAAAACAAACTGGCATTTAGTGTTTCCAACTTTTAAATTGATTAATTACAACAATGTGGCAAAGCACTTATTGAATAGAGCAAAGGCAAACATCAAAAGCTCCCAGAAAATACAATGAATCTGTGTCTGGAAACTCTACTGGAAATAGATAGCCAGAAAGCAAACTGGGAATAGATAGCTAGAAAGCAATCGCGCGGTGCCAGAAAAGACCATCAATGGAGGAGGCATAGACAGAAACCCCAAGTGATAGCTTCTCAAGGAGTATCTGCATTAGTTTGCAAGCTAAATATCTAAAATACAGAACTTCAGGATGGGGACATTTAACTACTTTAATAATGCATGGTTCCATGTTTTTGTGCAGATGAATCCTACAAAAAAAAAAAAAAAAAAAAAAAAAAAAAAAAAAAAAAAAAAAAAAAAAAAACCTGAAACCAAATGTTCAATCAATCAGATGCAATCACAGTTCAGTTTCCTGATGTGGAGGCCAAGGTGTGGTTCAACAACAGACATAAAAGAGAGAAGGATTATATAACATAACATCCCAGTTGGAATAGAACTGTTTTATTCCTACCCAGACTCTACACATTTATCTATTTTGCTGCATATGAGACTCCTAAAATAATGGATTTCAGCAATGAGCAACCAGCATATCCTACAACAATAAAGAGACAAGTTAACAGGTTATGATGCTAGGTCAAGCCAGCATTTACCTGTCCAAAAGACTAGATCATATTTACAGTACAAGAATAAGTCTAGGAAAACAACTGCTGGGAATCAATTAAAAAATGAACTGCTTAAAGGCTCATTGCTTCTCTTTTGTTGATCTCCATCATGCTCGAATCATCTGCCATTTATACAAAGGAGATTTATGCTCAGTAAATATTTTCAAGTAGAAACAAAATATCCAAGTTGAAAGCATTTGTGTTTTATATATGCGGACCATATAAAAGACTAATATATCTATAAAGATCCGGAAAGCGTCAAGGGCTGAAATAAGCCCAAAACAACCTTCAGTTCATCAAGCCAATTCATCTCAGGTCCTCAATTTAAGGAAATGAAAGGACGCACAAAAAAGTATGAGTAGCTATGATGATGCACATTTTAAATACAACTAAGATCTACAGAATCTTAGCTGCGTCAAGAGACAACAAAAAATTGTGGTGGCGATCACCTTAAAAAAGGGTTCTGTTTTCTTGAATAAAATTATGATGAGGAAAACCATCTCATGCAATGCAATAAACTAAAATGATCTAAGAAAACTACATAAGTGTCAAGGAGCAATACTAACTTTACCATCTTTTGGTTGTTTCTTGCCTTCAGAGTCTTCATTGCTGCTTCAGCAAAAGCTTGTGCTGCTTCTGCATCAGCTTCAGCAGCTTCTGCCTCTCTTGCTGCTTCTTCCGCTTCAGCCATGGCAATTTCAGCTTCCTCAACTGCTTGAGCAGCAGCAATAGCAGCCTCTTGTGGGGTCATGCTCCTCATTTTGGCTAAGTCTTGATCAATCTGAGCTTTAGTAGGAATAGTGATTTCATCCTTATCAACTCTAAGAGGAGTCCTCTGCCTTCCATCCATGAGCAACAGCGAAGGGTTCCTTCTTCTTTCAGGGTATGGTAAAGTAGGTGCAATTCTGTACTTGCGCTTCACCTAAAAGAAAGAAAAATAAACTTTATGTGGCCCTCCTATCTGAATGCAACCATTTTCACTTGGTCAAGAAATGAAAGATCTTAAAACTACACTCAATTTTAATGGCCAATAAAAACTTTACATAGATTTTCAGAAAATAAGCAATCATAATTACATTATAACTTATTTAAACTAGCACAACTTAAGTACCCAACTCATACCACTTCAGGCATCCAATATCTAATTAACTCACAAATCAGTGAAACATAACACTATTGACAATCATTTTCCAACAGTAATTCATACAGTGTAAAAGTGTAATGTAAGGATCTTTTCGAGGGTGGCTAACATAACATGTTCAGATATAGAAGAAACTATTGGCAACTAATGATGTGAATACCCCTTTGATTATTAGTTAACAATAAACCATAGCCAGCAGCAGCAACACCAAAGATTTACATCACAATTTGCAGGTCGTCATTCAGTTCAGATCAGTGTTTAGCTCATGTTTTATACTATTCATCACCAAAATGCAGAAGAGCAGCCTATGCAACTGAAAGAAATGTACTTCTAAATTTTCTACCCGCCACAGTCATCCTTAACTCACAGCAGACATTTTACACATAACACAACATTCATCTACACTGGAAACTTTGCCAGTAAGATACATGATAAACACTAACTAATTTCTAGCTATTGTCCGTTGACAGAAGATCAATATTTTGTAAAACCTTGAGATGAACTCGGCCAGGCTTAGATAGACAAGAAATAGTCCAGATGATATTGTTTTGAAAGGATTCAAGGATAAGAATGGGACAAAAGAACTTACATAGATCTCCTCTCAGATTCCATATTCCACAAATATTTTCAATGAAGAGATGAAGTGTTAAATACAAGTAGATAAACTGATGAATTATGAAAATTTAAGAAAAAGAGAAGTATTACAACATATGAAAAACACCAGAGGATCACACCTAATTTATTTGGATTCTTAAAAAGTCTCACAGGGAGCAGGATTTCATTGTCACGAAATCCTTTAATCAAACAAAAAACTTAATCATGTGAAAAGAAGCTCACATTGGAGGTGAGGTGCTTTCAAGTGAAGAAGAATGCTTTTTAATTTTATAATTACTAATAAGCTAGCATAAGCTCCACCAGTTTGCTAACAGTTCAGATCATTAATGATTAAGCAACCAGCTAACCTGGCAGAAAGTTGAACTGCAAATATGGAAAGAGACTGGAAGGGAGAACAAAAGAACTATGCACACATGTTGATAAGAGCAGTGAAGTCCTGTCTTTAAAAGGGGCAAGCACCAGATGAGGAGTAAAGGATATCATAATCACCGTCATAGCAATAAATGTGACCTCATTTATCACCTAAGATCTGAATTCAACTTCAAATCTTATTTTGCTAATTTCCACTCACAAGTCTGAAAGGACTCAATCAATTGTACACAAGAATTCAGAAACCATTGTCTCTACAATTTTGCAAATATTTACTACTAGTAGTTCACCAACCCACTAATCAGAATACTAAATGAAGAAACCTGATGATTATAGAAGATTCAAGGATCTGCTATTAATGATCCACAACATCCTCAGAGAACTCTATAATTGAGTGCATGCATTTAATGATATGTTACAATATGGAAATCTCATTCACCTTAGCATGGTAGAATGACATCTAGAGTTTTATTTTTTACATGATCCAGGTTTCTTTTTTCATAAGACAGAATTTGCAATTGAAACTTGAACTGCATCTAGTGTAGTTTACAGCATATAGTCTAGTGTATCCTGCAGTTAATAAATTATCATTATATCATAGATAGGTAACAGTCAGAACCTTACCTTAATGAGTTTTCCTGTTGCTGCCAAATACTTCAGTTTCGCTGACAATACCCTCTTGAAATCCGGAGGTGACCAATATTGCTCCTACAAAACCAACAAGTAAAGAAACACAATTACATAAGCCAATTTATATTTATCAAAGCACGAAATTTCTAGAAAAAGTAACTTCCTGATAAACCATAAATCGCGGAAACTGTAACAACTGTATCTAGTTCTGCGTATGACCCACGCCATACCACCTCATCCAACTGAACCATTAATTATCTATAAATGATAACTTTAGTAACATTGAAATGAGCACTTTTAGAATATAAAAGCTCTCTTCAAAATTCTTTTTGATTATCACAAATACATTAGTTGAATTCTTAGCCATGCTCATTTATGTTACCAGCAAAATAATGACACAATCATCACAGCTTTCACAGAAGTCTTGACTCTTAAGTTATTACCATTACATATTTTATAAATTACATAACTTTTCCTCTGTAAATTCAATGGCGTTTTAATTTTGCAATCCTCCACCTTTATTTTATTTCTCCTAGAAAATCTGAGATTTTGACATACACCATTCAATTTCTCAAAACATGGTAGTTTTGTACTCATATATAGCAACGACATTTGCAATCACTTAAAATAACCTTTTTTCCTACCAGAAGTAGTTACGGAAATGTACTACAAATTTGATACATGACTGAATAAGGCACCTCCAGTTTTGACAAGTAAATAAATACCATGAACTAACTCTCCAAAACTGTAGTTCTAAGCCCTATAACAGTTCAAAGTATGCTTATTAAAAGTTAAGTAAAATGGCGACAACAAGATAAATAATCCTATGAAAACCAAATTTTCAAGTTCAAAAGGTACCCAGTTTTGTTAATAAATGAGAAGTTTCCTGCCATTAAGGTGAGTTAAAACATACTAGAAAAAGAATTATGTACAACTTGGGACATCAATTGACAACTTATTCCTAACCTCAAGCCTCATAAAAGGCTAAAAGCAAAAGATATTGCAAAACCTTCAACCATATACACCAGAAATTTCAATAGTAACAATCTCTAGGGCTTCACCACAAAACTAATGAAGGGAAAGGAGGAGAGAAGCTGATATTTAAAGCACCTCTATATATGCAGCAATAGTTGTCTTATTGGATCCACCAGGCTCCTTCAAGGTAGTAATAGCTTCCATTATCAGGCTATCTAATCTGCAGCAGTGAAAACCAATTAATAAGATTCAAAATAACAAAATCTACAGCTTCATAAACCTAGCCATAAGTTTATATTTACTGAAAATTAGCATGACAAATAGTGACGGAATGTACTGCTTCATAACACAGAACTATAACCAGAGGCAGAATCTGTTATGATTTACAACAGTGTTAAAGTGGCATCTAAAGCCATCAAGCACCTTAGAATTAGTTTTGCACAATGTAATTGGAAAATTATCATCAAACTCAGTATCATGAAAAATATTATTTGCAATAGATTTTAAGCAAGTGCAAAGACCTGTTTTTTTTTGCGCAATTCAATCAAGAATAACTTAGTGAATCATTTTACTGGAGAAAAACACATCAGGCATTTAATTCAAAATCAATGAAGAGGTTCCTGGATATGGGGATAAAAACAATATACAAAATCAATCTTATTCTAGTCTACAAAGAATTACATAGAACAGAGTTTGGTGGCCTCTAATTAGTACCAGGAAATTTGCTTTGGGTATACCATATACAATACTTGTAGAGCTGCTTCCATAAGACTGAATAAAATTTTAGGACTACTAAATTGGGTTCTGTATTCAAACTAATAGTGACAGGTGTAATCATAATCTTACCGAAGGAAAATTGAAATTGCCAAGGAAGAAAAATGATGCAAACTAAACTAAAGATAAGAACTAAGTCCAACCTTACAATGTTTCTCTTGGGAGCAGCAGCAATCTGCAGGGGGGTACCACTGGCAACAGCGAGTGGTTTTGCATCCACAATATCTTCATCTTCGCTATCCACGCCAGGAATACTGAGAGCCAAAGGATTGTCATCAAGTTTGGGGACATGTGGTGTTCTTTTAACAGCTACCCTAGACTTTTCTCGAGATCCCCATCCATTTGTCATCACACTCATGTTTCTCCACTTGTCCTATCCCAATGTCAAAACAGAGCAGATCAATCACCATGAAAATTATACAGCTTCAAGTAAACACTTCAGGCAGAAGGTAAAAGCACTTGCAAAGAATCCAATATATGTTTTCAGAAAGTAAAAACCTTAAGATCAACATTTGAACGCAGATACAAGACACCACTAAATTCAGGGTCTTTAAGTATTGTGCGCCATTTTCCAGCCCCATGTTTGTTCACTCCAGCTTTCAAAGCGGCTTCTTCCTCTTGTGTCCATTTCTGTTTAGGAGCACCCATAAAGACTAGCCAAAGAAACTAGGACGGTACTATTCAAACCTAAAGAGTACAATGCATCAGTAAGTCATTTGAAATCAACAAGAAGATACCAAAAAATTAAAGTTTAAAATAAAACTTCAAAAATTACAACTAAAATCAGATTCATTAAAATGAATAATAAAGTGCCTATTTCGCAACACAAAATTTAGAGTTCAAATATAAGGAGGTATACCGAACAAAATGTCTTGCGCTCCAGCAGTATAACAATCATCAGTTACCACTGAGTGTCACTAACTAATAACCCAAAAAAATATTTACATCAAAAAACCTATGCACAGATGCATTTCATACCAAAAGTATCATCCATAAGCAAATAAGAATATTTCTATAATACATAGTTATTTAAATAGGTTCCAAGATACAACGCAGCCAGTGAAACATATATTAACCAAAGCAAAATCAAACACAAACATGTCTAGTCTTGGCATAATCTCATTCCAACGGTGCCTACCATCATAAACCATTCTATTCACTCACCATCACCATAAATCATGTACTAACTAGAGCTTTGATATATAATTCATAAGATAAAGTTAAAGCATTACCATTGTACATCTAACTTGCAAACTTTGTTTGCCACTTGCAAATCTCATCGAACTCTAAATATTTTCTTTTAAGAGAAAAAGGAGAAAAGGAAATGAATTTCTTATCGACCTTAAAATGTATACAAAATCCCTACACAAGTTATCTGATAACCAGTACTTACAGAATGTAATTTAAAAACACCAACAACACACAATTGAGAACTAAGCTAACAGAAAGTAAATTCACTACCATCAGAACCCCGAAAAAAATTCAACCAAAACAGCTAGATAACACTATAATTCTCCGACAAAGCAAATGATCAAGCAAACAATCTTCCATTTAACATTTCTGAATTACAAATAAGAGTTAGATTTAGCTCAAAAAAGCAAATATAGTTCGCGAACAAGGTTAAGAAAAAACCCTAGACTGATCGCAATTCGACGAAAGTAACAAAATTTATATCAATAAACAATTAAAAGGTCATATTAAACAATTTATCATCAGAAATCAATGAAATTGGGAACAAATTTTAAACAATTATAACAGAAGGGGGGAACTTACCAGAGAATCAAAGGACTTCGTTTTTTGCGCGTCTCTGTGTCTGTATGTGTTTTTCGTTTTGAATTGAAGTTGTTTGGAAGATTTGGATTCGAAATTGTAGTTCAAAATTAAACGGACTGTTAATTGTTTATTATGGAGTAGTCGACACATGTTTGTGAGTTCGGTTACAGTGGAGGGGATGGTGGCGATCAAGCCACCACTTGTCTGGTATGATGTGTAATTACGCGTCTTCTGGTGGACTATACGGTAAATTTAGCTGGAGGGAAATTTTCAATTGAGCGCCTGTTGTTTTTGTAATTAGCGTAAAGGTATACAATTCAACACAAAAATATCTGATTATGTTTCTATTCAATTATGACAATGGATTGAGGTGGTGTCGTTAGATTGACCTGTATATGGATCATCATAATGATGAAATCAAGAATTTTATCTTTTAGAAAAACTAAGGTTATGTTTGCTTATGTGTGCTTCCTGAGTTTTGTTTTTGCAAATTGGGAATCATCAACCCAAGATCTGAAACCATAGAAACAACAGTACCAAATACTATATGCAATTTAATCCAAATAAGTCACCTGAGGTGAATGAAGCAAGTGCTATAATACGAACTCATCCAGTGCGACAGATAAGTTTAAAGTTGGTAAATAATGCCATGTAATTCTACCAAAAGTGAACCGATGTGAGTCACACTCGTATGTATCCCACTGAATAAAATGCACAAAGAACCTTGAACAGCCACTAAATCAGTTAGTGGATAATGACAATAAATCTCACAATGAGATGGGCCAGCACCTGCCTACCTTTATCTACAATAACACCTCATGGTGAGGATCAGATAGATACACACAAGGAAGATAAAACTTGTAGATTTTATTCTTGGACTACTTCAACAATGCAAGTTCCAAACTTGAGCATATTCCTAACTCTCAAACGACAAAATATCTATTTACTTCAAATAAAACAAAAGAAAGAAAGCCCATGATATCATCAATGGTAAACCTATCTTGTTTTTACCTAGATGGATCAAACATTATATATATATTTTTTTTTTGGGGTACCATATTGACTTAGCTATGCCAAATGGAGAGAGAGTATACAAGGGAGAGTGATGAGGTACCTCATCTCTGTTTAACAAGTCTTGCCTGCAAAAAGAATATGAAGTTGGCAAAATGTACAATTCAGCTACCTAACTTTGAATATCCACATCATCTCACTTGGGTTTGAATTCATTATTCTTTAATGAAATGAAATGCAAACAAATGGATTTAATGTCAAAGGAATGTACCCATCCCATTTTGCATCTAAAGGCATATTATCCCTCACGTTGTTTATATTTCATTGTCTGATAGCACAATTTCTCCTCCTTCGCTGTACCTTGAAGACAAAGTAAAGTACCGGATCCACAATACCAACAAAAAGCAAAACAAGTCCTGTACAACACATTCTCTGGTCTACTACTTTACAGTAGTAAAGACAAACAAACCCAACAGCAAAAATAAATGAATACTAATAAAGAATCATTCAACAAAGAACAGCTGATATCTTTAACGGAAGAAAGAAAGAAAAGTATCTCAATAGCTATTTACAAACCAAGAACACACTCCCAAGATAGTAATATAGACTACCGATTTACTTCTTGTGACCATGGCCAACAAGCATATTAACCGAAGCCGAGATAACAACATAAAAGAGGTTCACTTCCCAAGCTAGTTTTCAATTTTATTAACCACCAAAGAAACGAAAAACATAGAAGATACTCTAAACAGTTCACCGTACGAACACTTTTTGACACTAAACAATTGGTAAAATCCGACCTCATTGAACACCACTGCACCAATTGTGACTGCCGCCGACACCACCACATGCGATCCCCAAGTTGACGCCGCCAACAAGTTGTGTCATCAGAAGCATGCATCCAAAAGGCAACAACAACACAAAGCTGCCAAACTGCATATGTCACACAAATTTCAGCACCCAATTAATACTTAGCTCATCAACTACCCTAGATATGTTAATTATGAAAGTCAAACAATCAATTACTGTATCTTTGAATTAATTTATACAAAGAATTAAAAGGCCAACAAGTATTCAATCAATGGAAGTCAATACTTGGACACCATATAGTACTAATAGTATATATCTACCCATTGCACAGGTAATTTAAGTTATCCGGATACATAGAAGATGGTGATTAACTAGGAGGACCGCTGATTTTATCGATGAAGAATTCAAAGCCCAACACCACACAGAGCCTCGAAGAAATCGTAAAAAATTACGACCTCGAAAACTGAAACATGACTGAACTGACGAAAATGCCCCACAACGGCCTAAACTAACATTCGTCAAACAAATTGGATAGGCGGTTTGTTTCTCCGCCACGTCCAGTTGACTCAATGAACAAAACAAACCATCAAACACAGATCTAAACACAATTTCACTTCACACGATAATGAATTAACTAATTAATTAAAAAGACTAACAAATTACAGAAATGAACATACCATCCTTCAAGGAATCCTGAGCTTTTTTGCTGTGGAGGAGGCTGAGCGTATTGTGGAGCATAAGGAGGAGGATAACCTTGCTGAGGATAACCTTGTTGAGGATATCCCTGTGGAGGATATCCCGGCTGAGGTGGATATCCCGGTGGTGGATAAGCATCCTTTGGATATCCTTCCGGTGGATAACCTATAACACATTAACAACAGATCCAATTACAATCAACACAACACGACCTAAATTCCTCAATCAAAACCACAGATTCGTATAATCCAGCATAAAACAAACCAGATCCAGATCGAACGAAAAACATGCAAAGAGAGAGAATCGAATCACAGACCTTGTGGAGGAGGAACACCAACTGGAGGCTGCTGTTGATTGTAGTAACTCATTCTCCGATTAGGTGTGGTGGACTTGTTTCTTCTTCTTCTCTTCTCTCGCTTGTTGTGGTTCTTGAACAGAGTCTTGTTTATGTTTTCTCAGAGCAGAGAGAATTTTTGTTTTTAATATAAGGAAGGTGTGCGTGGAGGTTTTTTTTTTTTTTTTTTCTATCTAGTTTTTTACGGAAACAGTAAACTGATTACAGTTTATAAAGTAATGGAGTTGTGGGTGAGCTCGGCCACCGGATGATGACACGTAAGCAAAAATGAGGATTTTGGTGACGCGGTGAAATCTTGATGAGTGAATATGGGTGTGAGTGATGTACCTGATTCTAGTATGCAAATTAGGAAATGCCGCGTCGAATACGCGTACAGTAACCATTCTTGGGTGTTGGGATTTATCTTGGAAGTATTTATTTGATTTATTAGGGTAGTATTTAATCTCTTGATTTTTTATTTTTTTATTGGAATTTGACTGTTTTTAATTGGTCAATGATTTTGCAATTTATAAATATTAAATTTATTTAATATATATAAAAATAAATAAAATGTTGGTTTGAATTGAATAAATAATAAAAAAATTTATTTTTTTATTTTTTAAAATATATAAATTGTTTTGTCACTTTTGAATATATACATTAATTTAAAAGATATATTTTTTTTTAAAAAAAAATAAAATTCTTTTAAATGGGTTTTTAAAATGTAAAATATAATTATAGATATGTTACAAACACAAACTTTTTAAAGTTTTGTTTTTAATCTATAAATCGAGTTTTCCAAAATATCTCTCAATTTTTACAATTCACAGATTTTATGAATTACCTCACAATCTATGAATTACGGTCACAGTCTGTGAATGGCCTATGGAATGAAAACTAATATTCTGTTTTGCAAACTTTTCAAATAGGCCTATAATTATATATTAAACTTTCCATGACCTAACAAAAATTCCCCATTATAAAAAGTTATATGCATTATTTTTTTAAAGTTGAGTTGATGATCTGGACACAGCCGTGCTACATTGGATTAAGATCCATGAACATTACTCTTTACATCTCCTCGCAAACTCAAGCCACCTGATAAAGAGATTGAGTTTGATAGAGAGATCATTGTGTCAGACAATTGTTTCGTTAAGATATATGCAACTTGATCCACATTTGTGAATTAATATGAAGAGAACCATCTGCTACCTTTTCTCGGAAAAAAAACACATCAATTTCGATATACTCGATGCGTAAAAGATAGAATTCTGAGTTAGAGCTCTAACTCCATTGTTGTCACACCATATTAATAGTATGTGCGTGAGAGCAAAACTAATGTCATGATGAAAAAAAGACAACTACAAGATTCTAATAAATAGCTAAGTCAAAGCCCTGTATTATGTCTCATGTCTCGGTACTAAAGCAAGCAACAACTAATTGCTTTTTCGAGTTTTTATGCACAAAATTTCCAGTGAGAAACACACAACCACCAGAGTAGTGGATTTGCGATCATCTATTGATGAAGCCTAGTTTGAATCGGTAAAACCATGGATTTTTAGAAGATAATCAGAAGATTTAAAGACCAAACAATGTTCAGTTGTTCATTGATGGTAATGTTGTATTCGTATAGTGCGATCCAATAAGATTATAGTGGATTGGATTGAAAATGGTTGAGTTTATTAACTACAAAACATATGTCTGCTCTGGTTTGACTGAGATATTGAAGACCGTATAAAAGACTACAAAATAAAGATGGATCATTAAACGGGAGATCATCATACAGAGAAAGCTTATTGTCTAGAGATAATGGAATGAAACAAGGCTTTGAATAACTCATGTTCACCCTGACGAGTAAGTCCTCTACATATTCTGTTGAGATAAAAATAAAGTCGATTTTTGGCTATGCACTTTAAAGCCAAGGAAATAGTGTAGACCTCTATAATTTTAAAGAAGACCGATTGTTCAATCTCTTTGATGGTGGTTTGTATAAATGAAGCATGGTTACTTATAATTAAAAATGTCATCAACATAGATCAGTAAAAGAGTAGTTTGCCTATCTCTACTGAGATAAATTAGAAAAGTATCATTATTGGATGACTTGAATTCTCATTAAAGTAAAGGAATCTTTAGAGTGTGAAAACATACTATGGACCTACTTAAGGCCGTAAAGAGCCTTTGATAGTTTCTAGACATTGTTAGGGTAGAGACTATTTCCACAACGATATGGTTGACGTATATAAACCTCCTTGTGTAACTTGTCAGTAAGAAAAGCTTTGTTTATATCAATTTGCCGTATTTTCCAATTAAAGGAAACTGCAAGAGATAAAATAATATTTATAATAAGATGATTTAACAACAAAACTGTAAAGTTTTATGAAAGTATACACAGGATTTTGATTAAACCCATTTGCAACAAATCTAACTTTATATTTTGGGACAGTGTCATCTGTATTGTGTTTGATTCTAAAAATCACATAGTTCTTAAAACATTCATACGTGAGTGAAAGGGAACTAATGTCCAAGTCTAATTTTGTTATAAGACGGTGAATTCCTCTTCCATGGCCTTTCTCTAGATAGGACTCATCAAGACGTGTTTGACGTTGGTTGGTTCCTCAAATAGTGTAAGATGAGCTGAGTATATTTTGGGTTTGAAAATACCATATTTAGATCTTATTTGCATAGGATGAGTGTTTGGGGCTGAGGTGGTGGGTACAAAGGTTAGATTTGAGTCGGTAGGCTGAAAAAAAAAAAAAAAAAACATTTGCTGATTTGGTAGGCTGAAAATAAACCTCAGAAGGAGAAGAAGAAATAATAGGATAATTTATAATAGTGACTAGATTTTTCATTAGCGATTTGACAATTTAATCGTTTGAGAGAAATTTAAGTTATTATATTTTATTTTATTTTATTTAAATAATTAGATTTGTAATTAACGATTTCTAACTACTTCAAATAGTTTTCCACCAATCCTTATAAAAAACCTCCTATTTTACCATTATCAAATTAGAAGTATTACTAAAATACTCTTGACAACATTAAAAATTCCTATTTGGAATAAAAAATTATTATGAATTTATTTATTAAATATAATTAAAAATCACTTTTTTAAAATTAGTTTATATTACATTCTTTAAATAATTGATTACTACAATATTATAGGTTTCAAAATTAAAAGTCCAACAAAATATTTAATAATGAATATTACCGTTAAAATGAAACAAAGTACACAGTAGTTTTTTTTTTCTTTTAAAGTGTACTATTATTTTTTTTTTAAATTCATTTTATATATACGAACTACTTCAACATATTATTCTTATTAAACACCTGTTCAAAACAACTATTTTAATATTTAATTTAGCCATTAATATTCGGTTACTGAATATATAATACAACAATTAGTGTAAAAATTCGAACACACTTAATAAGGTAATTTTATTTTGACAATTACTTTTTAAAAATTTTGTTTTAAGAAATTTTTAAAAATTAATATAATAATATATAATTTGAATCATATACATTATTTTATTAAATAAATAATTTTAAAATTTAAACATTTTCATCTTAATTACATAAACATTTTAATCTTATAATTAAATAAATAAACTAAAAAACAAGATGATAAATGTCCGTGTAATTTCCACAATAAAGATAATATCAAGATATTCAAAACATGTAAGCTAAGCGAAGTCGCTGTGCCATTACCGTTGAGTTTACAAAATAATTCCAAATCGTAATATTATTTGTTGTCAACAACTAACAATAAAGTATTCCAGGTTAATTCATTTTATAACACTCACATTAAAATAGTAGTGGTTGATAGGGGTCATTATCAATTCAACATACTTTTTATTTAACTTTATTTTACAATAAAACCCAATTAATGAATTTTTATAAATAAATAAAGTGAGTGAAACCAGCTCGAAATCTGAACACGACAAGCTCACCCATGTGTTGGGTTTGATTTGGTCACATGTTTCTCGGCTCAGCCTTTTAATTTGATTTGCTAATAAGACATTAATAAATCCGGCTTTGATTTTAGAAATGGATTCTTCTATATTCAAAATTTGAATTTAAATTTAAAAAAAATAATTATATATTGCAATGTTGACTAGACAAAGGGTGCCTACCAACTTTACAAAATTATGGATTATTTTGTGCTATTGCCCTCACCAAATAATAATGGACTCACGTCAAATTCAAATAAAGAAGAATTTGGCTTGGGGAGGTCTTATTGGTATATTCTTATATACTTACTTATTAAGGTTAAAATGAGAGGGAGTGAGTGGTTCATGCAATGCTGGTGACAGGTCATATCTTAAAAAACCAATAAGATGAGAAGAAGCTTCCAAATAGATATTATTTTGTGTTGATTAGTCTTTGCTTCGGTCTCCATGTGACCTTTTTGTCCAAATGCCTCCAAATCCATAACTACTTTATTTTGATTGAACAGACATACCACTTCTGTTTGTGGGGTGGGGTGGGCTGGGCTGGGCTATTATTGGGCCTCAAAGTCAAAGATTTCTCAACCAAAATAAAACTCAAAGATTTCTTCTAAAACAAGCATAAGAAAAATCCTAACTTAACAGAATAGCTTGTATCACGAGCTACGGTTCACCAATCCAACCTAATTACACTGACAAAATCTTGTAGCAGGCACACCTTCCTTTGACTCACCATATAAAATGCCATCAATATCAATATAGGTAGAAACAGTCGTATGCATTAATGTAAATTGATAACAGTATTATTTCACGTCTTTTTCCTAAATTTGATTTTGGCGGTCAAAATTAGAAACTGAAACGACTCAGAGCAGTTAGGGGTAGAAGAAGTAGGTAGCTTAGCTTAGCTTCCATGTGAAGAAGAATAGTAACATTGCGGTCGCATTCAGCATCACAGTTACAGTTTTTGTCAATTCAAGCTTTCGTTTTTATATAAATAAATGCGTTTGATGTTTGTTTGTAGAGTGAAACGGAGAGACACTCAATGACTGCTGCTAAGGTCGACGAGTTTCAGCCGTTTCCGGTGAAGATTCAGCTTCCCGGCGTCGATGTTTGCGTCTCCAGCTCTCCTCCATGGGGTTCGATTCTGTTTTCTTGGATTTCAAGTAATCACATTCCGTTTGTTTAATTTAGTTATTGATTAAATGTTTTGTGTTGAGTGCAGGTGAAGCGGTGATTCTTGGGTTTCAGCATTACATGGTGATGTTGGGAACAACTGTTGTAATTGCCACTATTGTTGTTCCATTAATGGGTGGAGGAAATGTAAAGATTATTTATTTTTTAAAGTTTTGTTATTTTGTGATTATGTAATCGCCAGTATAGTTGTTTCATTGATTGATGTGTTGTTTTTTAGGTTGAGAAGGCTGATGTGATCAACACGATGTTGTTTGTTGCTGGTATAAACACACTCTTGCAGACTTTGTTTGGAACTCGTCTTCCGGTTGTCATGGGTCCTTCTCGCTCTTTCATTATCCCTGTTGTTGCTGTTGCTCTCTCTAATAGATTCAATTTTTACATTGATCCTCATCAGGTTGGTTTGATGTGTGAGTTTTGTTTGTGTAACTTATTTTTGTTTTCTTACTTGATTTTTTACTTGTGGAAATCTGTAGAGGTTTAAGAAATCAATGAGAGCTGTACAAGGAGCTATGCTACTTGCTTCACTCTTTACTATGATAATTGGCTTTTTTGGTTTCTGGGGAATTTTTGGAAGGTATAAAGATTTTATTGACAGAGAAACCTAAGCTTCCATTTGATCATTTCTCGAAATGAACATAATAATTTGGATTAGTGTCTTCTGATGCAGATTTCTTAACCCACTTGCTGCGGTTCCTTTGGTGACTCTCACTGGACTTGGACTCTATGTGCTTGGTTTCCCACAGGTAACCTTTTGCTTGTGATCCTCTGGCTTTAACTAATTTTATTATCACATTATGCTGGTGTACAAGAGCATGAGATGGAAAGATCTAGCTGAAATGCTCATTTGCTTAGAGCTTTCTTTGAGTTTGTTGTTGATTTGTTTGTAAAAATACCCACATGAATCCTTTTGATCAATGTTTTAGCTGGCCAGATGTATAGAGATTGGACTTCCAGCACTGATAATATTGGTAGTACTATCTCAGGTTAGTGATGTTTTTACTTTTGTTGCATTTGCTGGATACTCTTTGATGTTATGACATGAAAATGCTATCTTTTGCAGTTCCTTCCTCATCTGATGCAATCAAGAAGAGCCCTATTCGAACGTTTTGCTGTTGTGGTCACCATAGCTGTTGTATGGGGATATGCTGAAATCTTGACTGTAGCTGGTGCTTATGATAGAAGATCTCCAAACACACAATTTAGCTGCCGCACCGATCGTTCTGGACTCATCAGCGCTGCTCCATGGTGAGCTATACAATATTTCATCAATTTTCTTATATCATATAATTCTTAGACTCTTAGCTCTTCTCACTGCAATCACACAACAAAGAGAAAATCATTTAACCGTTTACTTAGTCTAACATAAGATGATTTTTCAATGTCTTCTTGCTATGTATTTTGTCAAAGTTTAGCTAGAGCAGAACTTGAAACTTGGAAGAATTGTGGACTGAAGGTATCTTCAACTCCTTAAATAACGACTTGTTGCTCTAATGCAGGATACGATTCCCATATCCATTTCAGTGGGGTGGCCCTGATTTTAATGCTGGAGAAACTTTTGCAATGATGGCTGCTTCATTAGTTGCTATCATCGAGGTTTGAATAAATAACAATTTAAAAAAATCATTCGTACCTCACTGATTCACCTACCTCTGAACCTTTCTGAATTGAAAAGAAGGTTTTACGTGTAAAATGCTTTGTTTTCTTTTCTTCTTCATTAACTGCATCATATTTCTCCCCCTGGGCAGTCTACAGGTACCTTCATCGCCGCTTCAAGATTTGGGAGTGCTACTCCTATTCCACCATCAATATTGAGCCGTGGAATAGGTTGGCAGGTAACAGAATTTTCATTCTTTATCTTCTACTAACGGCTTGAACAGTTATAGGTTTTTCAAGAGCCCTGTGTTTAAATTTTATGAATTCCAGGGAATAGGTGTATTGCTTGACGGTGCATTTGGCACAGGAAGTGGCACTGCAGCTTCAGTGTAAGAAATTTCAAGTGTTGGTTAATAGGTTTTGGTTTGTAGAACTTTTGCGAGGAGTATTAATCCACTCTGATAGGATCAGCGTCCATTAGGGAACAACTGTTCTCCCTACAAAGATCGTAGTTGATTTAACTCTTTGATTTCTGAAATTCTGCATGAGTCTGCTAGTAGCATTGCGTTTCCTTAAACCTGTGACAAAATATGTTCTTTTGCCCTGCTAGTGAAAATGCAGGTCTGTTGGGGTTAACACGAAGTGGAAGTCGGAGAGAAGTTCAGATTGCAGCAGCTTTTATGCTCTTCTTCTCTGTATTAGGTATGGTATTTCCTTTCTGTTGTATAGAAATAGGACTTCCAGAGGATTTCCAAATCTTCTTCTACACTTCACATTTTCCTGTAAAGTAACGAGTCAGATTACAGTTTCTGTGCTTTAACTATTTGCACACTTCCCATTCCTATCTAAACGATCATTGAAAAAGCTGTGTAGTGTAGGGAACTGCTTTTGATTTTGGAGTCTCAAAAATACTGATTCATGTTCTTGACAGGAAAGTTTGGGGCACTTCTTGCTTCGATTCCATTTCCTATTGTGGCAGCTTTGTACTGTGTCCTCTTTGCTTATGTGGGTATGTAGATCTGACCCGTCTCATTCTGAAGAATGTAGTTATATTGTCTGCCATGGCATTTAGATATAAACTTTTTATCAAGATATGAAAGCCTTTAGTTCATTTTGCCCATGCCCTATAAGTTGTTCCGTTGACTTCAATTTCGAACCTCAGATGATAAAATTTCTAACTTTAGATGCTCATAAAGCACAAATCCTGCACTAATAATTTGAGTATTTATATAGTAAACAATTCAATTTCCATACCATTCTGAGGTCATGTGTTATGATGAACAGTTTCAGCGGGTCTTAGTTTTCTCCAGTTCTGCAACATGAACAGCTTCAGGACAAAATTCATCCTTGGCTTTTCTCTCTTCATGGGTCTCTCAGTGCCAGAATACTTCAACGAATACATTGTCATTTCTGGTCATGGTCCAGTGCACAGTGATTCAAGAGCAGTAAGTCTTTACAACTAACCAACTTGTTTTTCAAGTCTCATCATCACATCACAAGATAAACAAATTCATCCCCACGTTTCTTATCTTTGGCAGTTCAACAACATAATGCAAGTGATATTCTCTTCGCCAGCAACAGTAGCAATCATTTTAGCCTATGCTTTGGACATCACACACAGTCGTGGTCACAGCACCATCCGGCGAGACACTGGCAGGCACTGGTGGGCTTCGTTTCGATCTTATGAAAAAGATACAAGGACAGAAGAGTTCTATTCACTGCCTTGGAACCTAAACAGGTTCTTCCCTTCATACTAGTAATGGCATTGGCATCAGATCAAATCTATAAAGATTGAAGTACTGCGGTACAAGTATATAGATACGAACCTGCTAGTAGAATCTACTAAGATTTGTTACTACATAATTCACTTGTATCACATATAAGTATGTACTGTTAAATCTACAGTTGCAGTATTTGCTGTAAATAAAATAGGTGATGTGTTGGTGATGCTTATGGACATTACAGTGCTGTACATTTGGCCTATGAACTGACCACCTCGTTAGTTATATGAGCAAATTCGAATATAATTGAATCGTTTTTTTAAACTCAGTACTAAAATTGGAAGACATAATTGGCATTTACATTTACATTTACTAGCTGCTGCAATGAGACTCTTATCACCACATCTCTATAACCAGGCTCATACACCACATACTTTTTAATCCCTTCAAAAGGAGTAACATAGCTGCAGGTACACCTACATAGTAGCTTATCATAACGTCTCTGACATTTGCATTGGGTCCCATAACAGCTAATTTTGATGCAGAATTCGACAGTGGAAGAGTTATTGTTGTTGTTTAATGAAAGATTTGTTAGATAAGTTTATATTGTTAAATCTATGCAAGTATGTGCAATTAGAGTTCAATATATTATATAATAATAATATATTAAGCCGCGTGGACCATTTTCTAATTTCAATCTTGAAATTTCTATGCTTTATAATAAGCCAAGTTTAAGTTAAGTAAAACCTCAGCATTAGGTTTAATAGTAGATGTTGCATTCAAGGAATTCAATAATTAAAGCAGTAGATGCTGCATTAAAGGAATTTAATAATTAAAGCAGGAATAGAGTTTGTATTAATGTGTTTGGAAAAGTTTTTAATTAGCGTTTAGATTATATATATTAAAAATAAATATATAATTGTAAGAAGAAATGTTTAAAATAGTGTTTAGTGTTTAAGATAGCTTAAGAAAACTATCAAAAATCTATATATTGTTTTGCTCTTCAATAATATATAGCAAATTTTTAGCTCGTAAATGAAATTTCAAATCCGTCATCCACAATAGTTATTTATTTTCAGAAATTTTTAGAATATGAAAATCGAAATTTTCAGATCATATTTTCCGATACAATAAATTTTCCTAATCAGCAACAACCCAAAATAATGTATCAAACACTTTTTCATTTAGAAGATTGGACTCAACAACAATAAAAGAGTATATTCGTGCTAATAAGATATTGTAAAAAGATAAAACAAAATGTAAAAGTAGAAAAGAAGAAAACAATCCAACATGAAAAAGAAATATATTGAAATCAGGAAACAATCTGATAATCTTGATCCGAGTATTATTTTTGGAATTATCATGAATTCATAAAATAGTATAACAAACTAATCACTAAGAATAATAGAGTTTACTACTATTGACAGGAGAGATAGGTAAAAAGTTTGCCTTTTCATTTCATTAATAACTTATGAATATGTATATTTATTTTTGAGCCAAGTGTCAAATAACTATACAAAGCTATATGAAGACACGTGTGGGGTTTGAAATTGTTTATGCTTTTCAACATCTGAGTATAGAATAAGAAAAGTAACAACTATTAGAAACTTAATATTTTTTGTTTCATCTATCTATTTATTTATTTATTTTAAGTTAGAAGCCCTTCTGTCAGTTACCCAAATACCATTTGAAATAGTTTTCAAAAATTAAAAATCAGTTTATCCAAACAGACCCGTATTTACCTAGTCAATATTTAATTTACAACAAATACTTATTATTATAAATTTATTTTTAAATCATATATCTTTTATTGACTATTTAATAGTATTAATGCATTAATTTTCTTAAAATATTTTATTGAATGAATTAATATTTTCACATAATAAATATATCTTATATACATCTTTAGCATTTACTATTACATTTTTTTTAAAAAAAAAAGGTTATTATTTTTATTGACTATTTAATATCTAAATATGTATAAATATAAAAAAAAATATCCATTGAGATATTTTATTAAATGAATTTATAATATATATATATACATATAGATGTACCCTAAACCAACCACATATCATTGGAGAAGCAAATTAGTATTGATAACAAAATGGCACAAAGAAAGCTTCACTGGGCGACTCTTTTTCTTTGCATAATGTTCTTTTTTCAAGGTTTTTTTTTTTTTTTTAATTATTTATTTAAGAGTACATTATTTATTTGAATATATATTATTATTTTTTTAATTTTAATATATTATTTTAAAAAAATTATACAGGAATAAGTGGTTTTAATCCGGAAACTCAGTGTGTTGTCCTATTAGGACCCTGCGATTCTTCAACAAATTGCGCGGCAGAATGTGAGAAGAAAGGTTATCCTCACGGTGGGAACTTCTGCGTCCCTGATTTTCATGCTCCACCGCCATACAATCGATGTTGTTGTCCTAAACCTTTTTAATTACGAATATTTTATTTTCTCTTGTTATGGTAGCTAGTAAGCAATAAAAATATAGTTTTCTTCTTTTTTCCCGTGTATTTTCTTTTCGAATTATTGTTTTATATATATAATTTTGAATTAATTTAATTATTGTTAATATTTATTTTTGTTCCAATTTGATATATATGGTTAATCAAAATTTCCAACTTAATTTTTTTAAAATTGTTGATCAAAGATGATAATGGGACGAGTTGGGGTGGATTCTGGGTCAACCCGAACCTACCCGGTAGTTTAATCATTAATGCTAACCCGTCCTGTCGGATTCTTTCCATATTAAAAAAATCCAATCTGCACGGAGCGAGTTGAACCCGCCCGCCCCATCCCGATACCTGGTAGTTTAATCATTAATGCTAACCCGTCCTGTCGGATTCTTTCCCTATTAAAAAAATCCAATCTGCACGGAACGAGTTGAACCCGCCCGCCCCATCCCGACCCGCTTTATTATCAAAATTATATAAATAATAAATAATAAAATACTACATTAATATTCAACATTATGAAATTCATAAATAGCATTAAACTTCATATAATTAAAAAATAAGAACACATTAAATATTAAATAATATAATATAATATTATAAAATATATTTATTTTGTAATATAATAATAAATTTAATAAATATATATCTATCGGTGCAGAGCGGATTTTGATAGAACACGAACCCACCCTGCCTCGGAACCGATTTTTCAATTTGATTGAATTCAACCCTATCTAGGATGGATTTAAACCCGTCCCGACTGGGTTGGAGCGGATCGGGAACCGCAGATAGATTCAAATTGTCATTCTTAAATTTATCAATTTATATAATAATTTTTCTACATAAATTATTATTTTATTCATTCTTTTTTATTATGGTTGAAATTATTATTTTTTTTTTCAAGAATTTAAATAAAAATATATATTTTTAATTTTTTAAATTATTTATTAAATAATTTAAAAATATTTCGTTAGACTTAGATATTTTTGAGACGGAATGGAAGGAGGAAGGAGATTATGGAATGAGAAAAAAGATTTACATGAATATTTATATAAATACGTCTTAATTTTAATGGTAATAAAAATTTATATATTTTAAATAATTAAAATTTTAACACATAGGTGTATCTAATCATCACTTTTGATGATTTTCATAGACTTTAAATGTCATTAAAAATCTGCGGGTATCTAATCATGACTTTTGAAGACTCTATAAAAGTTCTGGGGTATCTAATCATGACTTTTACAGATTTTTAAAATGTCTTCGAAAGTCATGGGGTATGTAATCATGACTTTTATAAACTTTTAAAAAGTCTCCAAAATTTTTGGGTATTTAATCATAACTTTTATAGAGTCTATAAAAGTTTTGGGGTATTGTAATTTTCAAGACTTTTGAAAACTTTTAAATTTGACAGACTTTTGTAGACTTTTTTAACTAATTAAGGAAATTTAAAGTTAAAAAATTGTCTTATCCTTTTCTCACAAATTTTGAATGACTTTTGAATACTTTAAAATATTAACAATTAAATATTCAATTCCAACCCCTTTAGTTATTCTTTTTTATTTACTTTTTACTCTAACTATAATTGTGAAATATTTTAAAATCATTTATATGTATGTTTTATAATATTTTTTTATTTACTTTTATCAAATATTATATTTTTTATTTTATTGAAACAATTATTTTATTTCTATCATATATTTTTATTGGAAAAAATAGATTGTCTCAATCTATCTATTCATTAAACAAATAATTAAAGATTAGGTGAGAAAGTGTAAACATAATAATAATTTCTTGGTAAATTAATAGAGTGAAAAAAATATACACAACAATTGAAAAAAAAAAAGTAAAAGAAAAGAAAAGGGGAGGAAAAAAATTTATAAAATATGGATATTACAATAAAGTAATGATATTAGAACTTAGGGGTGACGCCACCAATCGTGGATGACGTGGTAGTAATAGAATTTTTAGTAAGATTATTGATTTTTTTTTCTTTCTTTTTATACTAAAAGACTTTTTACTTTTAGTATCAATGAATTTTCATCAATTCTTAAAAGGTACTTGAAAGTTCTATCAAATTAACCAATTGATATATGAAAGTCATTAAAAAGTCTGTAAAAATTATTGAAAATCTACAAAAAGTCATTTATAAAAATCCATCAAAGTCTACAAAAAATTATGAAAAGTATATTTTAAAAGTTTATGAAAGTCATTGCTGGATTTATAAAATTTATGAAAGTTTATAAAAGTCTTCAAAGATCATTCACTTTTTAAAGTTTATAAAAATCTGTAAAAATCTACCAAAGTCGTGATTAGATACCGACTCTTATCATTTCAGAAATATATTTAATAGTATTAATATAATTAAAAATAATAACATTGATTGACCAATTAATAAATGATGCGATTACACGATGTAAAAAGTACTGCAACTAAACGAGTTAAGTTTACAGAAAAGGTTTTAAATTTTTATGGAGATGTATTCGAGTGGAACTCGTATAAATTCGATTCACCTAGTTTACCCAAAATTTGGGTTCCAATTCAGTTCCAGACTCACCCAATTTTTGATAACAAATACGAACTCGTATGAGCGAGTTTTTATATATATATATATGTTAGGAAAATCGGGCTCGTCGCAACGGAATTTGTCTCGATCAATAAGTAAACAAAATAAAAGACAAGAAACAAAATATTAACGCACCAAGATTACGTGGAAACCCAAAACGGGAAAAAACCACGGACGTCAGGACGGACAGAGATTTTCACTATGTAGCAAAAGATATTACAGCCACAACCAGAAAACACTCTCTAACTTCACCCAAGCTCACAAGAAAGAAACTCACAAGACACTCAGGATCTCTCAATTTGTGTCTCTACAATTGAAGACTACAGCATCATATTTATAGTGAACAATAATTTACTTACCAAGTAAATCATAATAAACTAGGAAACCTATTATTACTAGAATTCCTAAAAAAAGAGGAAAAGGATTCTTTCCTAATTGCAATTCTAATAAGACATAAATACAATTCCTAGTCAAATATAATACTTCCAAAACAGTTTTCAAATCTTTCATTTCCAAAAGAGTCTTCAAATCTTTCTCAGCTTCCAAATAAAGACTAGTATATTGAATACCAATTTTTGTCAAACCCTAACAGACCACCCCTTGACAAAAATTCCCTAAACTTGCGTCCCTTAAACGACGACCATGACTCTACATCGAGCCATCATATCCCACCATGAAGATATACACACTTAGGAACCATCAAACGATCCATCCTAAGATTTATTCCGGCACATGTCGATACAACCCTTGCTGATTAAATCATGGTGCAACTTCCTTAACTGGCTTTCAAGAAAGTTCATCAGCCATCGACATCTTATCCACCACACAACCGCATTAACGCCAGTCCAATGCCCATGTGCAAAACTTATGGCCGCTAGAAGTACTACATCCTCTTTCATGGCACCATGGTGGTTAGCGACCTGCCATGAGGATGTACCCATTCCTCCTTAGAGGAAGTCACCTTCATCAGCTTCTAGCAAGGAGACACATGGAGTATCTCCATCAACGGAGTCCTTTGCCGAACTTGCTCCTTTACAATCCCTCCTCAGATGTCCCTTTTGTCCACACTTCCAACACAAGATGTTCTTCTTGGAGTACCCATTCTTCCCATTCTTTCTCGAGCCATTAGAATTGACTGATTATCAGAGTTATTATTTTCACTCTTCAGTCTTTTCTCTTCAGAGATCAACTTATTCGCAACCTCTGAAAAACTTACCGTCGAGTTTCCATGCATCAGGATCGGTTTCATGTATTTGTACGATTCAGGAAGAGACCAGATTAATTTCAACGCCTTATCCTCGTCATCAATCTTCACTCCAATAGACTCCAACTCAGAGATTATCCCATTGAGTTCTGCAAGATGATCAGAAACCTTCATACCTTCATCCATCTTCAACAGATGAAATTGTTCCTTCAGGTAAAATCGATTGCAGACGCTTTTTGCTTGGTACAACTCTTCAAGTCTTCCCCAAAGTTCTCTTGCAGAAGTTGTTCCTTGAATATTCGCAAGAACATTCTTGGCCAGACACAGTCGTATCAAACTTGCAGCTCTCTCATCGAGTTCCTCCCATTCATCGTCACTCATCAGGGATTTTTCGGACTTTTCAGACTTCTCTTTACCAGTTTCTTTTTCACCAGAGCTTTCAGAGACTACCGCAATTGTTCTCCCCTTCAACGCCTTTTGCAATCCATGTTGGATCAGGATATCTTTGACTTGTACTTGCCACAAACAAAAATTGATTTTTCCATCAAATTTCTCCACATCGAATCTTCCGGTGTACATCTTGCTTGTAGACATGTTTACTTCAACAATCGAAACTCACACGAACCTCGGCTCTGATACCACTTGTTAGGAAAATCGGGCTTGTCGCAGCGGAATTTCTCTCGATCAATAAGTAAACAAAATAAAAGACAAGAAACAAAATATTAACGCACCAAGATTACGTGGAAACCCAAAACGGGAAAAAACCACGGACGTCAGGACGGACAGAGATTTTCACTATATAGCAAAAGATATTACAGCCACAACCAGAAACACTCTCTAACTCAATTACAAGTCTCACCCAAGCTCACAAGAAAGAAACTCACAAGACACTCAGGATCTCTCAATTTGTGTCTCTACAATTGAAGACTACAGCATCATATTTATAGTGAACAATAATTTACTTACCAAGTAAATCATAATAAACTAGGAAACCTATTATTACTAGAATTCCTAAAAAAAAGGAAAAGGATTCTTTCCTAATTGCAATTCTAATAAGACATAAATACAATTCCTAGTCAAATATAATACTTCCAAAACAATCTTCAAATCTTTCATTTCCAAAAGAGTTTTCAAATCTTTCTCAGCTTCCAAATAAAGACTAGTATATTGAATACCAATTTTTGTCAAACCCTAACAATATATATATATATATATGAATGAGAGTTCCTCTTTAATAAATTATTTTGATACACATATTATAATATAATATAGAAGAATATAGAAGAATCGTATAAATATAATTTTGAGGTTCAAACTCGACTCGTTTAAATTGGGCTTGAACTCGATTCGTCAAAACTTTATTTGAATTCGAGTTCGAACTTTAGACAGAGTTGAGCCTGAAGATTCGTCGAAACTTTATTTGAATTCGAGTTCGAACTTTAGACAGAGTTGAGCCTGAACCGTTCGTGAGATAACTCGATTTATTTTAGGTCCTATTTTAATCTTAATTATCTTTTTGAATTAAATTTTAAAAAGTTAAAAATATATTCAGATTTACAGATCGAATTAAATAAAAGATTATGGGACTAAAAAAATATATTGAAATATTATTAGTTTCAGCATTTTTTAAAATTGATTTTCCAACTGCTAGAGTTTCTTTTTAGAAAAAGTTTATATTAAATCGATATTAGTTTTTAATTTCACATTTTCAATTTTTTTTTCATTTATACCGTCACCGTTTTTCTTAGAACTGAAATTTCGAAAACATGTTCATCAAACCAAATTGGATACTACACCCATTTAAACTTATATTCTCCATCAATAAAATTAATTTTCTGGGCTAATAACATCTGTCACTATTTGCTTGGAATATAAGGATAAGATGTCACAATCTCATTTGCAGTATTGTCCCTTCATCTCATTTGTCTGTTATCTGATGTTCGTAATGATTCTAAAATTCTGAGTCTTTCCTTTCAACTAATTGTGATACTTGTACAAAAATCATTCTTGATTTTCAACGCTTTTTATCAATCTTTCTATTTCAATACCATAACCTTATTTCGCATGCTACGTACCACAGTAAACCCTACCTATATGTAAGGACAGTTGGGTTTACTAAAAACCTTAATACCAAGAAGAATATATATCGTAATATGCCGTGTGGACCATTTTCCAAATTTTGATCTTGAAACCAGTTTTTACATGAAGTTAAACCATGGCATTAGAGTAGGAAATCAATAAAAACAGAACAGGTTCTATTTAGAGCATGAGTAGGGTGGCATTAAGTCATCTCTTGGTAGTAACTTAGGTCACAAGTAATGAGATTCTCTCAAATAATTGAACTTCAGTTATAATTTATAAATACCTGTGCTCCTAGAGCTACTTCATGTCATACAGAAACAAAGAGAAAACAGACCATGAAAGTTACAAACTTGTTCTCATCATTTGGGCTTTTTTTGGTCTTGGTGATAGCACCATGCATCTGTCAACCATTTGCTTGCGACAAAAACAAACCTGAAACAAGCAAATTTTCCTTCTGCAACACCTCTCTATCTTACAAAGACCGAGCTCAGAGCTTGGTTTCACTCTTAACTCTGAAGGAAAAAGTGGGGCAATTAGTAGATTCCTCTAAAGGCATTCCCAGGCTTGGGGTGCCTGTCTATTTTTGGTGGAACGAGGCGCTTCATGGGGTTGCATTTGGAGGCCGTGGGTCTATAGTTTTCAACAAAGCAGTGCCAGGTGCTACTAGCTTCCCTGCAGTGATATTGTCAGCCGCGAGTTTCAACTCGAGTCTGTGGTTCATGATGGGTCAGGTGGTGTCAACTGAGGCTAGAGCTATGTACAATGTTGGTCAAGCTGGGTTGACATACTGGAGTCCTAATGTTAATGTGTTTCGTGACCCCAGATGGGGACGTGGACAGGAAACTCCAGGGGAGGACCCTTTGGTTGTGTCTACATATGCTGTCAATTATGTCCGGGGCTTGCAAGAGACTGGTGAATCAGGAGAGAGTTCTAGTGACAATAACAGGCTTAAAGTTTCAAGCTGTTGTAAGCATTATACTGCTTATGATATTGATCAGTGGAAAGATGTTGATCGATTTCATTTTGATGCTAAGGTATATAAGTTTGGCCTTAAAATTGATTACAGTAGCTTAATAATCTCAATTACAGGACACATTGAATTTTTACAGGTTACGAAGCAAGATTTGGAGGATACATATCAACCCCCATTTAAGAGTTGTGTCCAGGAGGGACATGCGAGTAGTGTAATGTGTTCATACAATAGAGTCAATGGAGTTCCTACTTGTGCTGATCCTGATTTGTTAAAAGGTGTAATCAGAGATCAATGGGGTCTTGATGGGTATGATATGCTTGTTAGACTTAAAAATCAGATTTTCAGGATGATTTGTGCCTAATTTGGATCCTGCAATGGATTCTTTGTGCAGGTATATTGTTTCAGATTGTGATTCAATACAAGTATATTACGAATTTATCCATTACACTGCCACTCCTGAAGATGCAGTAGCTCTAGCTCTAAAAGCAGGTTTATCATCGTAGAGATTCATTTCATAACAAATCATCCTGAATATTTTTCTTATAACATTATTATGTATGTACACAGGCTTGAACATGGACTGTGGAGATTATTTGGGGAATTACAGTGAGAGAGCAGTAAACCAAAACAAGGTTAATGAATCTGTAATAGACCAGGCCTTGATATACAACTACATAGTTCTCATGAGACTTGGCTTCTTTGATGGTAACCCAAAATCGCTACCATTTGGGCAGCTAGGACCATCAGATGTATGTACACCTGAACACAAGGCTTTGGCTCTAGAAGCAGCAAAGCAAGGAATAGTTTTATTAGAGAACAACAATGGAGCACTTCCTCTGTCGAAATCCGCATCAAAATTAGCTGTCATAGGACCAAATGCTAATGTAACAGAGGTTATGATAAGCAACTATAACGGTAAACCTTGCAGCTATGTTACTCCTATTGAAGGGATTAAAAAGTATGCAAAGAATGTGGTGTATGAGCCTGGCTGTAGAGATGTTAAATGTGGCGATGATAACCTCATTGCAGCAGCTAGTAAAGCTGCAATTGATGTTGATGCGGTTGTGTTGGTGGTTGGGCTTAATCAGTCTATAGAAGCAGAAGGGCATGATAGGGAAAGTTTGACATTGCCAGGATATCAAGAGAAGTTAGCGACCGAAGTGGCTAATGCAGCAAAAGGGAGTGTGATTCTAGTGGTTATGTCTGCTGGTCCAATTGATGTCTCTTTTGCTAAGAACAACAAGAAGATTGGTGGGATCTTATGGGTTGGATATCCAGGTCAAGCTGGAGGCGACGCCATTGCTCAAGTCATTTTTGGAGACCACAATCCAGGTAAGGTCACAATGCAAAGATTTCTGATTATTTAGTGTCACTTTATAATATTGACTAATCTGCACGTGATTTTCAGGTGGAAGGACACCAGTCACATGGCACTCCAATGACTACACAGATCAACTTCCAATGTCAGACATGAGAATGAGAAGCAACCCATCAGACAACTATCCAGGAAGAACATACAGGTTCTACACAGGCAACACAACACTATACCAATTCGGTCATGGACTAAGCTACTCTGCATTCTCCAATTTCATAAAAGAAGCTCCAACCACTCTACTCATTCCATCACAAGCAGATGGCAAATTAGTTGATGTCTCCACAGTCAAGTGCCAAGACCTGAGGATCAATGTTGTCATAGAAGTCAAAAACAGTGGAGCAAGAGACGGGTCACATGTGGTGCTATTGTTTCTGAAGCCACCAAGCTCTAGTGGCGTGAATGGTGCACCCATTGAGCAGTTAATTGGGTTTGAAAGAGTGGCGGTGGAGAAAGGAAAGACTCAGGCTGTGACCATTGATGTTGCTGTTTGTAAAAGCTTCAGTCTTGTGGATAGTGATGGGAACAGGAAACTGATTGCTGGGCAATATACACTCATTGTTGGATCAGCTAGTGAACGCCGAGTTGAGCAGCAGATCAATCTCAGGCTCGGTGGAAATTGAATCAAATCAGACCTATTAGTTATGAATAATCAACAATTGGCCTCTTAATCATGCAAATTATTAAGTGAGTACATATTTAGGTGAAATGTACTTCATGTAATGAATTGCAATTAATCAAAGCCAATGTTCACACCCACTATGTTACCAATTCTGGAGAACCTACAAATCTCCATGGCATGTTTGTTGTTTATCAGCTTATGGTTGGTGAATTATTTGAATTAGAATGATTGATTGTGAAGGGCATTAAAGTTACTCATTCCTTCTATTGAATTTTATACCATAAATATGCCTCTAGTTTCTACTTGAGTAAGACATTTTATTCCTTTATTCACTCACTTGAAAAAGTTTATCAAAATTTGACAATCTAAGCAGATTCAACTTATGTGAATAATAATGAACATATATCTAATAACTTTATATTGGACAACCTATCGTTAACACACTCTATTGAAGATTCCATATTTTTCTATTCTTGTTAACTATTATATTGAAATAAAGGGACCAAATTATTAGTTATTCGGTGCCATTACACTAATTAGTTCAAATTTTGTGGGCTTTCAGGTAATTAGCCATTTAATTAAAAAAAATGATATGCGAAACCAGCACCAATAAAACCCCAAAATCACACCAACCATCCAACATCAAATGACCAGCAGTATCCTCCTCCACTCCGCCGTCGTCACCAATGCCGTTTCCGCCGTCAACACTTTCTTAAACCGACAATCTCTCTTTCCTCGTCATGTCACTCTCTTCCGATCACCCCTCCGCCGTCACCACTCTCTGCTGCCCTGAACAGTCTGATGAACTTATCTCCTCCACCGCCGACTCCCCGATCTCCCTCCTCCACCATCCGCCGTCCGATTCTAACTCCATCTCTACTCTCATCCACTCCGAAACTCTCCACATGCCTCATCCTGACTATCTCCACCTCTGCCGTCTCCGGCCACTCCAACTCACCGCACGTCAAGACTCCATCAACTGGATCCTCAAGGTCTTAATTGAATCACTTCAATCAATATCAATATCTTCCTTAATTAACTGTTCTGATGAATCTGTAACTGTTTACTTTAGGTTCATGCGTATCATCACTTCAAACCAGTAACGGCGTTACTCTCCGTTAATTATTTTGACCGTTTTCTCTCCTCTCATTCTCTCCCGGTAAATTTTTATTTATTTTCTCCTTCACTTTCCTTGGAAATCGAAATTCTGATTAATTTAATATTTAGGAGGCGAATGGATGGCCGTTTCAGCTTCTGTCAGTGGCGTGTTTGTCATTAGCGGCCAAAATGGAAGAACCACAAGTGCCTTTATTGATGGACCTCCAGTTATTCCAACCCAGATTCGTATTTGAGCCCAAAACCGTTCAAAGAATGGAGCTCCGAGTCATGTCCATTCTCAATTGGAGACTCAATTCCATCACTCCCTTTCACTACCTGCATTACTTCATCACTAAACTCCCTTCTTCTCCATCGGATTCGGATTCTTTTATCCGGGTTTTATCTTCCTCGTCGGATCTCATCCTCAAGTCGACCCGTGGTATGGTGCTTTCATCTTACCCGACCCGGACCCACAATTTAGTTTTCTTTTTTTATTAATGAGAAATTGATTGTTTTATTAATTTGTTTTACAGTTGTTGATTTCTTGAGTTTCGCGCCGTCTACAATTGCAGCGGCGGCTGTGTTGTGCGCAGCCGGTACGACTCCTCCAGATTTGCCAGACATGATTTTTCATGAGGATATGAATAAAGTATGTCCTCATTCTGTAAATACAGTTTCCCGAGGGGTTTATTTTGTAATTGTAAATAATACAATTGCATAAAAAGCTGTGTAAAAATTAAATTCAGTCTCAACCCAATTGGTGTATTTTTTGGTAGGAAATGGTTAGAAGCTGTCACCAACTAATGGAGGAGTATTTAATCGACACGTGTCCTTTGGCTGAGTTCAAAGACGATATAAGAACAGCCGAGCCGCAACAACTTCAGCCGCCAAGCCCAGTTGGTGTATTGGACGCCGCCGCCTGTGGAAGTTGCGACACGCGTCCCGACAACTCTGGCTCCATCAGCCAAGCCGAAGCAGAGCCGTCCAATAAGCGGCCACGATTATCTGCTCCGGATGTACAGCAACCGTAGATAAAACCGCCAATTATCTCTCTATTGTTTTATGTCTCATGTTAGAGAGGAAAAATGATGGGCCCATTTATTTTTTACCTTGTCATTTATTTTGGGGTTGATTATAATATCAATGGTCGATATCTGATCAAAAATTGTAGGATCGGATCGGATAATTTTGTTTCTTTTATTACTAGTAATATTAAGTTATTAATATTAATTCTTAAAATCAAATACTCATATCAATTTCAGTTATGAAAACTATGATGATGGTCTTTTTCTGGTCGGATATACCCACAATTAATACAATGACGCAGTATGTTGGTATGATCTGGTCTTGATATGTGAGGTCATTTTCGGGATATTAATTGAAGTTTGGACTGGAATAAAAGAATCCAACATATATTACAAGACATCGAAGTGTACGTACGTGTATGCGCTGTTTATATCCGTATCTATCGAACGAGGATCTCAAAAAATGTAGTATGATATGATCGTACCGATAAACGTGCAGACTTTGTTTTCCCCAAATTACCCTCGCCGATGTGTGATGACGAGCACGTGACGTGTGTGTGCCACGAAAGCGAGAGAAAGATCAGGAAAAAGCAAGCGAGTATGTTCTTGCTTATGTGGGAGACAGTGAGGTGAAATAAATCACAGCCCTCCACGTGTAAAGAACAGTGAAGATTGCACCAAAGATCTGATTTGAAATGGGGTCATGTGTCACATCCACATCACATCATCTATTCAGATTTTTTTAATTTTTTTTTACCTTTCCCATATTTTAACACTAGAAATTCTCATAGTTGTCTCTGATGATACTTGAATATTTCCTCTTAATGTACAACCCACCCAAAAGTATATATGATAGTTTACGAAGCTCTTACAAAAATGTGTGGCTGGGATTTGACATACAAGCGTTTCATTTATATATGGTCAATGTGGACCCCAGTTCCAGCCTGTCTACTAAAAGGATAAATGTGAGGTCCACTGTCAATTTTTCCTGCATGTAACCTAACATAACATAACATAACATACGCCATTTTTCTTCTGATTTTCCGGGTATTAGAGTTTTCTTTTGGATCCTTCTGTTATTAACCCAGAATGTTAAGTGAGACAGGGTTCATTGATATATGATTGTGAATGGAATATGTTATAGGCTTAACTTTAAATGTTATTAGTTGTGCAAATATGGGTATACCATAATAATATAAACAAGGAGGACAAAAGAATGAGGTGGTGTAGGGATGGAGAAGACAGCATCTTAATTATAGAATGAAAGGACTGAGGAAGGAGTTATGTAGACCAGCAAGACTCCCAGAGAGGAGGGTAACATTAATATATGGTACTATATTCAGTCTCTTTTGACCACATCTGTTATCTACAGTTGATGGTGGATACAAGACTTGAATATGGTTCGGTACTTAATATTGACTTTTCTTCTATTCTTTTTCATTCGTTTTCAATGTTTTACAAAGCATCGAATGTTTTTTTCTTTTTTTTATTTATTTTTTTTATTTTTTATTTAACATATGTCTTGTTCAACCGGTAAGACGTTAATGATGTTACTCAAACATGTTTTCACTAATAATTACTATTAGTGAACGTTACACTTTTTTTATAATATTATTAAACGTTATTTAATTTTTAATTTCAACTTCTCAAAAATTAGTATTTTAAAATATGGTATATTTTAAAATATTATTTAAATAATTGGTAGAATTTTTTTATATTTCCATAAAATATTAAAAATAAATAAATACTAATTAAAAAAAACTCTACTGGCAGAAATAATAATAAAAACAATTTAAAAGTACAGCTTATTACTTCAAAACTACATTTAATATTTATAAATATAAAAGCAAATATTCTGATTACACCTATTTTAATATTGATACACATATTTAAACTATTATTTGGTGGGACTATTATTTCTTAGCATACATGATAGCTTCTTTCTCTTGGGTAGGACTAATATCATAAAAATTCTTCAAATAGTCACCAACCACAACTCTTCTAAACTCTCCATCACCATTCTCAGGCCCAATTTCGGCCCCCAAAGGAGGAGTATAGAACACGGCAACAGAAAACCTCTCAACATCCATTTGTGTGACAGCTCTATGCCATGGGCTCCTTAACCTCCCGTCACTCATTATCTCAAGCAAATCTCCAGCATTCACCAGCAATGCATCCTCAGGCCACGACACTGTAACCCATTTGTCTTCCTTCATCACTTGGAGCCCACCTGTGGCTCCGAATTCCATCACCAGAGTCAGGACACTTGAGTCTGAGTGAGGGTTGAGTCCTATAGTCAGGTCTGGCCTTGGACATGGTGGGTAATAGTTCACTCTTAGCTTAACTTCACTTTCATTTGGGTCCATTTGATTCAGAAAAACGTGTCTTTCAAGTCCTAATGACTCTGCCACCGCTTTAAGCAACTCGTCTAGTAGTGCTCTGGCTTTACTCACATATGTCTCTGTAACTTGCCTGTAATAAAATATCTAGAGCTTTTTAAATGAATTACGAATATGGAGATAATAAAAAAAAAAAACAAAAAAAAAAAACCTCCCTTAACATTCGGTGAATGTATATGTGTACCTGAAATTAGGTGGTGATAAGGGCCATACATGAAGACCAAGATCAGCTCCTTTAGGTTCAACTTTCATAGACAAACGATCGATCCAATCCAGCTTTTGATCTTCGCACCTAACGAAATTTCGACCGTATCCCATATTATCAACACTCGTATACGAGCCCACACTCTGTTTTTTCTCATCAAAAGACAAATCGAAAAACCCCTTCACAACATTCTTAACTCCATTCAACTCCAAACCGTGTTCTGTAACAAAAAACAAACCCAATTCTCTCACACTCTTTCCAAGCTTAACCAACTCTTCCTCACCGCAACTTGACCTCAATTTCCTTATATTTATGATTGGAATAGTGGTCGAACCATGTTGGTGTATCGTTGGGCTCTCTCTTATGAATCTCTCAGGCAAGGGGTTGAGGCCTTGGCGAGCAAGCTCTTGAACCACTGGTATCTTTGTTGTTCTTTGGTTTCCATTTTCGTCTCTGAATTTGACTTCATGGAAGTGGTTTGTGTTGTTTTCCATGGTTTGGTTCTCAATGGTTGTTGGTAGGTTAATTGATGTTTGTTGTGAAATTGGTTTTGATGTATTTGTGAAGACTGGGTTCATGTAGGTAGACACATCATTGTATTTGACTTTTTCGAAATGTTTTCTTATTTTTTTTTAGATATTCATCCCTTGGAATCTGGCTTTTGTTCCAATCTCTTTATCTTGATGCAACTCCACAGTATAATGCGGACAAATATTGTCTATTAGTGCAATTTATGGTTTCAGAGGTTAAATCTCTTTATCTCGCTTACCAACTCATATTAATATGTTGCGAGAGAGGATGGAATCCGGTGAAAATTCTAAAAGATGGACTTTTTAAAGTTTAAAATATAATTATAGTACTGTTTTGAAAAATATATAAAAACAGATTTTTAAAAGTTTAATTTTCACTCCATAGATCAAGTTTCCCAAAATACCCCTAAAATTTTACAATTCACAGATGCCGTGAATTATGCTCACAATCTGTGAATTACGCTCACAGCTATCACAGCCTATGGAGTGAAAATCAAAATTTAGTTTTGCAAACTTTTTAAAACTGCCCTATAATTGTATAGTAAACTTTTCATGGTTTAGAAATCCAATGGACTCTTTTATTTTCTGTACAATCATTTGACGTTCTTTTATATTATTAATGGGGTATTGAATTTCACATTCAAAAGCAATATTCAGATATGAAATTTTTCATTAATACTATTTAATTTATATGTAATTTTTGGTTAAAATATAATATTCACTTAACAGATTTACAGCATATACTATATATATCTAGTGCAATCTAGCAGTTGTAAGTATATAATTTTTTTTTTTAAATTTGAAAACTTTCTAAACTATTTTGAGAATTTTTATTAACTATTGAAGGGATTTGTATTATTTTCATTCCTATTTTTTTAAAGTGTTGTCAAAACTTTCTTCTTAGAGGCCCTGTGAAAAGAGGAAAATACTTTGAGAATAAGAAAAACCGTGAGTGATCAAACCTCCGGCAGTAGCAGTTCTTTTATTCTAGTTCCTTGGTTTGCAGGAGAAAATTATTAGATATGAGCTATTAAAATGAAGTCATATTATCTTTGGGAGTTTGTTGATGATGATAAAGAGATTCAACCTCTGAAATCAAATTCTACTATTGCTCAAATCAAGGACCATGAAGAAAGACAATGTAGTAACATGTCTCCATCTGGCTCTCTCAGATGATATATTTACCAACATCATGCATTTGGAGACTAGGAAGGAAATATAGGATGAATAGAAAGAAAGATTTGAAGGGAGTGATGGAGTCAACGGTATCAAAATCTTAACTCTTGAAAGAGTTTGAAATGTTGAAGATGAAAGAAGAAGAATCCATCAAATAATACTCCTCAAAACTGTTGCAACTTGTTAACCAAATGAGACTCTACGGTGAAGTGGTTGATGATTTCAAAGTTGTAGGAAAAATGTTAATAAGCTTATCTGACAGGTTTGAATAAAAAATTGTTGCTAGTGAAGAATCTTGGGGTTATTTTCAAAAACACCCTATTTTTTCAAACGTTTCATTTTGAGCACCCGGTTTTGAAAGTTTTGGAAAACCACCCCCAAAATCAAAATCACTAGTGGTTTTTGGTAATTTTGTGAGTGGTTTTGGTGTTGTATGAGTAATTTTGATCTTAAAAAATTTCCGAATCTCTAAATTAAACATATAGAATTTCAAAACCACTCATACAACACCAAAATCACTCACAAAAATACCAAAAACCACTAGTGGTTTTGATTTTGGGGGTAGTTTTCCAAAACTTTCAAAACCGAGTGCTCAAAGTGAAACGTTTGAAAAAATGGGGTGTTTTTGGAAATAACCCAAGAATCTTGTGACTTGAGCAAACTTACCATTTCTAAAATTATCAGCAAGTTGGAAACTCAAGAGCAAAGACTACTGTTAGTCAGAGGAGAGGATGAAAATGATACAACTTTGTTCGCAAAACACAAAAGGAAACAACCATCTTAAAAAGACTAAAAAAAAAAATATTTTGGAGAAAGAAGACTGATGACTCACAATTGAAATATGCATCCATTTTTTCCTTAACAACAAAAGGCAATTTTCTCTATATGTAATCTGCAAAAGAACAAATCATTTATGTCAAGATTATAAATATAAAGGCAACTCTCAATTTCAGTGTAATCATTATAAGAAATGGATCACGAAGAGAAGTTTTATAAGTTTAAGCAAAGCCAAAACCACCAGAGTCAACCTATGCAACAAACAAATTTCTCAAAAAATCATTCTCAAACTTCACAACATCTATTTATGGCAACAAAATCAAGGATTTTTTCATTTAAAAAAGAAATCTTCATATATTGAGAGTGGATGTACAAGTCACATGACAAAGGATGAAAGATTATTCACATCTTTAGACTGTAACACCCCGGCTAGTCCGGCTGACCCGGTCCAGCTGTGTTAGCTCTGCTCTCTACTACTAGCTAGTTAGGCTATCCCAACTGGTGGTCACGGTTGGTTTCTTTCGCCTTCCCCAGCACTCGAACCCATGATCTGCCACCTTAAGGATCAAGTGGAAGCATACTGAATACCAATTGAGCCAGCTAACCCAGGTTCTAAGTCTATTAATGATGTGTTATTGATTTCAAACTTAGACCAGAATTTTCTTTAGTTTTTGAAGAACTAAAATATGTTGTCTTGATTACAAAAAATTATAGTTCTAAGTATGGCATAGAAGATTTAGGCACTTCAACTTGAATTCATTGAGGTTTTTAAAGTCACATAATATGGTGTATAACATGCCGAAAATTTGTTGTAATGATGATGTTTGTGTACTTTTTAGATTGGGAAGCTTCATAGAAGGCCATTTCAGTCCAATAATGTGATAAATGCAGAGAACAAGCTTGAGCTTGTACATTTAGACTCGTGTGGTATAATGAGTGCAAAATCATTCAATTATAGTAGGTACTTTATGCTGTTCATTTATGGTTTTACTAGAATGACATGTGTATATTTTCTTACAAGTAAGGGTGAGACGTTTGAAACACTCCAGACGTTTAAAGTTATGGTGGAAGTTGAGCGTGGATATAAAATCAGATAATGTCTGATTATGGCAGCGAATACAATCGAAATTAATTCAATAAATTCTACAATGACATAGAAATAATGCATAAATTAACCGTGAGCTACTCACCTCAACAAAAATGATGTCAGTTAGAGGAAAAATAGAACCATAATAGAGGAGATAACTAGATGTTTAATAGATAAAAAAAAACTATTAAAAGAATTTTGGGCAGAGGTTGTTCATGTAACGACTTATCTATTAAATAGGCTTACAACCAAGGTTGTTGAAGGAGTTACTCCATATAAAGCTTGGATAGATAGAAGCTTTCTGTGGAACATCTTAAAATATTTAGTTCCATCTGCTATTTTCACATTGCAACAATGATACTAATGGAGTTCTCACGTCTTAAAATCTGTCTAAGCCTACACAGATTTGTTTTTTGTACCACTATCCAAAAGACTTCGTATTAATGGAGTTCTCTTCACATTAAATATACATAAGGTATTATCTCCTTATATTATCGACGTGGAATTGAGTTTAACACCCTAACAAAACTTGCACATAGGGTTTTGTAGAAGTTTAGACTCTAACTCGACTCTAACAATATATATGAGTTCAATTCTAATGTTAGAAATTTGGACTCGAAGCTCACCCGAATTTTTGGTATCCAAACTTGACTCGAGTTGGTAATTTAATATACCATCTTCATTTAGTTTGAAAACTCAGATCAATTCCACTCTTTTAAATATATTAAAATATTATTTTAATATATGATTATATAAAAAAAGTATATGATATACTAGGCTCTGAAGCTAGCAATTGGATTGAACTTAACTCAGAAGTTTGTGATCTCTAGTCCGCTTAAGTCATTTCCAGCCATATTGCAATTGGATGAAATACCTCACTCACGTACACTATGATTTTGCATGTGATTTGCATGTTGGGGTGTATCTAGAAATGTACGTGAGTTTCTTTAAATATTTTTTTAGTTTTTGGAACAAAATTATTCCAAGTACTGTACCGTCCATTTGCAATTGCATTCTGGATCTTGAATGTTTATAGTTTTTATAAAATCAATATTTTTAAAATAAAGAAATGAAAATAGCAGAAAACGTGAATGGCCCATGCATGAGCTGGATAAGAAATAGCAGCAGCTAGGTGTCCTTTTTAATGGAGGAAGGAGGAAAAGACAGAGACAGTTTTTGAATTATTACACATCTCTCATTCATTCCAACTTTGATGGCTTTCAATTGCTACTTAATTTGTTGAAATGGGCTACCAAATTAATTATTTTCACAGCATTCTATTCTCTGCACATGCCTTTCTCTTTAATTATTTCTTTAAACCCCCATGTGATCTCTTTTGCAATATACCACCATACCTTTCTCTTCTACATTTTTTGCATTTCCTTTTTCTAGTATATACCAATTAGCTTATATTATATAACCAAATCTTGTTGATTTGGTGTTTTATTATAATAATAATCTCTATTAGCAAATGGGTCTCACTTTTGTGATTTGTTTTTTATACACTTCCTTGGACCGTACTTGTGCTGTGGTTGGTATATAATATATGATTATATTAATGAAATCAAATTCCAAATCTTGACTTTTTATTGTTTTTTACTCGATGTGTGAACTGCTCTATATATTATCATAGGATTCTTATCCGTTTGTACGGGAACAAAGCAGATATGCTTACGTGTACTTGAATGGTGTAATTGAAAATTCTAATGTTATCATCAAGCCATTAAAATAGAAAAGATTTACATGAGGGAAGATATTTTGATGTTAAAGATCATTGATGAGTTCAATTATTTGTGTGATTGAGTAATGAAAGCAAGTTGTGTATGTGCAATGGACAATTAATGAAGGAAAAAGGAAAGTATGAAGTTGTAAGTTTAATAAGATCATGTGGTAGGTTGATCTCAAAACCCTAGTTATCTGTCCAAATGGTCCACATGATAAGATCATGGAAATGAAATCTCAATAATAATAATATTGTGAGAAAATATTAACATTGGAAATAGATGAGTGAGTGAGTGAGAAAATGGTGAAATGAAAAGAGGAAAATAGGTTGTAGTGCGTGCTCACGTGCAAACATGTGTGTGAATATGTGGAAGGCACACGTGGCCACATGTGTACGTGATTTTCTTCAAAAGTTGAGCAGTAAAATGTGACGCCATGTGATTTCATAAAAACCTAGTCAACTACTTCCTCCTCCTACCCTTCATTTCCTTTGAGGAATATATTTATGAGGCACCCTAAATTTCACAAGCCTTTCAATTGAACCCTTTCACTATATAGGATTTCTGGCTATTATCTCAATTTGAAATTTATGTTGATTTTACTCTTTTAGCCTCTAACATCCTCACTTGAAAATAAGTGTTATGTTTATGTTTGCTTAGACAAATTGGAATATAGGTAGATTGCTACATTGTTTCACATAAAGTTGTAATGTGTTAAACACACCTTTCACTTAAGATTAATTCATCATTTTAGAGTTATAATAAACTCTGGATATCATAGTTTATTATTACTATTTTTTTAATAATAAGTGATTATTTATTTTTGTGATAAGTGATGAGTTTTTATTTATTTATTTATTATTTAATTGTATTTTATTTTTGTCGGTAAATTTTTATTGTGATGGCAACCTAACATATGTATACATTTTCTATTTTACAAAGTAAATATTTGTTTTTGGTTGAACTAGTTTTTATTTCAGTTGGTCAGATATCTCATTTATAGATTATTCTTCATTTTTTTCTTTAACCATCTTCTTTTGCTTTGATTTTACTTTTTTTTTTTGTAATTTTTCTTGGGAGGGACGCAGTGAATGCCACATTCTTAAATTATAAACGTTGCTATTAAAGATTCTTGTGAGAAGCAGTTGTAGAGATCGATAGATTTGAATCTGAATAAAAGGAAATTTAGTAAACTAATCAAGCAATTGTTGTAGATATGATTGTATTAGTGAAAAAATTTTGTACTTAAATTTATGACGAGTTTGGTTAGAAGGATTTGGAATAAAAATAGTGGTCAGTTCAGGAGGCTCGTAGCTGTACAAATTAATAGACCTAAATCTATACAATTTAAAATGAGATCTATCAATTCAGTAATTATAGTTATGATGTTATTGCTCATAAATTCTGTTGGACGGGATGATATCTAAGTGTCTTATTCGAAACTGGGTGACTGTGGTTATGATATTATTGCTCATGAGTTCTGTTGGACAAGGATGACATCTAAGTGTCGTTCTCGTTCTTGTTCTTGTCCTTTCTTTCTTTTTTTTTCTTCCTTCCTGTATTTGAAGCGTTCCGTAGTAAGGAGATTGTGGATTCATGTTTCCATAAAAAATAGAGTTGAAAATGGCACATGGAGTATATTTAAGTATATTTATACATTTTAGAGGGAAAAAAAACTAAATCGATTGGATGATCCAATTTGATGAAAACCAAACTTAAAAAAGCCTATTTTTCTTTTTCTATTTCAAACATAATTAATATCTTTTTCTCGGATTGAAGTTATCTTTTAACTCATTAGAATTTTCCGAATCTTTTTACTTGTTCTTTTACTTTAGTATAATCTTTATATAATCTCTTTACTTTTAATTATTATTTTGTATTAGTTATTCCTGTATCCATAAATTTTTTTATTTCTCGTCCTGATCGGATCTCCAAATTTAAAAATGTTCTCGTTCTTATACAATTTAGTTCAGGAGTCTTTTTCTTTATTTTATTTTATTTTACTTTAAAATTTCTTTATTGCTTTGTTTTGAGTGGCTAAACTTGAAATTTGGGCTATGGTTCTAATCATGATATGGAAGAAGATGAAGAAAATAGTTGAGGTGAGCTCATTGTTCATAGATATCCAAATTAAGGCAGATTCTTCCAACATATAGACAATGGTATTAAGGTTTAAGAGAAGAGGAACCAACATTATTAATTTTAATAGAGCCAGCAAAAATCCATCCACATGTCATTAATATGTCCATGTGCATAGTTTAAGAATAATAACATTGCCATTATATCTGTCACACAAGTGAAAAGAGATAAAATAATTTGATTTTTAAAAAATGATGGGCTAAACTAAAATTCAATATAATGGAAGATTTAAATTGAAAAATAATTATTAAATTTAAGAGTTATACAAGTTGTCATTCTATCTCTACCATCTTCTCATAACTAAATTCCAAATAGTGTTCAATTAAATATTTTTTAATTAGTATATGAATGGAGGGTGTATTTCTCCTTAATTTCATTTTTATTTATTTAATTTTCTTTTCAATTCCATGATTAAATTTTATTTTCTTTTAATTAAATATCTATTTTTATTCTACTCCGATCAAATATAATAAATATTTTGAATTTTATGTGAGTTATTTTTATAATCGAAATTATTAAATTCAAATTTTTACAGATTCAAATTTGAATATATTTTTTTTTCAAATCCAAAAATATATTCTAAAATATACTCCAATATTAATAAATTCAAATCCAATTCTAAAAGATTTATATTCGTATAATATAAATTATGATATGATCATATTACAAACTTCTAAAAAAAATCTTTAATTTTTTTATATTTAATTATTAATTATGTAAATTGAAATATAATAAAATAAAAATCAAACTATCATGATCCATATAATTTCTCTATTTTTTTTTTTCCATATTTCCTCCAACATCAAGTGTGTTTTTCACACTTCACGTATTATCGCAGTTAATTATTTGATTTTAAATTAAAAAACAAATCGAGATAAAAACTATTCGATCCGATTGATGAACATGGCACCGTCCGAAACAGGATATGATGATGTATATGTGGCTGTAACCATTATTCCACGAATGAGTAGACACTACACATGTCCATATTGAAAGGGAAATATACTTACTATAATTCTATATGGTAATTACATGACATCATAGTACAATGCCACCGAATTACAACACAAACACCCTCTTTAACCAGGCCCATCCTCTCTTCCCAACTAAAAATAAACACAAAATTAGTCAAACACACCAGAACAATGTCACCCCAATAGCCAAAAAATAACTTCATTGAATATGTCGAAGTTAAAATTGGACATGTACCCAGTTTTGTTAATAGGGTACACAGTGCCTCGCTGTCCTCCATGTGAAGAGATTGTGGACATGAAACCCCAACTGGCATTTTCAACAGGACAAAAACTTAACAATACCATTTCACTCTCTTCTCTTCTCTTCTCTGTTATATAACCAGACCAGACCAGACCAAACTACTCTTCTCTTCTCTTCTGTTCTTTTCTTATTAGTAAAATGGATGTGTCTGGTGAATGTAGCAGCGGTTGTGAATCTGGTTGGACTCTTTATTTAGAGCATTCTAATAGAAATCACAACTTTGTGGAATATAAACAACACCACCAAGAATGTTATTATGATTATGCAGAGGAAGATGAGGAAGATCTGTCTATGGTTTCTGATGCATCTTCTGGACCTCCACATTTCATTGAAGATGATCAACAACAAAGTTCTAAACAAGCTGATGTTGTAACTACTACATTGGCTTGTGTTAAATCTCAGAAGAGGAAGAAAGATCAACAGCAAAAACAGTCTTTTCTTGATGACACTGCTAGCTCTCATGTTGTTACATTCTCTTCCAAGGTATGTGATGTGTTTTTTTTTTTTCTTTTTACATTTTGTTTTGTTTTTTGGCTGATGGGGTGTTGTGTTTGGTGAATTGACAGAAGAATTATGGTGTGAAGAACAAACAAGGCTCAATTGAAAGTGTGTTGGATTACAACAATCAAGCATTGTCTGGAAATTATGTACAGGGGAGTTCTGGTTTTCAACACCATTTTGGTTCTGGAAGAAACCATATCCAAACCAATCAGTTGAGGTGGAATGTTTAGCCAAATTGGTAAACCATCAATTACAACAACATCTTATTAAGAGTTTTTGGTGGTTGTGATGTGAGTCTTGTTCTTCAATGAAGTGAGTGTGGAAACTACACTCAAGTCAATCAAGAGTTCTCTTTCTTTAAATTTTCAATCTTTTGCCTTCCATGTCAATACCCTCCAAGACCTGAAATAAAAAGTCTTGTTTTTTTTCAGAGTTGCAATATCTTTAATCTGTGTTACATAATGTGGAAACAGTGAGATTCTTTTATCAACTATTTTAAACCAAAAAACAGTACTTACAAATAATAAAGTACTATCCAATTCCATTGTGCTGAGATCTCTCAAATCTACTCCAATCTTTTAATAAAAAATAAATAAAGAGGTTGCTTGACTGCTAATAAGGACAAGACTCCAATGTCTGTGAGTGTCCAGACAACAAGCCTAAGATTACATTTCAGACAACAACACATATCAACAAACTTAATCTCAAATTAATCAGACTTGTATTAATTAACATATAGGAAGATATGTTCATTGAAAGTGGTTGTCTGTAATGAAGCTGTCATTCAATTATATATAAGATTACAGGTTACAAAACAGAAGATAGAAGATCGGACAAAGATGAAAAAAGTGGTATGGGAACAACATCAAAATGTAGTACCAACCACCACCAGAAACCAAAAAGTGAATTTTGTTATAAATCTGAAATGCTGTCTCGCAATACCGTTTTAACTTGATGTGTTTCCGATATTGATGACAGTACTCAAAAATGTCTGTCGTTTTTGACATATCTGCAAATCGTGTCTCCTCTCCGGATTATGAATGGTATAAAATTGTGTGGTTAAGAGGTGAGATTGAATAGCAAAAGGTTATGGGAGTGAAGTGGGAAAATAGGCAGCGATGTGTCGGTATTGGAGGGTGGCATGCAATTAACATATGTTTGTGTAAACTGACAGATGGACATGGTTTCTGTGCTTCTCACCATCAACACACTCACCAACTCTTTTCAAAAAATTTCTTTATCTAACTATACATTGAACAATCTATTGAAAAATATCTCCATTTTTTTTTTGTCAACATCTAAATATAAAATATTTAAATATTATAAACACTTCCAAATATTTACCAATTTAAGTAATTGCTGGTAGATTAGAGAATTATTAAAATTTACTACCAATATAAATATAATTCAATTATTAAAAAATTAATAAAATAAATTATTATTAGCATTTAGTTTGAACGTTAATTTTTAATAATTTTTTATAAACGCTAATTAAAATGCTAAATACTGATTTTAAATATTATTACCAAATATTTTTTAAAAAATATTTTATATATATATATATTTTATAAAAGCTAATTTGAAATTTATGGTAATTGAAAATCTTTGGACCTACTTCATTAAGTTTTGGGCTTCTAGAATTCATAAACCCAAAAGCCAAAAGCCCATTTCACTCGTCCATCTCTACTCAAAAGCCCAGTTCGAAATCACAAACAGAACAGTGCAGCAGCAGAGGCTCATTCTCGGTACAAACATGCTTGAAAAAATATCTTATCCAGACAAAAGTTGCTAATGATGATAACAACAAAATCAAACAAACAAATTCATTTATTAGTTTGAAGCCATTCAAGTATACCCTTCTCTGATTCAGAGAGTTGCTTTTCATCTCTGTTCCTCACTGTCCCTTCTATATACTCAAAATAGTCTTTGTAATTCCTCTTGTAATAGCTGTCCAATCTCTGCTTAATTCAACTAATCAATATAATTAATCAACTAATGGATTAACATTACGTAATTGCATATCTTTTCACAGAACTTACCTCCTTATCGTTTTTAGCCTTGTTGTCCTCTGATTTCTTCAAATACTCTGCAGAACAATACAGAACAAAATTCCAGGATTGGAAACAGAACATGTATAAACATTTGTGCAGTGAATATGAGAGCAAGCAGTAATTGTGAGTTTACTTTTGATAAGTTGATTGGTGGAGGAGTCATTGTTCAGTTGAGGAACAGCAACAGCAGCAGAAGCAGTTGAAGATAGAAGGAAATCTCTTCTTCTGGAACTGGGTTTGGTTGGTTCCGGAGATGAGTTTCTTTGAACTGCTTTAATGTTTGAAGAAGCGTATTTGTTTACTGTTACTGTTATGGCCATCAATATACTCTGCCCTATTGAACTCATCTTTGTTTTATCACATTACTGATACTAACACACTCTTTCTGGTTTTTGGCCACAACCACATGTTATGACGATAATGTTGGCTCTGTTTATTTATTTGCTTGGTTTTTTCTTGATTTGTCTTCTTCAGTAGAAGACAATTTTGCTCCATTGCATTTCAGTCCTTTGTATGTTATTTAATCACATAATGGTACCCATTTTGGCAAGGAAAGAAAGAAAAACCGCCATCAGTATAATTATTTATAAATGGCAACATTTTACAAGACAATCATCTATATGAAGTATCAATACACATGTAAAGCACGGTTCAGGATTATTGGATCAATGCACATTCTCAGTGAACTATATAATCAACAGCTTTGCAGTTTAGCATTATTCTAGCAGACGCTTGTGTTTGCACCAGGCAATAGCGACCACATACAGGAAGATGCTGCCGGTGGCACCGCCTCCGACTGTCCATAGAAACTCTGGCATACCTGCTTTTTTATCATCAAAGAGGTCGATAGTTATGTTCATTCCGAATATACCTGCAACAACGACAAAGGCACTGACTACGAGTGTTGCTGTTGTTAGCATGACTCCCATTTGCAAAAGATGATTCTGTTTGTCATCCAGCATTATGTTGATGTAGTCTTCTGTATCGTCCACATACTCCCGAAGCTTTTGTCAACCACAAAGGAAGAGTAAGGTCAGTATAGATATTGGAAAAAACAGATCTCTTATGTTGTTTGGAAGGAAGTTATTGACACCTCATGACTCTAGCAACTAGGAAAGTATATTATGTTGTGGAATCTTCATGCCATGAAAACAAATTAAAATTTTGAATTGTGTTTAACCTAAATTTATGTGGGCCTAAGGCCTATAGAGAATGGGTAATTCCTCCTAGCATTTTCTGTAACATTGAGACCATTAATTGGAAGAGTCAGATAATAACAATAAAAGTCAGAATCAAGTATAATAGATCGCATCATTATTTGTTTTCTCTTAAGGGTCCAGATAAAAGAAATTGATATGCGGGATTAACTTGAGTTTTGACCCTGACCATCTGTTCCCATACATCCAAGCTTTCTGTAGCTTTTTTGTATCCAGCTTATGGTTTCGGTTTATCACCTTTCCCGCAGAGGTAACCAAGGCAGCATTTACATGAGAAGCTTAAAACATTTTGGTAATATAACATTCCTAATAGTATCCAAGAGTCCTAGTGTTTAACAAGCTGCCTATATAGTGTTTTCACAGGAATGTCTCGATTGATTGATTTAATACTATACTAAATGAATCCAAAAACGATAATAGTCATGACTTCGTACCGTGATTACATATGAGAGAAGCAGGCTGGAAATAGAAATTCCGAATTTAGGTTTCATACCGTGGACAGCTTGTTCAGTGTGCCATCAATTTGCACAAAGTATGCTTCAAGGAGCATTTCTAGCTCTTCCACATCAAGCTGCTTGCTTATTGCACTGTGAGTGGTACTTGTGCGTGTTCCATGGCTATCTCTGCCTATAGCATGTGTTGCAAACATATTATCCTGGGCGTTGTCAGCATTTTGGATATCAGCTTCATCATTTGTAGCACCAACCAATGAAATCTCAGCAGCATTCCTGAAACAATATAACTAAATTTCACAGAGTGTGGCAAAAAGAGCTAAAACAAAGTAAAAACCATGCCTGTCATCCATATTCGATCTAAGAACTTCATCATCCATGTCATTTGAAGAGCCAGTGGAAGAATTTTCAAGTTGTTGAAGTAACTTCTCAGTTAAATACATCTCTGCCATATCTTCATCATCATCAAGCAAGTGCTCTAATTCATCTCGTACCTGGAATTGGATAAAGTGCATTACTAATAAAAAAGATTGATTGAGGAACAAAGAAAGAAAATCATTCGAAAGTGTCCATTAAAAATGTGTTATTTTAAGCTATTATGTGCTCTTAATTTGCGAGAGAAGCTACTGAGGCACACCATAGTTTCAATAAATATAGATAAGCTCATTGAAAATCCAATTACAGATCATATAATCTAAAAGTTTGAAGCAACTAAACCTTCTGAACACGTCCAGTTATAGCAACCAATCGACTCTTAATTTGGCGGACTCGTTCCAAATTGAGAGTACTGATCTTTGAAGTCAACTTGTCTAAAGCTGGATGGGCCTCTTGCTCTAGCGTTTTTGCCTGCAAAGAACAGATAAAAAGTTAAAGATAATAAACATAAACGTATCATATCAAATCAAATCAACAACAGATTAGATCAACCAAAAGAAAAGGAACAATGAAAGAAAGACTCATACCTCATTTTCCAAACAACTGCAAGCAGCTTCAAGGCATGCTTCCAATGCCACAAATTCAAAAGGAAGCACCTTTGACCCATCTCGATTCTCCAGACTTTGTTTCCCATTTTCCCTACTTTCTTCAGTCTGATCCTCAAATGGTGAAAGACCATCAGAAGATTTTGGAGTGGAGTGCCTTGACTGCTGTCCCTCCAAATCATACATGTTTGGCCAGGATGGATCATCTCCATTGCCTTCCTGCACCAATGAAACACATAAAAATATCAAATTTCAATGAATCCAAATGAATATAGATAAAATGTGTTCAACGGATGGAAATATGACCTAGAAATAACACACATTGCAACATAAGGGGAAAAAACATAGATGGCAAAAATCGAAACCTGAGGTTTAGTAGCGTGATGGTGGCAAACAAGCCTTTTCTGGAGCTCCTCAACAAAGGGAACAACAGACGGATCTCTAGAATTCAACAGCAGAACCTCCTGAGCAGTTGTGATTGCTTTTATATGCTCCAAATTGATAACAATCGCTCGCTCTCGACCCAGAATCGTAGATGGGTACGAAAGTAGTGGGTCCAGAATACGAAGATCTCGGGCCGGAAGACCCGTCCGTCGCATGATCGCATGCTTTCCGGCCTCAATTACCTGCGCCTGCCCAGTCGAGTCGAGAAGAAGCCAGGCGCGGACACCAGCCCCCTTCTTCCGGAGACCGGCGGCGGTCGATAGAGCTAGGTTGGCTGCTGGTGGTGGTCGGGTCGGGTCGGTATCTTCGTCGTGATGTGGATTACCCGGTTTGGTCTGTGGAGTATTGTTGTTGGTTCTCATGGTTCTGTTTTCTGTGATTCTTCACATCCTCCAAATTTGATGGACAGAGAGTCAACAGAAAATTTTTATCTTATAAATAAAAAATAAATAATAATTTAATAAAAATATTTTATTTCTTTATGTACAGAAGAAAATCATAAGCATATAGATATATAGATATAGTGCAGACACATAAAGCAAACTATAAAAGTGCAAATCTAAAGTCTCTTATAGACGAACAAATAAAGTATTTTGGAGACATATGTCTGTCTAATTATGATGAGTCTTGTTAAGATGTTGGTTCTATCTTGTGGTAACTCTGCAGTACAATCCATGGCTAAACTCAAGGTAGATAAAACACATTGTTGTTTGACAGGTAAATCTTCATCATTTGATATCAAATCACGGTATATAACTTCCATGAATGAACCAGATAATGAATCACCTACCCAACTCCTCAAGCTCATATTCTCAGCAAAGATGTCTTCAATTGGTTTCTTCCTTGTAAATATTTCCATCAGGATGATGCCGAAGCTGTAAACATCACATGCCTCTGATACTTTCCCTTCTCTTCCATATTCTACAAATTAACATGCCTTAGATTGAATGTTATAAAATTTGGAAATGGAAAGTAGTAGAGACGAGTTCAATGAGTTACTACCTGGTGCCATGTAACCAACGGTGGCCACAGTCTCTGTTTGAGTCATTGACTCTTCTCCGGTTAAGAGCTTCACAATTCCGAAATCGCTTAAATGAGCAACCATGTCTTGATCAAGTAGGACATTACTTGGCTTTAAGTCACAATGGACCATGGAAGTTGAATTTCCAAAGTGAAGGTATTCCAAAGCAGAAGCGACGTCAATCATTATGTTCAATCTCTTTAGCATATCCAATCCGAAATATTCTGAATACAAACACTTCTACAAGCTCCCATTTGGCATGTAATCCAGAACCAATGCTTTAAAGTCTGCATTTGAACAACTGCTGATGACTTTCACAACATTTCTGTGTCTAATTCCACGCAATATTTCACATTCTAGGTTGTTACGTCTTCAAGCTGAGAATGGAACAATTGCAGCTTTCAAGTTACCAATTTCAGCTGAAAGTGGTCTCTCCAGAGAATTTGATGAGAGGTTTAGTTTCAATTCAAAATATCTTTAATTTGCCCCAAAGATAAGGGTATTGTGGAACCTAACCTATTTGAGCTCAACCTAAGATCTCTTTAAAGTAGTGACATTACCTATGCATGAAGGTATAGAGCCTGAGAGGTTATTGTTGTTCGAAAACAACTCAGACAACTTGTTCATACAACAAAGCTTATGAGGGATGTGCCCTTCTAGTCTATTGTTTTCAAGATAAAGACCCTGTAGATTCTTCAATCTTTTGATGGTTGCAGGAACATTTCCAGTCAATTGATTGTTCCTCAAGCTAAATGTAATCAATCTGCTTAAATTGCCGATATCTTCAGGTATGCGGCCAACAATATTGCACATTCCCATTGTGAAGGTTTCCAAAGAAATGGAAAGATCTCCTATTGATTGAGGAAAGATGCCATTTATCGGATTTCCGCCTAATTGCAATTCTGGTAAATTCTTATAGGATTCAAAAGATTTAAGAAAGCTCATATCTGAAGTTGCTGTCAAATTGTTACCAAACAAGTTAAGCCACTTCAAGTTTCTCAAATTTCCTAACTCTGCTGGAATAAAACCTGAAATTGAGTTTTCTGAGAAACTAACGACCAAAAGCTTGGAAATATTGGTAATGGAAGCAGGAATTGGCCCAACAAAAGAATTTTGTGCCAAATAAAGCCCCTCAAAATCTGGAAGCAGAACATCAATATTTTCAGGAAGACCTCCAGAGAATCTATTACCAAAAAGTGAGAGTTCAACCAGGTTGAATATTGGAGGTGGAATTTCACCGGACAGATTGTTGCTATCAAGCTCCAACAGCTTAAGATTTACAAGATTACCAAATCCAAGTGGTACCTCACCTAAATCAGATAGATAAATAAACCAAGTCAAACAAGCATTATTTATATTTATCAGACATAGAGTACCAAATTAAGTACATGTAAAGTTGTTGTATCCAAGATATAGTTCCTGCAGTGTGGTCAAGTTTCCAATATCATTAGGGATTTCGCCAGTGAATTGATTGTAAGACATCCACAGTGCTTCCAAAACAGGCAAGTTTTTACCAATGTGAAGAATATTACCAGTCAAGCTGTTATTTGAAACATCCAAACCAGATAAAGAAGAAAGGTTGAAGATGGTTGAAGGGATCAACCCTGACAAAGTATTATTAGCAACAGATAACAGTTCTAAATCTCCAAGCTTGCTAAATTCATGTGGAATTTCCCCTGCAAATCATCAATTACAATAAAATGAGTAAATGTACAATTTATGTGTCTTATAACACAAGTAACAGTAGACTAGTTCTTCATCTTACCTTGGAGATTGTTGTAAGCAAGAGACAACTCCTTCAATTTAGTCAAGTTCCCAATCCATCTGGGTATGAATCCGCTAACCTCATTACTTGATAAATACAAAAAACTGCAATTTTGTGCACTTTGATATAGTGTCTGGTATATCACCCTTGAATAAGTTCTCCTGGGGATAAAAGTCTTCAAATTTGGAAGATGATCAAACACATCTTCTCTCAGATCACCTGATAATCTATTTTCACCCAAGTGGATGGACTGCAATGAAGGTAAGGTGGATATGATTGAAGGGAAAGAACCCGCGAGCTGGTTATCATAAAGATGAAGGATTCACAATGAAGATATGTCGAAGATTGAAGAAGGTATTGTACCAGAAAGGTGGTTATGACTGAGATCAAGTAATTGAAGAGAAGACAAATCTCCAATTTGAGGAGGGATGGTGCCTCGAAGACCAAAGTTGGATATATTCAAGCTTGTGACTCTGTAAGGACGAGTAGTACTACATGTAACACCAATCCAGTGACAGACAGAAGTAGTGGATGACCAATTTGAAGACAATGAATTGGTAGGATCATCAGTTATGTGAAGTTTCAGGGCTAGAAGAGAGCGTTGATCTGTTATGATGTTGTTTTCTGCTGCTGTTGCCATAACAAAGAATGTGATGAATGTGTGAACTAGGATTCCTGTGAGTGAATGCATTTTGGAGTGTGAGATGAGTATGTTTGGTTTGTTGGTGTGTATAATTAATGTAAACAAAGTGTTGGAAAAATAATGCAAGTCTACTCCACACAGTTAGTCCTGCGTCAACCTTTCTGGAAACTGTGTTTAATCATTGATTTGCAGAATTTCTCTAGATTTGGAATTTTACGGCTTGACTTTATTTGACTCCAAGTCAATCAAACTTCTTTTCTTTTTGAATTCAGTGAAGAAATTGAGAATTTCAATTCAAGTTAAAACCATGCATGACGCATTTGGCTTCGGTCACAGTCCAGCCAAAAAGACACTAGAGGTGCATTGAGTGACCCAACACTGCAAGCCCTAAGTCCAGTTTGATAAATTTAAGATGCTGTTGCCTATTCAAACGTCTAAAATATCTTGATCTAGAGATCACAGGCTTTTCCATATTATTTCTAAATAGAAGGAAAACATAAGCTCTCTATGCATGAATACACTGCAATCATAGGCTCCATAAGCTTACAAACCCAGTAAAGATAGTTTCAACAAAACATATAAGTAAAAAGTTAACCGCTCTTAGCAACATATACCTGTCTAATTTTGATGAGCATTCTCAAAATATTCTTGATGTTGCTTCTCTCTTGTGGTAACTCTGCACTACAATCTACGGCCAAGCTCAGAATTGACAACATGCATTGTTGTTTCACTGCCCAATCTTCATCATCTCTCAGCAAGTCATTGTCTACGACCTCCATACAGGAACTCGATAGAGAATCACTAACCCAACGCCTCAAGCTCATGTCTCCAACAAATACATCTTCTGTTGGCTTCTTCTTTGTGAATGTTTCCATTAGCATAATCCCAAAGCTGTATACATCGCATTCTCTTGATACTTTCCCTTCTCTTCCATATTCTATATGAACATAATAGTAAGTTTATAATTGAATTAAAGAATTAGAAAACTATAAAAAGAAAATGCTAATAAGTTAAATTAGAATGACCTGGTGCCATATAACCGAGGGTGGCCAGAGTTTGTGTTTGTGTCATTGAATCTTCTCCTGTTAGAAGCTTCACTGTCCCAAAATCACTCAACCGAGCAACCATGTCGTGGTCTAGAAGGACATTACTTGGCTTCAAGTCGCAGTGCACCATTGAAGTTGAATTTCCAAAGTGAAGGTATTCCAAAGCAGAGGCAACATCTATCAGTATGTTTAACCTCTGCAACATATCTAAAGTGCAATGCTTAGAATACAAACACTTGTCTAGGCTCCCATTTGGCATGTAGTCCAGAACCAGTGCTTTAAAATCTGGATTAGAACAACTGCTAATGACTTTCACGAGATTCCTGTGTCTAATCCCACGCAATACTTCACATTCAACATCGAAACTCTTGGTCGTTACTCCTTCGAGATGAGAATGGAACACCTTTACTGCAACTTCAATTCCATCTGCAAGCGTTCCTCTGTAGACCGAACCAAAACCTCCGGTCCCAAGCAGATTATTTTCAGTAAATCCATTGGTGGCTCGTTGGAGTTCAAGGTAGGAAATCCTTCTCCATGTTGTTGCTAATGACATGGTGTTTTGAACAGGTAACATTCTTTTGCTTTCTCGACGTTTCCTGCATATTAATACAAGAGCAGCCAACACAAGTAATGTTATTCCAGCAACTGCAGGCAGAACGATTTCAAGACCCAAAGTTGTCTTGGATTTAGATTTCCTAGGACGATTAGTCCTGCAAGGTGGAAGGTGAAGTTGTGATAAACCACCACACGATGCTGGATTCCCCATGAATGATTCAACTGTGAAGTTTCCAAATCTTCCAATTTTAGGAACTTCTCCTTCGAGTCGATTGAATGACAAATTCAAATACTCAAGATAATTAAGTTTATCCAACGACTCCGGTATTGCTCCAGAAATACTATTACTCGATAAATCTAAGTATTTCAAGCTAATTAGATTGCCGAATGATTCTGGAATAGTCCCACGCAGTCTACAGTACCTCAAGTAGAGCCATTGTAGATTTTGTAAGCCCACGATGCTGCTTGGGATATGACTTGAGAAGTTGTTGCCTGATAAATCAATCTCCACAGCTGCTTCTAAATTTCCAATATTTTCGGAGAGTGGTCCATCCAGAGAATTTGAGGAGAGATCTAGGTACAAAATGTCGTTGAGATTCCAAAAGGTCAAGGGTATCGTGGAACTTAACTTGTTGGAGCTCAGCCAAAGACCTCTTAAAGAGGTGACGTTGCCTAGGCAGGATGGTATTGAGCCGGAAAGCTGGTTGTTGTACAAGTTCAAATCATACAGCTTGTTTAGATGACAAATCTCATTTGGGATTAGTCCTTCTAGTTTATTGTTGAGAAGATAAAGACCTTGCAGATTCTTTAACTTTCCGATTGCAGCAGGAATATGTCCGTTCAGTTGATTATTACTCAAGCCCAATATCACCAATTTGCTTAAATTGCCAATTTCTTCAGGAATGTGCCCAACAATGCCGCTTGCCCCCACTTCCAATGTTTCCATAGAGATGGAAAGATTTGTTATGGTATGAGACAATCTACAGTGGAACGGATTACTACCTATTTGTAGTACTTTTAAATTCTTGCAATTTGACATCGATGTAAGAAAGCTCATGTCCAAAGTGGTTGTTAATTTGTTGTCGTTCAATCTGAGTATCTTCAAACTTCTCAAATTACCAAAATTGTTGGGTATACGGTCAGAAAATGAGTTTTCCTCCAGCTCAAGAATAGAAAGCTGCGAAATATTTGTAATGAAAGCAGGAATTGTCCCACTCAAATTATTTCCCCACAAAGAAAGTTCCTCAAGTTTAAGAAGTTTAAAATCTAAGTTTGAAGGAAGACTTCCAGAGAATCTATTAGCTTGAAGATGAAGTATAATTAAAGTTGACATGTTGAATATTGCAGGGGAAAGTTCACCGGAAAAATAGTTAATACCCATCACCAAATGCTGAAGATAAAGAAGATTACCAATTTCATGTGGTATCTTACCTGCATTAAAAAAAATGCAATTAACGTTTATATTTGTTAAACAAGTACGTGTATTTACTGTATACTCCTTAAATTTACCTCTTAAATTTTCTAAAAACAAACTAACCTATAAAATTGTTTGCTGCAATATATACGTTCTCCAACCTGGTAAGGTTTCCGATATCACTTGATATTCTTCCACCTAATTTATTATTACTCAAGGCGATGTTACGAAGATTTTTGGATTGCCACATAGTGCGGGGAATTTCCCCAGTTAACATATTGTCACTCGCGTCCAATGTTTCCAAAGCAGATAGGTTGCCAAGTTGGGGTGGAATTTCTCCTGTAAAATCAAATAATCCATCTTGTGCTTCAGGTATATATGGCACTTATTTTAATATATATATATATATATATATATATTCCTTTTATTTGTTTTTTTTTAAATGTCTTTTTACATATTTATTTTTTCCATTAAACACTATTTTTATACGTTTTTTTTTTAAGAAAGTCAAAAGTGATTACTTTTTCTCGTTAAATAATTGATATATCACTCTATATTTATGGAAATGACCACTTTTAAAGAGTTGGAGTACTTAAATGAAAATTTTACACAACTTTAAGTACCAGGGTTATCTTATCCCTTATGGAAATGACATCAAAAATATTTTCTAGATGATTTTATTCTTTTATCAAAATGATTCTATACATCTCCTTTATTTTGAATCTTATTTTATTTAAAAATTATTTTTAGTAAATTTTATTAATTTTAAATTATATTTATAATTTTAATGGATAAAAATTATTTAAAATTTAAAATTATTCTTAAAAAATTAATATACTTATTATTAAATTACAAAAATTAAAGATAATTATTTTTTAAACAATTATAATATACATTAATTTTATATTTTTTATAAGTATATTAATTGTTCATTAGAATTTAAAATTTGATATTTCAAATACGTTTTTATAGTATATTAAATACATTTTCAAAACCTTTTTCAGATCAAATTGATCTCGATCAATTACTTTTTTCACAATAAATGTAAAATTATCTGACAACTCTAACCTTATTAAACAAGGGATAAATATATATAAGCCCATGTACTTGTATAAGTTTTTCAGTTAGCCCTCTGTACAAAATGTTGTCTCAGTTAGCCCATTGTACTTGTGATTTTGTCTCAATTAACCCCTCATTGTTGACATAGCGTATGACGTGGTCATTGGATGTGTGACGTGGACTGTCACATGTCATCATGTCACACATCAATTGACCACGTCAGACACCACGTCAGTATTGAGGGGCTAGCCGATACAAAATGACAAGTACAGGGGCTAACTAGGACTAACTAGGACGACAATTTTTACAATGGGCTAATTGAGAAAATTTTAAAATACATAAATAAAACTAATTTAAAAATAAAAATATATGCATAGTTATATATTATAACTTATAATCTATTTAATTCACCTAACTTTCTATTTTAGATACTTTAAATAATTATTATTTAAAAAAAAAGAAAAAAAAAAGAGGAAGACAGAGATTAACTAACCTCATTAGATATCAAACATTCAAATTAGAATTAAAACAAAGTTGACACAAGAACTAAATATTATTCGTCTTAAACAGTCATATCATCATTGTAAAAAATATTATAAAAATAAAATTTTTTAATGGAATAGTTAAAAGAAATTAAATAGATTAAACAACAATTTAAATGAAAATTTTAAATTGTATTTTTTAAAATGGTTATTTTGAAATAGATTTAAAATGATTATTTATTTAAATTATCTAAAATATATTATTAGACGAATTACACCGAAAAAAGTAATAATGTTTAATTTTATTTATGTATTTTTAAAATTATTTTTATTTACATATTTATAAACTTATAAATTTTCTTAGTTAGCCCCCGTATAAATTGTTGTCTCAGTTAGCCCCCTATACTTGTGATTTTGTTTCAATTAGCCCATCAGTGCTGACGTGTCGCCTGACGTGGTCATTTGATGTGTGATCTTGATGACACATGACAGTCCATGTCACACATCGAATGACCACGTCAGACGCCACATCAGCACTGAGGGACTAACTGAGATAAAATCACAAATACATGGGGCTAACTGAGAAAAATCTTCCTAAAAGGGAAATCCTAACAAATCTCCTCCTTAACTTGAATCACCTCAATTTTTTTTTATCTTTTTCCTTTAATCACTATCAACTCAACTCTGTCTCCGCCACACAATTTGTTTTCAATTTGATCAAGAATATTTCTCCATCTCGAATGAGAAACTACCGAATTCAAAATTCCAAATTTAGATATTTTCAGTTCTTAATCTTCAAATGAAAATCCATAAAAATTCCAGAACTCTCACAAGCATCCCCTCGAGATAATCCATTGATCTGTCAAATCATCTTGCACCATTGTCACTACTCTACGGGATCTGCAGTCTGACCATCATAATATTAGAAAGACTTTCGACACAAGGTACCAAACACGAATCTAGCTAAGGAATCCATCTCCGAACGAAGCTTTGATACCAATTTGTTAGAAAATTTTGATATTATATCTCTTTCTTCTTAGTTCCAAGTTAGATTCAACCAATAGAAACCAACAAATATTTAGTGTGGTTCGGTAAATTGCCTAATCCACGGAAAGATGACAACGTTATTATATAGAGAAAGATTATGAAACAATTATAAAAACTCTCTCCATACAAAATCGCTCTTTTTTTCAATCATACCCAAACAGACATATTCCAAATTAGGGGACCAATCAGAATCTCTTTTAGGCGTATAACACCACCATGGCGAGATAACTTCAGTACTTTCACACTTTCATTGACTAATAGTGCTTTCGATATCTATTTAAGAAAATGTCAAGTGGAAATAATTCTCTCTACTCTTTTGAGGTACCTATCAATGCATTGTTTATAGATGAGTAGTATAATGCATAGTATAACAAAATTCACGATGAAGCATTTGAGGATGTATATGTTAATTGTTCTAATGTGTCATTAGAAGATTCAAATGGATCATCTTCAACTACAAAGTGACGATGCACAATTAAGAGAGAGCGTTGAATGGAACACAATCGACGATTACTTCGTATTTCATTCAACATATCCTCTCGAAGCATTTTCGCTTACGATTTTGCATGAGTCAATTCATTCGCACTGTGGAATCTCTTTCAATAATTTATCCATATTTTTAACAAAGGTGAACTGCTACTAGCAAAAAAGATTTGCTACTAGCAAAAAAGATTTATCTCCTCTACAAAAATACATGGTTGTCATGCGTATGTTGGCTTATAGATCATCTACCGATGATGTAGATGACTACATGCGAATAGAAGAATCAAATGTAAATTCTTTCCAAAATTTTATGATTATATAATTTTGGTCTTTGGGGATGAGCAACTACAAAGACTGACTGCGAGCGATGTCCAGCGTCTGCTGAAAATGGGAGTTTGTCATAGTTCCCTTATATGATGGGTAGTATTGATTGCATGCAATGGAAATGGAAAAATTGTCCCATGACGTGGAAAGATAAATCAGAGTGGTCACAATGGGGCTCTAGTGATAATACTTGAAGTTGTGGCTTCTTTTGACTTGTGGATATGACATGCATTTTTTGGAGTCACCGGTTTCAATAATGACATCAATATATTAGATCCTCAACTAGTGTTTGATGGTGTTTATAGGAATGTGTACCTAAAGTAAACTATACCATCAATGGTATAACTTACAATATAGACTATTATTTGATTAATGAAATATATATTGAGTGAGCAACATTTGTGAAATTAATATCAAGACCATAAGGTGAGGAAAGAAAATTATTTGCAAAGTACCAAGAAGAACAATGCAAGGATGTTGAACTAGTATTTGTGGTGTTGTAAGCTCGATTCACGATTATTCATGGTCCAACAAGAATGTGAAAAACAAAGAAGTTTCAAAAAATAATGAAGGCTTGAATTATACTACATAACATGATTGTGGAGAATGAAACATACACATATTTAGGTAATTTTTATCCAATACAATATTACGATGATGCAACTAATTTCATCAACCCACCATATGTGGGAAAAGAACGCTTTGCATCACATGAACAATATATTCAAAACACGATCGAACTTTATGGTAGACAAACACATCACAAACTTCAAGTGGATTTGATAGAACACATTTGGCAGTTTTATAACAATCAGTCAATTATTTGATACTAAAAATTTGAATTACTTATGTTATGTATTAGTATGAGTTATGTATTCAATTTGTAGTCGTGTGATGTTTTTAAGATTAATTTTAACGGCGTATAATGAATATTATTAAATTTAATTTTATTTTCTTATAAATATGTTGATTTATATATTGAAATATTTATTTAAATATAAATATAATAATATTTTAAAGATAAATATAAGTATAAAAAAAAAAATATAAAAAAAAAAAATAAAAAAATTTTTATAAAAATTAATAAATCATAAGACCATTTAGACTTAAAATTATCTCTCCCTATAGTTTTTGTTGATAATGTGTCGGAACTAGGACTCAAAAATGTCCTCCACTATTAAAAAAAAGGGGTTTTTAGATTATAAAATGTTTAAGTATATAATTATATGTGTGTCTTGAAGAGTTTGAAAAAATAAACTTTAATTCACAAATTGTGACGGTAGTTTACAAACTGTAACCATAATTTACAAAATCTGTAAATTATAAAATTTCAGATATATTTTGGAAAACTCGATTTATGGTGTGAAAATCAAACTTTTAAAAACTTAGTTTTTATATTTTTTAAAACATACTTATAATTGTATTTTAAAATTGAAAAGGCTCATTTAAAAAAAATTTCACTTTATAAAAAACAAAATTGCTTTTAGTTCCAATTTTACAACAGGGGTGAGTTGAAATGGAATTTGTCTGCAGAATTAATTAAAATGAATAGATAATTTATTGTTGAAATGAACCAATGGGGATTGAATAGGTTATTTGGTAAATTTGAATTGAATCACAATATGCAGTTAAAAATATTTGTTACCGAAATATTCTTTTAGGATTTGAGATGTATTTTACTAGTAAGTATTTTTCTTTCTAATATTATCATCTTCTGCATCCTTCTTCGGCTCTTTGCACCAACATTTTATCTTTCTTTTTTCCAAAATAATAAACCTATCTCTAGTTATTAATAATACATATATCAAAATTGTAATTCACAAATAACTTTCCTATATAGTTAAATTTTCAATACCTGATAATTCATTATTCGATCGCCATATTTTTTTCCAATTCTGTGAGAGTGCCAAGCTCGGCAGGAATATCTCCTGAAAAATCAAATAATTAAATTGTGTAAACAATTTATGATGCTTGCACCACATATTAAACTTATATATAAGTGTGAATAGTATAGTTAAACAAATACCTGTGAAATGGTTGTAGTAAAGATATAGTTCCTTCAGTCCAGTCAAGTTTCCAATACCTTTCGGTATGTGTCCGGTGAAATTGTTGACCGATAAGGACAAAATTTACAAGCTTTTGCAGTTAATTAGGGTGGCCGGTAACTTCCCCTCGAAGAAGTTGTTATGAAGATTCAAGCCTTTCAAATTTGGAAGATAATCAAATACATCTTGCGCAACCTCACCCGATAATGAATTATTACTCAAGTCAATAATTTGCAATGACGGCAGGATGGAAACTGAGGGTAGGAAAAGGACCTGAAATTTTATTAAATTGAAAATTGACTCCCAATTCAGCCAAAGTAAATAGCTGATTTTGATCCATATCAGAAATATTACCTGACAAACTATTATTTGGAATGTATAAACCCGATAGATGCGAAAGATTAAAAATAGCTGAAGGAATTGTTCCGGTTAAATCATTATCCCCATTGACATTATTTCCAAATCCACCAGATTTTCAAGTTCGGATGGAATATTTCCTGCAAAATTAATGCATTTTAAATACCAGATTAAGATTATTATATTAAGATATAATCATTATTAATTAAAGTTAAAGGTTTAAGAATATTTGTGAAATTTCCCTTAAATTTTATGTGTACTTTAGCAATTAGCATGTGGGATTTAAATATCCTGTTTTATAATTTTCACGTGTCATTCCACTTAAATATTCATAAAATTTTCAGGTCCTTTTCCTACCCTCGTTTCCATCCTGCATCCTTCTTCAGCTCTTTGCACCAACATTTATCCTTTTTCCAAAATAATAAACCTATTTCTAATTATCATCTATATATTTATATAAAAGGATTCTAAATCTCGCTTACGTGGCATGACATGGTTAGAACCATTTATGAATTAACCATCTATTTCGTTATAATTTACATTTATGCAATTTTAAAGATTTATTATTATATGAATATTTAAAAAATAATTTTTCATTATATTAATAAAATTTTAAATAAATTAATGGTACATCATTGAAAAGAATTTTGATAATAACATTGTGTCCTTGTTTTTCAATATAAAATAAATATTATGTATTTTACTTATTTTATTTTTAATTGAAAAGCAGTCATATCAAGTATTGTCCTTAATTAATTGTAGATTTACACAATTTGGATAAAAATAATAATAATAATTTAAACATATTAGTTTTAATATTCATATCCTTATAAAATATGAGCAAATCTAGACTATCATAGATACAACAAAATACATTTTGCTACATTAAATTTTTATGTAAAAAATATATTTGACGTTTTAAAATTCATTTATCTTTTTAAATTTTATTATTATTATTTTAAATTTAAAATTGTGTCTCTGCGTTTCGCATGGGCATATATATATATATATATATATATATATATACTAGTTATTTACTTTAATTTATTAATTACTTTTTAAGTTAAATTTTTTAAAAAAAAAATTATAAACCTATTTATAGAAATTGAAACAATTTAAATTTTTAAATTTTTAAATATATATATATATTCCCTTTATTTGTTTTTTTTAAATGTCTTTTTACATATTTGTTTTTTCCACTAAACACTATTTTTATAAGTTTTTTTTGAAGAAAGTCAAAAGTGACTACTTTTTCTCGTTAAATAATTGATATATCACTCTATATTTATGGAAATGACTACTTTTGAAGAGTTTGAGTACTTAAGTGAAAATTTTACACAACTTTAGATACTAGGGTTATATTATCCCTTATGGAAATGACATCAAAAATATTTTCTAGATGATTTTATTCTTTTATCAAAATGATTCTATACATCTCCTTTATTTTGAATCTTATTTTATTTAAAAATTATTTTTAGTAAATTTTATTAATTTTAAATTATATTTATAATTTTAATGGATAAAAATTATTTAAAATTTAAAATTATTCTTAAAAAATTAATATACTTATTATTAAATTACAAAAATTAAAGATAATTATTTTTTAAACAATTATAATATACATTAATTTTATATTTTTTATAAGTATATTAATTGTTCATTAGAATTTAAAATTTGATATTTCAAATACATTTTTATAGTATATTAAATACATTTTCAAAACCTATTTTCAGATCAAATTGATCTCGATCAATTACTTTTTTCACAATAAATGTAAAATTATCTGACAACTCTAACCTTATTAAACAAGGGATAAATAATATATAAGCCCATGTACTTGTATAAGTTTTTCAGTTAGCCCTCTGTACAAAATGTTGTCTCAGTTAGCCCATTGTACTTGTGATTTTGTCTCAATTAACCCCTCATTGTTGACATAGCGTATGACGTGGTCATTGGATGTGTGACGTGGACTGTCACATGTCATCATGTCACACATCAATTGACCACGTCAGACACCACGTCAGTATTGAGGGGCTAGCCGATACAAAATGACAAGTACAGGGGCTAACTAGGACTAACTAGGACGACAATTTTTACAATGGGCTAATTGAGAAAATTTTAAAATACATAAATAAAACTAATTTAAAAATAAAAATATATGCATAGTTATATATTATAACTTGTAATCTATTTAATTCACCTAACTTTCTATTTTAGATACTTTAAATAATCATTATTTAAAAAAAAAAAAAAAAAAAAAGGAAGAAAGAGATTAACTAACCTTATTAGATATCAAACATTCAAATTAGAATTAAAACAAAGTTGACACAAGAATAAAATATTATTCGTCTTAAACAGTCATATTATCATTGTAAAAAATATTATAAAAATAAAAATTTTTAATGGAATAGTTAAAAGAAATTAAATAGATTAAACAACAATTTAAATAAAAATTTTAAATTGTATTCTTTAAAATGGTTATTTTGAAATAGATTTAAAATGATTATTTATTTAAATTATCTAAAATAGATTATTAGACGAATTACACAGAAAAAAGTAATAATGTTTAATTTTATTTATGTATTTTTAAAATTATTTTTATTTACATATTTATAAACTTATAAATTTTCTTAGTTAGCCCCCGTATAAATTGTTGTCTCAGTTAGCCCCCTATACTTGTGATGTTGTTTCAATTAGCCCCTCAGTGCTGACGTGTCGCCTGACGTGGTCATTTGATGTGTGACCTTGATGACACATGACAGTCCATGTCACACATCGAATGACCACGTCAGACGCCACATCAGCACTGAGGGACTAACTGAGATAAAATCACAAATACATGGGGCTAACTGAGACGACAATTTGTACAGGGAGCTAACTAAAAAACTTATACAAGTACAGGGGAGCATGTAATATTTATCCCTATTAAACAAAAGTAAAACAAAATTATAAAGTCATCCATCACCATTAATAACAGCTTATTAATATTCATGGTTATAGTAACTCACTGTAGAGGTCCAAAGTAGCTAAGCCCGGTTCGGAATCAAAGGCCTAAGTCCAAAATCAACTAACAGGTTGGAGCCCAAGTTCAGGCCCAATTGTTCTGAGGGGCCGAGCCCGATTATTCCGAGAGGCCCATGCCAAGTCCTTCCGAAAGGTCTTTCGGCCCATGACCCTCGAGATCAGTCAAAACATACCAAACTTGTTGCAAGCCAAATCCCGAAACTTGCGAAGATCCTTCTGCAAGGATCTTGGCAATATCCTCCTAACGGTTCCTCCACCCTCTATAAATAGAGGGTTCATTCTCTTAAGAGGGATCACGCTCTTACTTATAGAAACTCTATTAAAATCACTACTCAAGCTGTCTTTATCTCCGATTACACTCCGGTGTCCATTTCACGACCCCGGTCGTCGTACTTGTTTAAATCAATCGAGCCCTAAGCTCCAAGTGTATGTTAACCTCCTTCCGAGTCACTTCCTTCCAACGGGAATGATTGCCAACAGGGAGTCATCTTCTTCTTTATTGTTTTACTTTATTTCCTTCTTAAAAGCTCAGAGCTTTCTTAAGCGTCGAAGTGCCCACAGTAGACACCACACTAGTGTCCCCAAGGTCCGCTCGGACGTTATTTTTTTTATTTTTGCAGGATATCTTTGCTTCAGAAATCGGTCCCCTATCGTCCTAAAGAATCCGGTTCTGTTAGGCCGGATCGAACTGTTGTATCCGAACTATTATAGTTTGGTGCCCACCGTAGGATCGACGCTAAGTTTCTTGCAAAATCTATCACTATCACTTTTCTAATTTAAAAACTATTCAAAATCCTCCACTAGTGTTTGATGGTGTTTGTAGGAATGTGCACCTGAAGTAAACTACACAATCAATGATACAAATTACTATATAGGCTATTATTTTATTGATGAAATATATCTTGAGTGGGCAACATTTGTGAAATTAATACCAAGACCATAATGTGAGGAAAGAAAATTATTTGCAAAGTACCAAGAAGGACAACACAAGGATGTTGAACAAGCATTTGGGGTGTTGCAAGCTCGATTCGCAATTATACATAGTTCAACAAAATTGTGGAAAATAGAGAAGTTTCAAAAAAAAAATAATGAACGCTTGAATTATACTACACAACATGATTGTGGAAAATGAAGCATACACATATTTAGGTAATTTTGATCCAATACAATATTATGATGATGGAACTAATTTCATCAATCCACCAAATGTGAAGAAGAACGTTTTGTATGATATGAACAATATATTCAAAATACAATCGAACTTCATAATAAGCCAGCGCATCGTAAACTTCAAGTTGATTTGGTAGAATATATTTGGCAGTTTTATATCAATTAATCGATTATTTGATATTAAAAATTTAAATTATTTATGTTGTGTATTAGTCATATGATATTTTTAATTTGTAGTCGTGTGATGTTTTTAGTATTAACTTTAATTGTGTGTAATGCATATTATTAAATTTGGTTTTTATTTTTTTATAAATATGTTAATTTATATATTGAAATAATTTTGTAAACATAAACATATAAATTATTTAAAGATAGATATACTTAAATTTGATTTAGTAAAATTATTAATTGAAGTTTAATTATATATATTATTGAGTATCTATTAAATAATTAAAATATAATATTACAATAAAATAAATAATTAAATTCTTATTTTAATTTTAAAATTAATAAAATAATACGGGAGAAAATTTTGTTAAGAGTTTACATTGCTACCACAGCTGAAGTATGACTCAAAAATGTCCTCCACCATTAAAGATAGTCTTAGTTTCCAATTCTACTTGCTAAGTTGCAAATTAATTAAAAGTGTTATTTCCCAAAAAGAAAAAAAAATTATTTTTTCAAACATTTCATTTTGAGCTTTCTGTTTTAAAAAGTTTTGCAAAATCATCCTCAAAATCAAAATCATTAGTGGTTTTAGTATTTTTGTTGAGTAATTTTGGTGTTGTATGAATAATTTTGGTTTTAAGAAATTTTCGAATCTCCAAATTAAAATATATAGAATTTCAAAACCGCTCATAAAACACCAAAACCACCTACAAAAATATCAAAACCACTAGTGATTTTGATTTTGGAATGGTTTTGTAAAATTTTTCAAAACCGGAAATTCAAAATGAAACGTTTGAAAAAATGGAGAGTTTTTGGAAATAACTCATAATTAAAATGGATAAAGAATTTATTGTTGAAATGAATATGGGATTTAGTAGGTTATTTGGTAATTTGAATTGAATTACTATGTATAGTTAAAAATATTTGTAATCGAAATATTTTTTTAGGATTTGAAATGTATTTTATTTAATATCAAATACTATTAAGTACTTTTCTTTCTAATATTATTATCTTATGCATCCTTCTTCAGCTCTCTGCACCAACATTTATCTTTTTTGTTTCTAAAATAATAAACTTATTTCTAATTATCACTAATACATATATCAGAATTGTAGTCAAAATTTCAATACCTGCTAACTTATTATTGGATAGCGATATTATTTTCAATTCCACGAGAGTGCCAAGCTCGGCGGGAATATCTCCTGAAAAATCAAATAATTAAATTGAGTAAACTGATTCTTAAACCAAATTATATATAAGTGTCAAATATAGTTAAACAAATACCTGTGAAACGGTTGTAGTAAAGATACAGTTCCTTGAGTCTAGTCAAGTTCCCAATACCTTTTGGTATGTGTCCGGTGAAATTGTTGACCGACAAGGACAAAATTTGCAAGCTTTTGCAGTTAATTAGGGTGGCTGGTAACTTCCCCTCGAAGAAGTTGTTACGAAGATACAAGCCTTCCAAATTCGGAAGATAATCAAATACATGTTGTCCAACTTCACCCGATAATGAATTATTACTCAAGTCAATAATTTGCAACGACGGCAGGATGGAAACGAGGGTAGGAAAAGGACCTAAAAATTTATTAAAACGAAAATTGACCGTAAGACACTCCCACTTCAGCTGATTTTGGTCCATATCAGTAATATTACCTGACAAGTTATTATTTGGAATATATAAACTCGATAGATGCGAAAGATTAAAAATAGCTGAAGGAATTGTCCCGGACAAATCATTATTCCCCATTGACATCATTTCCAAATCCACCAGATTGTCGAGTTCTACCGGAATATTTCCTGCAAAATGCATTTTAAACACTAGACTATTATTATTATTTTTAATTTAATTATTAAACTATTTGTTTCATTTAATTTATCCCAATTACTTCACCTAACATGTTTTTTTTAATTATCCAGATAATATTAATGTAATTATTAAAATATTTTTTAATTTTTTATACTTTATTTAATATTTTTATTTGTAAAATATATTTTTTATAAAATTTTATTTACTTTTTCTCTCTAATTTATTTATTATATTTATTTTCTATTCAAATTTAATTTTTCCTTACCTTATAATTGATTGATGACTATCTTATAATATATATTATTAGAGATACTTTAATATTTGGGTCGGAATAGGTTCTCAAATATTTTTTTTATAAAAAAAATTCTTGTTCAAACTATTATAAATAAGGATACATTAATATTTTTTTCCGGCCTCTCCTGCTACTATGTTAAATTCTTTTTTCTATTGTTACATACTGCTTGTTCATTATGCAGTATTTCATGAAAAGTTATTAGATTTAAATTTTCGGAATTGTAGAATAAATATAAATTTTGTTTATATATTTAAATATGTATTATTAAAATTATAATAATCATCATTTATAGTAAATAAGTTATAAAAAATTAATATCATATTTACTTTAATTTATTAATTATTTTTTGTTAGATTTTTTTTTAAAAAAAAATATAAACTATTTGTAGAAATTGAAAAATTGAAACCATTTAAATTATTAAATTTTTAAAAAATATTTTTATTAAAAAATAAATTAAAAATACAATTGAGAAAAAAATTGTTATTTCAAATAATTAGGAAATGTAAAATAACAATCCCCTCAAAATTAAAAATAATTAATTAAAAAATACATAAACATTTTATATTTAAGAAACTTATACAATACCTCGGAGATGATTGTAACCGAGATATAGATCCTTTAATTTAGCGAGGTTTCCAAATTCTTTGGGTATGAATCCGTTGAATCGGTTACCCCAAAGAGACAAATACTGCAAATTTGTGCACTTCGACAGAGTGGCAGGTATCTCACCCTCAAACAAGTCGAAAGTGATATCAAAGCTTTCAAGGTTGGGGAGATAATCGAATATATCTTCACGGAGTTTACCAGATAATCTGTTAAAACCCAACCAGATGGATTGCAGTGAAGGCAAGATAGAAATAATGGTAGGAAATGAACCCGAGAGGTCGTTATTATAGAGATAGAGAAATTGTAAAGAAGATAGGTTGAATACGGATGATGGTATTGTACCCGAAAGATTGTTAAGGCTTAGATCAAGTATTTGAAGGGAAGACAAGTCTCCAATTTGAGGAGGGATGGTGCCTTCAACACCAAATTTAGAAATATTCAAGGCTATGACTCTTAAGGGACGAGTAGCACTGCAAGTCACACCAATCCAATCGCACACAGAACTATTGGTGGACCAATTTGCAGCAAGGGAATCAGTAGGATCATGAGTAATGTGATCTTTGAAAATAAGGAGAGTGTGTTGATCAGTGGTTATGTCATTTGCTGATACCATAACGCAATAGGAGATGATAGCAATAACACAGTAGAGAATGTTTTTGGCCATCAGAGATCTCATTTTGGAGAGTGAGTGATTGTGTGAACATGTTTGGTTTGTTTTATATAACTAGGATAGGATAATATGGAATTTCCAATATTTTTTCAAATAAATAATAATAAAATAATTAAAATTAGGTTTTGGCTCATTTGTAACTTTAAAAATCTTTCATTGAGTGAGTAGTATTTAAAATAATTATAAAATATAAGTATTTTTATTAATTTGTGAATGGTAAAATAATATAAAATATATATTTATTTAATTTAAAATATGTTAATATAATTTAAAATTTAAATGAATTAATATTAAATAAATTGAAATAAATAAAAATAATAAAATTTTATAATAACATTTTTATAAGAGTTACTATTCACAACTATTACCTTGAAATTTCAGAAGAGTCCAAACCAATGCTTTATTTCTGCTTTAGTTGATCTCGATATAAAAAGTATATTAATTTTTTCTTCATAACCGAATACTTTTGTTTCTAAATAGTGCATATTTGATTTTAGTGGAAATTATTCAGAATGGGCTTTGGAAAGTTTGAATTAATTTTATAGGCCCAAATTCAAAATCTTTCAAATATAATCTTTTGAAAGTTTACTTTGCATCCAATAGGATGTGCTTCCAATTATACCCTTTTCTTAAAAATGATTAACAAAAATGCCATTCAAATAAATTTCATGTTATATTTAAATGTGAAATGACTTTCCTATCCCTATGAATAATTAACCATTAAATAATTTTTAAAAGAAAAAACACAATGGAATCTATCAGCGAATATCAAAACGATCATTCTTCAATATGTGATATCTATCACTCCTCCCTCCTTTTTCTAAATCATCCTCACAACTCCTCATCCAAATCATCATTATTCAGTTTTGCCGATATCTACCACTCCATCTCCTCCGCACAGCTCATTCGCCTCCTCCGCACAGCTCCCCCGCCTCCTCCGCACAGCTCCCCCGCTAACTCCAAACCATCGTTCTTCAATTGTTCTTCAATCTCATGATGCGGGTGATGATCTGGGTTTTGTTCAATCGATATATATCTACTTAAATCCAGGTATTTTGATTGTTTTGATCGTTTTCTTCTTGGGTTTTGATTAGATCCAGGTATTTTATTATCGTTTGGGTTTTTTTGTTTGGATGTGGGTTTTAATTTCAACCTCAACATCCAACCAAAACCCAAGTATCTTCTTGTTTCAATGACTTAAATTCAGGTATTTTGATTGTTTGCTTCTTGGGTGAGTTGAATTTCTGTTGTTTACTTTACCACCAGGATGCTTCAGACAGGAAAAGAAGCTTTGCCTGATGATGATTCTTATGGTCTACTGGTTGAGATGCCGTTTTGGACAAATCAGATTAATGCTCCCCTGAAATATGTTGACATTGCTTTAAATTTTGGTTGTATTTTGTCTATGAAATTGTTCAGTAACTGTGTTTGGGCTTGCTTGAATCAGAACAGACTAGAAGCACTTATATCAATTATTGAGAAGATAATCAATGTCATTGATGTCATTCATGCTTAACAAATGCCATTAATAACCAAGGTAATAACACAACTTGGAAAGCTCTCTCTATTATGTCTTTATAATGAATTTCACTTTTTAAGAAAACTCAATCTCTGAGTTCTTCTTGGCAGCTCCTCAAGTGGAATCTTTGCTCTGTAAGTTCTGTTTTTGTTTATTTGCTGGGAAATTTTTTCTATTTCATCTGTCTGTTGAGGCTTCGATTGTATCAATATATGATGCTAGAATGTTTAGTTTTTTATTTGAAGGGGGTATGTCTAAAGGTTTCTAAATTTGGTCACACTTATAATTTGCAGGAATGATAATTCTAGAGGTTGGATAGTGGTTAATACATTTGTTGATGGGTCACGAACTAAAATCAATGTGCTTTAGAGAGATCAAAAGATTACTATGGCTTACAGGGATCTCGTTTGCTGTCATTATTCGTTTCCAGTTTATTGAACTTCCTCATGATAATCCTCTATTGGCTCTATTTTCTACAAGTAAGATTCAAAATAGTAGCTCAGTTTCTGTTAGTCCATCTCCTGTATCTGAGAATTTTAGTAATGTTAGTCCATACAATGAATTGGATAGCGTCAATAGGACTAGTGAAGCAGTAGTGAAATAGAACCTGATAAGAATCCTCTATTGGAAGAAAATGATAAAGTTGAGGATATTAGTGATGGATTGTTGAATGTGACATCAAATGAGTTTAATCAAAATATTAAAGACAACTCTAGCAAGCCATTTTGACATGATATTGCAGGTATTTTTATATAATCTGTTACTTTATTTGGTTTTCGTTGTTTTTGATGTCAAGTCAGATATATATGATCTGTATTCAGATATGTCTGATGTTACGTACATTTTTAGGTACTTGGTAAAATGACATTAGTTCCTTCAAAAGCAGAGAGAATGTCATGGTATTTCAGTTGTTGTGACTTCGAAGTCGATCAACATATATCAAATCATGATGACTCTGATTGTGACTCATCCATGCATTTGTAAGAATATATAATCAAGTCAAGAGAGAAGAAGAGGATTGACAAGGAAAATATTTAAGTGTTCTTATATGTGTTTAGGTTATTAAGATAACAAATTTGTACATTGTGGTGTCCTTATATGAAATGGTGGATTAGAACACCAATTTTGTGTAAGATCTGCATGTTTGTTATGTTTAAGTTAAGGACGCCAATTTTCTATAAGCTTTGCATGTTTGTTTGGTTGTTTTTTTGTCATTGTGAATGTTCTAATATCATATCAAATTTTTTATTTCAAATTTTTCAAAGTTAATATCATTTTTCAAAGGGAATGTATGTTTACGACACCAATTTTGTTTAGGGTCCGAACCATTGTCATGTTAAATATAATCATCCTAATCTTCCTTATTTAACTGCCTCACAATACGTAGGTTGAACCATAATGATATACATTTTTTTTATCTCAGATCATATTTCTGAACTGAAATCCATCTCTGATAGCACATCAGACTACATCTTTAGTCTTTCCCCATTTTCACTTCTGAACTGAACACTAAATGTCGACTGGAGCCCAAAGTAGTCTTGTGTCTAAAAGTGGCCAGAACTGAGCTTCTAAGGTGTTATCAGATTTCTGATCTTCCATATTATTGTCTGATGAAACATCAAAGTCAAATATACTTACAAATGGTCGGGCTGTTGGGCCAACAATCTTGCAAGTGATCACTTCCCACCTCATCAAACTTATCTGTATACAAAAACTAAAAAACCTTTGGGGATCTGACTATTTTTAGGTGCCATCAGATTTCTGATATGTCATATTACTGTTTGAGGTCATATTAGAGTCAAATTAACTCACAAATGGCTCAATGGATCAACCAAAATTTTGCAAGCCTTCATTTCTCACCCCATCTGACCTATCTTTATAGAAAAAACTAAAAAAAAAAAAAAAATTTAGGGGACCAAACTATTGGACTACACTTAAGTACCTTCTAAAGTAGGAGTGTCACATCTAGTCCCTTACACTCATGAATTCCACTAAGAAGAGTTACAAATGCACTTGTCTATTTGAAAATTTAGTACTACTTGTGTAAGGGACATTTCTTACATGGGTAAAGCGAATTGGAGTCCAAAAGTGGCCAAAAATGGGCTTCTGAGGTGCTTTCAGATTTTTGATCTGCCGTATTACCGTCTGAAATCACATCAGAGTCCAATTAACTCACAAATGGTAGGGCGGATCGGCCCCAAATCTTGCAGGCCTTCATTTCCCACCCCGTCTCACCTATCTTGATAGAAAAAACTAAAAAAAAAACTTAGGGGATCCGACTATTGGACTACACTTAAGTACCTTTTAAAGTAGGAGTATCACATCTAGTCCCTTAAACTCATGAATTCCACTAAGGGGAGTTGCAAATGCACTTGTCTATTTGAAAGTTTAGTACTACTTGTGTAAGGGACATTTCTTACATGAGCAAAGCGAATTGGAGTCCAAAAGTGGCCAAAAATGGGCTTCTGAGGTGCCATCGGATTTCTGATCTGCCATATTACCGTCTGAGGTCACATCAGAGTCAAATTAACTCACAAATGGCTGGGTGAATCGGCCCTAATTCTCGCAAGCCTTCATTTCCCACCCCATCTGACCTATCTTTATAGAAAAAACTAAAAAAACTTAGGGGATCCGACTATTGGACTACACTTAAGTACCTTTTAAAGTAGGAGTATCACATCTAGTCCCTTAAACTCATGAATTCCACTAAGGGGAGTTGCAAATGCACTTGTCTATTTGAGAGTTTAGTACTACTTGTGTAAGGGACATTTCTTACATGGGCAAAGCGAATTGGAGTCCAAAAGTGGCCAAAAATGGGCTTCTGAGGTGCCATCAGATTTCTGATCTACCATATTACCGTCTGAGGTCACATCAGAGTCAAATTAACTCACAAATGGCTGGGTGAATCGGCCCCAATTTTGCAAGCCTTCATTTCCCACCCCATCTGACCTATCTTTATAGAAAAAACTAAAAAAACTTAGGGGACCCGACTATTGGACTACACTTAAATACCTCCTAAAGTAGGAGTATCACATCTAGTCCCTTAAACTCATGAATTCCACTAAGGGGAGTTGCAAATGCACTTGTCTATTTGAAAGTTTAGTACTACTTGTGTAAGGGACATTTCTTACATGAGCAAAGCGAATTGGAGTCCAAAAGTGGCCAAAAATGGGCTTCTGAGGTGCCATCGGATTTCTGATCTGCCATATTACCGTCTGAGGTCACATCAGAGTCAAATTAACTCACAAATGGCTGGGTGAATCGGCCCTAATTCTCGCAAGCCTTCATTTCCCACCCCATCTGACCTATCTTTATAGAAAAAACTAAAAAAACTTAGGGGATCCGACTATTGGACTACACTTAAGTACCTTTTAAAGTAGGAGTATCACATCTAGTCCCTTAAACTCATGAATTCCACTAAGGGGAGTTGCAAATGCACTTGTCTATTTGAGAGTTTAGTACTACTTGTGTAAGGGACATTTCTTACATGGGCAAAGCGAATTGGAGTCCAAAAGTGGCCAAAAATGGGCTTCTGAGGTGCCATCAGATTTCTGATCTACCATATTACCGTCTGAGGTCACATCAGAGTCAAATTAACTCACAAATGGCTGGGTGAATCGGCCCCAATTTTGCAAGCCTTCATTTCCCACCCCATCTGACCTATCTTTATAGAAAAAACTAAAAAAACTTAGGGGACCCGACTATTGGACTACACTTAAATACCTCCTAAAGTAGGAGTATCACATATAGTCCATTACACTCATGAATTCCACTAAGGGGAGTTGCAAATGCACTTTTCTATTTGAGAGTTTAGCACTACTTGTGTAAGGGACATTTCATACATGGGCAAAGCGAGCTGAAGTCTAAAAATGGCCAAATATGGACTTCTGAGGTGCCATCAGATTTTTGATCTGCCATATTACCGTCTGAGGTCACATCAGAGTCAAATTAACTCACAAATGGCTGGGTGAATCGGCCCCAATTCTCGCAAGCCTTCATTTCCCACCCCATCTGACCTATCTTTATAGAAAAAACTAAAAAAACTTAAGGGACCCGACTATTGGTCTACACTTAAGTACCTTCTAAAGTAGGAGTATCACATCTAGTCCCTTACACTCATGAATTCCACTAAGGGGAGTTGCAAATGCACTTTTCTATTTGAGAGTTTAGCACTACTTGTTTAAGGGACATTTTATACATGGGCAAAGCGAGCTGAAGTCCAAAAATGGCCAAAATTGGGCTTTTGAGGTGCCATCAGATTTTTGATCTGCCATATTACCGTCTGAGATCACATCAGAGTCAAATTAACTCACAAATGGCTGGGTAGATCGGCCCCAAATCTTGCAAGCCTTATTTTCCCATTCCATCTGAATTATCTTTACAGAAAAAATTAAAAAAACTTAGGGGACCCAACTATTAGACTACACTTAAGTACCTCCTAAAGTAGAAGTATCACATCTAGTCCCTTACACTCATGAATTCCACCAAGGGGAGTTGCAAATGCACTTGTCTATTTGAAAGTTTAGTACTACTTGTGTAAGGGACATTTCATACATGGGCAAAGCGAATTGGAGTCTAAAAGTGGCCAAGATTGGGCTTTTGAGGTGCCATCAGATTTCTGATATGCCATATTACCGTCTGAGGTAACATTAGAGTCAAAATAACTCATAAATAGCTGGGCGGATCGGCCCGAAATCTTGCAAGACTTCATTTCCCACCCCATCTGACCTATCTTTACAGAAAAAAACTAAAATAATTAGGGGATGCGACTATTACACCACACATTAGTGCCTACCAATGTAAGAGTAGCACTTCTAGGATGACACACCCATGCATTCCACTAAGATGTAAGATATAGACACTTATTTTTCAAAACTTTCAGTACTACATGTACAAAACCTTAAAAATGCAATAAGAGATCAGATTGTATTGTAATAAGGGATAAAAGTTCAATTCTGAACTGCCATCAGATTTCTGATCTGACATTGTGACGTTTGATGCCACATCAGAGTCCGTTTTACTCATGGTTCCCTTAACGATTCGACCCCTAATTTGGCAGGCCATCATTTCCCATCTAAGCAGACCTTTCTATCTAGAAAAAAAAAACTTAGGGGACCCGACTATTACACCACACATTAGTGCCTACCAATGTAAGAGTAGCACTTCTAGGATGACACACCCATGCATTCCACTAAGATGTAAGGTATATACACTTATTTTTCAAAACTTTCAGTACTACATGTACAAAACCTTAAAAATGCAATAAGAGATCAGATTGTATTGTAATAAGGGATAAAAGTTCAATTCTGAATTGCCATCAGATTTCTGATCTGACATTCTAATGTTTGATGCCACATCAGAATCTGTTTTACTCACAGTTCCTTTAACGATTCGACCCCTTATTTGGAAGGCCATCGTTTCCATCCAAGTAGACCTTGCCTTATGGTAACTCATACAACCCCTAAAGACAACACCGAACTTCTTTCACTACCATTATCACTTCATTAGAAAAAGAAAAAAAATACAGGACATAATTTACATTGATTTTTTTTTTTATTTATTATACATTGCAAATATGATATCAACTCACAGTTTCTAATGTCATATTTTCTCTGCCTGACTAGAGATCTGAGTTCTAGTTCCAACCAAATTTCTACTTCCTAAACAAACTACGATTTAAGGTAAGTTACAGTTTCTGAAAATAATAAATTACACGTACACAAATACAACGATTACACAACTATGACTTTGCTGCTTCCTCATGGCGAGCCGTCAACACTGTCCTTAGGTATACTCTTATTCGAATATATTCTCCCATGGACCTGCTCATAGGTCGCACCACATTCAAAGGTCGCACCACATTCAAATATCTCATGTCCGTGTCACCATACACATAAGAACTACCATCCCAAAAAGAACCATTAAACTGCAAGAACATTCAAAGACAACAACCATGTAAACATACATGTAAGATATGTAATCAATTAAGACCAATTAATCTAACCAAAAAATGAAGCAATTTATCAACTCATATTAGAATATATATTCAAATCAATTAAACTTTTAAAAAAAAACAATCTAACTAGTTAAGACTAAATAAATCTAACAAGGTAAAAAAAATAACTCATTCATAAAACCGAATTAATTATAAATTCAAAAGGAAACAATCTAACTAATTTAGATTAAATAAATCAAAACAATTAAACTAACAAATAAAGAAACAATCTAATTAATTAAGACTAAATAAATCTAACATGGAAAAAAACAACTCATATCATAAAATTCAATTAATTATCATTCAAAAGGAAACAATCTAACTAATTTAGATTAAATAAATCAAAACAATTAAACTAACAAATAAAGAAACAATCTAACTAATTAAGACTAAATAAATCTAACATGGTAAAAAAGCAATTCATATCTTAACTGATTTAGATTATAAATTCAAAAGGAAACAATTTAACTGATTTAGATTAAATAAATCAAAACATAATCAAAACAGTCAAACTAACAAATAAAGAAATATTCTAACTAATTAAGACTAAAATTGCCTATTCCTAAACCATATTTGTTAACAATAACCCTAAAATAACAACACTGGTCTCTCATCAAATTAATATGTACAACCCAGACTATTCTGAACTGACATCAAAAAAATTAGATTACAATTCAAACCTATGTGATCTACCATCAATTAACAGTTTAAACAAAGTGAGGTCTGATAATGTACCTGGTATATGCAATGGCGTGGAAATAAAGGAATTTATCAAGCTGCCAAAGACAATTGGAATTGTAATCAAATACTACTGCTGTCGGATTTACCAATAATAATGATTCAAATGAACGAAAAGGAAGAAGTAGAACATATTAACAACAACACCAAAATTTGGAATGATGTCGGATTACCAATAATAACGATTTATATCTACAGAACTTCATCCAAACAGCTTGTACGTATCACTACACTCAAGAATATAATTCCCTGCTTAATACAGTTCACCAACACAACATAACTGAATAATAAACCACATCTAACATATGTACTAATAACATAAATCAACAAGCAGTTTATATCAAGACTACAATGTCAAGCAGCAGTTTATAATTTCTATTCATCTACTACATCAATTTATATTTCAAGAACAATAACTGATGCGCACACATATCTACAGAACTATATCCAATAACAAATATATCAATATGAACTAACTGGATGTAATGTCCAATGAGATTGACTCCCGCCATAATAATGCCCACATAAACATTACAAACAAAGCGTGAAAAGAAGTTTAACGCCATCAATTAACATCAAACAAGCTTAGCCTTGAACGCGTACCTTTTCAAATTGATCCACAGTTCAGATTGAAAATCAATTTGGGAAATGCGTCTTCTTGCGCGAATTGATTCTTCCAATCAAAAGACTGCCTGATGTCGACATGCTTACCCAGACAAATTGCAACTATTCTTCTATGAAATAATTCGCTGCCAAGGATCGGACAACGAAGGAAAGATGACACAAGTGAAGTTGAACAAGAGGAGGAACAGATGGGACTGGTTGTGGATTTCGAAGAAGAAACAGACTGTGCGGGGCAAAGGAGAATTCGAACAAGACGATGAACAAGATCTCGAACCAGGGGAATAGTAATCGATTGCGATAGCTAATATACTGAGTTTTGTATCTGAAGCCTCTAAAAACCTTTCCTAGGGTTTTTGCATCGAAGACGATGTCTGCCATCCAATTTATCAAATACCCAACCCAATATTTCCGAATCCTCAACCATGAAGAAAATCAACCAGTGAAGGAACTCAACCAGCGAGAGGATTAACATGTGAAATTAGTTGCTGGATCTTGAAGAAGAAAGTGAATCTGCGAGGAAAAATTTGGATTTCTCTGTTCACGAACCAGAGGAAGAAGATGTTAGGAAGTGTATTCAATTGAATCCGCCACAAATCAGATCGATTTTAGATTTTCAAACCGGGTTTGTAATGGTAAGGTTAATTTTGGAATACAACAATCAGATTTTTATTTTTTATTTTTAAAAATATTTAAATTATTTATTTAATTATTTTTTAAATTAAAAGGGTATAATTGAAAGCACAGCCTATAGAGTGAAATGCAAAATTTAGAAAGCTCATTTATGAACTATTTTGAGATTGGGCCTATAAAAATAATTCCAACTTTCCAATGCCTAAAAGTAAAAAGAGCCCTTGATTTTATCTATAAATCGATTTTCTTCCTTATAAATTCAAGTCTTAATAAAAATGCTAATTCATCCGTTGTGATATGAATATAACACACCAATTTGTTAGGTATAATGAGTTGTATTGATAAAGAGCCAATTCCACTAAACTTATTGGCGCGCTAAATTCCGATCGCATACCGAAAGGATACCAATGAAGTCGACCCGGAGCGAAAGGTTAGGCAGGTAGTATGGGCCCTATGGGCCCTCTGACTTCCAGCCATGTGCTGTGTAGCTCCCTTGAATTTCAATCATTAAGTAATAATTTTAAAATTATTATAATATTAAATTTTACTATAAAAATTATATTAAACCCTCATTCGAAACATAGTTAAAATTTATAAATCTTCTCCGCTTTTGAAAAAATAGAATCTTGAAAAAATAGAATAGATGAATGACAGTTATTAACTTACCTCGCTTATTGCAATAAAATGTATGAACTATTACTTCTCATTTTCTTACCCTTTATAATTATAGATATATGAAGCAATTAACCAATGGAAATATAAATTCGAATATAAATACAATATCAATATTAGTTTAAAAAATCAAACAGTAATCATTAGATAGTTGTATGAATTATTATTATTTATTCACATGTGAAGAACAGAACCACGACACCATCACATTGAGTCATAAAAGATGAAATCATCATTTTTATCCTCTTTTTTATACCAGTAAAATGCAAGTGAAGGTATATTTTTCTTTTTCTTTGTCCAGAATTTGAGAGTTTGGTTATTTGTGGAGAATATTAAGAAAGTTTCTACAGGGGAGAAAAAAATTCAATCGGCTAATCTTGTATTCAGTAAAGTCTTATTCTCACTCTACCTCTCTATTATCCACTTCTTGTAATCATTCATACACATCAAGTGGATAAAGTTGAAGTAAGAAAGAGAATTCTCTCCAAGTTCATTTAATATATCCAAAGTTTTTGAAACGGCTTCACTTTAAACAAGTTCGGTTCTACTAACCGTACGTTTAATATGAGGAACTTCATCATCACAGTCACTTAGGACTATAACTTGTCGACAATGATCAAAAAGTGTAAAATCTGTCATTACCTTTTAATCCACTCTAATCAAAAAATAATCGACACCATAAATAGACTACATAGACCACATTATTATTATGATTATAGGAAGACATGTTAATGATATAGATATTAGAGGAATAAAATATATTGACGTTATAAAAAAGTAATAACTTTACGCCGTAAGAAGCAGGACAGCTTCTAGTTATTTTCCATTCGCAATCACCAATAAATTTGTATGGTATAATGCATGCACTATAGCGTACAGTCTTAATTTATAATAATAATAATAATAATAATAATTAACTATTACATAGACTCGATTACCCCACTAAACAATCTACAGATTTAACATATATACCAAACACATCCTCATACTCTTTTCGGACTTGTAACCATGCCACATGTAGACATGTATTTGATCTTCATCATTTTCTTAGTCATTCTTAACAAAATTGTACTTAGTCATTCCTGTCTGTGCATAAAATGAAAGTGAATAAAAATAATAGAAATTGAGAGTTTAATCATTTCAAGATAATTGAAAGAGTTTCTAAAGAGAGGAAAACTCAATCACCCAATCTCGTACGGTGAAAAGTCCTATTCTCACTCTACCTCTCAAACAATTACCTACCTCAGAGCTATCTATTCACGTTATGTTAAATAATTTCTAACCTTTTCGATAACAACAAATTGGACATCTTGGGTGAACCTATCCAACCGAACCAACCTAAATTTTCAACTATATCCATCAATAATAAAATTCGGTAAAATAAAATATGGAACGGAAGGTGATTGATGAAGTGGACTTAAATAGGTCGAGAAAGAAAAATTATTTGGAAAATTAATATTAATAAAATTTAAAAATTTAAAATATTAATTATTTTAAAAAATTCTTTTTTATAAGTATTTTATACGTTTTAATTATGATTAAAAAAATTGGTGGTCCATCCTTCGAATCCATACGTTTTAAAAATAAAAAAAATAAAGATAAAACCATCTACTTAAATAATCTAAAAGTCAATAACTAAAGGATAAATTCTATTGACTTGATCTATCACATATATACAGAGACTCTTCAATTGGACAACTCACAGATACAGCCATATATTCATTGTAACATGGTCCACAATACCATTCACTTGCAATTTTTCCAAGAACCAAACCAAGCGAGAAGACATCAGTCGACTTGACTTGGTGTTGAGTTGTAGACCATATATTCAGCCACTCATTTTAATATGGACTGGACCTAATTCCATCCACTCATTTCGATTTGGAATTTTATGGGTTGACTATAAGCCAATCAAACTTCATTTCTTTTTGAATTCAGTGAAGAAATTGAAATTTAAAATTGAAGTTAAACCCATGCATGACGCTTTGGGCTTCGCTCACAGCCCAGCAAGAGAGACAAGAGTTCCATAGTGACATTGAAACCCATTCAAACGTCTAAAATATCTCGATCTAGAGATCACAGACTTTTCCAAATTATTTCCAAGTAGAAGGAAAACATAAGCTGTCTATCAATCATAGGCTCCATAAATATACAAATCAAGCAAAGACAAAACTCCAACACAACATCAAAGCACAAAAATGTTAACCGCTCTTAGCAACATATACCTGTCTAATTTTGATGAGCATTTTTAAAATATTCTTGATGTTGCTTCTCTCTTGTGGTAACTCTGCAGTACAATCTACAGCCAAACTCAGAATTGACAACATGCATCGTTGTTTCACAGTCCAATCTTCATCATCATCTCTCAGCAAATCACTGTCTACAACCTCCATATACGAACCTGATAGCGAATCACTAACCCAACGCCTCAAGCTCATGTCTCCAACAAATACATCTTCTGTTGGCTTCTTCTTTGTGAATGTTTCCAATAGCATGATTCCAAAGCTGTATACATCGCATTCTCTTGATACTTTACCTTCTCTTCCATATTCTATATCACAGAAAGTTAAAATTGATTAAAGAATTAGAAAAGAAAATAATAGTAAGTTTAATTAGAATGACCTGGTGCCATATAACCGAGGGTGGCCAGAGTTTGCGTCTGTGTCATTGAATCTTCTCCTGTTAGAAGCTTCACTGTGCCGAAATCACTCAAACGAGCAACCATGTCGTGGTCTAGGAGGACATTACTTGGCTTCAAGTCGCAGTGCACAATGGAAGTTGAATTTCCAAAGTGAAGATATTCCAAAGCAGAGGCAACATCTACCATTATGTTTAACCTCTGCAACATATCTAAACTGCAATGCTTAGAATACAAACACTTGTCTAAGCTCCCATTTGGCATGTAGTCCAAAACCAATGCTTTAAAATCTGGATTCGAACAACTGCTAATGACTTTCACAAGATTCCTGTGTCTAATCCCACGCAATACTTCACACTCAACTTCGAAACTCTTGGTTGTTACTCCTTCGAGATGGGAGTGGAACACCTTTACTGCAACTTCAATCCCATCTGAAAGTGTTCCTCTGTAGACCGAACCGAAACCTCCAGTCCCAAGCAGATTATTTTCACTAAATCCATTGGTGGCTCGTTGGAGTTCATGGTAGGAAATCCTTCTCCATGTTGTTTCTAATGACATGGTGCTTTGAACAGGTAACATTCTTTTGCTTTCTCTACCTTTCCTGCATATGAATACAAGAGCCAACACAAGTAATGTTATTCCAGCAACTGCAGGCAGAGCGATTTCAAGAACCAAAATTGTCTTGGATTTGGATTCTCTGCGATGATTAGTCCTGCAAGGTGGAAGGTGAAGTTGTGATAAACCACCACACAATGCTTGATTCCCCATGAATGATTCTATTGTCAAGTTTCCAACCCTTCCAATTTTAGGAACTTCTCCTTGGAGTTCATTGAATGACAAATTCAAATACTCCAAATAAATGAGTTTATCCAAAGACTTGGGTATTATTCCGGAAATATTATTACTCGACAAATCTAAGTATTTCAAACTAACTAGATTGCCAAATGATTCCGGAACAGTCCCATGCAGTCTACAGAAGTTCAAATAGAGCGATTGTAGATTCTGTAAGCCCACGATGCTGCTTGGGATATGACTTAAGAACTTGTTGCCTGATAAATCAATCTCCACAGCTTCTTTTAAATTTCCAATGTTTCCCGAAAGTGGTCCATCCAGAGAATTTGAGGAGAGATTTAGGTACAAAATGTCTTTGAGATTCCACAAAGTTAAAGGTATCGTGGAACTCAACTTGTTTGAGCTCAACCAAAGACCTCTTAAAGCGGTAACATGACCTAAGCAGGCTGGTAATGAGCCGGAAAGCTTATTGTCTCTCAAATCCAAATCAGACAATTTGCTTAGCTGACAAATTTCATCCGGTATCCGTCCTTCTAGTTTATTGTAATCCAGATATAGAGCTTGAAGATTCTTTAACTTTCCGATGGTAGCAGGAATGTGTCCAGTCAGTTGATTATCCTCCAAGTCCAACATCACCAATTCGCTTAAATTGCCAAATTCTTCAGGAATGTGACCAACAATGCCGCATGCCTCCACACTGAATCGTTGGATTGAAGTTGAAAGATTTCTTATGGAATGAGGTAATCTACCATGGAATGGATTTTCACCTAATTGTAACATTTGTAAATTTTTGCAATTTGCCATAGATGCAAGAAAACTGAGGTCTGTAGTAGTTAATTTGTTGTTGTTCAACTTGAGTACCTTCAAATTTCTCAAATCACCAAAATTGTCAGGTACAGAGCCCGAAAATGAGTTTTTCTGTAGCTCAAGAACAGAGAGCTCCGAAATATTTGTAATAAAATTAGGAATTGCTCCACTCAAATCATTTCCCCACAGGTGAAGTTCCTGAAGATGAGGAAGTTTATAATCCAAATCTGAAGGTAGGCTTCCTGAGAATCTATTATCCTGAAGATAGAGTCTATCCAAATTTGACAGGTTAAATATTGCAGGTAAAATTTCACCGAAAAGATTGTTAGCATTAAACGCCAATTCTTGAACAGAACGAAGATTGCTAATTTCATGTGGTATCTCTCCTGCATTAAACAATTATCAAAGTTTATTTTTTCCAAGCAAGTGTGTTGCAGAGTTCAGAAGCATACCTGTCAAGTTGTTTTCGGAAAGATATAATATCTGAAGCATGGTCAGGTTGCCAATATCATTTGGTATTTTCCCTCGAAATTGATTGGCATGCAAGTCAATAACATGAAGACTCTTACATAGTCCAAAATTGTTAGGAATTTCACCAGTGAAGTGATTGTTAGACATGCGTAATTGTTCCAAAAAGGGCATGTTTTCACCAATCTCAGGAAGATTACCCATCAAACCATTATTTGAAAGATCTAAATCCTGTAGAGAAGACATGTTAAAGATAGTGGAAGGAAGGGGTCCTGAAAAAGCATTATTCTGTAGCCATAACGTTTCCAATTCCACAAGATCGCCAAATTCCTGTGGAATCTCTCCTGTAATGTAAAACAGTTATTAATTTTCATTATAATTAGTAATTCAAGTTTAACAGTGTTCCATACCTTGGAGATGATTGTAACTGAGATACAGCTCCTTTAGTTGGGTCAAGTTCCCTATTCTTTTAGGTATGAATCCATTGAAATTGTTGAATGACAAGGCCAAATACTGCAAGTTTTTGCAGTTAAACAGAGTAGCTGGAATGTTCCCCTGGAATAAGTTGTAAGCGAGAAAAAAATCTCTAATATTAGGCAGATAATGAAAAACATCTCCAGGAAGTTCACCAGATAATCTATTACTGCCCAAGTAGATGGATTGCAATGAAGGTAAGGACGAAATGATGGAAGGAAATGGACCTGAGAGCTGGTTACCGTGGAGATACAGAAATTGTAAAGAAGATATGTTGAACATAGCTGATGGTATTGTACCCGAAAGATTGTTATAATGAAGATCAAGCATTTGAAGGGAAGATAAATCTCCAATTTTAGGTGGAATGGTGCCTTCAACACCAAATTTAGAAATATTCAAGGATATGACTCTTAAGGGACGAGTAGCACTGCAAGTGACACCAATCCAATCGCAAACAGAACTATTTGTGGACCAATTTGTAGCAAGTGAATTGGTAGGATCATGAGTTATGTGATGTTTGAGGATGAGGAGGGTGTGTTGATCTGTGGTTATGTTATTTTCCAGTGCCATCGCACAGCAGGTGAGAGTGGCAATAAGGAAGTAAAGATTGTTTTTCGCCATGAGACAATCAACAGAAGACAAATGATACACATGTATTAAGATTAATACAAAAGAAGTTTACATAACCACAGATATCAAACTAAACAAAAAATTTCAACAGGTTGGTGTAACAGTTAATATTGTATTTATAAACTGACCATCCAACCATATATATTCATTGTAATGGGGTCCAAAACCAAACTGCAATAGATGCCATCCATTTAATAAGTGGACTTGACGTATTGACTTAACTCACCAACCTTTTTTACTTTTCTCATGAAGAAAATGGTTATGTTATTTGCTGTGGAATGTGAGAGTATGGAAATGTTTGATTTATGTTATATAAGTGAATGAAGGTGCAATTCATACATGGAAGTCAAAGGTAGAAGAAGGCATGCATTGAATAAAGAAGATGGCTCGGGTTCAAGATGAATAGGCCCAAATGTGAAACTCAAGGTCCATTAAATGATTAAGTGAATTTGGGTTTACTTTGTACTAGTATTTATTACGGAATGGAGGGCTGTAATGTAAAAGACCAAAGTTAGTTAATGTATTAGAGAATCTGACATAAGACCAAAGTTACTTCTATCACGTATGCTTCTCGTAAGGGTAGAAATGAGTTTACCCACACTCTAAACGATAAAAAGCTCAGGAGCGTTTAAAAAAATCTAAATAATTTCCGTTATAATAATAGGATTGAAATATAAAATTGTAAACAAAATTGGACATAATTATAATTTAAATGAATATATTAATATTTTTTGAATGGATTTTTTTATTATTTTTTTATTTTTTATTTCTATAAAAAATATAAAAATAAATATATAATAAATGAGCTCATTGAGCGTCATAAACTCAATAAAAATGTATGTATTGTAGTTTCAATAAAATTCTCTTCAAATCTAAAATTTTAATAGTGTAGTTTTAATAAGTTGAATTTTTTCTTAAACCATATTAGAGAAAAACCATATTACGGAGAATATCCACGGAAGTAATTCAAATGACAATAATGAATGAAGTGAGTGTTATGATTGTCAACAGTACGGAAATAATATTGGTATAATTCAGTTTATATCTACTTTATCACTTCTTCAGAAGTCTGATTTAGACATATTTGCTATTTGACGAGATTTCAAATTAAAACACATCACCTTTTCTTTCTCTTTACCCTTCATAATTGGACTTAGATTTTCTTTATAAATTCATTTATGTTGAAAAGGGTATAATTGGTATTTTGATTGCGGTATTGATAAATTTGATGCGGTATTTAGTAATGCCCTAACCTTTTTATAGTTTAAAACTAAATTATTCCATTTTCCATATTATTTTCTATTTTCAAAATGGGCCTTTAGTTTATAACAATTGGGTTTGCATATCTACTTATCCAATATAATCCAAGTTTCAATCTTTACAACTAGGCCGAGAATTCGGTTAACCGAAAAAACCGAAGTTAATTTTGATAACCGAATACGAAAATAATACTATTAATCGAAAACAAAATCGAATTATTAACCGAAAAATTATATTTTCTTTAAAATAATTAAATTTTTTAAATAAATTTTAAAATAAAATATCAAAGTTTAAAATAAATTAACTGAAAATCATTGATAAAATATCTACTTATTTTTTAGAAATAATTAATTTTTCCCAATAAATTTTAAAATAAAATCCTTAAAAGTATATTTTTCGATTAAAAATTCGGTCGGTTTCGGTTTACCGAAACCTGCTCTGCCCCATTTACAACCTATATATATTTTTAAATTAAAATATAAAAATTGGATCTACCTATAACTAAACAGAAAAGAGGTCCGTACATTACCTTCCAAATTGAATCCAATTTTGCTTGTCAACAACTTAACATATATGTTGATCATAAATGAAGCCATAAAACAAACATTAAAAACTGGACCCAATTTTTCACACACCATGTGCTTTGGCATCTTCAACTACCGTTTCAAAACTCTATTCTCTCATTCATCATCAATTTTTCAAAACAACAATAAAAAAAACAAATGCATAACCACTAATTATATAGATTCAACTGTGATTAAACTCTATTTATGCGACTAATCACTCTCTCTGTCTAAAAGATTAGATCTCACCGAAACGGTCCGATTTGAAAATTCTTAGTAAAACACAGAATCGGTCTAACAATAAACAAAAGAGAGAAATGAAAAATCAATCAGAACTATTGAAAGAAATAAAGTTATCTACAGAATTGAAGACGAAGAGATGAGGTCAAGTGATAGTGCGTTTTCCAGGACGATCGGCGACTCTGAGAGTTTTATCGATGAGTTTTCTTGCTTTTCTGCTACGGATCTCCACCTTCACGCTCGAGCTTTTGTCCATCTTTATGTAAGGCTTCTTCGTCTTCTTCAAGTTTAGAGCTCTCACCTTCGACTTTATCGTCTCCACCAAGCTCTCTATCTGTAGCGCCATTTACACACTCTCTGTATTTCTTTCTCTGTATTTCAGTTTTTGTTGCGAGTCTGTGTGTGTGTGATGGGATTCTGTTCGATTTGCTTTCGTTTTATTGACTCGGAGTTTTGAAAGTGGGCTTGGGGTTTAAGTTATTTACGAGTCTGCCACCGGTTGTTTTGTATGACTTCTTGAGATATGTTGTGAATTTGTATCCATCAATATCTTTGTTTTATTATTAGAAAAAAATATAATAAATGATATAAAAGTCAATATTTATCTTGTTTTGTTGGTGATGATGTTCATAGAATAAAGAAAAATTAGCATCATTTTCTTATAAATAAAAAAAGTCTGTTGGTCAAGGATAACATAAATGCCATTTAAATTTATTATAACCTTATCAATTAAAAAATATATGAACATTGAGTGGGATAACAAAAATATTTAAATTTCTAAAAAAAAAATGTTAAATGGTATGTGATAATATTATATTGAAGTTTTTTAAGTTCAAGAAATTTGAAAAAAATAATCATATCTATAAATTAAACAACTTTGGACGGTTAGGAGATGGAGAAATGTGGAGTGTGGATCATGTGCCAATAATTTCTTATGTTATTTAAATTTACTTCGATAACCTTGTGATTAGAGTCTAATACGGGGTTAGTTTGGTAATTTTATCCAAGGTAGCAAACTTAAATGCCGTGTTACTGCTATTAATTAAAATTTGGCGTGCATTTGATACCGTAAGGTTCGCCAAAAAAGTCGATGAAAAGCTATTTGAGATTCGATTAATAATTTTCATTTGCACACTATATTATTGTGTAACAGCAAATTTACGTAGAATTTAACAGTTAACCATGAATATTTACTTTGGGCAAAAAGTTGACTATAGACGTAACATAATGGTACACTTTTCAAGTACAATGGCGTGAGTAATTGGAGTACCAATTTGTCAACAATATCAATTATATACTGGTCATTCATAGATAGAATAACTGCCACAAATAGAACCAGAATTTATTATAACAGACTTCAAATATAAGTCATGAAAAATAATGTTCGAAAGGTGTTATATTTCAATACTAAAGTGCCTACCCTAGTAGAAAACATTTTCCCAAATGTATGTATGTATCCAGTAAGTCAACGGTTTTAATTCATGTGGGAGTCAAAAATTGAGAACTAAGCTTAATAAACATACATAGACATATATACATACTTTGAGGTCTGAAATTAAATATCTATAGTTCACATGTAATTACTAAAATAAGTATAGATGTATTTAAATTTAAAGAGAATAAGATCACATATAAGTATGCAATTAACAGATAGACACATGGTGCAGGTGTGCTCTAGCCTAAATTTTCCGAAATATGTAGATAGTGTTATAAAATTAAATAAACAAATAACATATAAATAAATAAACTCGAAAATTTTACATGGACATTGTTTGTCCAACAGTAAAAGATGAATAGTTTATACACCCGACACCATAGCTGACAGAATCTGGATAGTAGTGAGAGCATGAAACAAATAGTATTTTGTTGTAAAGTTCATCGAGGAAATATTATTTGTGTACGTCTTTGATGCACCATAACTAACTTGATTAAGATTTAACCTAAACAACGCGTGGGATTTTCCAATGCTACAGAAGCCTACACTTAACATTGTAAAGCAACAGAGAATGCAAAATGCTTGAAGGTATCACTTTTGCTTACCGTTAGATGGCAAATAATCACGTGGGTTTTCGCATTGTTTGGTTGTCTCTAGGCCATGAATATGGTACTTTCAACTCAAAAAAGCTAAGCAAAGCTTTAGAAAGTGGGACTTCAATTTTATATTATGACCACTGAACAACCCTTGGATTAGTTAGGGTCGATACTGGATAATTCAAACATCACAGTATTGTAATGGAAGAAATTAGAAGTCAGATATACCCATGCCAAATGAAAGTGATGTAATTAAGTGTGCAGTTAAAAAAACAAAGGAAGAGATTGAGATACAAGTGTGTGTGCCTGAGGGGTTAAGGATTGAGCATTTTCTGAGAGTCTGACCATAACATAAGAGTTGCCAGAAGAGCAATTGTTGCAGTTTCAACTCGCAAGCGATGAGGTCCAAGACCAACAGCAGTTGCACCTGCTTCCAGCATCACTTTCACCTCCTTTTCCGTGAAATCTAAAACATCATCATTTACTTCAGCTTTACATTTCCAACCAAATACACAAAACATACCAACACATACCATCTTTACATGTAACTATCCTATCTATTTCCTAGTAACTGCTAAATACCATAAGCTAGAACAATAACAGCAATTCACTACAATTAACTGCTCACATAACAAATCATCAAAACACGAAAAAGCAGCACGAACAACCCAACCAAAAGAAAAGCAACAATCACTACAAACAGGTACCAGAACTTTTTTCTTTTCTTTTTTGTCAAAAAGAAGCAAAACCAAATGAGGGAGAGCTTTGTTCTAAGTTGACAATATAGTAGTAGAATAAGTAAGATTTTTTCAAGTACGGATCTCTAAGAACTTCCATATGCATGCCAAGAAAAATACAAACAACACTAAGTGCTTCACAAATATAAAATGTAACTAATGTGACTAACCCCCTTCTGGACCAACTATGATTAGCCCAGTTGATTCCTTTCTTGATGAAGCCAATGTGCTAACAAGAGGAGTACCTTCTGCTATTGCAACAAAAGACAGCTTGGACTGAGCAACCTGTTTGATATGATACAATTCTTAAGGTCAAACGCAAGATAGGAAGATAATCACCATATTAAAAAAACTTCTGACCGTTATACACCGCTTACATGGAATAGTGCATGAATAAAACAGTAGATATATAAATTATGAGTAATATAATCTTTTTAATTGGTTCACTTCATTGCTGAGAAGAATTACACAGCGGCAGAGTGAGTCACTTTAGCTCATTCAATGAACCATAATCCATAAAAGTTAGAAAGAAATTTAGCATGCCAACAAGTAGTAAGAACTTACAAGAGGCAAAAGGTCATCAATTTTGACAGGAGGATTTAGAACCATTTCATGCAGCCGTTGGCCTATGACACAGGCAAAACAAATAAAATGAAAAAGATAACAGTAGTAAGACGGACATCTTTATTCACTAAAATACAAATCTAGACCTAATAATGAACCATAATTGAAGCTTTGAACAATATTTGTTAACAATATAATACACTCTACAACCGACATTGTTTTGATGCAGCTAAGATAACGCGTTCTAATCGATCCACACGATTTTCAGAGATCGTAGGAGAACGTTTAGTCAGCAAAGGTGTTACACTATAAGCTCCCAACTCCTAAGACCATGAAAGATGAGGAAATCATAAGAAGCCATGAAAAAGAGTACAAGAGAGATGGTTAAGTGAATATTCAGGTATACATCTGACACATACGGTACATTTTTCAACTAGCCAGTCAGCTCTACCACCTTTAAGAGTACCTGAAAAGGAGCATGATAAATCATGCTGATATTAACTCCAGTACAAACAAGTTTAACAACTAAAGAAGTAAACAAGTTTACACTCTAATTACACATACAATCAATTACTCACCAAAAGCTGCAAAGACATGCCACTGTGTAAACTGAGGTAAAACCATCTTTGGATCTTCCACTGCCACAAAATCCAGTCCTGCTCGGTCAATCCTCTCTATGCACCCTTCAACTAATCCACCTTTCCCATTGAAAAGCTCTACCCTTGAACCCCATTTGAGGGGGGTAAAAACACAAACATTTTCAATATAACATTCTAAATAAGAGTATTCACCAGTACATATTCATTCAACAACACTAAGCAAATGCAAAATCCTTCCAAAAACCTTTGACATCTTTGCAGTGACAAACTAGTTAAGAGTGTTTATCAGTACATATTCATACAAACAAAAGAGCCGTAACCCTCCACACATAAAACCACCACTAAACCCTATTATGAACACAAAAATTCTACATTTCTCAAATGCAACATGCAGTCACACCTGTCATTAACATTCAACCTCAAGACTTTCGTCATATGCCAAAATTCATCCCCTTCAACACGAACCACACCTCCCTGCATAACAAAAGGACCAAATATTTCCAAAATCTCAACAGAAGAAAGAACTGACAAACACAGAGAGACATAATTTATCTACCTTTGAAGAAGGAAGCAGTTGAGAGAAGAAACGAGGGAGTCCTCCACGTGACTGATTCGCTTCATCAGACGATGAACCCGAAAATGCTCTCACGCTTTTCAAAGACAACGGTCTCTGCCAAGACCGCTTCAGTACATGTCCAAAACGAGGTCGCATCGCCTGTAAGCTCTGCATTTGCAAAATGCCAACTAGATGTTCGATAAAATGCCACACAGACCAGTGAGTCAAATTTTTCCTATTTATAGAATATTCTACAACTCAATATAACATAAAACACTGATTGTGATTTTCCCATTTAACTTCAAAATCAAAAGTACATAATCAAAACAAGAGATTTACAAATTTTACTCTTCTCTACCATCACCCCCATATCCACCACCCAAATCACAAACCCTAACCCAAACAGCCTCCGAAACCGGCACGACCGACAGCCTAGGCTGCCGAAAAAGCTCCCAACTCTTCAACTCCTCATCTCGCTTCATCTCCTTCAAATCAACCGCGTTTCTCATCATCCCTACCTCTTTAACATCCACCACCACTCCACCGTCCTCTTCGTACCATTCCCGTATCACGCTGACAACACCTACCACACTCCGAGATTTGGATCCTGAGTGATAGAAGAAACAGAGATCGTCAAGCTTCATAGATTTCATATTCTTCTGCGCTTGTTTGTTCTTCACTCCATCCCACTTGCTCACTCCTCCATTCGCCGCTTGGTCTTCCCACGACCATGCCCCGGGCTCCGTCTTCAAAAGATAGTACTGTCTCCCACTCTTCACCATTCCGATTCTCGTGTCGTGACAGTGAAGAGGGGTGAGAATTTGAGCTAGTGGTAATTTAATGGAGCGAAGTATCATAGATTTTCGCGCCAATTTTGTCAATCAAATCATGAACATCAACATCAAATCAAAATCTATATATAAAATCAAAGCCCGATGTATAAATATATAAAATCAATTTGGGCCAATCAGACATTGAAAAAGAAACCATAATCAATTCAATATACATGAACATAGAATTCAATTCATTAGTATTGAATCACGAAAATACCAACCATTTCCAATTCACCACATGTTTTTCCCTCTAAAGGAAGGCTATTTGGTTCTTTATCTTCTTCAGCCATTATTACATCTCTGTTCTGCATTAAATTATTCTTTGACTTTGAAAAAAAAAATTACTATAACTTAACATAACGATGACATAATCTATAATCACTTACCTCCACAAAAGTGATTATAGATTATGAAATTTTTGGGCTTTCTTTAATTTACTGGTTAAATGAATTTTGAATAAAGTATGAAACTTTTGGGCTTTCTTTCATAGCTCAGCAAGAAAGATATCAGATGGCTATTGTTGGACCACCGCATCAGAGCTGAGTCTTTCTTCTTTTTTTCCTTTTTTTTTTTTTTTACATACATTTTTATTTATTCATTTATTATTTTTTCTTTGTTTGTTTAACGGGCTGTATGACACTTTTGAAGTTGTAATTATTTTATTAGAATAATATTATTTTTTATTTACCATTATTCATGCTGATTTATAATTTTTATTTTATAAAATATTGGTATTTTATTTAATAATTAAATGTTATTTTTTATTTTTATAATATTTTTTATTATAAATTTCGACATATTTTTTTCGGTTCATTGTAAATGGTTTTTTTATTGATAAATTTATTAAATACTGTATTAAAATTGTTTATTTTAATTTAAAAATAAAACAAATTGTATAAAAAAATAGGTATGTTTTTTCTTTTTCTTTCTACTGAAATTTTGTATATTTATGTAACTTAAATTAATTTATATAAATATAAAATAATTAAATATCATTTTAAATTTTAAATATTAAATTTTAAAAAAAAACTACAACTAAAATCCAAATAATAATATACAATTTTAATATTTTAAAATATTATATAAATTAATAATGTATAATTTTAATATTTATATTTTGATTGAAGTTAAACAAACTAATGATTAAAAATAAAAATGATATATTTAAATATTTATTTTATTAGTTTTTTATATTTATAAAAATTGAATTAAATCATAAAATATAAATTAATTTAAGTTAGGTTCTCGAAAAGATTATATACAGTTTACCCTGCTTAAAGCATTAAACTAATAAAAATAAAATAAAATATTCAGCCCATATTGAATAAATAGATACACAAGTCCAATTCATTACAAATTAAAAGCCCATTATAATAAATTTGTAAAAATACTACTACTACTACTAATAATAATAATAATAATAATAATAATAATAATAATAATAATAATAATAATAATAATAATAATAATAATAATAATAATAATAATATTGCTATTATTACTGTTATCAAAATTCTCAACTAGTAATATACCTAATTTTTAACACAATACCGATATTGGGTTTGACGTAGTAAACTTCCGAATTAGATGTAACCACCTAAATAAGTTACAACTGTGCATTTTAAATAATATTAATAATTATTATTAAGAGTAAATTTGTATTGAAATTGGAAGCGTACCTTGACAGCTATGTATTGGTCCGTTTTGTTCGACAATTGAAGTGTTTGTGACATGTTTTTTTAGAATTTTCAACTTCGAAATTTTGATATGACAATAAATGTAGATGTAGTTTCTTCAGTTACAATCTTGCTTGATATCTCCATTTTTTTCCAATCATACTCACTAAAGCTTATTATTTTATGAAAAAGTAATATTAACCAATTTTAATTTTCTACCTTCCACTCTTCTAGACATTTTTGGCCACAGAATACCACCTCCACACTTCATTACCTAGCCAACATCTTCTGATATCATCTATATTATAAAATTAATTTCAATAAAAAAAAAAAAAAACTATATATATTATCGAATAAAAAATTATTTTTACCTTTCAAATTGAAGGAGGAATTCGTAAAATCATACCATAATTCACGTTTCCGGTATAACCAGTGCAATTGGTAAGTGCCAGCAGTGGCTTGAAAATTTAGTAGATTTAATATTATAATTAATTTAAATTAAAAAATTTTACCTGAAAAGCAACACAATTATCAATTTTATTTGATAAAACAACTGAGTTCACTGCTGATGTTTTCCTGCATTGAACTGTTTGACATTAAAAACAATGTTTTTAAAATCGGGTGGACATGGAATCCGTCGATCGAATTGAATAGAATTAAAATGGATTTTTTAAAATTAAAAAATATTATTTTATATATTATATAAAATTAAAATACGAAATTAATTTATATTTATTTAAAAATAAATATATTTTAATTAAATTATATTAAATATACTTAAAAATAAATTTATTAATATGAATTAATTATCAATAAAATAAACCACACAATATTCATATACTATATTCTGAAACAACATTTATATTACTATGTTTAAATTTTTAAATCCGTTCAAAAAATAAAACGATTATTCCAAACAAATCATATATAATAAAATTAATTAAATTTTAATTTTAGAAAATAAATTTTTTTTTTTTAAAAAAAACCCGGTTTTCACTAGTTTTAACCGGCTTTTACCGAGTTTGACAGAATTTGACCGATTTTTTAGAAAACCGGATTTTTTTAATTTTTTAAAATATATTTTTTAATTTTTTAAATTAGAAAAAATAAGAAAAAAAAGGAAAAAATTTAATTAAAAAAAAAAGAAAAAGAAGGGAAAAACAAAGGAAGGAAGGGAAAAACATATATATATTCTTATTTTTATATTTATTAATTTTTTAAATTAAAAAATATAAAATTAAGAAAATATTATCGGTTAATGTTTAATTTTTTCCCTCATAAAGAGCCCAGTATATTTAATTTTTTAATAATATATTTTTTATTTTTTAATTTTTAAATTAAAAAAAATAACAGAAAAAATTAGAAAAAAAAACAAGAAAAAGAAGGGAAAAATATTTTTTTTTTTTCTAATTTTTTTTAAAAAATTTAAATTAAAAATACAAAATTACGAAAATACAATCGATTACTGTTCATCACTTTCGGATGAATAGTAACATGGATGGAAAAATACAGAAAGAGAATTTTTGGCTAAAAATGAAACAAACGAGGTTTTTTTTGCTAATAGGTTAAACCCGCGGTGGTTTTTTAGGAATCTCCCTTTTCTTTTCATTTTTTCCCTTGATATATAAACAAAATTAACCAAAGTAAGATAACATTTGTATATTATTTGTGTTTTTATGATAAGAGCATGGGAAGAACGTTAACATTTGTATATTATTCGTATATTTTTATAATAAAAATATTAATATTTTCATGTTTTTTAATTTTTATATTAGAAAATCGCTATACTTTTAGAAAATTTGTACATGTGATTTTTCTGATAATGCAGGTAGTTTTAGTAGTAAGTGAGGGATTTGTAAGCTGCAGTCCGTTGGAATCAGCGAACATGATTTTAGCAATAATTGGAGTTACTTTGTCTTTTCTATTACTTTTTATTAGTATTTATGGAAGTAGAAAATTGTGTGAAAACTTAAATGTGGAAGAAGATCCTCAAACAAATGAAGAGGTTAGAAAGGAGAAAAAAATGAAACAGATGAGGTTTTTTTTGCTAATAGGTTAAACCCGCGGTGGTTTTTTAGGAATCTCCCTTTTCTTTTCATTTTTTCCCTTGATATATAAACAAAATTAACCAAAGTAAGATAACATTTGTATATTATTTGTGTTTTTATGATAAGAGCATGAGAAGAACGTTAACATTTGTATATTATTCGTATATTTTTATAATAAAAATATTAATATTTTCATGTTTTTTAATTTTTATATTAGAAAATCGCTATACTTTTAGAAAATTTGTACATGTGATTTTTCTGATAATGCAGGTAGTTTTAGTAATAAGTAGGGGATTTGTAAGCTGTAGTGAGTTGGAATCAGCGAACATGACTTTAGCAATAATTGGAGTTACTTTGTCTTTTCTATTATTAATATTTATGGAAGTAGAAAATTGTGTGAAAACTTAAATGTGGAAGAAGATCCTCAAACAAATGAAGAGGTTAGAAAGGAAGAAAAAATGACTGATGTGGTTGAAATCACTGTTAGAGCACTTAATTATGTTGCTACCCCTAGTAGGACTTGTTTTAGAGCTTAAGAAGAAGATGATGACAAGTATGGCGATGGCGATTTCTGATGGAGGAATCGCGACTCTTTTGGGCTACTATACTTATTCTATTAGTTTAGAAGTGTTTAGGATTTAATTTAATTTAAAAATTATTTTAATACTTTTTAGAATTTTGTAATGTTAAATATTTTAATATTTTAAATTTTAATATGAGATGTTTTTAATTAAAATGATCATTTAATTTTATTTAGTATTCCATTCAAAATCAAAAACACAAAATCGAGCTAGACTACATATCCTCATAAAGAGTCTAAAATATTTAATTTTTTAATAATATATTTTGTATTTTTTAATTTAAAAAAATAGAAGAAAAAAAGAAAAAAAAATTTTAAAAAACACACAAGAAAAAGTAGGGAAAATCAGAAAAAAAAAATGGGTTTTTTTATTTCTATTTTTTTTAAACTAAAAAATATAAAACTACGAAAAATATCATCGCTTACTGTTCATCCATTTCGGATGAAAGTAACGGTGATTTTTTGGAAATCTCCATTTTTTTTCTCGATATATAGACAAAAATAGTTAAAGTATAATAACATTTGACATTTGTATATTATCTGTATTTTTATGATAAGAGCATGAAAAGAACTGTTAACATGGTATATTATTCTTATATTTTTATAATAAAAACTGTTAATATTTTTATGTTTTTTTTTTTATTTTTATATTAGAAAATCTCCATACTTTTGAAAAAATTTCATAGGTGATTTTTCTAATTATGCAAGTAGTTTTAGTAGTAAGTGGAGGATTTATAAGCGCCGTCAATCAAAATCAGCTATTTAGCCATAGTTGGAGTCACTCTGTCATTTTTATTAATATTTATAGAGGTAGGAAATTATGTGTATTTTGTGTTTTGATGTTTAGTAATTTCAGATTTGATGTTTTCATATTTGGTAATTTCACATTTGAATGTGTTTTGTTTGATGCTTGGTAATTTCAGATTTGAATGTCTTCTGTGTTTTGATGCTTGATAATTTTATATTTGAATCTGTTTTGTGTTTTGATGTTTAGTAATTTCAGACTTAAATGTATTTTATGTTTTGTGTTTTGACGCTTGGTAATTTCAGATTTGAGTGTGTTTTGTATTTTGTGTTTTGATATTTAGTAATTGCATATTTGAATGTATTTTGTGTTTGGATGTTCAGTAATTTCAGATTTGAATGCGATTTTTTCATGTTTGGTTTGTTTGTAGGTTTTTTTTTTTTTTTAAAAATTATTTTCAGTTTGCTAGTTTCATTTGGTTTCATTTAGAATAATAAGGCATTTGGTTTCATTTGGATTTATATAAAAACGGTTAATATTGATATATTTTTAAATTTTTATATTAAAAAATCGTCGTACTTTTAGAAAAATTTGCATAAGTGATTTTCCTAATTATTCAAGTTGCTTTAGTAGTAAGCGGAGGATTTATAAGCTGCAATCAATCAGAATCAGCTAATAAAGCTTTAGTCATAGTTGGAGTCATTCTGTCATTTTTATTATTTTTTATTAGTATTTATAGAGTTAGGAAATTATGTGAAAACTCACTGTGGAAGCAGGTTCTCAAACAAATGAGGATGTTAGAAAGAAAAAAATGATGACTGATAGAACACTTAGTTGTATTGCTGCTCTAGTAGGATTTGTTTTCGAACTTAAAAAGGATAAGATGGTAGCAAGTGTGGCGATAGCGATATCTGAAGAACCATACTTTTTATATTAGTTTAGAGGTTTTTAGGATTTAATTTAATTTAAATGTTCTTTTATTAGAATTTTATAATGTTAAATATTTTAATATTTTAAATTTTAATATGATTTGTTTTTAATTGAAATGATCATTTAATTTTATTTAGTATTTCATTCAAAATCAAAGCACGAATTTGGGCTAGACTACATATCCTCATAAAGAGCCCAATATATTTAATTTTTTAATAATATATTTTTTTAATTAAAAAAAATAGAAGAAAAAATAAGGAAAACAAAAAAAAATTTAAAAAAAAAAGAAAAAGAAGGGAAAAAAAGAGAAGAGAAAAATATATATATATATATTCTATTTTTTAAAAAAAAAATAAATTAAAAAATATAAAATTACGAAAATACCATCGGCTATTGTTTATCACTTTCGGAAAAACAGTAATTTGGACGGAAAAAAACAAAAAAAAAAACTAAAAACGATACGGATGAGGTTTTTTTTTGCTAATAGGTCAAATCCGCGAAGGTTTTTTTGGAGAATTTCTATTCTTTTTTTATTATTATATAGATAAGAATAGTTAAAGTATGATAACATTTGACATTTGTATATTATTTGTATTTTTATGATAAGAGTATAAGAAAAACCGTTAACATTTGTATATTATTCGTATATTTTTATAATAAAAAATGTTTATATTTTTTGTTTTTTTAATTTTTATATTAGAAAATTGTTGTGCTTTTAGAAAAATTTGCACAGATGATTTTTCTAATTATGCAGGTTGCTTTAGTAGTAAGTGGAAGATTTGTAAACTACAGTAAATCAGAATCAACTAATATGACTTTAGTCATAATTGGAGTCACCTTATCTTTTCTATTACTTTTTATTAGTATTTATAGAGGTGGGAAATTAATTGAAAACCCAAATGTGGAAGCAAGTCCTCAAACAAATGAGGATGTTAAAAAAAAAAATGATGACTCGTTGAAATAACTGTTAGAACACTTAGTTGTGTTGTTGTGAAAACCCAAATGTGGAAGCAGGTCTTCAAACAAATGAGGATGTTAGAAAAAAAAAATGATGACTGGTTGAAATCACTGTTAGAATACTTAGTTGTGTTGCTGCGGTAGTAGAATTTGTTTTCGAACTTAAGAAAGAGAAAATGGTGGCAAGTGTGGCGATAGCGATTTCGGGAGGAACCGTGACTCTTTTGAGTACTATAATCATTGTATTAGTTTAGAGGTGTTTAGGATTTAATTTAATTTAAAAAAATATTTTAATACTTTTTAGAATTTTGTAATGTTAAATATTTTAATGTTTTAAATTTTAATATGAATTGTTTTTAGTTGACATGATCATTTAATTTTATTTAGTAAATCAAAGCACGAATTTGGGCTAGACTACAAATCCTCATAAATAGCCCATTATATTTAATTTTTTAATAATATAATTTTTATTTTTTTAAATTAAAAAAAGAAAAAAAAGATTTTTTTTAAAAAAAAAAAGAAGAAGGGGAAAAAAAAGGGAAATATATATTTATATTTATTTATTTCTAATTTTTTAAATTAAAAAATATAAATTTACAAAAAGCATTGGCAACTGTTCATCACTTTCGGATGAACAGCAACCTGGATGGAAAAACACTGAAAGATGATTTTTTGATGGAAAAACACTGAAAGATGATTTTTGGCTAAAAACGAAATAGAGGAGGTTTTTTTTTAATACCAGGTCAAATCCGCAATGGTTTTTATTTTTTAATCCCCTTTTCTTTTTTCAAGATATAGACAAGGTAAAGTAGGATAACATTTGACATTTGTATATTATTTGTGTTTTTATGATAGGAGTATGAGAAGAACCGTTAACATTTATATATTGTTTGTATATTTTTATAATAAAAACTGTTTATATTTTATGTTTTTTAATTTTTATATTAAAAAATCTGTGTGCTTTTAGAAAAATTTGCACAGGCGATTTTTCTAATTATGCAGGTTGCTTTAGTAGTAACTGAAGGACTTGTAAGTTACAGCGATCAGAATCAGCTAATATGGCTTTAGCCATTGTCGGAGTCACTTTGTCTTTTCTATTACTTTTTATTAGTATTTATAGAGGTGGGAAATTTATGAAAAACTCAAATGTGGAAGCAGGTCCTCAAATACTCAAACAAATGAGGATGTTAGAAAGGAAAAAAATGATGTTTGGCGTGGCTGAAATCATTGTTAGAACACTTAGTTTTGTTGCTGCCGTAGTAAGATTTGTTTTCAAACTTAAGAAGGAGAAGATAATGGCAAGTGTGACGATAGCGATATTTGGAGGGACTGCGATTCTTTTGGGTACCATACTTATTGTATTAGTTTAGAGGTTTTTAGGATTTAATTTAATTTAAAAAATATTTTAATACTTTTTATAAATTTGTAATGTTAGATATTTTAATGTTTTAAATTTTAATATGAATTTTTTTAATTGAGTATCCAATTCAAAATCAAAGCACAAAACGTACCAAGGGCGGTCGCAGAAAGCTGAGAGATTTATTGGAGGAGGAGTCGGAGTTGAAAAAGAATGATGTTTCATGGAGATTAGGGAGTTCCAAAAATCCTCCTATTAAACGAGGTGGTCATATCCCACCAACTAAAAACTGTTTCTAAGGAATTCCTCTACTGGTAACTTGCTTATATCCTATCCCACCAACTAAAAACTGTTTCTAAGGAATTCCTCTACTGGTTCCTCTACTGGTAACTTGCTTATAACTTTGTGTTAAAGATTATATCTTCATGATACAGTTATTTACTTTTTTTTTTTTAGTTTTGTTTTCCAGTACAGTGGAGGCTGTGACAAAGCTAATGTCGGGAGAAATCTCGCTGCGGCAGCTTAGCTCATTATGTCAAAGGTAATTTCATATTTGAATATGTTTTCTTATGATGTTCAGTAATTTCATATTTGTATGTATTCTGTGTTTTCATGTTTGATAATCAGATTTGAATGTGTTTTGATGTTTTAGTAATTTCATATTTGAATGTGTTTTGTGTTTTGATGTTTAGTAATTTCAGATTCGAATGTATTTTGTGTTTTGATGTTTAGGGTTTTCAGATTTGAATGTATTTTGTGTTTTCGATGTTTAGGGTTTTCAGATTTGAATGTGTTTTGTGTTTAGTAATTTCAGATTTGAATGTATTTTGTGTTTTGTGTTTTGATGCTCGATAATTTCATATTTGAATGTGTTTTTGTATTTTGATGTGTAGTAATTTCAAATTTAAATGTATTTTGTGTTTTGATGTTTAGTAATTTCAGATTTGAATGTGTTTTGTGTTTCATGTTTGGTTTGTCTATAGTGTTTTTTAATAAAAAAAAATTATTTTCAGTTTGCTGGGTTCATTTGGTTTCATTTAGAATAATAAAGCGTTTTGTTTTATTTGAATTTATAATAAACGGTTAATACTTATATATTTTTAAAATTTTATATTAGAAAATTGTTGTGCTCTTAGAAAAATTTAGAAAAATTTGCACAGGTGATTTTTTTAATTATGCATGTTGCTTTAGTAGTGAGCGGAGGATTTGTAAGCTGTAGTGAATCAGAATCGGCTAATATGACTTTAGTCATAGTTGGAGTCACCTTACCTTTATTATTATTTTTTGTTAGTGTGTATAGGGGTAGGAAATTATGTGAAAACCCAAATGTGGAATGGAAACTGGTCCTCAAACAAATGAGGAGGTTAAAAAGGAAAAAAATGATGACTCATATAGTAGTGATCACTGTTAGAGCCGTTAATTGTGTTGCCGCCATAATAGGATTTGTTTTCGATCTTAAGAAGGAGAAGATGGCGGTAACTGTGACGATAACGATATCTGGAAAGACTGCGACTCTTTTGGGTACCATACTTATTATATTAGTTGAGAGGTTTTTAGAATTTAATTTATTTTAAAAAATATTTTAATAATTTTATAATGTTAGATACTTTAATGTTTTAAATTTGCGAAAATTCTAAAAATGAGCTTTTTAAAGTTCAAAATACAATTATAGGTCTGTTTTGAAAAACATATAAAAACAGGCTTTTAAAAGTTTAGTTTTCACTACATATGCCAAGTTTCCCAAAATATCCCTAAAAACTTTACAATTCACAGTCTGTGAATTACGGTCACAGTCTGTGAATTACGGTCACAGTCTGTGAATAACCTATGGAGTGAAAATCAAATTTTAGTTTTGCAAATTTTTCAAAAGTGGCCTATAATTATATAGTAAACTTTTTATAGTTTATAAAAAAAAAAAAATTCCCTTTAAATTTTAATATGAATTATTTTTAATTGAAATAGTCTTTTAATTTTATTTAGTATTCAATTCAAGATGGAAGCACAAAATTGGGCTACACAACGAGCCCAATATATAAAATCTATTTGGGCCAATTAGACATTGAAAAAGAAACCACAATCAATTCAATCCAAAAGAGCATAGAATTCAATTCATTAGTATTTAATCACAAAAACACCGACCACATCAAATCCACCACATGTTTTTCCCTCTAAAGCAAGGCTATTCCTATTCCGTTCTTATCTTCTTCTCCCATTATAACATCACTATTCTGCATTAAATTATTCTTTGACTTTGACAAAAGAAATTACTACACTTAACATGACGATGACATAATCTATAATCACTTATGTCCACATAAATGTCTGGTCTGACACCATTATGTTACACAGTCATAGCCTAACTTCGACATGTGTATACACACCTTGGTCACCATTTTTTCTCCTCCTTCAACATCATTGAGTTTTCAACATACACAGCATTTGAATCAGTAAACGTTGTCAACCATATTGGTTTATGATAAGATATATTGGCATGGACTATAAAACAAAATTAACTTTAATTATTATATATAATATACCCCATTAGAGAGACAAGCTATGGTGGTCATGCTCCACTTATTATTGTCTATAAATGTTTGTTCTTTTCGTAAGTAATGGTCTTCTCTTATGTTAGATAAGTTGGTCTGACTATATTCTATTGGAGTTTTGATTAATCAACATATATATATAGGATACTTCGTGATTGATCAATCTGTCTACGTTGCACATGGAAGAAAATGAGAGAGCTGATGACTTTTTCATTAAAAATAATCAAAGTTCATTTGATTTACTTTTCATGTTAATAGATTTTTCAGACCATTGAATTGCTGATGATGGAGACTCAGAATATAAAACTCCAGTAAACAAGAACTTATTTATTACTGAGAATAAATTGAAAAGAAACTATATATGTATATAAAAATCAATCCTACAATACATTCTACATATACTAAAACAACACAAAGCTTAGAAAAAAAAAAATCTAAAAACATAAACTTAACATAGAATAAAAACAGAACAAGAAATAAGAAATATTAAAAAATAAAATAAAAAAACAGAAGAAATTCAAGGTTTGGTTTTCTGGGTATAGATATAATCAACATGAGCAGCTAATGTTCTTCTCATCAAACACTCTTCTTCTCCAATTCCTTCACACTTCTCCTCCACTTTCTCTGGCTCCAAACCCTTCAATTAAAAAAACACAAATTCAATAAAAATCAAATCTTTAAACAAAAACAAAACCAGAAACAGAGTGAATTAATACATACAACGGTCTGATCAGAGTCGAGAGGAGTGACATCAGGGAAAGGCCGAGCAGCCGAAGAAGAAGAGAAACACAAGGCAAAGAAGAGGAGGGCAAAAATGCAAAGAAAGCTGACTTTTGAAGACATTTTGTAATTTCTAAAAAGTTGTCAAAAGAGCACAAGACAAGGATGGACAAAACACACAGTGACTCTCATCACGATTTATAGAGATTGGCAAACGGACCTCAAGGGTAGTTTCGGTATTTCAATTATTTTAATTTAAGATTCTTTTGATCCGACGGTTGTGATTGGTTTTGTCCGTAAATGGTATTATTGTTGAATTAGTTTTTTTGGATAGATTTTTTTTTCTTTTTTTTTGCTTTATTTAGAAACTCTGAGAATAAATTGAATTAATCGATAGATTTACTTGGTTGGAATTTTGTTTCTGATCCTGATTTGTGATTAGTGTTATGGTATATATTACGCTGTCATGTACGTGGTTATTATTTATTTATCTTATTGGAATTAAAATATCGTAAATTAGTTATTTAGACAAATAACTGTTTTTTCAAAGACAAAAATATGTAATAAAAACCAACTTCAGCTTCCGTTGGATCCGTGTCTTTTCTCTAATTTATGTAAATAAATTCAAATTTTTGTTAATGAAATTAGTTTTAATGTGGTTATGAGATTATAATTAAGGGATTTTTTTATTAATATATATATATTTAAAATTAGAATTTTATTTATATGCTGAAATTTTTATAAAAATAAATTTTGTAAAAATTTGTTATTATAAAATGAATTGTGCTGATATTTCTTTTTTCAATTTAAAATTTTTAAAAAATTATTCCGCTACACAAATTTGTGATCTTTATATACATTTCTTATCTAGAATTATAAGAATATGATTAGGAATAATTACATAAATTTAGTGGTTATTTTATTATTATGTGAATTCTGACCGAATAAATTTTGGAACTTATAAAATCATATAACAATAAAAATTTTAAAATTAAAATTTTAAATAATATTAAACATATTAAAACCATCTATTTTCTAAAATTATTTTTTTTAAAAATTTACTTTTTAAAAATTTCAAAATAAATTTATAAATAAAATCTAAATTTTAAATAACTTTTACTAAAATTAACTATAAAATAATTATATGTGATTTATTTTTATAAGTAATTTTATTTATTATATATATTTTTTATTTATTTATCATTTAATTATAATTACCATTTAAATCGCCACTTATAAATAGCTAGCAAAAGGAAGTAAGGGGTGCAAACGAACACGAGCACTTGTGGATGATTCGTGAACGGTTCGGTCAAAAATCGGTCAAAGCTCGTTCAACACTTAATTGAACAATCACGAACAAAATTTTATAGCTCGTTTAATAAACGAGCCGAGCTCAAACAAACCCTTGTTCGCCTTGTTTATGTTCATGAACAAACTCATTCATAGCTCGTTTATGTTCGATTAAAACTCGTTTGTGTTCGTAAACGAGCTCATTTATAACTCGTTTAATATATTTGTTTAAATAAAAATAAATAGACAAATTTTTAAAGGATATAAAAAAGTCCAAATTAAAAAAAGATCCAAATTAAAATAGATGCCGAAATTAAAAATATATATAAAAAAAATAATTAAAATAATTTATCTAATCTAAGGTTTAGTTTTCTTATGACGTATAGTTGTTCAAGATAGTCACCACTCATCTCTATTATTACCCCTTCTTTCTCTCTATTTTTTGGTCATCAAGCCCTCAAGTAATTCCACCATACATTTCTACCACCGCCGCCTCTCTCTGTCTACTTTTTTGTCATCAAGCGTAAAGTAATTTCACTCTCTTTAGCCTTTGCTTAGAAATTTGCGTCCAATCCAACTTGCTTCTCTACCACTTAGTGAGTTAAATTACTTTTCTATCTTTTTTTATTTTTTTTCTTTATTTGTCTTTATATAGATTTCGCTTGGATTGTTTGTTGATTGAGTCTAATAATTCGAAATTTCATTGTTTAATATAACTTAGGTTATATCAAAATTTCATGGTTGATGACTTTATATTTGTTCAACTCGAATGAATTATGAACACTCTTTTAAATTGTATTTTGAACTTAGATTTGTGTGATACTATTAGTATTATTTTTATTAATATTTTTAACAAGAAGAAATGAACTCATTGTTTGATTTAATTTTAGTTGATGTTTAATTTAAATTCAATTTATTTTTGTTTTAATTTTACTAAACGAGCTCAAACGAGCTACTAAACAAGCAGCTAAATGAGATTAATCGAGCTCCTAACCGAGCTGAGCTCGATTAACTTAAACGAGCTACTAAACGAGCTGAGCTCGATTAACTTAAACGAGCTGAGCTCGATTAACTTAAACGAGTTTAAACGAGCCAAGCTCGAATATAGAAAAAAATTATCGAGCTGAACTTGAACAAACATTTATAAAACTCGTCGAGCTCGAGCTCGGCTCGAGTTCGATATTTGAGAAACGAGCCAAACACGAGCACTTAATATACTCGACTTGGCTCGGCTCGTTTGCAGGGCTACAAGAATTTGATAGTGTAGTATTGCCTTTTAATTTTAGGATGCAACAAAAGTAGGTACAAATTAAAAGTTGACTTGCGGAAGAGATGCTCTGACCTTTTTATAAAGAATATTTTATGCATAATCTAAAACCTATGTAATTGGCAAATTGGAATTAAGTATACGATTTAATTTTATTATTTTATTTCAGTATATCTATCTATTCTATGATATAATTAGTTATTATTATATTGGTACGTGTTTTTAGACTATTTCAATAAATTTACGGGAATAGTGGTATAGCTGGATTTCTCTAGAGGTTCGATAACCTATTTGAAGCTGTCAGTTCAATTCAACCACTTAAATATTCTCATTTATTTATTTATTTATATCTATAGATAGACATAAGGAGGTGATTGAATTTACAGCTCATTGAATTGTTAAAGGTGGCCAACTTCTTGGCACAATTGATGTGTTAAAATGGACATATTGGGATTCTGTGAATCTTAATCCATGCAATAACTCAATAGTTATCCAACTAGTGTTTTGTCAATTTCTGAAAAATATTTTTGTATGGGGAAATCTTTTCGAAGTAGATTGAGTAGTCTTGAAAGTGGTGTGATATGTAGTTGACTTCCATGTAATATTATCAAGTGGAGGAGAATGAGAAATAATAATAAAGTTGTAACTACAATGATGACTTTGGGGCATGCTCACATGAACTATTTGCAATGAAAAGTAGTTGTTTCAATGGTCCTCAACTCAAGTATTGTTAATATCTTATATAATTCTTTTCACATTAATGGATGAGCTATATTATATGTGTGGGTGGTAGGGAAAGTCAGAATATATTACATCACATTACATTATGAAGATTGAAGAAGGTTCTGTGGTCAGGCTGCAACTTTATAATAAGTAGGTTTGAGTATATATATATATAATGCACTAATAAAGAAATAAAGAAGATATAAGGATGTTTCATCGAGTATGTTCACGGGTTTCGTCTTTAATGTTTGATATGATATTCGGTGGTGTCATGAGCTCATGGTCTGCAAACATTACTTATTTTGGGTCATTAGAATTCTAATTTCATTTGAACATCTTTGTCCAATGATAAATGGAAGAAAACATTTGATATAAGGATCAAAATTTGTTTGGTGGGCTTGACCGACAATGAATGATTATAGGTTGTCAAATGCTTTCTTTTAAGATAAATATAGATAAAGATAGTAGTATAATTATAGGATTTTTCTTTTGTCCACAATGCACTATTTTCATCTGAACATAATTTAAATAGATTAAAAAAAAATTCATTTATACTTTAAAATATTAATTCCCTTTCAATTTAATAAGTTAACAAGTCATTATAACTTAAAGGTCTATAAATGTTCCGATAAAATTAACGTCATATCATAGCCATTGTGTTAATGGGGCCGTTAATTCAATTACATTAACATGCTAACTAAATTGTATGACCACCAGAATCATTCCTAATCATTATTTTCAAAATAGAAAAACACAGTGGGGTTGTAATAGAGCTCCAATGGAACTGGACATTACAACCTTTATAAAATAAAAGGGCTTACTTTCATCACCATAAAGCCCACCATCACACACCTAATTCAACCACATGATGGGTGTTCTTTCAATATCACCAACTTTGGACTGCAATCAATCCCTATAGCATATTCAAATGTCAATAACAGGACACAGGAAAAGTTACCTGATGTCTAGTAGTTCATGTATTATACACACATGTATATACCAGAACATTAAAAGGACAGTTTTTTTTTCTTTCTAAAATGTACTACTATTATATAGGTTCTAAATATTATAGGTTCTCTAGCGTATGTGTAGCACCGTTTCTTATGCATCATATACATCAGCAGCAGAAGCTCCTCCTGATTCAGATTGTATCATCTGTGTCTGTCTATATACTATATAGTTCTATCTTTTTCAATCTCTAGGTATCATCATTATTTTTTCTAGGATTCAAGCTTATATTTCTAGTTTATAAATCTTTTAGTTTTAAGATACAAAAGTTTGCAGGTCTAATGAGTAGTGCAGATCCTAAGCCGGTAATTGTTAAACAGCTAAAGGAGCATCTGAAAGAAGAACAAGAGCCGTTTAACCTCAGCAAGTACCTGTTGGAAAGAAGATATAGACTCAGAAAATCAATCTCTGATGGTGGGAGTACTTGTAGCCTCCTGTTTTTGTCTAAGAACTACCAGGAGCTACATGGGAACAAGAGAAAAAGTCTACACGGCCAGAGGAGTTTGAAGGCGATGCTGTACAAGCTCATGGCTCCTCCTGAAACCAACAGACAGGAGGTATCAACTTCTCTGAATAAAGATGTAAAAGATCAACTCATTACTGAGACTGTTGATATGATACAGCATATTGCAGACACAAATTGGTTTTCCACAGTGAGCAAAGGAAGTGAATCCAGTGATTCTCCAGACTTAAGCGTACAACAAAGTTCACCGTCTTCTGAGCATGATAATGAGCTGGTTATTGCAGGAACTGTTCAAGCCTTGAACCTTAGACATTTTGAAGAACAAAAGGTAAGAATATGTAATTTATGAACACATGATCCACAAAAGGTAATGATTCTCTGCTCCAGCAACATAACCCTGGTCCTATGTTTCCTGTATTGAAATGAATTACTCATAAAGCTAACAACACGCCTCAGATACTAACTTATAGAACGATAGAATACAATGTAAGGAATGAAAAATAAAATGCCAACATCTTTATGATCATTTACGAACAGGAAGATTTTGCAATCCATTTAAGCAGTTGCTTCAAATGCTGAGAGAAAGACTAAATCAGTCTCCCCCTTTCTATACTTCTTAAAAAAAAAGCTAAAAAAATATGTTAGAATTGATAACCAAGAAAATGAGTCAGTATGTAGTCCTCAGATAAACATAACATAAGAGTCCTAATTAAGCAAACGTGCAGCTGTTGCTTGACAGCATTCTTAAATCTGTCAGAAACAGTGCCCTAAAGAACATGCATTTGATTTAAGTATTGGGCATAGAAATATATGATAAAGCAACTATCTTATGAACCAGCCCAGACACTGCAATCTAAGTTGGTATCCAGATGATATTCAAGCACTAACAACTCACAACAAGTAGATGTCTTAGACTACTCATAATTTAGAGGTAGATGTTTTTCCAAATGTTCAAGTATATGTATGAAGTGTGGTATGTTAAATTTTGAAAAATTCAAAACAAAGAGGACGGAAAAGGAGAATGTTTGAAGACAGAAACCCAAAAACGTGATTCATTGGTGATCATAATCAAGTGAGGCTGCTGATAAGGGTAATAAAATTTGTATTCAGAAGAGGATGACACTGAAAATACTTTTGAGTAACCTTTTCCCCCCAAATCAAAAAGGGTGTGGGGCTGAAACTTTTATCTCCAATCCCAGAATTCAACCATCCAACAAGCTCTCCAACTATATCCCACCAAAGAAAAGTGAGAGAAAGTAGACAGCCAAGCCACCAATGGTTAAGCCTGTTTCATTTGAACAATTCCCACATCAGTACTTAATTTGCGACTTTGCACTAAGGGATGAATCTTAAATCACACTGCTTGAATAATCATACCACTACTTATACCGCTGGACTTTGAAACCACTGAAATTATTTGAAAAGCAGATTTGAGGAATTGCAAATCTAAGCTATTTCCACATATAAAACAGCTGAATCTTCTTCTCAACAATCAAGCTAAGGAATTTTTGGTTTTGATACAACTTACTTGATATTCTCTATGATATAGAAGTTGTAAAAAAATCATAGAGTTCATAACTAACTAATAAATTATTCCAAGTCAATCACATAATGCACCAAATAAACATCACAGGTCTTATGTCATAAAGCACATACATTTTACGTACATGAAAGTTGCACGTGAAATAGAGAATAAGTGTGCGTACCTAATCGTACATGAAAAGTAGAAATAGATGGATTTGTGTCCGTTGGATCATCTCGCTTTCTCTTTACTGAGAATAACTATCTATGCAATTGGCCCATTTAAAGAATGATGTCTTAGCCCATATCTGAACAATAACACTATATCACAGTATAAGTGATTGTGTGACTAGACTTCGAATTTATAAAGGGCTTTACCTTACATATTACAAAGCCCACCATCACTCTGTTTTCCTCTTATTGTCCCCCACCTACTTAAAAACCACATGATGTCAGTGGCTTTGGAATACAACCAATCTCTATAATATATTCAAATGTCAATAACAGGACAGAGGAAAAGTTAACTGGTGTCTGATACATGAATATACACATGTATATACTAAATGGGAATCATTTTGATGGACATATAATAACATTAAAAGGTGAATTGAACACTTTGTAGCCAAGCTACATTCCAGTGACAACCTTTTTGCCTTTTTTCACTCTCTTGGGACAACTTTCTGTACACGACAGTGGATACTAGGGACAGGTTAGTCTAAAATATACTATTAAATGTGGTTCAAAACAATTTGTCATCAATCAATGACAAAATTGCACAAGTTTTTTTTAACGTTTAGGTGCCTCCAATCCATCAAAAGATTGCTGTGTATTACAATTTCTTATGCATCATATAAAGCAGCAGCAGAAGCTCCTCCTGATTCAGATTTCATCAACTGTCTGGCTACATTAGTTAATAGTACTTACTTTTTTCAGACTCTAGGTTTCATTATCATTTCTATGTTTCAAGCTTAATACTTGCTATCAGTCAGTTTTAACATTCAAAATTTGCAGGTCTAATGAGTAGAGCAGATCCTAAGCCGATGTTTATGAAACAGCTAAAGGAGCATTTGCAAGAAGAACAAGAGCCGTTTAACCTCAGCAAGTACCTCTTGGAAAGAAGATACAGACTCAGAAAATCAATCTCTGATGGTGGGAGTACTTGTAGCCTCCTGTTTTCGTCTAAGAGCCGCAAGGAGCTACATGGGAACAAGAGAAAGAGTCTACACAGCCAGAGGAGTCTGAAGACGATGCTATACAAGCTCATCGCTCCTCCTGAAACCAACAGACAGGAGTTCTCAACTTCTCTGAATAAAGATGTAAAAGATCAACTCATTGCTGAGACAGTTAATATGATACAGCATATTGCAGATACAAATTGGTTTTCCACAGTAAGCAAAGGAAGTGAATCCAGTGATTCTTCAAACTTAAGCATGCCGCAAAGTTCACCGTCTTCAGAGAATGATAAAGAGTTGGTTATTGCAGGAACTCTTCAAGCCTCGAACCTTAGACATTTTGAAGAACAAAAGGTAAGAAGAATATGTAATTTATGAATAAATGATCCACAAACATGATTTTCTGACTGTTATTTTCTGCTCCAGTAAATTCAACATGACCCTGGTCCTAAGTTGCCTGTATAGGAATCAAATACTCATAAAGTTAACGGAATGCTTCAAATTCTAATCCAATAGGATACGAGTCAAGATCTCGATTGTCAACATACGTATCTCATTCAAAAATATAATGAAAGGAATGATACTATTGAATGAACAATAAAATGCCAACATCTGTATGAACATTTATCAAGTAACAGGAAATTTTTGCAATCCATTTAAACAGTTGCTTCACATTCTAAGAGAAATCCTAAATCACTCTCCCCTTTTCTACACATTACTAAAAGGCTAAAAAAATATTTTAAAATTAATAATTCAAGCAAATGAGTTAGTCAGTACCTCAGGGAGACAGAAGAGTCAAAATTAAGCAACCTGTTGTTTGACAGCATTCTGAAATCTGTCAGAAACAGTGGTAAAGAACAAGCATCTGATTTATAGAGATACATGGGAAAGCAACTATCTTAATGAACCAGCCCAGACACAGCAATCTAAGCAGGTAAATAAACGACATTATTCTAGCACTAACAACGATGCCCAAATAGATGTGTTATGCTGCTCATAATTGAGAATGTAAAAGGTGGGCATATATCAAGAGTGGTATGTTATACATAACTTGAATGAGTAAATTTTAAAATAAAGAGGGTCAAAGAGGAGAATGTTTGAAGCTAGAAACCCGAAAACCATAAGTCTGCATATTACTATCAATTTGTTTATAATAACATATTCTGTTTCATAGCATAGTTGATAAAACGACATTTGAATAACCAGTAGAAAAGCACAATCCACTGTAATTCATTGGTGATATAACCAAGTGAGGCTACTGATAACGATAAGAACATTTGAATTCAGAGGATGATGCTGAAAATGCTTTGAGTAAACTTTTCCTCCAAAGCAAAAGGGGTGTGGGGCTGAAACTTTTATCACCAACCCCAGAATTCAACCATCCAACAAGCTCTCTAACTTTATCCCACCAAAGAAAAGTGAGAGAAAGTAGACAGCCAAGACACCAATGCTTAAGCCTGTCCCAATACCGCATCATATCATCCACTACATCAGTACTTAATTCGCACCTTTGCACTAAGGGATGAATCTAATAACGCAACTGCTTGAGTTGAGTTATGACTCCACTACTTATAACAAAAACTTTGAAACACACTGAAATTCTACCACTGCAAATTTCAGAAATAAAAAATATAAGCTATTTCAAAATATAAAACAGCTAAATCTTCTTCTCAACAATCAAACTAAGAATCCTTAATGATCAAGATGGAACAACTTATCAAACAGACCATTATTTAAATACACTTTTTTTCCATTTAGGAAACCATGCAAGCAACAATCAGTTCATCAATTTATAAATATTAAGTTTTGAACTTCATGATTTTGAAAAGAATTTCTGTCATAGGAAATGCCAATCAACTTGTATCAAACCAAATTCCCTCAAGCAAAAGACTGAAGAACTAACTAATAAAATATTGCAAGTCAATCATATTATGCAACAAATAAATATCTCAGGTTTAATGTCATGAAGCACGTATATTTTAAATATTTTAAATACATGAAAAGAGGTGAAAACAAAATTTTAAAAGATAATCACAAGATGACAGAAACAACTAATTTTCACCTCCTTACATTTCCACATCTTCAAGATCATGATTACCAACTTTACGGGAACCATTCCGGTGCTCTCTCCTATGTCTCTTATGTTTGCTATCGTTGTCTGATTCAGATCCACGTTGCAAATACTCTCTCCTATGTCTCTTATGCCTGCTGTCATTCTCAGAATCAGATCCATGCTGCGGCTGATCCCTCTTACTTTTCTTATACCTGCTGTCATTCTCCGATTCAGGTGTTGATCCATGCTGCAGCATATTTGGAAGTTATGAATGAAGTTTTAAATGATGTTTTAAAGTCTCTTTCACAAAATATTTCAGGAAACAACATACCCGTCTTGAATTTTTGTGACTGATTTCATTCCTGTGGGAGCTTTTAGGTTGATCCTTTTCAGCCTCATTCGAGTTATCATGGGAACCTTGATGTCTCTTCCTGTGTTTCTTATCATCGCTCTTTCCATGATTTTCAGTTGTTTCACCAAGTTCACTGTCTGCTCCATCCTTCTTTTCATGACCTCTAACTCTTTCTCTTCGATGTTTAGTTTTCTTTCCATCCTTTTCCATTCTATCTTTTTCCTTCTTTGCCTACAATATTTTCAAACAAAGGAAGAAGAAAATTGAATCTCCACTCATTGGAAACCATGTTATGTCATGTCCGAGACCAGCTACCAAAACCTTTGAACTGTAAAACTATATTTTGAGTTACAACATATTGAGTTACATCACCAATATTTTACCAAAAGGATTTACTAGTAACCTAAAACTACAGCACATCATACAATATAGGTCATCACTCTTATGAAAGATGAGATTAGTCAAAGCCAATTCTCTGATCCATATATCATAAGGTTCAGGATAACAACCAAACATAGGTCATTCTTTACAATATTTAAATCAAGTAAACTATTGTATGGCTCACAACTCCCAAATCAAGTAAACTATTGTATGGCTCGCAACTCCCAGATCATTTTACTCATAAAATAAACATCTATGAAAAATGAAAACAAATAGTAGTACAATCATAACCTGGTTACATAGTTCAAGAGCCAAAAGCAACCAGAAGATAATGATATTAAAAAAAAAAAAAAAAATAGACACTAGAACTATAATTTTCTATGGTGCACTGAAATATAATTCTACAGTAGTAAAGGTTTAAATATATATTAATATATATAATAAATAATAATAATAATAATAATAATAATATTATTATTATTATTATTAAATAAATAAAAAGAAAAGGGGAGAGAGAGAGAGAGAAAGAGAGATTGAACGTCTTAGAACAAAGCTAATTAATGTTAGACCAAAAAACAAATACCTAAATTGGTTAAAGCATTACAATAGTGAAATGGGAGGCATATGTGAAGGAATTGAGGTATTACCTTGTCTGCATTTCTTCTGGCATCTTCTTCTGTTTGTTCTTTCAGTTGAGTAATGTATTCATAAAAAATTCCCTTACAGAAACTCTCATCTCCAATGGAACTACAGAAGTGCAATAAACAATATGTTACTGCTATGGAATTACTCTGACTCAAGAATGAACACCTTGTTTAGGACAGCATTTAAATACAACATGGTTCAACTCCATTTTCTCTCCTTCAGTAAAATGGCCCATAGATATTTTATAGCTTAAGTCATGCTGACAGCATTGAACCTCACAACAGAAGCATTATTTTTAAGAATACGAGTAGTCAAGGTAATAGCAAGGTAGAAATGCTTTTGGAATTTTGTGTAAGAGCGTGTTTCCATTTACATGTTTGAAATAAATGAAAGATAGCTAATCTTTTGGAAAGATGTAGTAATTAATTATGCAGCTTAAAAAATTCTAGCATTTTGCCCCTTTATCTTGGCATCATTTTTCATTTTCACCCCATCGTTTCATGGTTTCACTTCGGCCCTCAATCTTTCAAAAGCTGCATCATTTTAGCCCCCCACACTGATATAATGAATGTCACTCACATCAGCACAGAGGGTCAAAATGGTGCAATTTCTGAAAGCTGAAGGATCAAAATAATACAGTTTTTGAAAGGTGGAGGGCCAAACTGAAACCACAAAATTTGGGGTTAAAATAATGCCAAGATAAGGGGCCAAAATAGTGTTTTGGCAAAAAATCTATGCAAAAGCTGTCAACAGAGAGCAGATATTCATGATAACTAAGGAGAAAGAAAAGACATAACATGTCCACATGGTGAACAAGAAAAATGGTGAAAAAGAAAAATTTTTACATTACAATCGGCATAAGAAGATTCTTGTGATAAAACACACTAAAACTTCTGAAGAGTTTAATAAGACAAGTATATGATGATACAGCTACCTGAATTCTCGGCTACCCTCAAGAAGTGGTTGGAAATCTTCCCATGTTGAAAGAAAAGAAATATTCTGGAAAAAGAAATCATCAAACAGATGAACAGATTAAAACTTTAGAACTGTGGAACTGTTAATTGTTAGAGCATGAATAATTTTAAAAGAACAGCTTTAACACCTTAATAGAATGCAGTAACATAGAAAATTCATCTGCAAGGCGCTTCCTCTTTTTGGCTTCTTTTTCCTCCTTTTCCTTGGCTCTTTCCAATAAGTCATCAAATATTAACTGGAAAAGTAGAACATCACTTCAACCTTCAGTTATAGTAATTGGGATACGATGAAGGAAATATCGAAGGTAAGTAAAACCATTTTGAACTGTATTTAAGAGAAAATTAATTAAAAATAAAAAATTAAAAAATAATTAAAAAATAAAACCTCTAGATTTAGCCCATTCAAAGAAAGAAGAGGCACGGAAATTAAGGACAGGAAAACCAACTACTGAAATGCAAATTATCTCTCGGTCAAAAAATGTCTCAACCAGCCAAGCATAATAATAACTAACTGAGGCAACGACAATCTAGATCCAGAATCAGCAATTCAGCTGTGACTAGTTATCAAACAGCAGACTGTACTAGATTTATAATATGTGTTCACTTATCCGTAACAAAAAAGGCTCAAGGATCTAAGCAACCAACAAGGATACGGAAAAATAGGTTTACTCTTGAAGACAATGTAGATATGATTCGGAAACTTTATTTATGAGAGATTTATTTGTACTTAAAGTTCAACCCTACATGGAGAAAAATCAACACATTAAGAGCAGATGACTACCTTCAAGTTGACATCTGATACAGGTGGTGGAGAGGTAATATCTTCTGAAATCAAAGCCTTAAAGTCTTCAAAGGTACAAGTGGATTGAAGAGTGATCTAAAATAAAGGGAGCATTAAACAGTTAAGAATATTTACAGTGCAAAAAGAAAAATAGTGATCATACCTTCCTCAACTTCACTGAATCTTTAACTCTGGATTTGTCCTCTTGATACTAAAAAATTAAAACAAGCAGGATGAGCCAGATTTGAAAATGCTACAACAAATCTTGGGTAAGCAATCTTAAATACAGCGACACATTTGTCAGAATGAATCATACATGAGAATTTACGTGACTTAATATCTGGATGATGAGCCAGTGCACAGTTTATACAGCCAAGCTAATAATTATCAACATCATGTCAAAAAGCTTATATTTAAACAATGGTTTCGCTTGGATTTTGAGACTACTGAATTTAATTTGGTGATACAAGACTGAAAGAACAAATTCAAGAACAGCACATAAAAGAAACAAAACGCAAACGATTGGAGAATTTAATATTAAATGTAATTAATCAACTATATCAAGGTACAAAAACAACTCAATTTACTCAATCCTAGCCAATCGCATTACCTATGGTCAACTTACATTAAGAAAATATGCAAAAACATAGTTAGAAATTTACTCCAGCAGCTAAAATAATACTAAAAGAAATAAGTCGAGCAATTCTAGTACCTGTTTCTGTAGCTCTTCAGCCACGTCTTCAAACAGATCTTTCGGAGTTGACCCTGAGGTATTTGATGCAACCGCCACATATACAGGTAAACCTTTAACCTAAAATTTAATAGTAGTTGGAGAAACACATAAGGTACCTCAACATGGAAATTCCTAATCTATAAGATCTAAAATTCCATGTCAACATCTTTCCTTTCAAGTGTACAATAATCTTAATCAGAGCAAGAACAACAATTAATTGATGAAATAACAAAAATGCAATTGTTGGTGGAGGAATTCAAGAATCTCCCAACCACATGTCCAATCATATCCAATATGCAAAATCCAAAGTGAAATTAAAGACTCCGTAATGTTTGGAACCTTCTATTTATATATACATAAATATGTCCCCTAAATTCCTAAACTATCTCTACTCCTAGCTCGTAAGCGTATCAAGGCAAAGGTTCTATAAAGTTAGTATTTGTCAAGCTAGCGGGAGCTGGAAGAGAAAGATAGTAGCCCTCCAAATATATATATATATATATATATATATATATATATATATATATCAATTTACCAGTATATCCTCTAACTGATGAACTTTGTATAGATGACAAGAGGAGTATAAGGTCATCTATTGCCCTATCCTAACCTCGTAGTATACTCCAGGTGCCTTTTCCGGAAAACAGGACATTCTAGTTAGCAGAGAAAAGGCCTAATAAGGTTAAGAGTTTCAAGGAGAAACTGACTTTGGATTGAGATTATTTGACAATACTCTAATAGGAAGTTAAAAGAGGAGTTGTGGTCTCTACTCCCTAATTTCTCAAAACTGATTAGATATTTATCCCAATGGTACGTAATCTCATTCAGCCAGTTTCATAGTTCATAGTTCTATTTATTTCCCATTACGGGTGCACAAACATGTTAATACAAAATACCTTCATGGATATAACATAGAATGAAATCAAATATAACTTCCAACCTTCATGCAGTAATCACGCCAGTGAGTTTTGGCAGTAAGAGTGCCCACAGCAACATCTTCATCCAACAACTTGCGGAACTCATCACGATTTTTGCGTTCAACCTTTCTCAGTTCTTCCTATTTTTAATCAAAGAGTAAGATGTTATAATAATCGAAGGAAGTAGACTTTTATCAGAAAGAAACAAATGATGACTGAAGTACCTTTTGAATCTTCTTCTGCTCCTCCTCTTCCTTCTCCAAATCACGCAAATATTCCTGTTCCCACACCAAATATGTTGGATCACAGATAAACGGGTGCTGTTCACAAGCAAATAAAGTACCTGAAAAATTTCCACCCGTTCCATTTTGTCTAGTCGCAAACACCGTTCATCTGACTCCAACCGATCTTGAATTTTTCGCCACTGACTGTTTGCCTGAAGAAATTAGACAGCATGTATAATTTTTTTTTTTTTTTTTTTTGGCAAAAGATAACACAACCAGAAAGCTTCGGACATTGGTCTATCTACCTTAATGAAGTCACAAGATTCCAAATATTGTCTATACTCAGTTACGTAACGCTTGTGGTCTGCCTGAGCCTTTGCTCGTTCCTACCCATGCACAAAACTCAATGAATCAAGATCCAGGTACTTCAATTCGTAAATTTCAAACAACTTCCATGTAGATTAAATTAAAAGTAAAATATATACTATACACAACAGAAGCATCTAAGGTTCATAGAGAAAGCAAAAGTCAAACTGTTAAAGAGAAATCAAAGGGACATATACCTTTTGTTTGAGTTCCTCTATATGATTATCAAATATTTCCTTACGATCCCTTTCTCGATCAAGGGCTTGAAAGCGATCATCATGTTCAAACAATACCGATGCTTTGCTGAGAAGTAGGGAAGCTATTAGATTAGGAAAGATACTGAAAGAATATATATAAAGGCGATATAAATTTTAAAAAAAAAAGAAAAGAAAAGAAGAATATATATGACATTTTTCATGCAAAATCCAAAGAGAAGGAAAAAAACAACTATTAAAGAAGACAGAAAAGTGAAACTGTACGTACCTCCATCGTGTAGTTGAAGTCAGCTCTGCAGAATCCTGCAATTGTGTACAAGACATTTGTAAGAGATTATTATATATAAAAAGAAAACTGTTCTACAAGCAGTCAACTTACTTCCAGCATATTTTTAAAATCTTCTCGTGCTTTTTTCAGCTTAGTTCGTCTTTCTTCAACTTCCAGTTTTTTCTTTTGACCCAAGAACTGAAACATGGAAATTGAGATTCCATAACATGCCACGTCCATATCAGTTTAGGAAAGCATGCAAAATATGTACATCTAGCACACATTTAAAACCTTATCCAAACTGCTGCAACCTACAACTGACAACTAAAAGTATACGATTACTGAAATTACCTCATTGAAAGCTTGCTTCCGCTCCCCAAGTGTTCTTAGTGCACCATACCTTTTATCGTTAATAATCGCTCTCATGGTCTGTAAAAATTGTTCACAGTTCAAATCATAAATGCAAATAAATAGTTAAAAATGAACTGCAACAAGCTTCAGCTACCTGATCCCATGTCCAATCAGATCCAATATTTGTAGACTCCAAAAGCGCCCTAAAAGTATTTTTAGCGTCCTGTAGAGGAACAAAAGTTATGTTACGACCTAGTCAGAAGTTTAGCAGGCTCAAACCCATACTTTTTTTTTTTTTTTTTTCTTTTAGTATACCAGTTTATTGGCATATGTTGATTGCTCCTGTTGTACAACTTCCAGTGCATCATTAGCTTTCTCACCTACCATGACATCTTTCCTCGTTTCCTGTGATACAATAATGTCACTAACCCCATTGTAAAACATTTCAAGTAATGAAGGAAACCAGATGAGAACAGCATATGTTAAAAAGAACTAATAAATGAAAAATAGTCTCATACTTCTCTGTTTAGTTCTGGAGCTTCATTTGCAGAAACAACATCAATAACTGGTGAGGTTTCAGATTTATTCCTACAATATGTCAAAACAAAAAAGGTATTAAACATGCTAACATCAAAACACAAAGTGCTTGAAATCAATAGAGATGATTACATTGCTTCTGCATCTGCAACAATGACTGGATTATCTCCTGCAGTTTCTTCCATGGTTCTGGCAATTGTTTGAATGCCATCTGCATGGGTGACAGGAGAAGCCACAACAGGTGAGGTAGATAATGTTGAGACCATTGTATGTTGTATATTGCTATCAGCAATAGGTACAACTGCTGTTGGGCTTGTTGCTACTCCTTGAACTGTGGGAGATGAGGGAGTTGCGCTACATGCAGAAGGAGCATTTGATGTCTGGGAATCAACAAATTGAGACTGCGGCTCTTGAACAGGTACCTTTTCTACTTGCTCTCTTGCCAACTAAAGGGTAGTAAGTTGATGAAAATTTATTAAACATAAGGAAAAGAGAAAAAGCATTCTAACTAATACTAAAGAAAAAACAAATAGAGATTATGGTGAATCATTTTTGTAACAGGGAAAGGAGACCTTCAATTCAGAGGGTATTGTCCAAACTGATTGCTTAGTGACTTTGTTGTAATAATACCTGTAGAAAATTCACAAACAAAATCAATAACATTTTCAACGCCAATGCCTTTCCTATATAATTCAAAGGAGACCAAATCAGTTCTCGTTACTTTCTCCCATCAGGACTAGTAAATTCCTTCCAGTCAGTTGTAGCGTCTATTCTCTGTCAAACAGTCATAGAAATGATGTAAGTGGAAATTTTATTTAAAAGAAAAGGATGCCCTAAGAAAAAACGAAAGTACAAGAGAGAGTATCCAATTCAGAATATCCTTGATGTCAAAAGCAGAATAAACAAATTTGAAGAGTCATTCAAAAAAGAGGAATAAAACCTTTACATAGAACATAAGTAAACACTGAAATGACATAAAACACCAAATGTAGTAATATAATCAACAAACTAACACTGAAAAGTCAACAGATTACATGTTTCCTGAATATCATATGAACAAACAAGTTTTACCAAAATATAAGAGCAAAAATGATACAAAATTCTATATTCCTCCATTTGTTTTTCCTCATTTGAGTAAGGTTGTCTTTTAAAATTGATCCTATTCAATATTGACTCGACAGAAATTATTTCCTGAAAAGTAAATACTATAGACTCTCACAAAGGACACAGATGTACTTGCACAAGGCAGCACCAAATAAACACACACGAAAAGAAGTCAGGAAACACATGTTACAACTCAGCCAACTTGAAATCATCACAAGCAAAATGAAATGGTTAATCAAAGAATATTAAAATAAAGAAAAACTAAAAGTACAAACATTCAGCATAAACATTTATGATTCAACCAAATCAAATAAATTGATGGCAAGAAAATCTGCAGAAAACAATTCACAGTAACACATCTTAAATCATGTACTCATGATATCAGTGTAGCCCAAGGCTGCCCCAGAAGGAAGAATTTTCTGCCAGTCATTGGAAAAGTAAAAAGCCCCCTGCCTAACTTAGCTCATCTCTTATACACTCTTGTTCCCAACTAGGAAATTCTAGCCATGAACTATCAAGAAAAGAATACAACCCTAAGATACATTATAAATGCAATGCATGTAGAAAGAAAAACTACTTCATCCTTGACTTTCAATTTTAAGGGATGCGAAAAAGGAGCATTTCCAGAAAACAGAAACTATTACTAATTTTTGCAATATTTGAAGAAACCCCAGAGTACAGTGAGGAGAAAATTGAAGATCAAATATATTAAGCAATATTTGCTCTCCTTTGAATATTTCCCTTCAAATGAATTCTCCCCTCACTATTTCTAATGCAGAAACAGAAAACCCTTATGAAATAAATTTAGTGCCAAGTTACTCCATCCGAGGCTTTTCTCGACTTCACTAAGTTCTGTTACAGAGAAATGCTCTAATTTCAGTGATACATAATCGCTGTCACAATTTAGACCTAGTTTTTAAAGCACGTTTGACAAATATTAATTGATTTAACCCATAGTAATTAGTTAAAACTCTCACCAATGACAAATTTGATATGCAGCTAGCACAGGGAAATACAAAAGGGGAAACGAAGAAACTAGATTACAGTCAAAGTGATCAACTATTTATAGCAAGGCAGTTGCAAATAAACACATTCAAATAGATATACTAACGGGAAAATATGTATTCTAAAGGTACTAATTGGTAAAGGGGAAAAGACAGTTCAAATTATTTAAGCGGAGGTTTTAAACAAAGTTACATTTTGCAACTTTGTCTATTCACTCTCTAATTACCGACAGAAATTTTCGATTTCCGCTTGAGAGCTCTTTACAGCTAATTTTTACAAAATATTTGAATGCATATGATACAAAAACTAGACAAACATGACTTCCATTGAAACCTTAAACACAGCCAATGTAAACAAAATAAAATTAAACAGATTACTAAGTTGCACAACTTTCTTGTTGACTCATGATAAATGAGGCAAAATTAACTATCACCAGAATGGCAAATGTTTATCTGTGTATGCTAGACTTCAAGAATATATTGAAACAGTCAAAAAATTATACGAATGGTTATGGTAGAATTTACTAACATTCATCTTATAAAGTAGGTCGAGCAACCTGCAAAGACCCACTGCATATCCTACCTCTCAATAGAGTAGCACAGCATGTACCTGTAAGCACCTTTCAAGCTATGGAAGTCACTCCATCATAAATGCAGGTAACATAAATGCAAAAGGATACTTTAAAATAAGTCAAAAATATAAACTGACTTCATACAACTTAATGCAAAACCATACCAATATATCAAATGACAATACCAGGATAGAAACGTACCCTTAATAACACCTAGACTCGGTATAAATGGTCTTTGAACAAGAATCACACAGGAAACAAATACAAAATAATGAACAAGTAACAAAGGATATTTTTTGAAATATCTTTATAGAACTGTGAAAACGCAACGTTAACAACAAAAGCCATTCCAAAGATATATTGACAAATCAAATTGTGGACATCTTTTTCAATGTGTAAATTGTTTTTTTTATGAAATTCTCCCTTGGTCCAGAGAGGTAAAAAGGACAAAAAAAAAATTGATCACGGGATTCCCACCCATGTCCAGTCACAGAAAGAGAGATAATCATATAGGAGGAACAATGGACTAGAAGTCATTTTGACAAAATTCTGATCCATACAAGAGAGTTTCTATTTTGAAAATTCCAGGTGAAACATGGCAGGCAAGGAAACGAAATTCTCATAGAACTAATCAGAGAAGGAAGGACTTATGGCATAAAGCCAATTGCTCTCGTAACAACATTATTTACTCTCATAACACAGATCACCATTATATAGAAAAGAAGACTTTATCACATAAATTTGTCACAAAGAACATGGTAAAGGAGTGATTGGAGCAACTGACTCATGAGCTAGGACAAACAGTTATGTTACAGTTGGTTTTAATAAACCCAGAAGGCTTAACCTACTATTTTCAGACAAATAAGACAGTTAAGATAAGGCATAAAAAATCAATTTGATGATAGCATACCGCAAGAAGAGTCCAAGAATTTAAAGTGAGCTTCTGAAGAAACTTTCGTTCACCATATTTTAGTGATCGCTCCTTTTGAAATAACAAGTGACAAGCACCAACAATACAAATCCATACAAAGAGAAAAATAATTACAGATGAAAATATGAAATGCGAAACATAAAACACACTGTTAGTTCATTAATACTGGAGATGGTAACATAACAGCCAGGTAGCAAGAAGCTAAAAGGTCAGGTAACGGTTTAAAAGAGTGACTCACCTCAATAGGCGTCATCAATTCTACAGGCTTCTCCCATGTCGATTGCCTTGTTCTTCTGTTGAAATAATATCTAAATACAACAATAATACAGTTATATTCGGTAACAGTAATAGAAACAAATATATATATATATATATATATATATATATATATATACACACACACATACATTCTGAAAAAACATGATAACAATAATATTGAAATTATAGGAAACACTAAAGGAGGAAATACATGTAGGTTGTCACTATTTTGCAACTACAAGTTACATGGGCAGAGCAGGTACCTAGAGATATCAACAATGGCATGCTCATGTATTACTATTTCAACAGTGATCAGTAAACAGAAAAAGAAATTCTTACGAGATCTATAATGTCATTGTACAGGGGCCACGAAAAGCATATGCATCGAGAAAGTGGGGATCTTTAATCAGTGAATGAATAATAAAATTCACTAGAAAAAAAATAAATTTAAAAATAAATAAATAAATAAATAAATTTCTTTCCACAACATAAAAATAAAAGTTATGAAATTTGAACCTCCAGATTAACATGAGACATAACTCCAACACAGTTTAAGTAGCAGTGAGGTTTCAGGGACATATAAAGTTGTTTCTATATCAAAGACGTGGAATGCAAATTTTTTCCATTTAGTATTAAAGAGAAGCTCAATTGCACCAGAAGATAGAAGCTTGACTTCAAACAAGCACCAATTGCAAACATACCTCCTTCCATCTGCAGAAGTATGCTCTATCCACTCTGTTGAGTTACATACAGTAGGCTTAGACTGAACAGCTGCCTGTAACAATATAAATACTAATGCTATCATAAAGATGTATTGATGGCATTTCATAAGATACAAAAGCAAATTTCTAATATCAGCAGAACTAAAAGAGACGTATATAAATAAATATCAATAAATTAAAACCTCTAGTTCAAACCATTTAGGGTAACATAGATACAGACCTCAATGGAGCTAGTAACTACTGCAGGCTGTTCACGTATATTCTGTGAGGGTGTAACAGTTGCACTACTCTGGCTTACGGATGCACCATGTTGTCCACCTACAGAACTACTTTGAGCATGCACTTGAGACATAGTCACAAACTGAGAACCCATGCTAATGGGCATTTGTGGTTGACCATATGAAGATGGAACAAACTGCAAAGAAACAATTACATGAAAATAAGTGACTGCGGATACAAATGAATCACTACATGCATGAGATCATTTATAAGGTTCTTACAGTATATGATGCAGAGAAAGGGGCTCCATGGCCAGGTAGATAGGGATTTGAAGCTTGAACATGTGGGGGATGTGATGACCCAGGAAGAATATGACCACTTTGCTGAGCACTTTGCATTGACATTACTTGTTGGGGTGGTGTAACATGGTTTGGAAGCGTTGGAACATGGCTTGGAGGCGGCAAAGAATGGGAGGGGGGTGGTGGACCGTGATTTGGAGCAGTTGGACCATGCGTCGGTGGTGGACCAGGAGGTGGTCTTGCTGGTAAAGGCTGCATAACTTGAGGAAATTGGGGTTGCTGTGTTTGAGCTGGTAATCCAGGTCCGGCATTCATTACCGGAGCACCTCCAACAGGTTGAAAGTGTTGAGGAGCTAATGGAATAAATTGTTGCGACTGTGGTGGTGGACCAACAGGACGATACTGCAGAAAGAATAAAACTGATTCTCAGCTGCTAAGTCCAGGAAAGCAGACATAAACACATTTCAACATAATTGAGAAAAGGTAAAAGTTGCATTACTTGATGTGACAAGGGCGGAACAAAACCATGAGGAGTGTCCATTGAACTAACCAATGGAGGTTGATGGGGCATCTTCCAAGATGAAGAAAACAGATTACTATAAGTAAATATAACCATAGACAGTAATATGGAATGTCAACATTATAAAAAATATAACATTTATAAACAGATATGGTTTACCCTGATGGAGTATTCATCAGTACTGAGAACAATGAAAAGCGAAAGAATGATATTCATGAAAATAATTTCTGATGTGAGTTTAACCTCTTCCACTAAAAGGTTATCAAGAATAAATTAAAGCTGCTCGAGAATATCAATCCTACCCTAATTAAGGTAGGGAAATTAACCTTGTATTCAGGTTTGAATCAAAAGGAAAATTTCCCTATTCAAATGCAATACCAACTTTGCAAAACAGAAAAGAAAACAGTTTACAAACAAGAAAAGCTTCAAAAAGTTTAGATGCAATTCTTCATTAACATACATATATAGAATAATGAAGATATCTAAAGAATAAGCTGTACTAAGGTTAAAAGAAACCCTAGTTTGGCAGGAAATGATTCTACATATAATAAAAGAAGAGATCAGGAAGAGCATATAAAGAAGTATTAGTACAAACAATCTTCTTTAGCACAATACCTGTACCCCAGGGGGATATTGAGTGTTGTTGGACATCTTGCTCTCGCAACAGGACTCTAGGATGCCTACTACAACATAAAAATGTTTCTTTAAAAGCAGCAATAATGAAAATGAAATATGTCATAATAGAGACTGAAAATTTGGGTGGAAATAATGTTATATGACGGGAAGAAAATCCAAATTATTTTCATTTGATACAACAAGTGCAAGCCTTAGTTCGAGAATTAATAATATGAGTTCTCTTGAATAGCATAAAGACAAAAACAAAATAAAACAACCAAAAGAAAACCCTGAAAGAAAAGCAGAAATTCATAACACAAACAGCATATGTAAGAGTAAGATGAATTACAATGCAGTTATGCAGCTAGCATCAATGTACACTGAACAGAATAAAAAACTTATCAAAGCTATGGTATTATAATATTCAGCCACCTTCATACATAGGTCAGACATGAAAAAAATAATATGATAGAAGTTCAATATTCTTGTTCAGCAGAGTACCAGATATCTTTTACAATAATCAGTTTTAATTTCTGCATCTGGTACATAACAAAATGAGCAATCGAATTTTATAATTAATTACCTTTTCAAAAAAGTCAAACAAATTGCTTTGTAGAGCATAAGTGATACTCCTATCATATTTGATGTAATATTGCAATCTAATATCGTAAGATATCCCCAGAGCATATACAGCATATTTTGTCAAAACTAAACAATCAGCAGGAACTTAATTTAAAAACCAGCCAGCATCATGATCATAGCACACAAATATATGCATGCATGCAATGCATTCATAATATTTTTCAAGCTAATGTTATATATGTTTGGGACTGCATGTGATTATCAAATAATCACTTGTGGAGAGGTAGAATGTCCATCTTATCCTCATTCTCATCATGAATTACAAAGTTAGCATTAGATATGGAAGTAAATTTCGAAGAGGAGAGGGATATAGTTAACATATCACTACTTCAAAAATGATTATTTAACAATTAGAAACAACCCCAAACATAACCGTTACAACTAATGGCCTAACACCAAATCAGTGTTACTTTTCCCAATTCTGCAATAAATCCATAATTGATTAAGATAATAGAATGGCTACCAAATTGGCCATGCTATATCTATAAACATATTAAATCATCGATAAATCCAAAATCAGATTGACAGTAGACATTCCATTTCCAACAAAGTAATTAGAAAATTCCTGGAGTTCATCATTTATTAAATAACAAGCCAACTTTAAGATAAGGGACATTATCAAAAATAATAATTTCACCCTAGTTCTCATTAAAATCTATGTGTTTTTAGTGGCTAAGACATATAATGTACCCAGCGTTCTTGTGCCCCTCATTTTCCCCCACAGATGTGATGGTTATTTGAAATTAGCAGTAGAAGTTAACTATTGTGTCATACTCAAACCATACAGGCAGAAATAAAACCCTAACTCAATTTTAAGACTAAATAGTAGCCTGTATTTAGGTGTGGAAAAAATAATATTTTGATACAGGACATGCAACAACACAATTGGAGCATCTAATTACTTTTTCTCCCTTAATACTTCAATATTGGATGTGTTCTTTGCAAGAGATATATTATATATATAGTTCCACATTTTGGTCCTTTATTTTCTTGTTAAACTAATTACTCATAGAAAAACTTCACATTCAAGGTTTTCCTCCTCATTCTTATACAGCAACAATGTTATAATTGATCACTGTTAACAACAATCAAATGGTTATCCTTCATTCTTGTCCGAGGCAATCAAAATCATTCAAAACATCAACCAACAATATGTTTCACTAGTTTCACGACACATACATTTCAGCACAGCACAAAACTCAAATGTGACAAGTGGAAAAGCAATTTCAATCAAAGAATCAACAAAAACACTATCACAAAATAAAACAAACAAAAAAATATATATTCTACAATCAACAATAATGCCAAAATCAATGCTTTATCCACACCAAAAAATCATACACACAACTGAAGAAACCCTAATAAAACCCTCAAAAAGCAAAAGCCCACGACTCTAATGACACAGTGATTGCAGCTCAACTGAAACAAATAACCAAACAAACTTCTGCGCAGAATAAAGGACAATGAGAAGAGAGAAAGAAATTACCGAGAAAGACAATTGATTGAAAGTAGAGATGAAGAAGAGGAGTGAAGCTCCTCAGTGAGTCACTAGAATTGCGGTTTTGTTATTTGTAAATTGTTCTCACTGTTTTACATCTTCTTATGTCTCTCTCTATATTTTCGAGAGTCTTATTACACGTATGTTTTGTAGTTTTATTATTATTTTTTTCAATTAAAATAAAAAGTATAGAATATATGAGTATGTATTTTTAATTTGTGATATGAAATGATTATACAATTAATTATTATATACTAAGGGCATAAAATTGCATCCATGGAAATAAATATATTCAATCAAAGAATAAAATTATTACAAATTTACCTAAACTAAAATTTTAAGCTAAAATTTATTGATGGTTTTTGTAATATAAAAATATTTATAAAATATTTTTAAAAATACAATATAGTATTATATTTAATAAAAATTAATGAAAAAATAAATTTTTATTTTAGAATATAAATTCATACACTAATTTATTTTAAAATTTAAATATATATTTTTTTAAAATCTTGAACCAAAATTATAAAATGATAAAAAAAAAATAATAAAATCCTACCATAAAATTATTGGTATTGGTGCAGGGGAAGAATTTTATAAGAAAATTCACTACTAAATTACAACTAAATCTGCTTTATATTTATTCGATTAAATATATTTTTATATATAAAAATATATTTTTAAATCAATTTAAATGGATTAATCAAATGTTAATAAATCTATTTACAATGATATGAAATGAATTATGTAGGAGATAGGTTGAAATCATTATCTATTTATTTTAACAACCTCATATCACCATTTTGTTACGAGTATTTTGACAACTTCGTGGCATGAGTCATTTTGACATCTTGCTCATGAGTTATTGACATCTTCTTCTCATGAATATCAAAATTTTTGTTTTGGAATGAGGCCCCAGTAGGAAGAGTAGATTGGGCTGGGTTGGGTGGGACCATTTCGGTGGTTGTTTGGGCCTGAGGAAAATAGCATGAATTAGAAACATAGGAAATTGGATATGTAATTCCAGTAGTTCAGCTCGGAGGATCAAATCAAACCAACAATTACAAATCATACAAGTCAGCTTCTGAATTTAAATACTCAATGCAAAACAAGTTAAAATAAAATGACAGTCAAACCAAACTAAACAGAATCACTTCTAAACCACACAAAAACTCCACGTGTGAGGCGTCGAAGACATGAGAATGGATTTTCCATCTCTTCGTCATGACTTGCTCTGTCCCCATCCACCAGTGACACTTTGAAGCTTCTCCATTTTTCCAGACCAATCTGTCCACCCTTTCATATTCTCCGACCATGAATTCAATTCACATTCATCTTCAACTATGGCTACACTCTTCATCACTTCTTCAAACACTTCACCAGCAGCAACTCTCAGAATCAATAACCCCAAGACCCCATTACAAGACAAGTCCGTTTTCTCATTCAACAAACACCCATTTGGTCAAAACAATGCAAGGTTTCAGCTTTTATCTTCCAGGGCAAGAAACGTCAAGTCTCCCAGGTTTTCACTTAAAGATGAGCAAGAAAGTGAACACAGTTCTAATTCGTCTTCGTCAGTCACTGTTGTGGATGGAAGGCCGAGTAGCAACAATGAGGCGAGCAGTGCTGGAAATGAAGTAGTAGAGGAGAACAGAGAAGATAAAACAGAACAGCAAGAGATGGACTGGAAATCTGATGAAGAGTTCAAGAAGTTCATGGGGAATCCTTCGATTGAAGCAGCAATCAAGCTGGAGAAGAAGATGGCTGATAGAAAACTCAAGGAGCTTGATAGAGAGAGTAGTGATAACCCAATTGTGGGGCTTTTCAACAAATTAGCTAGAGATAATTTGGCTAAAGAGAAACAAAGGTTAGAGATGGCTGAGGAGGCTTTCAAGGCTCTTGATATCAACAAGGTAATTGATTAAGTTGATCCTTTTTCCTCTTCAATAAACTATATATGTTGTTATTTGTACTTATGTAAACTATATATGTTGTTATTTGTACTTATATAAGGTAAATTGCTTTGATTTCAATAACTTGGCAGTTGAAGAGCTGTTTCGGATTTGATACATTTTTTGCAACTGATGTGAGAAGATTCGGAGATGGGGGTATTTATATTGGAAATTTGAGGAAACCTATTGATGAAGTTATTCCTAAGTTGGAGCAAAAGCTATCCGAAGCAGCTGGAAGAGAGGTTGTGGTATGGTTCATGGAGGAGAAGACAAATGACATCACCAAGCAGGTGAATGAATTGCTTGATTTCATTTGGCATATATATTGCACTCTCCTTATGTATGTTGGCTCAGAACCATATCTTGAAGCATATAGGTCTCATTTTCTACATTAGAGAATCTGTGTAGTATCAGTTCTAGTAGTTTCAGTGATGTAAATAGGCCTTGACAAATGATTCTACATTGGTCTGTGCTGGAGGTTGAGTTCCTTGAAGTCTTTATCTTTATTAATTGCAATTGTTTGATCTTTGCAGGCTTGTGTGGTGCAACCCAAAGCAGAAATGGATCTCCAGTTTGAGTCTACTAAGCTGAGCACTCCTTGGGGTTATATCAGTGCTATTGCTCTATGCGTTACAACCTTTGGAACTATAGCATTAATGAGTGGCTTCTTCCTCAAACCTGATGCTACATTTGATGACTATCTAAATGACGTTGTGCCTCTCTTTGGTGGCTTCATTTCCATCTTGGGGGTATCTGAGGTATGTTCTCTTGTGATATCAACCATCCATTGATCACTTACTATGAATAGGAATATAACAAGCCTGTATCTTTTGTGTTTGCAGATAGCCACCAGGGTTACAGCAGCTCGATATGGTGTTAAACTAAGCCCATCTTTCCTTGTTCCATCGAATTGGACAGGTTGCTTGGGAGTAATGAACAATTATGAATCACTTCTACCCAATAAGAAGGCTCTCTTTGATATTCCAGTGGCACGTACTGCCAGTGCATATCTGACTTCACTATTACTTGCTGTCGCTGCTTTCATAGCTGATGGCAGCTTCAATGGTGGAGATAATGCATTGTAAGCTCTCTATAGTGTTAGCTAATTAGCTGCCATAGTTCTGTTCTATATATGATAACTTATTCTTTAGTTTATTGTCGCAGGTATATAAGGCCACAATTCTTCTATAACAACCCCTTGCTTTCTTTCATACAATTTGTTATCGGACCATACACAGATGACCTCGGCAATGTATTACCATATGCAGTGGAAGGCGTGGGAGTTCCTTGTGATCCTCTGGCTTTCGCTGGGCTTCTAGGTGAGTTCTTTTAGCCTCTTCGCTCTATCTTCCTGTCCTCCTACAGTCCTACTGAACACCAACCACTTATCCTGAACAATTCCTTCAACTGCAGGAATGGTAGTAACTTCCCTAAACCTGTTACCTTGTGGACGACTCGAAGGAGGTCGAATTGCGCAAGCCATGTTTGGGAGAAACACAGCTACAATACTCTCATTTGCCACGTCATTTTTGCTCGGAATAGGTGGTTTAAGTGGAAGTGTGCTTTGTTTGGCATGGGGACTATTCGCAACCTTCTTCCGTGGTGGAGAAGAAATACCTACGAAAGATGAGATCACTCCATTAGGCGACAATAGGTTTGCTTGGGGTGTTGTTCTTGGCCTCATCTGTTTCCTCACACTTTTCCCTAATGGAGGAGGGACGTTCAACAGCTCCTTCTTAAGTGACCCCTTTTTCCGCGGCAACCTGTAAATGTATATAGTTACTCATATCAACTGTGTATAGTATAGGATATAGCTTGTTTACATGTAACATGACTGTTTGTCTTTAGATTATGTTCTGGAAAATTAGAATCATATGTTGCAGTTTCACTTTTCTTCAGCTGTCAATCTTATGTAGATACATATATAAATTTTAAATTCATTTTGGGAGGTAAATACAATTTAGTCATAATAATAGCAGTGAAAGGAAAAATGCATTGCACCGACGTATGAGTCTCTCTGTTATCATATCAACGCATAGAGCAAATTCGCAATTCATATCATCAAATCGTCGCCATGAAACTGAGACTCAGATCCATCGTAACAGGCGAAACCCTAAGAATCCAACTCTCTTCTCCATCCCAAACTCTCCACCAGCTTCAACAAATCGTCGCTCAAACCATCTCTCTTCCTCACTCTCCTTCTACCCTTCATTTCTCTCTCAACAGAATCGATGAACTCCAACCCTCCTCTCCTGAAGCGACCCTCCAATCCCTCGGCCTCACCTCCGGCGACCTCTTGTACTACTCTCTGCAACCCACCTTTCAAATCTCACATCAACAGACTATCAATCCACAGCCCCAAATTATCCAAAACCCAGATCCTCAAGAATCCATCAATCCAGAACCCCAAATTAACCAAACCCTTGATGACCTTCAGGATGCTAAAGATATGGATGTTGATGAGGAGGGGTTTGTCGATATGGCAACTATTAAAACACCCGAGCCTTGTTTCTCTAGGATATTGAGAGAAGAATTAGGGAATGATTTCACTGCCCAGAAGATGCTGGTCATTGCAGTTCATGCTATTCTATTGGAGTCAGGGTTTATTGGGTTCGATATGGTGTCTGGGACGACGGCGGAACGAATTCGTCTGCCTGAGCATTGGCCTTCGAGGAATTCTCCGTTTTCAGTATGGTATACTCTTCCTGAACTTGTTAATAAAAGCTCTGGTGGTTTGATTGAATGTGTTGTTATCAAGTTTCAATGTATAGGAGATTTGGTTAATGTTTATGGTTGCTTAGCTAGCAAAGATGTAGGTTTACATAAGTTGTTTTTGAGTAGTAATAAGTATGCTTCTGTTATTGCTTTGATGTTGACTGATTCGGATAAGAAAGATTTGCAAAACGAAAAAGCTGTTTTTGAGTTTTGGAAGATGGTGAAAGATAGTTTCGCATTGCCTTTATCAATTGACCTTTGTGAGAGGACTGGTTTGGAAGTTCCAGCATGTTTGATGCGTCTCCCGACAGAGCTAAAAATTACTATTCTAGAGGCCCTTCCTGCTGTCGATGTTGCCAAGATGTGTTGTGTTTGTTCTGAGATGCGATATTTGTCTTCAAATAATGATTTGTGGAAGCTAAAATATGAAGAGGAGTTAGGAATAATAAGCAACGCAGGTGTAGATGCTATGACTAATTGGAAGCAGATGTTTGTTGGAGCTTGGTTAATGAGCAAGAAAAGAAAGAGAGCCGGTCCGATACTCTTTTTTCCCTCTTGGCCAGACCCTTATCTGCCTTGGGGCGGTCGTAGCATAGTGGGTGATGACCCTGCCTATAGCATATATGAACCCGCTTTCGGACACCTTGATGGTCTGGCTCCTTTTGGTGTGCTTAATCAACCGGGTTCTAGTGATCCTACTAGTGGTCGAAGGAGGCATAACTTTTCCCCTACCTGTCAATGGAGGCTTTAGACTACTACTATTGTGACTTGAAAAGCTCATGTTGGATCAAGCTGAGTACTACATTCAAGTTGGAGGTAATGTAAATAGATGCTGCATATATGAACTATATTAATAAGGCCTTTTCACAGTCTTATGTACTTGAATGCCAAATATGTTTACCTTTTCCTTGGATATATGAACTCCAATCAATGGTTTTGTTTTGTGATTCTCTTCTCCAGATGCTTTTGGTTATGATATTTGATCTCCAGCTGTGCAATGTATGTAATTATTCTAAGTTTTTATCTCTGTCTTCACCTGAAGACTTAAGGATTGGTTTGGTTATTAATACAATTGAAATTGTTATCTTCTTATGGAGTTGTAATCTATTTCTTTCATATACATATATATATTTGAAAAAACAAAATCAGCTTTATTCAATAGAAGTTCAATTGCATTGCATATATGAACTATAACTAATATACTCAGTTTTATTACTTCTCTAAAAAAAAATAAGTTGCTAATAATCAGATACACTCAAAACGAACTAATAACCTTTATCTATCAATTAATCTAAGCCTTTTCTAGACCAAGCAGCTAAATTTATCTCTATATATATATATATATATATATTTGAATAGTTGAATTGCAGGTACCACTGAAATGTCCACGATCTTGAAAACTTCAAACTGCTACCACAAAATCCCGAGTCCTTTCCCATGTTTAAACCTGTCAAATTGCTCAGTCAAGTCAAAGAAACAGAAAAAATAGCTGCACAAAAAACTGAGAGAAGAGGTGATACTTACCATGCAAACATCTTAACATTGTTCTTTTCCATACAAAATTATACTGCTTTTCTTGTTTGCAAGCCTTTCGAGCTTTTCCTCTTGCATTGTCACCCTTTTCATACACTCTTTACCTTGATCAGATTTTCCGGCACGGATATAATTAAAAGCTCTTTTGTTTTCCTCTTCAATCTTTTCTCTTATTGCTTCCATTCTTCTTTCTAGTACTTCAACGGCCTTTTTCCGTTCCCTGAATGATTCATTCATCTTTTCGGGTTGGAACACTTTGTTGAACATATGTTTGATTCCATCCATGATGCTGCTGCTTCTCTGGTTAATAATCTGATTTTATTTTTTTTTTTAATAATTTACGTTAATATGTTAAGAGTCAAATTCTCAACTAATTTATAGATGTGAAGATTCCATTAATATGGAAAAAGATGAATAATAATGAAGTATTCAAATAGGGAAATAAAATAATTGTGGAAGAAATTTACAAAACAAAATAATTATTATATTTAATTTTTAAAAAATATTTTATATAGTTACAAAGAATATTATTATATATAAATAAAATATTACAAAATTATTTTTTAAAATTAGTATTATAAAAATTCATTTAAAAATTTCCTATAAATATAATAATGACAAGAATTTACAAGAATTAGTATTATAGATTTTTTTCCTATTTAATTTAAATTCATGGTTTATTTTTTTTCTAATAATAAATAATTAAATGAAATAATTATTTTAAAAAAGTTACAATATATTTTGTAAATTCTTGTCATTATTATATTTATAGAATTTTTTCAAATTCATGGTTTATTTTTTCCTAATAATAAATAATTAAATGAAATAATTATTTTTAAAAAAAAACTTACAATAATAAATAAAGTGATGTAAATAAAATATACACATAATTTAATCACCAATGATTTTATCAAATGGGCTAATTTGATTTTGATATCAATGTCTCGTCAGCAAAAACCCCCTGAAACCCAACCATACTATCGCCATGTCATTCTCCGTCGCGCCTCTATCACATCTCTCTTACTCCTCTCTACTGCCTCCACAACATAAACAACCACCTCACTTCGTTTCTCTCACTTCCCATCCCAAACTCCATACCTTTCCCAATCTCACTCCTCTCCAAGCTTCCAGAAGAATCCACAACTTCCCTCAGGTGATTTCTCTCTGCGTTTCGCACATTTTGTTCTTTCGCGATTACGATTTCTAATTCCTGATTTTCCACAGGGAAACGATGTTTTCGCTGAAGATTCGCGCAATTGGAGCCGCGCGATCAGTCAGGAGTTTGATGATGGGGACGATGATGACGACGATGAGGAAGATGAAGGTGAAGAAGATCGGAGCTTAGATCTCTTAGTTAGGTTTGTGGAAAACGTGTTTAGGAAGGTTTCTAAGAGAGCTAGGAAGGCTGTTCGTTCGGTTTTGCCGGCGTCGATTCCGTCTAAGCTTGTAAGCAGTGCACTCTTTTGAATGTTTTGTGCTTTGTTGTATTGATTGTTGAAGGTGAGTGTAATTGGTTGTGTTTATTAGGTCGGATTTTCTGTCAATGGAGTTCTGGTGCTGGCGTTTTTGTGGATCTTGAAGGCGTTTCTTCAGGTGAATTTTCATTAACTTAGCTTGTTCTGTGGAATTTAAGTTAGTTGAATGAGATAAATTGAAAATGGTGGATTAATTTCTTTAGTTGATTAAGAAATTTCTACGATCATTTATTAGCTACTTTGGGAGAGCATAGAGTTTTTGCGAATTGAGATTCTGATAATGGAAATCTGAAATTTTCTGGTTTAAACATAATTTTAGAATTATGGATTTTCTTATTGTTAGGTTTATTGTTTGTATTGATTTGAAATTTCTAGTTTATAGTTGGATAGTGTGATTAACTATACAAAGATATATTTTATATCTCTTCAACTTCTTGAGTACCATTATTTTAGAACCGCCATGTTGTTTGTACAGAGATATCTGGGTTTCTCTGTAAACCAAAGTAAAAGAAGGAACATGGGATAAAAGTGGAGTTCTGTGCTTATTATATATGTTTTGCCAGTGCTCCACTTGAATGAAACTCCTTTTGAATGTTTAGGTTTTACTATATTTGTTGATGTGGTTAGTACTTTATTATATATAAGTGAGGAAATCACAATCTTGGCTTGAAGTAACTTTTAAATGATCAAAGAGCCATCAGTGGCGGTAGTGTGAAAGCTAAATGAAATCAGAGCAATTTTGAAACTGCGTTTTGGTATGGAGCAGGCTATGCATTAGAAGTTTTAGTCAGTTTCAGTGTATAAAATGCATCCCTAAGTTTACTTTGTAACTTTATCTGCTTTCTATTTATGTGTTGCATATGCCAGTTCAGTGTGTAATATAACTAGAGTGCTTATTTCTAGCTAAACCAACACATCTAATTTAGTTAGTTTACTCATGACTGCTATGATTACTGTTAAAATTCTCTGTTTTACGAAGCTTGAGGCACATCATAGTGGAAAGGGGGCTATGCATAAGGCTTTTTGTAATAGGGTAACGCATTGCAGAAACACATAGAATAAGTAATAATATAATAAAATTCATTGAAGGGATATCCAAATGAGGTCATATAGGAAATACTCTTACAATTTAGTTGTTGTAGATAAATAATTGCTTGATGATATCTTTTGTTGTTACCCTTAAACCAATAATTAAAAAGAATATGCTTTTAAACTCCTAAGCTCAAAATACATTCATACATATTAAAATATTCTAACATAAACATGGTTCTTTGCGGGTTCAAAATGATCTCTTCTAAGTGACAGCATGAGTCATGTTTCTCTCCCTCGTACCTAAACTTCGGACATATTTTAGAGAGAAACATGAGCTGATTGCTTATCTATTTTCTTGTCGAAAACTCATGTTTAATATAAGTTTATCTAAAAGCTAGTTTGCTCTTCTAGGTGTTTAAAAGCTTATTATATTATTCTGATTCCTTTGTTCATGATGACTTTATTGAACCTGACTGTAGGTGATTTGCACCCTTGGAAGCGTTGTCTTTGCAAGCATATTACTCATACGCGGTGTTTGGACTGGTATAGCCTATTTACAAGAGAATCGCAATCAGAGGTTAGATGGACTAGATGATGACAGTCGCACGTGGCGTAGTGGTGCTCAGCCTGTAGCTTGATTAGTTATACTATCCCGAACAATAGTCTGGAACATGGCATGAGAGGAAAGATTGATAGCATTCAGGAATAAACAGTATTGCAGTCTACTACCGCATCAGTGATTATCACATCGGCAGGTGGATAAGCTTCCTGCCAGAATATCCGCAACATTTTTACATGGATAGCTGATTGTGGTCATGGACTAACTAATCTACTTGGAACCAATGTATCTCAATAATGGTTGTGTCCATTTTGTAATTTGCTCTATCTTAGTTACAAATCTATAATTGTTGCCAATATAAATCTCGTGATAAATACTGACTTCTGAAAGGTAAATTAGTTACAAATTTTTGCGGCTTTGTTATGAAAGTATCATTTGAAAAGTCGTCGGACAAAGTTTTTGAGAGTCTAACTTATCATTTGAAAAGGATGGTGAAACACGAATTATAAAAACGCAAAATAACAAACTTTCTTTAAACCGAAACAAGGATAGCATGGAACATAGTCTAAGCATACAACAAGGCGGTGATGTCAAACAAACAAAGCAACAGGAACAACCCAATTAAGATAACAAAAGATAGATGATCATCAGCAGAAGAACACGCTACTTTATTGGTAATCTTCACCGTCGTCGTCCTCACCCTCTCCAGACTCAGCACCAACTTCCTCGTAGTCCTTCTCCAGAGCAGCAAGATCCTCACGAGCCTCGGAGAACTCTCCTTCCTCCATACCCTCACCAACATACCAGTGAACAAAAGCACGCTTGGCGTACATCAAATCGAACTTGTGGTCAATGCGAGAGAACACCTCAGCAACACTGGTGGAGTTGGAAATCATGCAAACAGCCCTCTGCACCTTGGCTAGATCACCACCAGGAACCACGGTGGGTGGCTGGTAGTTGATACCGCACTTGAATCCAGTTGGGCACCAGTCCACAAACTGAATGGTGCGCTTGGTCTTGATCGTGGCGACAGCAGCATTCACATCCTTGGGGACAACATCACCACGGTACATGAGGCAGCAAGCCATGTACTTTCCGTGGCGAGGATCACACTTAGCCATCATAGACGAGGGCTCAAAAGCACTGTTGGTGATTTCAGCAACGGAGAGTTGCTCATGATAGGCCTTCTCGGCTGAGATGACTGGTGCATAAGAGGAAAGCATGAAGTGGATTCTTGGGTATGGGACCAAGTTGGTCTGAAATTCAGTCACATCCACATTCAAAGCACCATCGAACCTCAGAGAAGCAGTCAACGAAGAGATAACCTGAACATCACAACCCAAAACAAATTAGCCATTCAATTCACCATCAAAGAACCACCCATAACGAACTGGACCAAGCACACACCTGAGAGACAAGCCTGTTAAGGTTGGTGTAGGTGGGGCGTTCGATGTCGAGAGAGCGCCTGCAAATGTCATAAATGGCTTCGTTGTCAAGAAGAACAGCCACATCAGTGTGCTCCAACAGGGAGTGGGTGGAGAGGACACTGTTGTAAGGCTCAACAACAGATGTGGACACCTGAGGAGATGGGTAGACAGTGAACCCAAGCTTAGACTTCTTTCCATAGTCAACCGACAGCCTCTCCAACAGAAGGGAACCAAGACCAGATCCGGTACCACCACCAACAGCGTTGAAGACAAGGAATCCTTGTAGACCAGTGCAGTTGTCTGCCAGCTTCCTGATGCGGTCCAAGCAGAGGTCAACAATTTCCTTACCAACTGAACAATGAAATCATCAAACACAGTAAAATAAATAAATAAATTTAAAAAAAAAAATAAAAAAAAACCCTCCATCCCTGCTTCCAATTAGAAATAAAATCAGGGTCACAAAAAGTAATTACTTGTATAGTGGCCACGGGCAAAGTTGTTGGCAGCATCTTCTTTTCCGCTGATCAGTTGCTCAGGGTGGAACAGCTGGCGGTATTGGCCGGTCCTCACCTCATCGATGACTGTGGGCTCGAGATCCACGAAGACAGCGCGGGGGACGTGCTTCCCTGCACCAGTTTCACTGAAAAAGGTGTTGAAGGCGTCGTCTCCTCCTCCGACTGTCTTGTCACTTGGCATTTGCCCATCAGGCTGTTCGAATACATATTGATAATAAGAATTAGCATAAAACCAAACACCAAGCGCAAAATATAATCTGTAAATGTACGTAAAACACATGTTGTATATTGCAAATAAGATAAATCACTTTTCTGAAGACAAGATCAACTCTATCTTTGTCAGATCTGATTGAAAAATGAGTAGATCTGACATTCTAAACCAACACTAAACCAGAAATTTTCCCTACAACACCGTTCTAAGTTAGATCTAAATCAACATAAACGTCCTAGCTCGAATAGGCTTGTAATCATATATACGCAGCAAAATAAGAACAAATCTGACTATTCGAAACCACACGATCACTATATCCAGCAGTATACACTCAAATCCACATCATATTTATTCAGATCGAGCCAAAAATTACACAGATCTGGAAAAATCAAATCGAAAAGTACCTGGATACCGTGCTCGAGGCAGTAGAGCTCCCAGCAGGCATTTCCGACCTGGATACCGGCCTGACCAATGTGGATCGAAATGCACTCTCTCATTTTCGCCGATTAAAACAGGAAAAAGGCAGGAATCAAAGGAGAAATGAAGAGGAAATCTCAGAAACGGATCCGAAGGCGTTTATCAAGACGCCTTCTTTTGATAGTTTCGGAGATATGGATGCGGAGGAGAGCCAATCCATTTGAGGATATATATAGCAGGTAGGTTACAGAATGGCTTAACTCAACGTTGGTTAAAGGACGGCAATTTTCGCTGACGTGGCTTATTTTTATTGGATCTAACTTAACCATGGTTTGTTATTGTTCTTTGGTTTCTCCTTTTTCAAAATTTTAAATTTTTACCGCTTTCTGTAGCGGCTGTGCTGACCGTTGCTCTGTTAGAATTTCTACTATTTATTACCCATTTTCGAACGGTACAATTATCCTTTAATTAAACTTTTGGGTTATTTTTATAATAAAAAAAAAAATACTACCTCCCTCCATCCCATTTTAGTTGACACATTAGGGTTTTAGACACTATTTATCGACTGATCTTATTTTACATATTGTGATTTAGGTATATCAAAAAATATAGTCAAGCGAGATATTGTTTTATTTGTTGTAATGTCTATTTTTCAAATATAAAATTACCATAATTTTTAGTCATATATAATTAAATATATTTACCGTTAAAATGATATCTCGACAAATGTGCAAAAATGAAATGTTACAAGATTTATGGAACGGAGGGAGTAATAATTTGAGCAGTTAATTTTACTGAATTTTGCTCCACTTTTAATATCACAACAGTACAACCCAAAATTTTAAAATACTTGAATGGAGGTGGATATTATCCGTGACTAGGGGTGGGAATATGCCAGGTCAGGCCAGGCTTTAGGTTAAATAGGCCCGGCCTGTATTCTAATACTCTGGCCTGAGCCTGACCTACAAGCCTATGATAGGCTTGTATTATAGGCCCGGCCTGATCTGCTTAAAAGCCTGTTTAAAAGCTTATAAATAACTAGTTATATTTATAAATAAAGTTTAGGCTTTATATTTATAAATAAAATATTAGATTTTAAACTTATAAACAAACATGTCAATATATTTATAAATAAAATTACATATAAATAATATATGGGCCGGCCTATTAAGTTATGAAGGTTTTTATCATAGCTTGAGCCTAGGCTATTTAATTAAATAGGCTTTTGAAAAAGTTTGAATCTAGCCTATTTATTAAATAGGTTAGGTCAGGCTAGGCCTTATATAGGCCAGGCTGTAGGCCTCTGAAAGGCCGTCTGGCCTATTCCCACCCCTATCCGTGACAGATGAAAGAGACGATTGGGTTTATTTTTTCATTATGAAAATTATTTATCCTATATTTTTTCTATCGCTATCTCTAATATATATCAATCCAAATGTCATTTTGGTATAAAAATATATATATTTTTTATAAAATATTTTTAAAAAAAAATTCACCTCCAATCAAACAAATATCAAAATAACATATTTGAATTTTTTATAATTTATAAAAGTTATACTTTAAACTATATTTAAATAAATTTTTATTAGTAACTAATAAAAATAAATTACTATTATTATGTATATATTGGATTCTATAATTATTAACCTCAAATCCAAATTATAAATATAAATATATAACTAACATTATTTTTTTAAAAAAAAATGTATAATTCACCAAATTAAATAAAATTAATATTTTAAATTTTAAATGTCAATTTATAATTTAAAAAAATTATAAAGTAAGATTGTATATTCCATAATACTTTTTCTACATGCCAAACATGGTCACCAATTTACATGCTAAATGCCAAAATTTTGAAATTCAAATATGTGGAATAGAATGTGGGCGGAATAAATTTTAAGATTAAAATAAAAAAATGGGTGTTTGGGTTGGAGATAGTCTAACCTTCTACTAAATATGAACTCTATTAATAGAGTTAATTTGGTTAATTGCTTATAATTAGGAGTAATTGATTTATTGTAATTAGTCCGTGATTAGCTTATAGTTAGCTAGTATTAGTTGAAGATTAGTTGATAATTAGCTAAGAATTAGTCAAAAATAACTTGAAATTAGCGGCTAATTAAATATAGATTGTCATATACTCCTGTATGAATAGGTTGTAATCATTCAAATAGATTACATTCAGAAATATCAAACACAAAAATTTGTCATGTTATCAGAGCATAGTTTGTGAGAAAAGTTTTTTTTTTCTTTTTATTTTTAATTATAGTTGAACTTTTGGTATATTGGTTAAGTTCTTTATGGGGTGTCCATTCACTTCCAAGAGAGATTTGTGATTATTTTTATTTTTTTATTTTTTTTAAGAATCTTGATTTTATTCTTCCTAAATACAATAATGTCTAAAACAGAGAATAATAACATTTTGCAATTTAATGGGAAAAATAATTTCACATGAGAATTTCAAATTAAGATGTATATTAAAGTGAAAGAGTTATGGGGTCATATATACGTTACAAACAAACCTCGTACTAAATCTGACTTATTCTCTGTGTTTCAAAATTTTATCGCTCTCATTTGAACATGATTTTCCACATGTATTACAATTTTACGCTCTGATTTGGGGAGTGGAGGGAATATATGTCCCATCAATTTCAAAATTACCTACATCAAAAGGGTATAATTTCTCAAAAATATTGCTCCTACACCCCACAACAAAATGGGTGGCAGAACGTAAGAATCGTCATTTATCGGATGTTGTTTGTACTTTATTCATTGAATCATCTGCACCATCTAAATTTTAGGATGAAGCCTTGTATACTTGTTTACTTGATTAATCGCATATCAATGAAGATATTATATTGTGACTCCCTATCACCGTTTATATGGCAGTTATCTAGAGTATCTGTCTCTCAATACTTTCGGGTGTATATGTTTTGTTCATCTTCCACCCACTAAACATCGCAAACTTTCACCTCAATCAGTTTGATGTGTTTTTATGAGGCATAACACAAATCATATGGTTTTTTTTTTCAATGTGTATTAGTATCAGTTAGTATGAAGTGAGAAAACTTGTTGATGTATATGAAAATATAGTTGTATAAAAATGTTGTAGGTTATATGAATTACAACAGCCATATGATAAAAATAATCTTATTTCACGTTAGTTATATTATTACTAGAGACAGAGATATCATTTCAAAAATTTATTCATATAATTTTTTTTATTAAATAAAAGCAAAATTATCATTTCAATTATTTACATTTTCTTATTTGAAAAATAATAATCAACCGAACTTCAAATCTTCAATCTCTAATTGTCTTTTCACTACACACAGATATTTAAGTATAATTATCAATGCAACACATAAGTCAAGAGAGATAACTACACTGAGCTTCATTTTGTTTTATATTAATAATAATAATATTAATATGTTATAATAATTGTTTATAGATATATGTGCATACATAATTGAATTGAAGATATGGAGGATGTGCGTTGGAGATGGCCTAACCGATTGCCGATATGGGGATTTTGTAAAAAAAAAAACCCAAATAAAATGGACATAAAATTTTGATAAAAATTCAATAAAAATAATTAGGAAAAATTGTTACTAATGAATATAGTAAATGATTTTTAGGGTGGAAGCGCTTTTCCAAAAGCAACAGCTCAAATTATTATTATTATTCTTTTAAATTAACCGTTATATTTTTCTCAAAACATGTAAAATAAAAAAAGTTTTTATGATAATTATAAACATACAAAAATTTTCAATAATTTATTAAACACCGGGCCTAGTTTGTTTGGTGGGTTAGGATAGAATTGGATAAAAAAATTGACCCATTACCATGTTTGGTGCACACGAGTTTACTTAACTTTATAGGCTTCACTTAAATTTATCATACTCTAATGGGTTAAATATAACCCTTCAATTTTGTGGGTTAAAATTAACCCACCATCTCTCATCTCTTTCATTTTTATTTCTTTCTCATTTTACTATCTCTTATCTTTTATACTTTTATTCATATTTCATCTATTTATTATTATTATTTTTTCTTTTTTACTATGTATCTTTCACTTCAATTTTAATTTTTTTTTATTTTTTAATTTCTATCTTATTTTACCACATTTTTTACTTCCTCAATATTTTTATTAAGTTTTTTTAATTTTTGTCCCTAAATAATAATACTCATATAAGAATATTGATACACAATAGATATTGATGAGAACACTCGTAACAATATCAAATATATTTATAAAGTGAAAATGGGTTAAAATAACGTATAGCAGTTTCAACAACCGGTGTGTTAAAATCAACTGTAAATAAATATCAAAATCAATTGTTATCATACCAATTGAAAAAAAAATTATTATCACTTGAATTAAAAATCAATGATAAAAAATAAAAGATTTTATCATGATCTAATATAAATATAGCAGCCGGTGTGTAATCGATTTAAAAGGGGATGCATACATGCACCAACCATAATGACTATCTGGATAAGTTAATTTTGATTTGCACCATGCCCATGGCTTTGTGAAATAAAGACAATTTAGCATATTGTTTTCAGTTTCTTTAACTTTTAATAATTGGTGTCCTTTAGGTAAAGAAGAAAACTGTGATATGAATTTGAAAAGATGCAAGCGAGTGAGGAAGGGAGAGACTTACATAAGTGAGTGGTCGTATCGAATAATTAAATAGGAGAATGCGGAAAAGGGAATCATGTGTAGCTAGAAGAAGATTTTCTTTTCAAAATGCAAGGCATCATGGATCGTTGGATTTGCAAGAAAATAGAGGAGAAATATCAATCTCACATAGGTGAAAGAGAGCGTGATGGAGGAATCAGGATTATAGGATAGATATTTGATTAAAAATATAAAACTCTAAATAGACTAAATATTGACAATGAGAATTGAGGAAAATAAAAGATATAAGAGTTATTTTAATAAGAGATATGGAAAGGGTAAAGAAGAGGAAGAGAAATGGTTGAATAAGAGGGAGAGAAATGATCGGGAATGAAATAACAAAGCACAATAATGAAAGTAATTGAGTAACACTTGTAACTGTGGGATTTGAGAAGATATAAAATTAAGTGGTTGAAGTTGACCTCAAAAATGAGAACATAGAATTGTGGTAAGATTGTTGTTTTAGGAGGAGATTTTAGACAGATTTTACCTGCCATATAAAAGGTAATTGAAGCCAAGTGGTAAATGCAATGATAAATTCTTATTTTGTATAAGAGTACTACATGATTTTGATACTGAAGAATAATATGAGACTCCAATCAATATCATCGTCCATAGAGTCCTCTGCTCTTAAAAACTTTATAGACTAGATTTTAAGCGCCGGTGATGGTACTATAAGAGAAAAAAAAAGAATCTTCAAATTTGATATATCTAAAGATTTGTTAACAGAAGAATCTTCTGCTCGATTTTGTAGTAGAAGCAATATATCATTCGTTCCATTGGTATATTAATGATCCTACATACTTGCAGGAGCATGCTATACTAACTCTGATGTTAGATTTGGTGGAAGAGGTAAACAATTACATTGTTAGGATGCCTTGAATCATAAGAAATCCTAAATTACTTGATTCACTAGGAATCCTTTTTTGGAAGGAATTTCTATTTTGGTTTTTTGGATCTATTTCCTATTTGCTAGTTTTCCTAATTTGAGAAGATTTGTTTTTCCCAATTGTTATGGTTTACTTTTCCTTATTGGAAAGAAACTATTAGGAAAGTGGGTTTTGCGATCACTATAAATAGAGGCGTCTCACAAAGAAGAAAGCATCCAGTTCTAAAGAGAATTTCACATTGTGAGTGTGGGAAACACATTCGAGAGTTAGGGGTTTTAGTTTAGGTGCATTGGGTTGTGAGATTTGAGTGTAGCCTCTTGTGGCTATTTTGTGTGATATCTTGTAATCCCTTTGATCATTATAGTGGATTGTTATTCTCTTCCTTCGTGGAGTAGGCACATTGCCGAACCACGTTAAATCTCTTGTGTCTCTTTCTACTTTCCATACTTTGTTGTTCTGTTTCTACTCTGGTTGGTGCTATTCTGTCTCCTCTATTCCTAACAAACTGGTATCAGAGCCTGGTTGGGTTTAGTCATGGCATCAACATCATCAACAAAGTTTGATATCGAGAAGTTCGATCGAAACATGAGTTTCGCTATGTGGAAAGTCAAGATGAAAGCAATTCTAACACATCATGGATTGCAGAAGGCGCTTTTGAAGAAAGAAGAATTTTTCAAATCGTGGGATGAAGAGAAGATGGTGGAGATAGATGAGAGAGCATTATCCATGATCCAATTGTGTTTGTCTAATGAGGTTCTGAGAGAGGTTATCGATCAGAATACTGCAAAAGGATTATGGGATAGATTGGAGGCTCTATATATCACAAAGAATCTCACTACAAAATTGATCGCCAAGCATCGTTTACACCCTGTCGATGGCAGAAGGTACGTCCATCAAGTCTCATATTGATGAATTCTCTTCTATTGTAATGGATCTATCTAACATGGACATCAAGTATGAAGATGAAGATCAAGCCCTCATGTTACTTCATTCTCTACCTCCTTCTTTCAAGAACTTTAGAGAGACGTTGATCTATAGTAATACTTCTCTAAAGTTGGAAGACGTCAAATCGGCACTTTATTCGAAGGAGTTATTTGATAACCAGATGTCCAAAAACCGAGCAGATCATCCTGCTGAAGGTTTAATGGTTAGAGGAAGACCCGAATCTAGAGAATCTGGTAAAAATCGCTCTAGATCAAAATCAAAGTCCAAGTATGTGGTTTGCCATTATTGTAAGAAGAAAGGACACATCAAAAAGGATTGTTGAACTCTTCAGAAAAGAATAAAGAAAATAGTCAACAATCAGAGAAACCTCCAGAAGCCAGTGTTGTGCAAGATAAGGATGAAGACTGTGATGTCTACACAGTCATTGATGATAATACTAGATCTGATCAAGGGTGGATTCTTGATTCTGCGTGCTCATTCCATATCTGCCGGCAAAGAGAATGGTTTACTTCTTTCGAGGAATCCGAAAGAAGTGTTGTGTTAATGGGCAACGACCAACCTTGTAAAGTTTCTGGTATTGGTTCTGTGAAGATTAGGATGCATGACGGCGTGATTCGAACATTGGTAGACGTTCGGTATGTTCCTGATATTAAGAAAAACCTTATCTCATTATCTGCTTTAGATGATACTGGTTGCAAATTCACTGGTGAAGGTGGAGTTCTGAAGGTTAGTAAAGGTGTGCTGGTAGTTATGAAGGCGAAGAAATTTGGTAGGCTGTATTATCTGATGGGGTCTACTGTTATGGGTTCCGCCTCTGTTTCTTCTACAAACGAAACAGATACTACGAAGTTGTGGCATATGAGACTTGGACATATGAGTTAGAAAGGCATGGCAATGCTGAGTAAGAGGGGTCTTTTGGGTGATCGGAATATATCCAATTTGGAGTTTTGTGAGCATTGTGTCTTCGGCAAACACAAACGAGTCAGCTTCAGCACTGGAATACACAAAACTAAAGGTACGTTGGATTATATTCACTCTGATCTTTGGGGACCATCACGTGTTGCATCAAAAGGTGGTTCAAGTTACATGATGACATTGACTGATGATTTTTCAAGAAAACTCTGGGTCTATTTCTTGAAGAATAAGTCTGAAGCTTTTGAGACCTTCAGAGATTGGAAGGCATTAGTTGAAAAGCAGACTGGAAAGAAAGTTAAGCGCTTGAGAACTGATAATGGGTTGGAGTTCTGTAGTGGGGAATTTAATTCATTCTGCAAAAAAGAGGGCATAGTGAGACATCTCACAGTTAGTGGGACACCCCAACAGAATGGCGTAGCCGAAAGCATGAATAGAACCCTTTTGGAAAAGGTTCGTTGTCTGCTGAGTAATTCTGGATTGACGCAAGATTTTTGGGCAGAGGCTGCAGCGACAGCTTGTTACTTGGTGAATCGTTCTCCATCCGCGTCAATTGAGTGTAAGACTCCTCAAGAGGTATGGTCTGGTAAACCTGCTAATTATTCTGAATTACGGATATTTGGATGTCCTGTCTATGTTCATTCGAATAATGGAAAGTTAGAACCTAGGTCAAAGAAGGGCATATTTTTGGGTTATCCGAATGGTGTGAAGGGATACAGAGTTTGGCTTACTGATCCAAAGACACAAAAATCCATAATTAGCAGAAATTGCATCTTTGATGAGAATACCATGCTTCATCCAAATAAGGAAAGTGTTAGTTCTGATACTAAGGTGGAGAGTTCTGAGAAGGAGAACAAAAAGATGCAAGGTATTAGGGTGGAGTCTCCATCCGAAAATCATGAAAAGCCAAATGAGATAGAGACTGAAATCATTGCCAGAGGAAGGCCCTTAAGAGAGAGAGACGAATGCCTTCGAGATTTGATGATTATGTTACCATAGCTTGTGTCGCTGCACAAGAAATCGAAGGATCTGATGACCCAGTCACATATAGTGAAGCCGTCTCGAGTGATGATTCTGGTAAGTGGTTGGTGGCTATGCAAGAAGAGGTGGAGTCTCTTCATAAAAATAAAACTTGGGAACTAGTAAAGCCTCCTATTGAAAAGAAGATCGTTGGATGTAGATGGGTCTACAAGAAAAAGGAAGGCATACCTGGGGTCGAGAAAGCAAGATACAAGGCACGTTTGGTTGCAAAGGGCCATAGTCAGGTGCAAGGTATTGATTTCAACGATGTTTTTTCACCTGTTGTTAAACATAGCTCTATTCGTGTTTCGCTTGGTTTAGTTGCTATTCATGATCTCGAGTTAGAGCAACTAGATGTGAAGACTGCGTTTTTACATGGTGAACTTGAAGAGACCATATACATGTCTCAACCAGAAGGTTTTGAAGTTGAAGGAAAAGAAGACCATGTTTGTCTACTCAAGAAGTCATTATATGGCTTAAAGCAGTCACCTCGACAATGGTACAAGAAGTTCCACTCGTTTATGATGGTGCATAGTTTCACAAGGAGTCATTCTGATAGTTGTGTGTACTTCAAAAAGTTATCTGATGATTCATATATCTATCTACTCTTATATGTCGATGACATGTTAATTGCTGCCAAGAATAAGTCTGAGATCAACAATTTGAAGAATCAGTTGAATGGTGAGTTTGAGATGAAAGATCTAGGAGGAGCAAAGAAAATTTTAGGAATGGAGATTAAGAGAGATAGAGCTGCCGGTAAAATTTACTTAACTCAAAGAAGCTTCATAGAGAAAGTTGCTGAGCGTTTTGGGATGAAAGACGCAAAACCGGTAAGTACTCCATTAGCTTCTCATTTTAAACTTTCTGCTGATTTGTCACCAAAAACTGATGAGGACATAGAATATATGTCACAAGTTCCCTACTCTAATGCTGTTGGTAGTATCATGTATGCAATGGTGTGTACTCGTCCCGATATCGCACATGCTGTTAGTTTAGTTAGCCGTTACATGGCTAATCCTGGAAAACAACATTGGTAAGCTGTGAAGTGGATATTGAGATATTTGAAGGGTACTACTCATGTTTGCTTGGAGTTTGGTAAAGACAAAGGGAATGTTGTTGGTTACGTTGATTCGGACTATGCCGGTGATCTTGACAAAAGAAGATCGATTACTGGATATGTCTTTACTCTTGGAGGTTGTGCAATTAGTTGAAAGGCTACTTTACAAGCGACTGTTGCTTTGTCAACAACAGAGGCCGAGTATATGGCCATGGTTGAGGCTGTAAAGGAAGCAATTTGGTTGAGAGGATTGGTTGGTGAACTCAGCGAAGATTTGAAGGTGACGGAAGTCCATTGTGACAGTCAGAGTGCGATTCATCTAGCAAAGGATCAAATGTTCCATGAACGCACTAAGCACATAGACGTCAAGTACCACTTTGTTCGAGATGTGATTTCTGAAGGTAATATTACGGTTCAGAAAATTGGTACTGAAAATAATCCTGCTGATATGATGACCAAGTCCTTATCTACAATCAAGTTTAAGCATTGTTTGAGCTTGATTGGAATTTGTGATCGTTAAGATTCCCTTACGGGATACAAGGAAGAGGAAGACAATTCGAAGTGTATTTATGGGTCAAGGTGAAGATATAATTGATAGTGATCAAAGAAAGAAGATTCAGAAAAGTTGAGGTGATTCAAGTCAAGGTGGAGATTTGTTAGGATGCCTTGAATCATAAGAAATCCTAAATTACTTGATTCACTAGGAATCCTTTTTTGGAAGGAATTTCAATTTTGGTTTTTTGGATCTATTTCCTATTTGCTAGTTTTCCTAATTTGAGAAGATTTGTTTTTCCCAATTGTTATGGTTTACTTTTCCTTATTGGAAAGAAACTATTAGGAAAGTGGGTTTTGCGATCACTATAAATAGAGGCGTCTCACAAAGAAGAAAGCATCCAGTTCTAAAGAGAATTTCACATTGTGAGTATGGGAAACACATTCGAGAGTTAGGGGTTTTAGTTTAGGTGCCTTGGGTTGTGAGATTTGAGTGTAGCCTCTTGTGGCTATTTTGTGTGATATCTTGTAATCCCTTTGATCATTATAGTGGATTGTTATTCTCTTCCTTCGTGGAGTAGGCACATTGCCGAACCACGTTAAATCTCTTGTGTCTCTTTCTACTTTCCATACTTTGTTGTTCTGTTTCTACTCTGGTTGGTGTTATTCTGTCTCCTCTATTCCTAACATACATGATATCGATAAATGTAAGTGATGAAAGGATTTACCATAGTTCAGATTTGGTGCGCCAATTGTATACGACGATCAATATATTTACTAACCTCTACACTCTAAAATTGTTAAATAACATTAACTGCTTGGCTTTACTACTTCATGAACTCAAAGTTGGTATAACAGTGATGCTATTACGAAGAATTGATCACGCGGTAGGATTATGCAATGTACAAGTAGGGGTGGGCATAGTCCGGGTCGGTCCGGTTTTGAGCAAAACCGGACCGAAACCGAATTACTTGGTTTTTCGATACTTAAGACCGAACCGAACCAAATAGATTAGTGAAACCGACCGGTTTGGTTTTAGTCGGTTCGGTTTTATTCGGTTTGGGCTTTCTTATTGGGCCTAATAATTTGTAATTTATTTTTAAGTAAGTGATATTCCATTTAATTCAAAATAGATTTATAATACATGTATGAAATCAAATATCATTTAAAATCTAATTTATTTGTGAATAATGAAGTAATAACTAGGTTTGAAACCAAGCATCTAACATTCAAATAAAACAACCTATGTGATCACCAAAAATACCAAGTGTACAACACACATTACATAATTTGAATGAATAAGAAATATAACTTTTAGATATAGCAATAATGGTATATATAGATGCATGAAAAGGACATCAAATTATTTTCGTACAAAATTGGAACAAAACAAAGGTTGAAAAAATAAGAAAATAATATAAAGAAAACATTATATATTTTTGAAACACATGAAATTTAGTGTAGATATGTTTAGATTTAGTATTATAATTAATTTAAATCGGTTTTTTGGGTCGGTTCGGTTTTTGGAGATTAAAACCGAACCGAAACCAAATGGCTCGATTTTTATTTTATTAAAATCGGATCGACCCAAATAAGACTAAAAACCGATTAATTTGATTCGGTTCGATTCGGGTCGGTCCGGTTTGGTCAAAAACCGAAAACCGCGCCCACCCCTATGTACAAGGTTGGTTATTGCAAGGTTAGGAATAAGAGTCTTGGAAGCTAATGTGATTCAAGGTCTAACTGTTGGGCAGAATATGCTGATACTGTAACTTACATTGACGTCATGAGATTCGATATTACCGTTCAAATTTAAAAGGAGACAATTCCCTATCTCAGTATGATTTGCAATAACCATAACACAAGAGTTAGGAACAATCTCTAAACAGTGTAGGCTTCTATCTCAAAAGACGTGTTTTCAAGCACAATCAATTATATGTCGCTTATCCCGAGTAACTAATCTTAAAAGTCTAAAAATACTTATTTTAAATGAGCATAGTGTATTACTAAAAACCATAACCAAATTTGTATCTAAAGAAGTCTTCTCGAACACTTGATAAAGGTACGAACTGAATACTGTCCGATACAAAATTCATGTAATTTATCTGATAAGTTAAGTAATTACATTTTATTTTCTCAGAGCAATAAAATTGCAAATACTAATATTGTATTGATTTTAATGAAGGGTATTTCACCGCGAGTTGCACCGAAAGAATTAAGAATAAGTGAGATTCATAATAAGTTCACTTAATTTTGCATGATTTGATCTTAATAACACAAATGAATAAGAGTGGAAAGAGATTCATATTTAATTAGATCTGTTTAGTCTTTTTTTTCATCTCTTGGATTTCATTTACTTTTATTGTTTTCTATTTTATTGTCGGTTGATCGGGATATCATGTGATATATTAATCGTTTTGCGAGAGACTTTACATTTGATTATTTGTTATTTGCTAGAATTTTCAAAAATACATAATACCCGTGTGTACCGCACGGGTCCAAAATTCTAGTATATATTGAAAATATAATAAAATATAGTATGAATGGATTGGATGAATAATAGGGAGATATAGGGATAAAATTTGAAAAAAATAGAATACAATTGAACATTTATATTAATTTTTTAAAAAATATAAAATTATTTAAAATAGGTTAATTTAATTATTTTTACTTTTAACTTTTAACTTCAATCCTATCCGGTGTAACCCAAACACAACATTACTTAATAATTTATCTAATCCGAACCAAATCCAATCCCATCATTTAAAATTATTCAATCCGATCCAATCCTATCCGGTGTAACCCAAACACAACATTACTTTATAATTTATCTAATCCGAACCTAATCCAATCCCATCATTTAAAATTATTCAATCCGATCCAATCTGATCCGGTGAACCAAACTAGGCCCAAGGGTGTTGAAGTAATTCGCTTCCAGTGGTTCAATATAATTCATTTTTAAATTTAAACATTCATAAGTAGGTGAAGAAAGGATAGCTACCTCCCAGCTAAGCCAGATATGAAGATGTGAAATAGCAACCGTTACTGGCCCGCGCAAGCGTAAAAATTTAAAAATTCAAAACAGGCTTAACAAAACGACAATAACAAACCACGGTTAAGTAAACACCAATAAAATCGAGCCACATCATCTACGATTGCCGTCCGTTAACCAACCATAGAGTTAAGCCACACTGTGACCTAGTTGCTATAAATATCCTCATTTGTTCGATGTCGCCGAATCCGTATCTCAAAACTTATCAAACAGAAGGCGTCTTGATAAACGCCTTCGTTTACATTGTTGAGATTTCTTCAATTTTCTGTTGATTCGTGTCTTTTTCTGTTTTAATCGGCGAAAATGAGAGAGTGCATTTCAATTCACATCGGTCAGGCCGGTATTCAGGTCGGAAATGCCTGCTGGGAGCTCTACTGCCTCGAGCATGGAATCCAGGTACATTTCGATTTGATTTGTCTAGATCTGTGAAATTTTATGCTAGATCTAAATAGTATGATGTTGATTTGAGTGTATGTTGTTGGATCTGGTTACTATACGGTGTTGGTTAGTCGGCTCTGTTGCTTTTTCCTGCATTTTATATTTAACAAGCTTGTTGGAGTTAGCATGTTTAGATCTGACTTAGAGTTGTCCATCTTGTAGGATGCAGAGCAAATACCTAGTTCTTTTTTGTTTTTGAATGCTAGATCTATGCAGTTCTCTATCAGATCCGGCGAATATAGTATTAGTTCGCTAGTGTTGGTCTAGTACTAAGTTACGAATTATGATTTATCTGCTGTTTATTACATACGTGAAGATATTAAGTCTTGTGTTTCGTACTGATTGTTGATCTGTATTGGAATAGCCTGATGGGCAAATGCCAAGTGACAAGACAGTCGGAGGAGGAGACGATGCCTTCAACACCTTTTTCAGTGAAACTGGTGCAGGGAAGCACGTTCCTCGTGCCGTCTTTGTAGATCTCGAGCCCACAGTCATCGATGAGGTGAGGACCGGCAAATACCGCCAGCTGTTCCACCCTGAGCAACTGATCAGCGGAAAAGAAGATGCTGCCAACAATTTTGCCCGTGGCCACTATACCAGTAATTACCTTTTGCGACCCTGATTTTATTTCTATTGGAAGTAGGGATGGATTATTTTCTGACTGTGTTTGATGATTTCATTGTTCAGTTGGTAAGGAAATTGTTGACCTCTGCTTGGACCGCATCAGGAAGCTGGCAGACAACTGCACTGGTCTACAGGGATTCCTTGTCTTCAACGCCGTTGGTGGTGGTACCGGATCTGGTCTTGGTTCCCTTCTCTTGGAGAGGCTGTCGGTTGACTATGGAAAGAAGTCTAAGCTTGGGTTCACTGTCTACCCATCTCCTCAGGTGTCCACATCTGTTGTTGAGCCTTACAACAGTGTCCTCTCCACCCACTCCCTCTTGGAGCACACCGATGTGGCTGTTCTTCTTGACAACGAAGCCATTTATGACATTTGCAGGCGCTCTCTCGACATTGAACGACCCACCTACACCAACCTTAACAGGCTTGTCTCTCAGGTGCGTGATATATCGCACTGGGTTTTTTGTTGTATTTATTATTGGTTGTGTACCTTTGAATTGAATCGCTGACTACTTTGGTCTTGTGTTGTTTAGGTTATCTCTTCCTTGACTGCGTCTCTGAGGTTCGACGGTGCTTTGAATGTGGATGTGACTGAATTCCAGACCAACTTGGTCCCATACCCAAGAATCCACTTCATGCTTTCCTCTTATGCACCAGTCATCTCAGCCGAGAAGGCCTATCATGAGCAACTCTCCGTTGCTGAAATCACCAACAGTGCTTTTGAGCCATCCTCTATGATGGCCAAGTGTGATCCTCGCCACGGCAAGTACATGGCTTGCTGCCTCATGTACCGTGGTGATGTTGTCCCCAAGGATGTGAATGCCGCTGTCGCCACGATCAAGACCAAGCGCACCATTCAGTTTGTGGACTGGTGCCCAACTGGATTCAAGTGCGGTATCAACTACCAGCCACCCACTGTGGTTCCCGGTGGTGATCTAGCCAAGGTGCAGAGGGCTGTTTGCATGATTTCCAACTCCACCAGTGTTGCTGAGGTGTTCTCTCGCATTGACCACAAGTTCGATTTGATGTACGCCAAGCGTGCTTTTGTGCACTGGTATGTTGGTGAGGGAATGGAGGAAGGAGAGTTCTCCGAAGCTCGTGAGGATCTTGCTGCCCTCGAGAAGGATTATGAAGAGGTCGGTGCTGAGTCTGCTGAGAATGAGGATGAAGATGGAGAGTACTAAAGAAAAGCTCTGTATTTCTGCTGATGATTTATAATCATATCATGTCGTTTGCGTTTGAAGCTGTGTTGTGACTTATCGTGTTTGTAATGTTTTTATCATCAGTTCTGCTTGTTGAAATGGACTTCATTTCTATCATTAATTGTGTGTATCTTGTATTTGTTTTCGCCAAATCTGCTCTCTTTTGTTTTATCGTTTGATGTGAAATCAAAACCAAAGAAACAACTAAGATTGTGAACTAAGTTGGACAAATGGAATTACAAATCTAGAAAGAGAGGGAGAGATAAACGAAGCATTATAAAGTTCAGCTGATGTGACGGCAAGCAAAGAAGAGTGTTAAATCCACATCAGGATCATGAACAATACTGGTTTCTTTATATTCGAAATAAATAAATTCGAATTAAATCTCCTTGTAATCATCTCAAAATAAATCAAGATTGTGTATATCGGCCCATTAACTCTGAAGCACTATATAGTGCCCTGTTTGCATGAAAGCTGCTTTTCCTGAGCTGATAAGTTCTTTTACGTTTGGAAAGCTATTGAAATAATGAAGAAAAATAAGATTAGATTCTTCTATTGAGTTGGGTGCCTAACCATAGAAAATCACATTCTTACAACTAAACATCATCCGAAGCAAGACATAACTTAGACAAACAACAAAACCTTACAAACACCACACTCCCTTAGTTCTCTTACATGAAAATTCCCACTCCACTGTCATCTTCACCATCATAAACCCAGAAAAAAAACACACACTCAGATAGTCTGATATATATATATATATATATATATATATATCTAAACAACGAAATGGAAAAGCTTATAGGACCCAACTTCAGTGGCAAGGGAATGAATGGAACTAATAGCAGCAAGAAGGGACACAAGAAAGCAAACTCCAATAAGAAGCTTGAGACCTATCCACACCATCGAATACTTCCTTATCTTAGCCCTTGTGAAGTACATTTCAACTGGGAAATACACTGTCAATGGACTAAACGTGATGGCTCCAAGCAATGCCAAAATGCTGTTGAAGAATGGGAATATCATGGCTATCAATGTCGTCACTATCACATAAACTGTTCTCCATATCAATCTCAACATGTTCACACTTATACTTCCACCAAAAACTGCATATTCTTTCGTCACGAATTTGCTCTCTGGCCATCTTTTCTTGCACCAAGTCTCCACTGCCATAAACGTTGGCTGACAAAACACCTGCAATTCAAAGCTCATATAGAACTGTTTTGAATGATATTTTTATAGTTTGATTTTTCAGGTATATGTATACCTGGTAGGATCCAACTAGATGAATAACTATGCATATATTGGCAATGTCGATTAGCCAGAAGGGTTCGAAGAATCCGAAGCCGGTCAAGAAGTTTCCAGGAGCTTTGTTTCCAAAAGCTGCATAACCAAATGTTCCACATAGCATGTAAAACGCTGTGGTTACTGATACACCAAGCATGGAGGCCTTTTTCATCGTTTGCTCCTCAGGTGGAGTTGATTTTATTGTATCCTGCATTCAATATACCATCAAATTTTTTTACCATCTCATAAATCTGAAAACTATATTAGATTCAGTTGCAGTTTTAGATACCTGTATCTCAATGAGCACAGAAGAGTAAGCATAAGCAAATGCAATATTCCCAATTGCAAGTAAACTGTTCCAAATCTTCTCTGATTTTGTCACATCGACATCTACCACTACACCTCCTAAAGTTGTCTTCCCAATATTTCCTCCTTCATTGTGAAACTACATATAAGTACTAGCTAGACAATGGACAGATTTAAAATTCGAAGTGTGTGAAAATTTAAACTGACCTGCAATTTGTGCAATAGAGAGACCAAGGCCAATGGAGGAATAAGCAAAGGACATAACAGCAGCAATGATTGACAACCCAGTGAGCTTATCAAAATTTGGTATTTGACATAATACAAGCTGGGTAACACCAAACAGAATCATATACAAATTATATGATGTATGACATCCTGCATTGTGTCCATTCTTGTGAAAACAATGAGACCTCTTAATTGCCCTACACAACATTATCAAATACATGAAAAACTATTCCCAACTGGTAAATTATCACACATATGTTTGATTGATTGACTGACTTACGCCATACTGATAGATGCAGTGATTAGATAACCAATACTTGATCCAATAAGATTTGCATATTGTGCAATCCCACATAACATAGGGTTCACTCCTCCTGTGAGAAGAACATATCAGTAATTTAAGAATCCAAACAGAACATGCATTGCTAGTTTGAGTTAAACATCATATCATATCATACCTAAGTTGTTTCTGACAGCATCCATGTAAGTGTAGTTCCTTTGGCCAGTTAAAGATCTGTAAGAATCAGCCAAGAGAAGAGAAGTGAAACCAGTGATGATTGAGAACATGATCAGGGTAAGTGTCCCTATAATCCAACCAAGTTGAGCATATGTCCATGCCAATGACAACACTCCTGATCCTATCACTGCTGTTATTATATGCGCACTTGCTGTCCACAGATCACCTTCATAAACCAGACACAACAATGAGCCACAATTTTCACTAAAATGGACTACAATGTAAACATATAAGTTGCATACCTGTTCTTCTAAAGTGACCATCATCATCCAACTCCATGTTATCAGATCCATTGTTTATAGTTCCCTTCTCAACCTCTAGAGCCATTTGTCCTTGTATTTGGTGTGCTTTACTTTTTCTTCAATGTGAAATGCAAATTGATATGATGATAGATGAAAAATGCTGATACTGTTGTCTCATTTTACCATATATATGAGAGAGATTCTTTTTGACAATTTTAGTAAATTTTCTTTTAAAATTCAACCAGAGAGAATTGCTATGGAAATGAAATATCAATATCTGCACTGATTAACTGTCTCTGAATCACTGAATCATTAAATTGAGTTGACTGTTCTTGGAGAGATATTATTGACTGGTTTTGTATTATCAACAGATCTTAAACACATAGGTTTCTCTCATTAGCTCTTTTGTCAGTAACCAGATAATAACTCAAATGTGTTGTGCATGTGTAGAGATGTGAAAGCTTCGCTTTTAATTTAATGTTTCCTTTAATTAATATATAGGAATCTGCTAGTTTTGGTAATGTCATTGACTCATAGAGAAGAGACCATTCAGCAACAGAAAATTATAAAATTTTGAAATTGAATACTAGACCTGTTGTTATCATCTTAAGCTTTGTAATTATAATAAGATAAGAAGCTGTTGGATTCGGAACCAGTATACTGTAAATGAATTTCTTGAGTCTATCATTGTGTCAGTACCTTTGATGCTTCACTTACACATGGAAGTGAAGTGAATAGATACAGCTTTTTGTTAAGGTGAAACTGGGGTAGGTAGGTAGTTGTAAATTAAGACAAAAGCTGATAAATGTCTTCTATTGGCAAAGTGTTACAGATAATAGATATTTGATCAATTGTTTTCATACTATGATCATTTAGGCTCCAAATAGGTTCTTAGTTCAAATCTTGCTTAGTTGGATTGAATCAAATCCTTACATAGTTTGCTTTCAATCTCTACCAAAGGAGACTAACAAATTGTGCAATCTATGTCACAAGCTTAAGTTTTATAAGTTAAAGTTGCAAATACTACTTTATTCCACAAGTTACATATATTTTATACATAACTTCACCAGGATAAGGACGAGCAACCAAAATGTTCCAAGCTCATCACATACACCTCCATTACACACACAACACAACACCAAACCATTTATCTGATAACACACTCAATCAAGACTCAGCTTGGAAAAGCTTGTAAGAAGTGACTTCCACAATAAGGCCTTCAACAGAACTAACAGCAGCGACAGCCGACACGATCAAACACACACCAACTAGAACCATTAACCCAAACCACTCCATACTAAACCTCCTCACTTGAGTCCTGCTCATGTAAACTTCAATTGGAAAATACACAGTCAATGGCCAATAAGCAGCAGCTCCGAGCAGTCCAAGAATGCTGTTGAAAAATGGGAAGATCATGGCTACCAATGTAGTTGCTACCACATACAATGTTCTCCATATCAATCTCAACATGTTCAGGTTCAAAACTCCACAAAATGGTATGTTGATTGGGTAGCCTTTTGTTATGAATTTGCTCTCCGGCCAACGGCTGCTGAACCAGTTCTCTACTGCTGAAAATGTTGGATGAGAGTAGACTTGATAAGCTCCAACGAGATGGATAACAATGCATATGTTAGCAATGTCGATTAGCCAAAAGGGTTCGTAGAATCCGAATCCTGTTAAAAAGTTTCCGGGAGCATTGTTTCCGAATGCTGCATAGCCAAGTGTTCCACATAGAAGATAAAATACAGTTGTGACTGAGACTCCAATTGAACATGACTTCTTCATCACAACATTCTCCGGTGGACTTGACTTCAATGTGTCCTGGTATTTGAAATCAAAGTGCTATTACATACACTATTAACAATCAATTCAACGTGTTTTGTTAGATTCAGATATGCACACACCTCTATTTCAATGATGACAGAAGAATAAGCATAAGAGAAAGCAACATTGCCAATAGCTTGAAAGCTAAGCCAAATCTTCTGAGCGAAAGTAACATCGACACCAATTTGTGTACCTTTAATGCTTGTTGTCACCTTACTTCCTTCTGCAATCTTAGCTATTGCGAGACCTATGCCTATAGTTGAATAAGCAAAAGACATGATTGCAGCAATAACTGATAAACCTGACAGCTTGTGAAAATTTGGTATCTGACTTAACAAAACCATTGTCACAGCAAATATTATCATGTACATATTATTTGTTGTGTGACATCCTGCGTCATGTCCATTTTCATGGAAACAGCTTGATCTCTTGATTGCTCTGGTTACAATCAAAACACGTTAATAGATTAAACAATTAAGAATTTAAATAATTATTTTGTAATGGATGATGTAATTAGCTCTTACGCCATGCTAATGGATGCTGTTAACAGGTAACCAATAGCAGATCCCGTAAGAAATGCATATTGAATAAAACCACATATTTTGGATTTGATTCCTCCTCCTGTTTCAATGTAGAGATTCAACGTTAAAAAGGGTTTTAAAATATTAATTAATTAATTAAATTTGGATACAAACCAAGATAGTTCTTGACGACTTCTGTATAGGTGATGTTTCTGTTGCCAGTTTGATTACATCTGTAGGAGTCAGCGAGAAGTGTCGAAGTGTACCAAGTGATGATAGCGAAGATTACGAGAGTTAAAGGCCCAACAAGCCAACCCAACTGGGCCAAGGCCCATGAAAGCGACAACACTCCCGACCCGATCACAACCGTTATTATATGCGCACTTGCCGTCATCAATGTTCCTTCAAACAAAATCACAAAAAACCATTTCTTTTTTTATTAATTAATAAAAAAAATATCATAAAATAATCTCAAATTCACTTCAATCTCTTCTACAATGGAGATACCGTACCTTGTTAATAATTAATTATCAGTTTTTTAAAAAAAAAACAAAAATAAAATATGTACCTAGTAAATTTTCGATTCAATGTAATTATATTAAATAAAATATTTAAATTCATGGTTGAGAGCACAGATACTAAATCACAATGAACACGTACCAGTTCGTTTAACACGACCATCGTCATCAAAGTTGGAGGCAGCTTCAATGGCCATGGTTTTCTCCAGATCCACCACCATTTTTTTTTCGATGAGCTCAAGGAAATGTGAAGAACATGTAAGAGAAAATATAGAGTTGGGCTCTGATATGGAACATTTATATAGACATGTGGCTGATTCAGAGATTAAGATTTTCTAGTGTAGGTTTATTTGTCCTTTAGTGTAATTGTGTTGTATTCACATGAGTAAAGTGATAAGATTGACTGAGAAAGAAGCACAAACCAACAATGATCCTGAAGAGACATTGAATGCAGATACATAGAAATTTTCAATCGTTTGACTTTGGTGGTAAGTGTGAATTCATGTGTCATTTAATGGTTTCATAAATGGATAATAATGTAATCTCTAGAAACTACCTTTAACTGTTTACATTTGGAGCCTAGTACACTACAATACTGATGTGGTTTATTTTATTAATAAATACATGATCCAAATGTGAGTAATTTCATAGATATTCATTTGTAACTGATGTGGAGTTTACGTGTATTAAGAATTTAATATTAAAGAGAATCAGCAATATTATTTTCTAGGTTCAGAGTTTATGTATAGTAGTAGTTCATTTGTAACCATATAGTATAGAGAATTAACTTTTTTTTTAAAAATTAATAATATTTTTTAATTTTGAGATTTTTTCCTCAATGATTTAAGCAATTTTTTATTAATATAAAATATAAGAAAATATATGTATATATATTTCAGATAATAAATAAATAAAATTAATTTAATGAAAAAATATATATAGAAACATATATATATAAAAAAGAAAAAAACAAAAGTAAAAACAAAACAAAAATATTGATTTTCCATATTTTAAATAATAATAAATTAAAAAATTACCATCCGTTTCAATAATATTTCATTGATGATTTTTTTATTATATATATATATATATATATATATTACTTTTTCTATGTCATTCTTAAAATAGTAACTAAATTATTTAAATAAAATAATAATAAATAAATATATTCAAGTAATTTAATTTATTTTCATAGATGTGAAAAAGATTAAAACGTCAATTATTACTAAAAAGATATATTAAAGATGATCGTTCATGTATCACTTATTGACCGAGTAAAAGTTTTATAAAAATAAATACGTAGTTCAGATCTGGTCATCGATAATTGATGCGGTATGGAGAGTTTCGATAAATAATAAATTTTCACGAGTCACTGAGAACGACTATTTATCACCCGCATGAGAAGTCTACGTAGAGAGAGTTTCGATAAATAATAAAACATAGAGAGAGTTTCGATAAATAATAAATTGATAGTTTACGAGTCAGTGAGACCGACCGACTATTTATGATCCGTATCGAGAGTCTCGTAAAAAATAAATAGACAGATAAGAGAGTGGTTGAATCTAAAGTGTATTCGAGCCGAGCGTATAGACTCGGCTAGACTCATATATCAAAAGATCGGGTTTGAATTCGGCTAGACTCATATATCAAAAGATCGGGTTTGAATTCGGCTCCAAACTCGTTAAACTTTTTTACCCTAATTCAAATTTAGGCTCTTAATTGAGCAAGCTCAAGCTCAAGCTCGAGTTCAATTCCAATTCCAACTCCAACTCGCACTCGACTCGTTATAATAGTAATTTAATATATTATTTTATATCATATAGAAGGTTCTAGGTTCATATAAATTCATAAAACTGGCGAGCTTAAAGCTCGGATATGATCTGTTCAAGTTTAAATTCCGGTTCAACTCCTCATTTCTATCTCTATTTCTACCAAATATTTAAATGGTATAATTTAGAAAATTATAAAATTAATTTTTATTTTATTTTATAATTTTATAGAATTAAAGTAGTAAAAGTAAAATGAGATACTAAAAATAATTTTAAAAAAAAGGGGTAAAATGGGAAATTTTAGTTGTTGACCCAAGGTTGTACAAAACAAGTTCATTTGGGTCATATGCCCCTTATAGACCGATGCTTAGGCTCAAACGATAAGACAAATAATTTATTTATGTCTAATAACACAACATAATGAAAGATGTGAATCATTACGTCTCTTACAATAAACAACACTAAGTTTTTAAAGTCCACGTCTATAGATATAGTTTTGGCCTTCTCTGAATCAAGAAACGGAGTGAAAAGGCTTGTAAGCACTAACTTCTTCAATGACACCTTTAACAGCTGCAGCCATGGCAAGAACCGTGATGATCAAGCAAACTCCACTCATAATCTGCAACCAAATCCACACAAACGAAAACCTCCGAATCTTGGCTCTCAACATGTACATTTCTATTGGGAAAAACACCGTCAGAGGCCAGAATGTAATAGCTCCGAGGAATGCCAGAACATTGTTGAAGAATGGAAACAACATCGCGCATAGAGCTGTCAGGATTACATAAACTGTTCTCCATATTAATCTGAACATGTTTAGAGGATAGGGTCCGACAAATGGGATTGGGATTTGGTGTTCCTTTGTTATGAATTTGCTTTCTGGCCATTTTGCACTGCAAGTGTCTTCTACCAGAGTGAATACAGGTTGAGAGAAAACCTGCAGGAAATCAAATTCTAGATCTCAGAACATTCCTGAAAATGTATTTTCAATCTATAAAGATAAGAAATCCAGTATATTTGAATTCAGAAAGCTGTAAATGCTTCGAAATAGTACCTGATAGGCTCCAACGAGATGGATAACGATGCACAAATTGGCGATGTCAATGAGCCAATAGGGTTCGTAGAATCCGAATCCTGTTAAGAAGTTGCCAGGTGCCTTGTTACCGAAGGCAGCGTAACCCAGAGTTCCACAGAGCGTGTAAAAGAGTGTGGTCACTGACACTCCGATTACACTTGCTTTCTTCATTGTTTCATTCTCTGGCGGGCTTGATTTGATCGTGTCCTGGACAATAAAAACCAATTAGAAAATTCATATCAGATTAAACAAATAATAGCATGAAAACTTACCTGTATTTCAACAAGGACAACAGAGAAAGCGTAAGCAAAAGCAATATTTCCCAGGGCCAAAAAAGTGTTCCAGAGCTTCTCATTGGCTGTGACATCAACTCCGATTTCTGTTCCTGTCAAGCTTGTCTTCCCATCACTCTCTCCCTCTTTAAACAGAACACTAGTCAATAATATGTTATATATACACACACATAACAATGTTATTATTATAAATGAGTAATGAAATGAAATTCATGGTGACCTGCAACTTTGGCTATGGAGAGACCGACACCAATGAAAGAGTAAGCAAAAGACATAACAGCTGCAACGATGGAGAGAAATGAGAGGTTATGGAAATTAGGGGTTTGACTTAATATCAACTGGCACACTCCGAATATGAGCATGAACATGTTGTTTGATGTGTGACACCCTGCCTCGTGCCCATTCTCGTGAAAACAGTGTGATCTTTTTACAGCCCTGTGTCATTTACATTACACTACATCAATACGTTTTTACTAAGCCATCCAAACAGGCAATACATGTAGATTACATAATACTAATAGTAAATAGATAAGCATTTGGTTATAGTGGTGTTGATGTTACTTACACCATGCTAATGGCTCCAGTGATTGTGTAACCAATAGATATTCCAACTAGATTTGTATATTGGACTATGGCACAGAACTTGTAATACCAGCCTCCTGTAAAAAAAAAAATTAACGTTTGGAGGATATAATAATATAAAAATAAAATAAATTTAATTTTAAAATTTAAAAATTTATTTACCAAATAAAAATTTAATTGAATATATTTTCATAAATATTTTTAATAAAAATATGTATATTTTTTAAAGTAATAAATATAATAAACTTTTAAAAAATAAAATAAATTTTATTTATTTTTTAAAATCCCTAGATTTTTTTACCTTATAGCTTAGCTAAACTTATCTTATAACTATAACAGGTTAGAAATGCATCAGATGATAATTTAAGTAAAAATTCATATATTGATATTAAGGATATATTTCCATTTTAATCAACAAATTTATGTCAAGAAATAATATAATTTATAAATATAATTAAAATTTTAATAAAGATTTTTTTATAATTATTTTCTTTAATATGTGTATAGTTTTGAAATTAATAAATAAAATAATTTTCAAAAATTTATAATTTTAAAATTTCTAAATTGTCACAATTAATAATTTGATTTTATTTTTCTCAATTTAATAAATATCCTAACCCAAAACTAATATAATCCAAAATTCATAAATATATAAAAGGGTATATTCCTATTTTATATACCACAACTCTGTCAAGTAATATATTAAAATATAGTAAGAGTAACCATATATAGCACTAATGTAATAAATGCATTTAAATTCAGTTTCAAATTTGTTGAAACAGTGAAGACTTGGTAGGTAAGTAATCTGAAAAAATCACATAAAAAACAAAAATCTGGAAAATGAAACTGACCCAAGTTGTTTCTGACAACATCTTTGTAACAGGTGTTTCTCGTTCCGGTAGAGTGAGTTCTGTAAGAATCAGCCAGAAGAACCGAAGTGAAAAGAGTGATAACAGCGAAACCAACAAGAGCAATTGGGCCTGCGATCCAGCCCAGTTGAGCCAAGGCCCATGCCAGTGACAACACTCCTGATCCAATCACAGCCGTTATGATATGCGCACTTGCGGTCATCAACGTCCCTTCAAAATTCAACAACACGTGTTCACATCACACACCCTTCAATCTCACAAACAAAAACACTAAAGAAAATAAACTAACCAGTTCGTTTGATGCGACCATCGTCGTCGTAAAGAGAGTCGCCATTGCCGGATTCAATAGAGAAATTTTTATCAGAGACCATGATGTGTCTCTGAAAGTTGCTGTGTGAGAAGAGAAAGAGAGAGATTTATAGGAAATGAATGCTGTAATAAAAACCACTAAAGAGACAAACACACAGAGACACAACAACAGTAAATCTAATCTACCGAATGGTGTTTATAAACTTACTATGGTAACTATATATAGAGAGTGAAATGTGTTACCATATGAAATAGTTTGGAGATAACTATTGATTTTATTTGATTTTTATTTTTTTATTTATGTAAGGGCTGCCACGTGGACAAATCAAATATTAATGTGTTTTCCTTTCCCATACTACTATAGTTATATGTGCCGCATTTATTCTACATTAATATTTATTTTTGTCAAAGGGATGTGTGAAAATATTATAAATTTAATACGTTAAAATTTATAAATTTATAATAGGAGGTCATTGAAAATTTTCAATAGTTAATAGTCAATTTCTTTAATTAATTTATTTAATTCAATAGATTATTAGTAAAAATTATTGACCATTAATCAATTTGTTTAAAAATTCAAATTATATATCCTTCCAAAATGTTAAAGAAATATCATATTAAATATCTTCTTCATATATATTTTTTAATTAGTATATTTTATTATTTTTAAAGTAATTTTACTAATATTTTAATCATGATGTGAAATGAAATTTTATAAGCCTTTTAAAAAATTAATATTAGAATTGATCTGTAATTTAATTTAAAAAAATTTTGTGACCTTGAATTTGATAATTTTTTCATAAGTAAAATTTATATCTTTTTTAGTTATTATTGAAACATATTATTTTATGTCTAGATTTTCTAATAATTTTAACAATTTAAACTTCTAATATAATAAGTATATAGTAGCTTTATAAATAAACAATTTTAGTTGTTTTGTAATTTAGGATAAAATTCTTAATTAGCATCAATTGTTAGTTCAAGCATTATTTTTTAAAACTCATTTTACAATATTAGTAATAAAATATTTAGAAAAAATTTAAAGTAGTTTATATTGATTTTTTTATTTTTACTTTAACTCTAATTATTTAATGTACTTATTTCAACAATTTTATTTTTCTATTTTTTAAATCACACTGATTATTTTTAACAGCTACTCTAATTATTTTTTAATGTACTTATTTAATGTAGTTATTTCAACAATTTTACTTCACAGCCCAAAATTTAAATCTTGTCAAACACGTCTAACAACTAGTGTAACATTATAAAATCCATTAACCTTTATCTCAAAATTTTTTATTTAAATTATTTTATTACAGCTAATTGGCAACTATGAGTCAATAAAGTCAAATTAGTTCACCAAGAGAATTCTAAGGTCTAATTTGTTTTTCACGTTTGAACTAGCATAGAATAACTTTTTATCTATTTTGGTACAAATAAATTCGATAAAATTATACGATTTAAAATTTTTTATTTTATTTTAATAAAATGGAAGCAACTCCTCGAGTTTAATTAATTCATCATTCTTTAAAATTTAACTCCTTACTCTCACTACTTTCCTAATAGAAAATTACAAATATCTAAATATGAATTATTTAATTTTTTAAAATAATATTTAATTAAATAATTTCTTAAAATAATATAATATATTATTTTAATAAATAATATTTAATAAGGACCACTTCACTTAAAAATTATTCACTCTCTATCTTTTTAAATATCCGGAAAAAAAAAAAAAAACTAGACCCTATATGCTAATACTATTAAATATGGGTTGACCTAATTTGGATATATAATTAATGTGAAGGTCAATAAATGTTTTTATTTCAAGTAAAAAAATTCAAAAAATAAATAAATAACTATCAAGATATTTAGTGTTTTGTTTCTTTTCAATTATTTAAATATCAAAATTAAATTTTTTTAAAAATTATATTATTAAATACAATAAATTATATATATATTCAAACAAAAACATATCAATTTTATAGAAATTAATATTAAAAAATCTATTAATATTTTCCTTTGAGTAATATATGGATATAATATCTCAAACGAAATATGATTACACACTAAAATGGTGTGACAGTAAAAAAAATAAAAAAATACTCAAATCGTGAATGTATAACTAACGGTCCATTGAGCTACCTCCAGCAATAAGAAGTATATAAATTATGGTTATGATGGTGTATGTCTATGAATTGTCAACGGATGGTGTGTGGCTTTAATGATGTGGCAGTTAATGTAAATTGATGATATGATTACTGCAGGTATGGGTCTACCGTTGTCAACCATGGTTGTCAATCTATCAATACGTGGTTGTGTACATTTGATGGTTGCATTCCGGAGAGTTTGATTTGATGATAATGATTAACTTAAAAATAACCATTAACACAACCCAACTCTTCCTACACATTAACAGAGAAAAGCAGCAGTAAATACACATTAACAATGATGTATATAACAAAATTTATTGCAGATCTCAGACTTACAATTATGACCAAAACTGAAAATGAATTAAAACCAAATCATCAGACAATCTCATAACTAAGGCAGCAACACACTAGCTTATCTCATGTAAGTTGCAACTTCTTGCAACATTAACAAAATATTGTCATGGTCAATACCCAGATGACCAATCATAACCAAATGTACTATACATACTTGGACATGGTAATGAAGGAGCTATAGAGCCAACCAAGATGCTGTTGTTAGCTTCTTGTTGATCTATTATCTTGTTCTTAAGAAGTTGTAATGCAGTCCTAAGTTGTTGAAGCTGTTCAAAACTGAGTTCATTAACAGGACTCTCCCACCAACGTTGCTTTCGACTTTCTTTCCTCATTTCATCAATCAATTCTCCTCTCTTTTTCTCAGCTTCAACCTCATTAACCACCTCTGTTAATTCCAGATTCTTCTTCGAAATCTTAGCGTTTCGATGCTTTTCTACGATCCAGTCCGATTGAGGATGATTATGAGAAATGTAACGTTGTATGATGGAATCAACATCAGGATGACCAAAAGAGAAAGGTTTGTTTGCAGGAGAGAAGACTATAATACCAATTTGAACACCACATAAAGTGGTGAGTTCACTTGCCTTCTTGAATAAACCTGAACGACGTTTAGAGAAGCTGACTTGTAGATGGGTTTTCTTTGTTATCTTTGCCATTGATATCTTCTGACGACCCATACATGCCTTCTTTGCCATCTTCAATGGATTGTTTGTCGTGGAATGTTAAGGAAACATGTATAAGATCAGTATTTATATTGTTGTATAGGATAAAATTCATTGAAAATCATATTGATTATGTCATGATTACTTTGGTTCTTTCACTTAAATGACTTGATTTGCAAGTTACCATATCTTGTTTACTTGAAGAATAATACTGATGTATTAGTTGGATATGAATAGAACCGTTTGACTTATATGTGAAACATGATCGTGTTGGTATTTAATCTATATATATTATAAAGCAGAACTCTCAGCGGGTAACATGGCGCTGAGAGTTCGGCATTGTGTGGAAAAATAGCAGATTTGACTATTTTTTAATCTCGCGATATTTTAACGAGATTTTTGGTGAGAATTCAATAATTTGAAGAGATTGTTTAATCTTTTTTATTTCTCTCCTCCCATTTAATGATTTATAACTCCCACACAATTATAAATAACATATTAGGTGTTATTCTCTCTCTTTCTCTTATGACAAAAATTAAGTATTTTTTAAAATTAATGAGCTTTAACTAATCTTTTTATCTCTTTTCCTACGTCTATTCCCCTTCCACTTCCTCAGCCTCGATTAACTGCTGATTCAAAAATATATAAATAGAGATCATTCTCACACATTTTTTCTCCTTACATTTTATCTATCAATCTAACCAATTCAATTTTAAATAGTGACATAATTTTGGGGCTCCAACCTAACCACTGCTGACACTCACCAAGACGTCGACAACATAAGTTGGGTTGAGTTGAACACTTCAGAAAGACGTTGACGACATGGGTTAGGTTGAACGTTGGTGACATCTTGATTAATGGTAGAAATGATGGACTATAGTTACAAGTTAGAGAGAATAGGATTTGAAAGGTTAGCTGTGGCGGCACACCAAAATGAATAAGAGGGTCTGAGTTATTTGTATTTTATGTGCGTTTTAAATTGGTGGGTGTAATCTACTTTTTACTTATAATTCATATATGTCTCTTGAGTGAGTTGGTTGTATTCTGTATAATATATATATATATATATATATTTATTGATAAATAATATATTTTTTTTTATAGATTATTATTTGGGATATTCAATGATTATAATTGGCTTTGAATGTGAGATAAATTCAAAGTTAAATTTTTGTTTAAAACCACAATTTAACTTTAATCAATTAATTGCCCTTATTAACACTAAATAAAAAGATCAAACTTAAAATGATCAACAATTTAAAAAACTGTATTATAGTATCTAATTAATTAAAATTATAATTAATTACAATATCTAATTATTTAGAATTTTAATTAATTACAATTATGTTAATTTTGAAAATTTGGTTCTCATTTATATTTATATATATTATATGATTTTTTAAAATATATTTTAATATTTTCACTTTAATTAAAATTTATTAACATTAATAAAAACCAAAATGGTTAAAAAATATACATTCGCGTAAAGCGCGAGCACTTTTACTAATTTACTTATAATATGTGGAAGATATCACATCTTTGTATGTTAATGTGTAGTTATATATTCAATTTATGAAGTATTAGTTGGCAAATTTTATGAACCTTATCATTTGGACCTGTGTTTAAGTCAATGTGTTAATTAAATTGATGCTTTTGTTTGTGAATTTGCTTTTCTACCTGATCTCTAATAATAATGAACCTTATCTTCCTCTGTAATCTCTCAACTCACTTTAAAATATTATAATAATAGCTATGAATTGAAACTTAAATGGTAGGAAAAATCTAAGTGTCTTATGCTGTCACTAGAAACGTTTTTAATTATTGAAATATATATATATAGAGAGAATTATGAATAGAATTCACGTATTTTGAATTTGAATCATATATATTATTATAAATAATTACGAAATGAATAAATAATTTGAAATAATGTGATTTTTTAATATTAAATTCACGTTGTTTCATTTATATTATACCCGTACTCGTGGCCCGTAAGTACTAGATCCATTCGGTGTGGGTATGGTCTAACAAGTAGAAAATATAAATTCGGTGCCCGTTTAGACCTGTATTCATATAGGACGGATACGGATTATCCACGGATAACCGGTAATATAACAAGTGAATCCATAGCATAATATCATCACCATTAAATAAACTCAGCTCGTTTATATTCGCGGATAACCCGTAGTGTGTATATATAGCTATTGTTATATATTATCTAAGGAGTCTAACCTATGAGTGTTTCAAAGTATATCATCATCAAATTTTGAATATTTTCACCCAGACTTATATGAGTTAAACATTATAAACTAATATAGTTCCATAACTATCACTGACATAAAAGTTTAGGATACTTATATTTATTTTTATTAAATACATGCAATGTAAAGTGAATATCCCAAGCAAAATATATGGTTTTATTAGGCCAACTCCAACCCTCACCCTCCTCAATCCTCAAATTAAAGAAGGGTAATTGAATTTTTTATTAAAATATTCATTTCTACCCTAAATCTAATCCAACCCACCCCTTCCTTATATTAGGGTAAGGAGTAAAAAATAAATAGTTAACTTTATATTTTATTCATTATTTATACACTATTACATTTATTCTATTCTTAAATAATTATTAAAATTAGTATTTGAATAATATATTCACATGATCTAATTATTTTTAATATTATAAAATTTTAAAATAAATATAATAAAAAATTAAATAAATATAATCTAATTAAAATAATAAAAATAAAAAATTACCTTTTGTAAATATAGAGGGTCAAAATTGAAATAATAAGTAATTTTTTAAAATATATATTTATGTTGTATTCTTTTTTTAAATTTTATTTATGTCTGTAGTTTATGTTCACATTGATATATTTTAATTTCAAAATTTATTTAAATATATTTTTAATTATATTTAATTTAGGAAAAAAGTTTCCTAAATATTAATTAAAGTATAATTTACGCATATTTTAAAAATTTTCATTTAATTTATTATTGCTATAATTATTTATTTATTATCTATATCGATAATTAAATATATTAATTTATCAATATTAAATTTTAATAAAGGTATTGTTTTAAATTTAATAAATCTATTTTTATTTTTATAATATTTATTTTATATAATTAGTTATTAAACAAATAAGGAATGTCTAGATTGGGTATAAAATACAATTAATAAAAGTTGAGAGTAAATTTTATAATTTTAAAAGTGAAAAAGTGCAAATAGGGAGGGGTCAAAATTGAACCCTATTAATAAGGAATGGCTTGTAGAAAAAGTTAACCTCACTCCTTATAATTTTTTGGAAATTGAAATAGGGAGGTGGGTTGGATAGAAAAAATACACCATCTCTCCTTAATATGAGGATAGGGAATGAGGGTTGGAGTTGGCCTTAGTAACAACCAACATTATTTGATCTTATTGTAAATATAAGAAAGAAACAAGCCGAAAGATTCATGGATCATAGTTGATTAAAATCAGATGGAAAGACCCTCTTTGACCTTGTTGTTTTCATTTGAGTTTGTAGAACAACTTCATCTTTTAGATCCCGAAGACATGATTTCAGAATGTGAAGCTGAGATAGAGTAAGTTTCTCGATAGAATTCTCCCACCCGTGTTTTATAGGTTTCTCATTTCTCATTCGGTTCAATTCATCTCCTCGTTTTGTTTCTATTTCAATATCATTTTGGATCTGAATAACCAATACATTATTTAATTACACAATTAAATCTAAATAATACTTGAATACATATACTGAGGAGGTAAAAAGAGTGGGCTCTTAACATTATTTATACCAAAACACATTTACTTTTTTATTTTTATTATTTTTCTTAAATATCACATTTCAAAAATATTTTCAAATTATACCCGGTTTGAAAATATTCCTCAAATTATTCCATTTTTGAAAATATTCCTCAAATTATTCCATTTTTGAAAATATTCCTCAAATTATTCCATTTTTGAAAATATTCCTCAAATTATTCCATTTTTGAAAATATTTCTCAAACTATCTCCAATTAAGAATTTTTATTTGGTTTTCGTGAAAAACGTCAATAGTTTTAGTGGTTTCATTAATAGATTACATTACCTAAATTACCCTTAATTTAAAAGAAATAATTCCTAAACTTCTCCAAAATTAGTTTTTCATATCCCAAAAATATCTTTTTTTCCTCTGTTAACAAATATCATTACCATTTGCATTTTTCGCCATCGTCAAGGCATTTTGAAACTAGATTATGAGACGGGACAATTGAAATATAATTTTCAAACTAATTATTTTTAGAGAATAATTTAAAAAATGGAATATGAAATAAATAAATTTCATTCCTTTCGATCACAAAATTACTAAAAAGTCCCTGATATTTTGCAATATTCTAATTTTATAAATAGTTTTAGATATTTAATACAAGTAACGAATAATTTACCTTGTTGATTTTTTGATTAAGCTCAGAAATGGTGTCATTTATCTGATTAAGTAAAACCTCAGCCGATCGCGATAATTCCTGTGATTTACCAGTCCGAAACCGATTGACCAAAGCTTTAACACTAGGATGACCAAATGAAAAGATTTTACCCATAGGAGAGAAAACAATGATAGCAATCTCAACACCACATAGTATAGCTAATTCACTAGTCTTCTTAAAAAGGCCTAATCGACGTTTTGAAAATGTCACCTGAAGATGGTTTATATTTGAGATTTTAACCATCTTCACCTTTTGCTTTCCTCTCGTCTTCTTCATCACGATCATAGAGATTTTAGTTGATTATAGAAGATATGCATGTTTATTATATATATATATATATATATATATATAAAAGTTTTTACCAAAATAGATAATAGTGTTTGATAAGTTATGCGTTTTCTTATATCTGAATTAAGTGAATTTCATATAAGTTAATCAGTATCTGCATAAAAGAGATATCTGATATCAGATATCAGATATATCAGTGTGTGTTAATTATTATTACCCCATTTTGTAAGCTAGTGTGTTTTATATTTAATATTTATTAAATTTTCATATTTGAATAAAAGGAAATTGTGTATTTTTTTAGTAGAGTTGTTTTCTGGAAGGCTTTTACAAGTCGGAACTACCATGTCATTTCTAAGTCTTGATGTATTAAAATTATTTATTGTAATGTAAATATAAGTTAATGAATTATGTTATTATTGAGAAAACTCGACTATCTCTAATACCTCTTGTTTAAGAAATTAGTGGCTCATTGCAACGGAGATAATATTGATAACCATCAAGTAAAAGAAACATGCACAAGGTATGATAATAAATATAGAAAATAAAACATAAGATTTTTAATGTGGAAAATCAATGCAGAAAAAAAATATAACTGTTAGGATATCTCACTATGTAACAAAAATATCAACAATTATAGGTAGAATGTCACTCTCTATTTCCCTGAGTTAATTATGTTAGTCATAATCTCACATACAAGCTCTTCTCACATGTCTCTTACAAGATAACAAAACTTAGATTTTAGAATTGAAGATCTTCATGATTCCTAAACCCTATTAGAAACCTACTAAATCTAATTAATAAGATCTACATTATTCTAGTAAATATCTTATAATATATATATAAGGGTTATTTCTAAAAAGTCCCACATTTTTTCAAAAACGTTAGACTTTGAGCTCCCAGTTTTAAAATTTTTTGCAAAACCACCCCTAAAATCAAAATAACTACTGTTTTGGTATTTTTGTGGGTGGGATTTTGTTGTTATATGAGTAATTTTGAAATTCTATATGTTTTAATTTGGAGATTCGAAAATTTCCATAAAATCAAAATTACAGGGCACTCTTCCTGCTTGGATTGGCAATGGCCTGTCAGATTTAGCTGTTCTTAGCTTGCGTTCCAATCAATTCCAGGGCACTCTTCCTCTAGAACTCTGTCGTTTGACTAAGCTTCAGGTTTTGGACTTCTCTTTCAATAACATTTCAGGAACATTCCTGAATGTATTGCTGATTTAACTATGATGTCTCATAAGGAGAGTTTGAATCCGATTATTACTTATCCGTTTCCAGTTTCGATATTGGACCGGTCCTATAAACGTTAGGACTAGTGAAAAGCATGGATCTTTCGAGCAATAAACTGTCAGGAAAAATTCCTGAAGGGATTACAAGTCTTATAGGACTGATCTCCTTGAATCTATCGCGGAACGGGTTAAGTGGGGTAATACCTCTGAAGCTAGGTTGGTTGAGTTCTTTGAATTCACTTGATTTGTCAGGTACGTTCTTCTCGGGTTAAGTATGACTTGTCAGGGAAGATTCCAAGTAGGACTAAACTACAGAGTTTTGATGCTCCTGCTTATTTGGGGAATCCTGAGCTTTGTGGTCCTCCTTTAAGAAGGAAATGTCCCGGTGAAGAATCAGATGATGGTCCAGGTAGCGAAGTGAATCCAATGGAAGATAATGATGATGAGGAAAAATCGGTTGGTTTGGGGTTATATGTGAGCATATTTATTGGTTTTGTTTTTGGATTCTGGGGAGTTTGCGGTAGTCTGATTGTGAAGAGGTCATGGAGATATGCTTATTTCAATTTTCTAAACAAAGTGAAAGATAGGCTTTGCATCTTCAGAGAAGATTCCAGGTCCAAAAATCAGCAAACAGGTAAACTCTTCATGTCTATAAAATCATTTTTCACTACATTTCTAGACATTTCATATGTTCTTCATTTGATTCCAATTTTTGTTTGTGGTTTTGTGCAGAAGTTTCAAGTAGCAGCAGCAAGCAAGATTGGATGACCAGTGATAGAGTATTTACATTGTAGTGTTGGGAAGTGAACAATGATGTATGTCAAAAAATTTATTGCAGATCTCACATTTACAATTAAGACCAAAACTGAAAATGAATTAAACCCAAATCTGCATAACTAAGCCAGCAAGGCACTAGCTTATCTCATGTAAGTTGCAACTTCTTGCAACATTAACAAAAATGTCCATAATCAATACCCATATGACCAATCATTACCAAATCTATTATACATACTTGGACATATACCCAGCTCTTCACTTGGTTTGGCATCATAAGCATCAAAATTAACAGCATTAAAACATGGTAATGAAGGAGCTATAGAGCCAACCAAGATGCTGTTGTTAACTTCTTGTTGATCTATTATCTTGTTCTTAAGAAGTTGTAATGCAGTCCTAAGTTGTTGAAGCTGTTCAAAACTGAGTTCATTAACAGGACTCTCCCACCAACGTCGCTTTCGACTTTCTTTCCTCATTTCATCAATCAATTCTCCTCTCTTTTTCTCAGCTTCAACCTCATTAACCACCTCTGTTAATTCCAGATTCTGCTTCGAAATCTTAGCGTTTCGATGCGCTACAGTCCGATTGAGGATGATTATGAGAAATGTAACGTTGTATGATGGAATCAACATCAGGATGACCAAAAGAGAAAGGTTTGTTTGCAGGAGAGAAGACTATAATACCAATTTGAACGCCACATAAAGTGGCGAGTTCACTTGCCTTCTTGAATAAACCTGAACGACGTTTGGAGAAGGTGACTTGTAGATGGGTTTTCTTTGTTATCTTTGCCATACATATCTTTTGACGACCCATACATGCCTTCTTTGTCATCTTCAATTGATTGTTTGTTGTGGAATGTTTAGCAAACATGTATAAGATCAGTATTTATAGTGTTGTGTTGGAAAAAATTCATTGAAAATCTTATTGATTATGTCATCATTACTTGGTTCTTTCACATAAATGGCTTGATTTGCAAGTTATCAAATCGTATTACTTGAAGGATGATATTGATATATTAGTTGGATATAAATAGAACCGTTTGACTTATATGTGAAACATGATTGTGATGGTCTTTAATTTACTTATAATATGTGTGGAAGTTATCAAATCTTTATATGTTAATGTGTAGTTACATATTCAATTTATTTATGAAGTATTAGTTGGCAAATTTCATGAACATTACCATCCGGACCTGTTTTTAAGAAACTTTTAACAATTTTGTTTAGTTGATATAGGTTACCACTTTTTGGAGGACTGGCTATTGTCGATGCATTTGATACATTACATATTGGAATGGTACGAGCCTCGAACTCCGAGCTTGTTTGATGAGCCTTGAGCTCGACTCGGTCACACCCCAACCACAACTACTATATCTACTATTTAGCCCATGAGATGACCAAGTTTGGAAGGCGAGGAAAGAGTTGTAACTTAGTCACTAGTACAAAGTGATGAGGATGCAAGGAAATCAAAGAAAATTATATATATAAGAAACCTATAATCTGTCTTTGAAACTAATTTATGTAACAATAATCTATAATAGTAATCTATTTTAATTTACATTTGGAGCGATCTGTGATATTCTTTCATCCTCCAAAAGCGCATATGGATCCACGTACTGTGGTGGTGAAACTGGTGTGTTGGTTCCATCATGTACGAAGCTAGATCCGAAATACTGCCCAGAAACAGCAAACAAGTCAAAACTCAAGTCTAACCATGAAACAAAATTCTACCCCGAATTACTCAACATGTTTGAACCACCAATCAATGAATAGGAATAAATGAAGACATAAAACTACCAGGAATTGTATAGCTATTATAAGAAATAGCAACACGAACTTCCAGATTAGCTTTGAAAACGATTTAACTATTAAAGCCTGTATTATCTTCAGCTTTAGTTTTCAGTTCAAGGTTCTGACTGTGGAAAGCCTATCAAGACATATTTTCTATAACAAAAAAAGAGCCATAACCAACAGAGCAATAGAGTGAGATAAGTTATTAAAAGAGTTTATCTGACCCAATGAGAAGCAGAGCTTACAAAGTAGAGGCCTGAAAAGACTGCCACAGTTATCAGAATCAATGGCCAAAAGGCCAAGAAAAATGTTCCTCCAAGTGTTAGAAGAAGTTTAGCCCGCGGAATTAACCCCTGAAAAACAGATCAACTTATAATAAGCCTCCTTTTTATACATATATTGAGAGCTTATCTCCTAGCACAACTACATTTGTCTATATGTAAATATAAAAAGGTTAAATTAGAAGAGGAAAAACTTTACAAGGATTGAAAGGAAAGAGAGTGTCAACAAGATACAATCATAATAGCCAACACAAATCACATTTCTTCAGCAAAGATTGCAGATAAACCACATCAAAATCCCAAACATCACTCTTCTATCTACATTATAATGGCAAATGCATGTTTTGAAAATATTTTCTTCAAGCAAATAGCTTAGGGTTCCAAAAAGCAGGTAATAACTAATAAGAATTTCCAATATAGGACCACATAACTCATAGTTTCAAACATATTTTAATGCAAAATATGAACAGAAAACATGGAATGAGTTGATGCAATGGATTTTCATATCCAGAAATCTAATACACCAATTAATTTATGATAGTGAACAATTAAGATGTAAACAAACAAATCAACCTCAAGGCCTTCACTGTTCAAAGCAATGGACCGCTCTCTTTGATTAGCTAGTTCTTGATCTATTTCAGTAGAAACAGCATTCCTCTTTGAAAAGCCTTGATCAGCTTCACGAACACTCATTTCATTCTCCTTTCCATAATCAGTCCTCTTCATATCCTCCACCAACGAAGTCGGATTCATACCTCTCCTCCTTAGTTCCTTCATAAATAAAGACTCAGGAGGTTCTTCACCTGCAAAATTAAACATGTTTTCATCTTATAACCTCCCTAGTTTTGGCATATATTCAACAAACACAAGCTCTAAAATCAAGCGAAAAAAAAGAGAGACAGAGAAGGTAACTTGCCATTGGTTTGTTTACCACCGTCTTGTACACAATAGCAAACCCTAAGCTTCTTCTTAACGAAAAACCTTGATCTTCTGTAACAGCTACTCGACTTTAGAAACAATTTGGAGGAATCAGACCGGAAACCGGGAGCCGGAGCGGTTGAGTTCAGAATATGAAGCGAAGTAGCGGTGGCGGAGGCGGAGGCGGCCATTATAGCGGTCGTTTACAGGCGAATTCGGCGACTATTGTTTACAACTTTGCATCAATGGATTCAGTTCATGTTGAATTGGTATCAGAGTTTTTAAATTTTGTTTTTGGGAATTGGGAAAATAGAAAAATGTAGAGAAAATCAGTTTTGGCAGACTAGTTGCGGCGTCGAGTGAGCGTATTTTAGTATTTGTGAATATTGAGTGGCTACAGTGAGCGAGGAAGATGACGTGGAAGTTGGATTTGGATGGAGAGAAGAATGAACACGTCACTCGCTGAGTGCGTGAGTGGTGTTCTTCAATCCTCACGTGACTCTCTGCACTCTCCTTCAGTTTTGTCGCATTACAATAATTGTCATGCTTTAAGCCAAGTGTTCTTTTTATTTTATTTTATTTTTATTATTATTAGTAATTCAAATATTGAAACGAATCCCATCATCAAATGAATAGTTTAGTCTCTGTTGCAGAGAAGATTTGGTGTATACGTTAAGGATGACATCTACAAAGCTTGTAAGATTTGTATTACCTGGGACATGTTTGTATTAACATATTAACTAAGTTAGTTGACCAAACTAAACCCCAACTTGCACGTTTCATGTGTATTGTTTGTAAGTTAGTAGGTGATCGAAGTTCTTACCCCATTGTCTTGTTTTGTATTGTGTCCCAGGGCTTTTTTTGTCTATTGTAATCCTTGGTGGACCACAATATGAATTTGGCGTATACAATATGAATTTGTATAAAAACCTGCGAGCTCTGGTCTTGTTCATGTCTGTCAGTTGTAGATCAGACATGGTACGGCGGTAGATATGATAAGATGCCTTTTACAAATGAGATTTTCATTTGCAGGATGGAAATGGAATCTAACTGTATTAGCAGAATGTTAAACAGCTGATACAATGCAGATGTAATCCTATGAGCTCTCAACCAGAATGTTATTACATAAGACAAACTTTTTAACATCCAGCATATGGAACCATATATGAAAACTGCAACTGCATACAAAAAACATGGAGATAGATGTGTCCAATGTCCATACCATGGGGGGACTCACTGATTCCATTTCTGCATTGCTTTCTAGCAGCAGCTCTCCAGACAGCATTTGAAGCTCAACTATCCTTTCTCAAGCTATGGTTTTCACTAGAATTGATTGAAATGCTGTTGAGGTAACATGAGCTGGAGTTAAATCCGAGACCAGTAAAACAGAATCGCCTTGTTTCATCATTCCTTTTGTTTTCATGAGATCTATGGTCTTTGATATGTTAGCCTCCATGTCGTCCGACAGATCAACAAGCAGTGGAATGATCCCCCATTGCAAATTCATAGCCATTCGGGTACTTTCATCATTTGTGAAGGCGAAAATGGGAGGGTATGGACGGTTTCGAGACAGGAGAGATGCCATATGCCCGTATTTAGTATACACAAAGATGGCATCCACACCAAGCTTATTCGCTGCAGTGAAAATTAGCAGATACAGTCACCCTTAACCTTATGTGATGTACTAGTGTAGAAGAAGATGAGGGGTTGAGTTGAGAGATAAGGTTAAGTACCCATTTTAACAGCAGAGTTGCATATTTGTTCTGCAATTCGATCTGGCAGTGATACTCCTAACTGGCAATGGTTTAGCGCACTTTGTCGATTCTCCTCGCGACTCCATATTTCCATTCTGCAGCTAGCCATTCGCAACACGGATATGGCCTTCTGGGCAAATGGTCCAATTGCAGACTCACCTGACAACATCAATGCATCTGCGTACTGTCTGACTGCTTCAGAAACATCTGCTACCTTATCAATTCAAAGGAGATGAAAATTAAAAGAAATGTATTATCTGCTTCTTACACTGTTAGTTCATAGTAAATTAGTAATGTTAAGAATATCAATATCTGCAGAAATACTACCTCAGCACGGGTTGGAGTTGGGTATTCAACCATTGACTCTAGAAGTTGAGATGCAACAATCACTGGCTTGTTGAGTTGTCTGCATAAATTAGTTATGATCTCTTGAACTGTTGGAATCTGTTCTAGAGGAATCTCGACTCCCAGATCACCACGAGCCACCATGATTCCATCTGAAGCATTTATAATCTCTTCCAATTTTTGAAGAGATTCTATATTTTCAATTTTTGCCAGCACTTTTATTGACCTAAAAGAACAAAAAATCATTGTTTAACACATAACTATAAACCAATGTAGATACTTAATTTCAAGTCTATACAGCAGAAGAGATCTATCCCATACCCCTAGTGTTAATAGAATCAAAACAAGAAACTTAGTCTTTTAGATCAAAAGGCAAAATGAAATTGTTACACCCCAAAAATAAAAAGCAGACCTTTCAGATAAGTAACATTGGTAATATATTCCCAGCTCATAACATCTTTGGCACCACAACTACTTCATGGCTCAAAAAATAAACAATTGCAATCATAAAACTATAAATTACACTCCTAATCCTAATTGCTTTGATCACCACATATCATTTGAAAGAAAACTATTACTGTAAATGAAAGTTAAATTCAAAGTCTACTGTCTTACTTGGCTGATTTGCTGGACAAGTAATTCTTCAAATGCCTGATGGAATCCGCATTACTCACAAACGACATGGCTATGATATCAACACCTTCCGAAATTCCAAAGTCGATATCAGCCCAATCCTGCAAGCACACAAGGACACTCTTAACTTGTCAGTAGCATACCATCTATGCAAACTAATAACAGGATTAACCGCATAGCATAAACATAATTGGTATCATCACTTATAAAAGAGGTTCTAAAGGTAATAGTTATTCTGGGCAGGTTAGCTGCCTCTCAGGTGATAAATATTTGTGATGTTTTAGCTCAAAATGATTCTAAATTGAGTTTTTATGTAAGATATAACTTACAAAGGACAACACAATCTGTAAAACAAGTCTCAATATATAAACATCAACCTTTTTCGATAAGGTAGGGAGACCATAATTTCTCTCCACAAGTTTCCCCTTTCGCCAACAGCTCAATTTGGCTCGAGGTAGAAAAAGACCAGAATCTGTGCATTTGCAACGCAAAACATTCCCAACCTTTTCAATCACTTCAAAACTTGTCATCCCACCATCAATAACAAGTTCATCACCCACTTCAATGCCTGCCCAAGATGCAACTTATCAAGACATTTCTACTTAAAAAAACAAACAGATAGTTGATTCAAATATCTAAAAACCTAATACCTTCAGAGAAACCTTTGTTTGCTTGAACTGTTAAAGGCCGAGAACCCTCAAACTTCTCAGAAGTAAATAACCATATAGAATCCTCCTAATTACACAACACATTAAAGCGAAAGCATAACCAGAGATTGCATATTTCCTTAACAAAAACCTAAAAAGATTGCATTTTTCAAATTCTATAAAAAACAATCATTACACACACCAAAACAAAAATTGAGAATTGTTGGAAAATACCTCAGCTTTAATAGACGAAGGTGAACCATGATCAACAACATGAATCTGACTCCCCTCAGTATCAATCATAACAGAAACACAAAAACCCTTTTCATGATTTAACCTCTTGATCTTCCTAATAACATCACAATGCCAATCTCTGGTGTTGTGACACATGTTGAGCCTAGCTACATTCATGCCTTCCAAAGCCAATTTCTCCAAATCAAGGTCTGAACAACAAGCAGGTCCAATAGTACACACCATTTTGGTCTTCCTCATACCCATAAACCCTTTTTCTCTCAACTCTTCCTCAGACACCACATCTAGCCCCAACAACTTCAATCTCTCCTCTTGTTTGGTTTCCGTAGTACTCACTTGGAGTAGTTGAGCCTGGATTTGAGATTTGAAAGGGTTGAGCTTCCTTGCAGGCCAAGAAAATCTTCCTCTGAGAGGAGGAGTGGAATGAGGATTGAATTTGGTTGTTTGTGGGATTAGAGTTCGCTGGAGAACTGAACCAGTTGGTGCTGCCATTGACTCCAGAATTACGTGTAGTGAACTGAGAACCAGTTAGTTTGTCTGAAATGCTATCGTTGCAATTTGAGTTGTTTTGTGTTGAAATCTCCGTCAAAGGTATTTGCATTTGGATTTATTTTTATTTTTATTTTTCTTGAAAATGCTTTAATGGGCTACAGTTCTAATATTTCCAACAAGAAAGATCTCCGGAAATTGACTGGAATAATGCAGCGACCATTTGTTTTATTAAATTAAAAATTGAAATATTATTAATAGCAACCAATTTATTAATTTTTATTTTATAAAATCATTAAAAAATTATTTTATTTTAAATATATATAACTCATTTATTAATAAATTTTGCAGTTTTTTTCCTTCCATCCTATCTATTTTGAGATAAGAAAAAAAAAACTATAAAATTTATATATATTATATATATAAATTTTTTATTTTTCTTTCTGAAAATAATTTTAAATATATTACTCTTTAAAAATATTTCTAAAAAAATTATAAATATAAATTTTAAAAATATATATATTTTAATATCTAGAGTTGGACATAATGTTTTGGTTATGTAGCCCAATAGTTCTACGTGATAAGCACATTATAATTAAAAAGAGAACATAATTTCTAATGCTAATAAATCAAAGTTATCAGAAACCAAAATAAATTGCAATGTGAGATTAGTAAAATGAAAGTAAGCTTAGAATGTCACTGTCATGACTCAACTTAAACGTAATAGTGTACAAGTGGACCAGGTATTCTCAGAGGGGGTGATTTAGTAAAATTAGGCCCAACATGGTTAATTTGGACCATCATATAAAGAATTTAATAATAAAGTTTTGAATAAATAGTATTATATTTATTTGATAAAATATAAGATGAAAAATATTTTTAAAATAAGAAGTGGATGATATTCTTATTCGAAATTCCAATTCAGACCATCTATACATGAAAGATAAAATAAAACTGTAGCAGTGGATTCCTTCACATCCATTGCCATAAGATTTATACATGTCAATCTTAATAATGAATTATTAATTTTATTTTGTTAGTTGCCGACAGAACAACTTTATTTCTTCGTAGTGAATCATTTTTGTCCTTATAATTACAGGTTTGATTTTAAAACAATTTGATTATTATCGTAAATTATATTGTTCCCTTAATTATAAAGCTGATTAACAATCAATTCTATATTGGCATAATTTAAAAATAATAATTATTATTATTATTATGTTTGATTATTCAAAAATTTAATATTGTCATAACTCGGAGAAAAGGATGGTAATATCGATTTCAGTATATGATTTATTTTAATTTTTTTAAATATTAATTTTTTAAAATATTACAAATTTTTTTGGTGAGTTATGAGGTTTTTAGATTATTGAAGTGACCCTAATCTTCACTTGAATGTATGGAATTTCGAATTTAAAAAAAAAAAAAAAAAATCCTTTTCCTATTTAGTTGTATGAGTATTTCCACCTGAGAATCGAATCACATCAATTTTTTTTTTTACTATATTTTAATTTTTTTATACAGAAAAAGATCTAAATTTTAGTAACCCACCATAGAATATAAATTTTGGGTGATTAAACATCTACTAAGAACCTCATATGGAAATTTTAATAAGGAAAACACAACATAAACGTGGGTGTGTCCACAATAAAGTGAACATATATAAGATTTTGCTTCTAAATAAGTTTTCACAGCAATTTAATAAATGCACAGATATTTTCTTTGGATATTTATTATATATTTTGAATATCTTTTCCATCTACCATCGGTGGAGAACTTTAATTCTTCAATGTCAGTAAAATAAACGGAAAATAATAATCTCTGCCATGAATACGGGAACATAAATATTCATAATTTCGATGAAATGATTATGGAAGTCACTGTCTTTTCCAGAATTTAAAATAAATTTACCCTCGTAAAGATAAGAACCAAAAAAGGAGGAAATCTCTAAGAGTGAAATATAACCAAATAACATAAAAAAAAAAAATAAAAAAAAAAAGAGTTAGGGGCGAACATAAAAATCGGGCCCGACTAAACCGGCCCGGTCCAAACTGACCTAAACCGGTTTCATCCGGTTTTTCAAGTTTGATAGGTCCGGTTCGATTTTGGTATGCTTAAAATCGGTTGTATCGGTTCCGGTTCGGTTTTGGGTCCTGAAAAACCGGCCCAAACCGAAACCGATTGAATAAATAAAAAATTAAATATATATTGGTTATTGTGATCATTATGTGATAATTCTATTTATTTGAAATATGTATAGATTATTATAGTTATGTAATTCTTCCAATATTATATATATATATATATATATATTTGAAGTGGATTAATTGTATTTCGTGAGTGATGAGATGATAACATTGGAATGAAAAACTGTTTTTAATGTATATGTTTGGACTTTTTTTTTTCTTTACTGTTATTTTAATAGGATATCAATAAATATGTAATATGTTGCTATTAGTTTTTATTTGGTGAATGATACAAATTTAAATTAGATTAATATGGTTGCTATTTTTAATAATTAATGATCATTTGTTGATTGATTAGAATTAATTAGCAATTTAAATTTTCTAGGATGATTTTTGGATATAAGATGTTTGGAAATAATTTGATGATTTTATAGTTTTGAAAATTTTATGAATATATAAAGAGTCAAATTTGGAGAAAAGAAAAAGTTTGACAAATATACCCAAACCGACAAAATCGACCCGGTTCGGCCCGGCCCAATAAAAAACCGGACCATCCGGTTTTACCATTTAAAATATATCGGGCTAGTCTCAACTTTTAAAAAACCGGTACAACCGGGCTTGGGACGGTTTTAGGTAAAACTGGATCAAACCGGCTCATGCCCACCTTTACAAAATGGTAAGTTGAACTATGGGAGGAAAGGGGAAAAAAAAGTCAGAATAAAGCCAGCCGGATGCAATTGGAAACATTTGTGGGTTCTCATTCTTCCGAACAACACACAACAACTATCCCTAGTATGGACCTTTGAAGAAACTCCCATCAAGGTCAATGACCCTTCTATGCCCTTCATTCTAACCTTGTTTCAATGCAACAAGATAAACAGAAAAATACCCAAATAAATTCTTTCTAAGTTGAGATTCCTTATCCAATATAATCTAACTATTGTCAGGATTTGTTTGCTTAATCATATTGGCATAATAAGCAAGCCGAGAGAACTCTTCAACCCAATCACCCATTGTCTCTGCTATCACATTCACCCTGACCTTTGCACATATAGACCTAGGTATATATCTTTAGCTAAATCCTGCAACTTCTACAACTTAATTTCATGTTCTGAAATTATCCTTTCCCGAAATTTTCTTTCAACATACTTGGCGTTGCATAATTTATTCTTATTATTCTTTGAACACTTGTGCTTGGAGTGTATGTCTATATAATAAAATTCCATGATCTTCCATCTATACTACCAAATAGTAACCATGGAAATTTTGGAGCCCTTCTCTTCACACGAATCATTTTCTCTTTATTAGGCCGAATAGTCAATTGAACTCCTCTATACACAACATAGTCAACTAATGCTTCTCTAAATTGATTAGCACGTTTGAAGGTCATACCCATTTGAAATAGTCTGAAGTTGGTATGATTATATCTCAGTTGCTTACTTTTTTGTCGCCTTGGCAGATCTACACCATCAATGGCATATATGTCCACATGTTCTCTACTGTCATCACTGATGTAAAAATACTTCACATTGAATTCAAATCACATTATAAGTATGTCAAACAACATCTATCTTATTGTAACATAGTAGTTACAGATATCGTACCCAAAAGATTATATAAGAATTATGCTCAAAATTTTAAAAGGATTTAATGTACTTCTAAGTTGTTAAAAGTTTATAATTTGATATTAAAACAAGAATGTAAAATTGGCTAAAAGAATTAAAAGCATACTTAGAAACTTACAAGATAATACGAGGAGATCATGGTTGAATACTCAATTCGATAGATAGATACTTGATCACTTTCTTAGGCATTTCATCAAACATCTGGAACATTAAAAATATAAGTTGGATCAATACAATATTAGGTTCTTTCAAACTCTAACATCAAATTATCATCTACAACAATTATATGTCTATAGATTGAAGTAGATAATCATGAAAACACAATCCAAAGTGAGATGATCAAATTTTACTATGTCTAATATCCTGTTAATTACTCTAATTCCTAGATTTAACCATGAAATTGTTATGTCTACCTTCAATCAAAATTAAATCCATGTTTCACTTGATTTCTATCAAATGAATTAAGCAATTAAAACACAAATCATGCTATATTAAAGAATTCACCACTGAAGCACATAAAAAGGTTTAGAATCACAAGATCTATCTGGATCAATGGTGTATTCAACCACTACAAAATTAGCATTGTATAGCTAAACAATTATAAGCATAATTTAACAAGAATTCCATATCAAAACTCTAGAGATGAAAGTAAAAGTGAAGGATTAGATGGAACTTGTGGTGGTGATGATGATGAATCTAGAGCTTGAATCCTTGGGACTTGAAGAATTGAACTCTAATCTACACTTCTCCTTTTAGAATCCACTTGAATTTTGAGAGAAAATGAAGAAGAAAATGAATTATATTTCTTGGTAAATTCTCAAGTGTGTAAGAATGATACAAACTGGTCTAAGATCCCTCCCTAAGAGTTAAAGATGAGTATTTATAGTACAATTCAAATCCCTCGGGAAATGGCTCACAAATACTTTTTTTTCTAAAATTACACTGTTACCGAACTATAATTCGATATAGAGTTCGGTGTACAATTCAAACAGAGAGCACATTTTGTGTTCCCAGATCATACGGAGCTCTAATTCGGTATGAAGCTCGGACAGTGAGCTTCACTTTTGTTCAAGTATTTTGTCGAGCTTCAATTCGGTATAGAGTTTGGTAGCAAGCTCAGACAGACAGGGTTTCTACTCTTCAAAGAACAATAGTAAACTATAATGCGATATGGAGCTCGGTGTTGAATTCGGACAGAGAGGATCTGCTATATCGAGTTATAGTTCGGTATTCGGACAAAAAGGTTTTTTTCTTGATCTTCTAATACCGAACTGTAGTTCGGACACAACCCGATAGCAAATTCGAACGGAGAGGGTTTGATTTCTTTTTCTTCCCATGACGAGCTGTAATTCGGTATACAGGTCGGTATTTAATTTGATTATAGGGGTTCTTTTAGAAGGAACCCTTATTACCAAGCTGTAATGTGGTAATGAGTCCGGTATGCAGTTTGATGACCCTGCTCTCATGCCCTTTTTCACCTCTTTTTGATCCCCTTTTACTCCAAAACCTTTGCTTTTTTTTCCTTAATGTCTTTAAATCCTCAAATTAAGCTTTATACCTGAAAATAAGCTAAAATGTCTCAAATATGTGCATTTCTTAAAGGAAATCAAACCAAATTCACACAAAATTTCAATCATTTTCCAAGCCCATCAATCACTTCCAGGGTCAAAGGAAGTACTCTTCATTACCAGCAACACGCCTTTTATTTCGATCGACTTGACATTTGTCAAGATCATCAAACTCCAAATCATTGTCTGCTTCCCAAGAGTGATTTCAAGAACATGTCTAACTCGAATCTTTGGTTTTCTTTCTTTCTTTCCTTACATGAAACTGCCCTTATCTTTCTCAACTCTTCCTCTACATCACTTCCCTCACCTTCAGGTCAAGTAGCAACAGATTCATCTCTTTTAGATTCACTCTATATTGAAGTAGACCCTTCTTCAGACTTAGGTGCAGTCTTGTTATTTATTTCCTCTTTTTCTCTTGTTATAGAACTCACTCTTACATGTCTATCTCTTACTTCTACTTCAAAAAATTCTACACTAATTGAGTCACATAACTTATTTATCTCTTCTTCCCTATCTGCAATGTTGTTGCCAAACTGCCCATTGTTTTCTTTGTCCACATGCTCCACAAATATATCAAAGTATCACCAACTATAAGGTCCTTACAAAAAGCGAGCAATTCATTAACATCTGAAATGTCTATGTACCTCTCATATTTGAGTCTGACACTACTATAGATTGAATCTTATTGATACCTAAATCAGCAATGTAACCCAAAATTTCAAACATATATAATTTATCCAACTTTACCCCGAACTCATCCACTTTTCCACCATATAACTCTCCTCTAAAACACTTTCAAGTGACCCCCATGATGCACACACAATAATAAATTATCTTCAGACATCACTGAAAAAGAAAGTGAGACACATTTTAGTCAAAAAATAATCTCTAATGTTTATAGAACCAACAATACCCTAACTTTTCCCTATTATAACATAACAAAACCACTGTACAAAGCGCAATGTAATAAAAAAAATCACTTGTCTATCCCAATTGTTTGTTAGTCAAAAGCAAAATGCCTTTGCATATAATGCAAAAATCCACCAGATTGCAAATCCTGAATATAGTCAGTCATAGCCAAGTTAAATAGATCAATAAACTGAAATCAGAATACCTTGTTGAAAATAAGCATAAGAGATCAACATCAGAGCACTAATTTGGACTCAGTCACCCAAAAACGCAAGTCGCAAAACCTTAGATGTCAATACTCACTAGAATCATAAATAGTAAACCCTAACTTCCATTTTCAGCTGATGAACAATAATAACCCTTTAATTGCAAATACAAAATCCTAACCGTCCGCTCCAATTCGACTAACCCTATTACAAATCCTAAAATTCGAAATCACAACCACCTTCACCAACCATAATTACTGTCAACCTTATAAACTCTTCACTGTAAATCTTACCAAATATTTACTCACACCTGAGTAGGAGATCGTCACACCCTAAATTCTCATTTCTCTTAAACAACATATGCTTTTTATTTTATCGGATTATGCTAACGGGTCAAATGCATAATCTCTTTTAAACCTAATTTTATTCCATTCCCAATATATATGTGTCAAAATTCAACTGAAAATTTAAAAAAAAAAAAATTAAAAACAAAATAAATACAAAATAAAATGAGCAGAATCAATGATATAAGAAGCTAATTGAGATAAAAGTGAGTACAAGGACTAACTAAAAGAGTTTTATTAATTACAGTGGCCAGTAGCTAGATGTTGTTCAACCCTTATTATAGATTCAATGAACAAGAATAAGAATAAGAAATCATTACATATAGTTTGAACTGTGGGTGATCGTAACTCTCTATTTGATGTGATTTCGTGAAAGAATAAAAGCTAGTTAATAAGTTAGATTCCATTAGAAGACAAGGAGAGGGAAGAAAAACGTGTTGAATTGAATGAGAATAATTATTAGTTAGGTGGTATCATGCAATGCAAAGGGAAACATGTGAAGCACATGTTTCGCCACCTTATATATACATTGTCTCCTAGATATTCCTCTTGTCAAATAATTCATTCTATTAGTCATTTTATGCAGATATTCATTAAATATCAAGTTATTTAATTTAATTGTAAATATGGGAGTGCAAGAAAATAGCAGTTAGTTATACGTGAAAAATTATTTGAGATGGATTGAATTAGTTTTAAAATAAATATAAGTAAATGATAATGAATTTTTTTTTTTAAAATAATAATGAAAGGAATCCCACTAAATATATATTTAAAAAAGATTTATTATTATTATTTTATTTATATTTTAAATTAATTTTGAAAAAATAGTATAAATGTAAGCTATTAACGTTATTAGTGGTTTGGTTTATTAAGGCTATATTTGGTACTAGCGTTTTTCCATAGAGTTTAGTATTTTGAATCAGTCAAAACTCTAAAAGCGTTAAAGATCCGTGTTTGGTCTTCAACTTATAATCTTCCCCTAGGAGTTTTTCAAAGAGTTTTCAGAATGTTGCTGAGAGTAACGTTTAGAGTTTCAATCACAGAGTTTAAACTTACTTTTCCAAAATTATTCTTATTCATACTAATTTCAAATTAATTTCTCTTTTTATCAAATTATTTTATGATAATTACTTTTTTAATTAATTACTTTGGTTTTAATAAATTAAATATACTTCTTATAAAGACAGAGAAAAAAAAGTTGATTATTACAAATGTATTATTATTATTTTTTGTTATTTATTGAAAAAAAAAATAATTTCATTCCAAAATCATATTTTAAATTTAAAAATAATTATCTTTTTTATATCATGTCCTTTTACGTCATTTAAACATTATTAGATAATTAAAACGCTAGTTTACCAAACAATATTTATTAAAAAAGCTAGTTAAAATGCTGAACGCTATTCGTTATTTAAAAAACGCTAAACGCTTAAAAATAAGTTAAACGCTGTCCAAAACACTAAACGCTAATAAAAACGCTGGTCGCGCCAAAGACAGTCTAATTTTATTATAATTATATTATTATTTTTTTAGTGGTATTTATATTTATAATAAATTTTATAACTTTTATACAATATTCAAAAACTAAAATTAATGTGAAATATCCCATTCAAACAACTAACCTAATAGCTAATTTAAAATTTAATCTAACTAATTATTACTGTTATTTGAAATATTTATTTAACATTTACTTGAAAATCTTTTAAGCTATCTAACATTGATTAGATAGCTTAAAAGATTAGCTTAAAAGATTTGTTGTGAATATCTACCCAAATCAATTCAATTGGATGTAAGTCCTATAATCATAATTGAAATTCGAATCCAATTATGGACTTATTTGGATAGAGTCACTATTAATTTTTAATTTTCAATCTCTGAATAAAATTAAAAATATTAAATTATTTTTAAAAAGAAATTTTAAAAACCTACGTATGTTTGGAGTTGTTCCCATTTACCATGCAAATTCTATTTTTACCCCTCATTTAACTGCAAATTCTATTTTTACCCCTCATTTAACTGCGGTTAATATGATAGACATTACAATTTATCAAAGAGATTTTTAAATTCGTATAAATTTATAAAAGAAAGGTATAATAGTGATTGTGTTTTGTCGGTTGCTAACGAAATAAAGGAGAATTGATAAGATTGGAAATGCGGGAAAATTGATTTTTTTTTTCTCGTTTATTCTTCTTTCAGTCACCGACTGGCTGATGATGAACCACCATTATTAAAATTATCTCTGGAAGTTATTAAAATTCAAAAGTTAACTTTAAAATTTTTTAACCTTTTTCCTCTAATAATAATAAAATGAAAAAACAAATAAAAAAAGAAAAACATTACTTATAAAAATGACGAAAACTCTTTAGAATTTTTTTAAAAATATATATATTTTTAAAATTTATTTCTACCTTTTTATATAAAAAAAATAAAAAATACAAATAATCCCACCCAACAACACTTTTATAGTGCAAGGACTAAAAACTTGACAATTCAATAAGTCAATACACAATTCTTTGAAAACTTGTAAACTTTTGAATTCAAAACACCACCTTATGGTTTGTCAATAAATGGAAGTTCAAGTCATCAACTAATTTGGCCAAATTTCATAAGCATATTCTCTGCATATTTTAACAAAAAGCTAATATTCCCCCTTAAATACTTTGATTTTTTTAGGTTGTCATTTTCATAATTTTTTAAATAAATATGTGGTGTTTCAAAATCTAATAAAACCTTTTTCCACACACTATGGATTTGGAATAATATACTTATTTAATTACATTATCCTATAGTTATACTCTCTCCGGATTATTAATATAGAGAAAACTAACTTTTCACGAAAATTAAGATAAGAAGTTAGTTTCCACTATTGTCTCTCATTATTTCATAATTAATACAATAAAATTTTAAATTATTTTTAAAAAGTTAGTTATACATATTTTTTTAAGAAATAATATTTTAGACATTTTAACTTTAAAAATATCCCCATAAGGAAAATTTCTCTATATAAATAATACGTCTAAAACGGAAATTTTCTCTATATTAATAATCTCGAGGGAGTATTAACTACTAAAATAAAAGAATCTTTATTTTTTTTTATAAGGGATAATGCTTCTAGTGGCTTGGAATATGGGGAAAAGAATAAGAATTTTATTTTTCAAATATTCTCATTTAACAATTAATGTACTACATGCCCATCAATTATACTCTTTTGTCAAAAAGTGTTTGGGTTTTGATACTCTAATAATAACAATAATTATTAATAAATCATCATTGACAATTTTTTATAGTTTAAATTTTAATTTTTATAATAAATTTTATTAATTTTTATTTCATTTTAAATCTATATTTAAATTAACTATATATTAAATTAATCGGTTTGATTAATTAAAAATTAAAATAATTATAAACAAATTTAATCAAAATCTTAATATATTAAAAATATAAAACTTAACAAATTTTTATATATTTTAAATATATATAATATTATTAATTAGCTACATATTTAAAATTAATATTTATGCTATTATATTCTTTTAAAAAAATAGTATGATATATTTATTTTAACTTGAATATAATAAAGAATAATATTTAAGATAAAATCAATAATAATAATAATATTATTATTAGAATAGTAGCCCATCATTTTAATGTTATTAAAATGTCAGGTGTTAAAAGACATTGATTCACACTGATTATAAAATCAAGCAAAATATTCATTTTTTTTTTTAAATTAGTGCCTACTTGTAAAAAATAAACAACAATGATAAAATCATAAAATAAAACTGACCTTTCAAACCTATCTCATTAGGTTTATATGCTTATTTTACTGTTTTATTAGATTAATTGTTAATTGAATAATTGAGTGGGCAAATGAACAGATTTAGGGAATCAGATCTTGTATAGTTATTATATACATTAAAATGTATCTTTCACTCAGGAACATGATCAATTATAAATGATATAATGAATGTGTACAAATCTTTCATTACTTAACAATATAAAAATATTTATAATAGAATATTCCCACCCCCATATATTAGTTATTACTTTTAAGATAATAAATTAAATAAATTGAAATATTATAACAATTTCCATGATTCTTTTATTTATATTATCAAATTAATAAGTAATATATATAATATATATATATATATATGAATTAGTGAATTTTTTGAGAGTTTATAAAAATAATTTTTTATTATTTTAAATTGAATTTAAAAAATTCAGTTTTTTCGATAGATATATATATATATATATATATTTAAATTGTTGGTTTAAAATTTATATCATCATTCAATTTTATTATTTTTTAAAAAATAAAAAAAATAAGTTATTTTAAAATGATTTTTTAAAAATTTTTTATAACTATTTTAAAAAATAAAAAAAAATAAGTTATTTTAAAATGATTTTTTTAAATTTTTTTATAACTATTTTATTAAAATCATAAAGAAGATGATGGAGATATATCAATTGCGAAGTTTGAATTAGCTACGTGAATAATTTTTCATATTTAATTATTTAATTGAAAATTTAAAAATATTATTTTAACACAAATTTAATTTACACTCCTAATATTGGATATAAATGCAGCTTAACTTAAATTCTAATGATCTCCTTTAGTGTTTATAATATGTTATAATCAACTTATGTTTCTTAACCAAATTTTGCATGCATGTACGGGAATAAAATTAGTAAATATTGAGATGTAAATGAATCGAGTTTCAAATTCAAATCGTGAAAAATTATCTAAGTTCAAATTCATTGAGTTATAAAAATAAATTATAATCAAATTATTTAAATTCAAATTGTTAAAATTTGTTAATTTTTAATTAATATATATATTTTAAATTTTATATAATTATTCTTAATTTGATTTGGATGTATTCGACTCATACTCGATTCATTTATATCTAATACTTATTATAATAAATTTTGATAAGTTTTATGAGTTCAACTAGAATAATATAGAATTCGAGTATCGACTCGGGAAAAAAAAAACTCTAACTCGTGAACAAAATCAATTCGTGAGTAATTCAACTCGTAAAATTTAATAAAATTAATTAAAGTATATTATTAATATTATAAAATTTTAAATAATAACAATATAATAAAATGTTATATTATTTATTAATTTCTCATTTATTGGTAAACTAAGTGAATTAAAATTAAAAGTTACACTAATTAGTTTTGAGTAGTGTGGAAGTTGTTAAAGGAAATTAGATTTTTATTTTCAAATTTTTACTTTAAAATTTCAATTTATTTATCTTAGAATGCAATATTTAAATTTGATGAAAGTAAAATTACGTTTTTTGAGTTTCCATTTGAAAGCTGATATTGAAGTGTATTTCCCTAATAAGAGTTTTGATTTATTAAAAATATTTTTAAAAAGCACAATTTTTATTTATACTTTTCATAAACTGATTTTTGAATTAGTTATTTTTGAAAAAAATAGATTTTTTTGTTTTTTATTTAATTTTTTAAACGCATAATCAATAATTCAACGATTCAAATTCATATTTCTGAATTTATTTATTTTTAAAATTTTTAATTTTTATTATTAAAAAATAAAAATAAAAATAATAGTTACCAAACATATTTTTAATTTATTAAAAGAATAATGCTATATAACTCTTATATACTACTTTATCTACTCTATAAGACAATAAATAATTAATTGAATTAATATTAATTAGTATAAATATTTATTTTTATTTATTTAATATTTAATTATTCATTGATACGTATATCATATGGACTATGTACTATTATTTTTTCAATAAATAATTTAGTTTCTTCTCTACACAATCAAGAGTAAAAAAAAGAAAAAATATAAATACAAAGATGCTCCATGTGTAATATAAGAAAATTGGAGGGGGCCAAAACAGAAAAAGTTAAAATGGAGAAGTTTCTAAATCCGCGTTTAGTCTGGAGTCGTTAAATTAAAACATATATAAATTAATACAAAACATATCATAAAATAAAAACAACAAAAACACACTCTTTTGAAAAATCCTGGTTCTCTCTTCACCAACAAAATCTCACTCTTTGCTCTCAAAATCTTCACTTGCCATTCAAAACCAACACATCTCTCTCTACTACAATTTCCCCTCTATGTCCTCGATTTGATTGCTGTGTACTATATATACATGTATATCTGTTAACAACCACACACCCAGCTCCACACACACACAGACACTTGCCGCTATCGGAAGCGTTTGTTTTGTTTGATCAAAAGAGAACAACGCAACATTAATTTGTAATCGGTGAATTAGGGTTTGGTTTTCTAACCAGGGGTTTTAAGGTAAAAAAAGAAAAACAGTGGGCATGAGGTTGAACGGAGAAATCTCTCATAAGGAAGAAGTAGAAGAAGAGAAAGGAGAGATTGATAATGGTAATTTACAGTCACAGGAGAGTCTTGTTGTTGTTGGATATGCTTTGACTTCAAAGAAGAAGAAGAGTTTCTTGCAACCTAAATTTGAAGTCTTGGCTCGGTATAATACTTCATACATTTTCCTTGTATATGTCAAAAATTCAACTCCAACTCCATAGACCATTTTTTTTATATGTTTAGAACTAAAGCATTGCAATCAAGTTTTCTTTTTTGAGCAATTTGTTCTTTTATTATTTTTTTTGAGCTGTTAGTTGTACCTGCATTTAATGTTTTGAAACTGTAGATTTGGAAATAACATAGTGTTTATTAGTTTTTATTTTTTAAGATTTTGGATTATTCAATTCTAAGATTTTGGAAATCACCTTCACCAGAAGGAAAAAGTGTCTTTTTTCTTTAGAAGTGATTTTGACTTATACAATAAAGTTACTTCCTAAAAAAATTGTATTTACTTTACTTATCACTTGTGTTAAGTTGCTTGGTATCATGAAGTTTAATAATTTATAGTTTTTCATAGATATATCATGAGAATATTCTATCAAATATACTCTTTGGATTATTTTTCATTGAAGTTCTTATGAAGTCAATGCACTGTGCTTGTTCTTTTGTTAGAAATCCATATTTTATTTGTAGTTGTTGGTGGTCCCTAACTAAGAGTAATTATTCATAATACATCCTTAATTTTATTGTAAAAAATTACTTAATTAATTTTTGTTTTAGGGTTATGGTACAAAATATGGATGTGATCTATTGTTCTGAGCTGGCTTTTAAGGTTTCATAATTTCTTTATAACTTGTGCAATGGGTGTGTTTTGTGCTACTGTGGTATAAACTGATATATATATATATATATATATATATATATATATATATATATATATATATATATATATATATATAGAGCATTTGATTGGATTCTTGACTAGTTTTTGGTAGGTTTTCCACATAACCATCATTGTTCATCCGTTGGAATGCATGCTTAGGCTACTTGATATAAGTTACTTCAAAATTTCTTTTATGATGCGTGTTGTGTGGTATTTTTTTTCTGGTTTAAGAGAACGAATTGATAAAAGAGGGCTAAGTTGGTTAGATTTTATTGAATTGATTTACTAGTTGAATGTGCCAGCCAATTATTGTTTGTTTTTCTGAATAGGTTTTTGCTAGCGGAAATGCTAGTCAGGCTGTTTGACACTTGATTATCTGCATGATTTCAAGCACATGTTCTTTATGCTATAAAATTAAATGCTGATTACAATTGACTTCATGGGTGCATTTTAGTTGGACAAAGGTAGTTAAGATTGTTTGGTATCTCGCACTTCAGGGATGTTATGTTTGTTCCGATAACAATTAAATGAAATTTATTCTTGCTTTGCGCAGGAAGAAGGGAATCTTATTCAGTGCTATTGATTTAAACAGGCCATTGTCAGACCAAGGCCCTTTTGATGTCGTGTTGCATAAGGTTGGTTGTGATATCATATAAAGTTTTTTTCTTTCCTCTGGAAGAAATATGTGTAATATTTAATTACATGTCTGATCTGATGACCCTTTTGTTCCTCTTTCCAGATGTTCGGTAAGGAGTGGTGCAAGGTCATTGAGGTTTGTTCATCTTAACTTCATACTTCAATGCATGCGTTCTTTTCATCTTGAAAGAAATTGAGCTGGCGTTCTTGCTTTTCCTTTTGTGATGGTCATGGTGCTTCATAGAGTTGTCATGTTTGAGGATAAGTTTGAAGTGATGGTAATTGGTTGAATAACAAAATCTCCAGAACCCTTAAACTTTTTTTTTTGTCTGACATAATGTGCAGAGTCTTGCTGTCCTCATCTTGATTGATGATCAGATAGTTGAAATCGGTCCATCAAGATTCCAAGCAAGTGAGGATTTTACATCTTGTTAATCTAGATGTTCTTTAGGCTTCAGTGAGCTTGATTGCTGAAACAGTATTTTGTTCTATTCTTTGTCTGTAAGTTCTGTAGGGTTTTATTGATTCTTGGTTTCCAGAAGTAGTTTTGTAGTGCTCACTGTGCTGGCCATATTGTGTAGAAATGTGGAAGAACTGACAAAACAACTTCATTTCAAGTTATATCATCCTGTCAAATAATACAAATAAATATTTTGAAAATCCATTACCTCATTTATCCATGACTGTGAGATGTGAATATCTTATAGTTTTCTGGAATATGCATATTTATCATTAATATAGTTTCTGTGACCAATGATTTACAACTTGCATCTGAGTCAGCCTGGTTATTTGTGCCAGTATGTTTCCATCTTCTAAAACATGGTTGGACAATTGTGTGAGATGTTTTCTGTTTTTGATGTCTTGTACCCTTCATATAATTGTATCAGGAAAAAATTTTAAAAATTATTCTGTTTAACATTAGCTCCTTGACCATTATATATGATTAGAATATTAAAACATCCCTCCACTTTGAAGTGTAAAATATTATGTCTCTTTCGGTTCTCAAATAAATTACTATTTATATTATTTTCTTCTACAATTGAACTTTATTTGGGATTGAGGCTTGTATTTGTATTTTTTGTTGTTTCAACAATTGGACTTTGCTCTCTATTGGGTATCTCTGAACAAACATGTCTTTTTTTCTTTTCTTTTTCTTTAGGATAATTCTTTTTTATTGTTACGCGCTTCTTTTATCTAAAGCAAGAAACTAGCTTATGTCTGGTTTTGAATTCATTTAATGCAACAGAAACTGAAGACACAGACCAGTCTTGAGTAGGAAAAACCCTAGAAACTGACATGGTCTTTTTATTCAGCAGAAACAATTATGTTTACGCTGACTTTCTAAGAATTAGAAGCCAAAAAAAAAAAAAGAAAAGGTAGAAAGGAGACAGATTTTAGGAAATCTTGAATAATAACTCAAGCTGGGCGATAGATGTTCATCACCCCTAGCTTGGAACATAATACTATTGATTTGATCTCCTCATCGATTTGAGCCTTTGGTTCTTTGTTCATAACATTATATTACAGTTAGTAAAGCCATGAAGTTCTAGGGTTGTATTCTCTCACAAATGTATGATCCATTTTGTTATCAGAATTTGATGTGCCTTTGTGTTTGAGCTGGAGCCATGTGGCACCCTTGTTGGTTATATGAAAGGTGTGTCAAAGTGCTTATTGCATATACTGTACTCGAGTCTACTGACTATAAAGAGTTTGTATCTTGTGTTAGAAAAATGTTTAGTCAGGTATTTATTTTGATTAATGTTAAGAAAATGCTTTGTTGACTGTTGGAATGGGGTGGTTTATTACTATCTTCTTGAAGAGTATATTTTTGCAGATACTCTGAGAATAGGGATGCCCCTAATCTGTAATTGCTATTAATATATAACCTTGTTTTGATTATTCTTTAATAGAAAAAAAAAAGAAGGGAAATTGGAATATTATCAGTACAATCGTTACACTGTAATACTCTTTTGCATGAGCTTTAATGTTGAGAAAGAGACAAGCTTACTTTTTTTTCCCTTCAATTTCCATGAGATCATGATATTAAAAATTTACTGATATAAAAAAATCTGACACTTCTTTTGCATTTGCAATTTCTGTAATTACTTGGCTCAAAGAGCATCAATGGAGTATCAATGAAAATCAGTTATGAGTAGCAGTAGCATTCTTTTATGAATGGCTGAAAAATAAATCTTAGCTCTTATATTATGATTAACATGGAAACTATGGATGGTATCAATATCAGGTTCTAGATTAGGAAAACATTTGCTTGAAATTGAGTCATATCTCAGGCTGGATTTTCTTCTTTTGGATGCTATGGAACATAGGTTTTCTAGTAACTGGATTGAAGAACCCCCAATCTCTGTATGTAGAAACAGTGCAGTCCTTATTCCCCGATTCACCTTCAGAGAGTTTCTTTTGAGACGGGGATGAGAATACTGTGGCCTTTTTCTAGAAGGCTCATTACTCAAAGTTTGTTAACCAACTCAAGGTCTAATGTAAAGATACTAGAAGAGTGCATTTCAGTTTCTGCATCCAACGAAATCATAACCATTAAGTTTATTTTTGAGAAAACTTAATTTTGCATTTTAAATAGTTCCCTAGCGTATTATAGGTGTTTGATTGATAGAACAATAAAATCAACTACTTGCTGGTAATAGGAGTCTCAAAACTGACTTATTTGTAGCATTCTTGAAGGGTGAGAAACTGTTAGCTCATAGTCTGTGTTATTATAATACTAAACTACTCATTCAGTGATAATCCAAGGTAGTATAATATGTATATATTCTGGGTGTATTGCTGTCAGTGTTTTGATTTTAATAGTTATAATGTGACTGTTGCATTCTGGTGATTACTAATTGCTAAACAAACATGTTTTCTGCTTTATTAGTACTCATAATCTAAGGCTCCTTGTCTTATTATTGGGTTTTTGTTGCTACTTTCTATTTGAAGGATTACAAGCATAACCATCCAGAAGTACCTGTTATTGATCCTCCAGATGCAATACAGCATCTTCTCAATAGACAGACAATGCTCCAGACTGTCGCAGAGCTGGAGTTGCCTTACTGCCATGGTAACTTTTGCCCTCTCAATCTGTACAATCTGTGAGGTTTCTGTGCTTTCTTATTTCTTTGAATTTTGGGTTGAGGTCCATAGCAAAAGATGGCTCATACAATGTCTTTTGCAGGGAAGGTTTGTGTCCCTCGGCAAATGGTTATCACAAAAGATCCATCATCCATTCCTGATAGAGTATATGAATCTGGTCTAAAGTTGCCTATAGGTATGCATTCTTTACTGTATCTATGATCGGAGTGAGGTTAGAGATTCTGTAGCTGTTTTGCTGCTATGTATGAAGTATTCTCTAGCTTAGCTAGTATACTCATGGCATTTCGAGACTATTAATTTGGAACTAGCAGGTTATAGGGTGGGGAGATTTCCACATTTGATGCCTTTTCTGGGTTTCAATGGCATGGTAGAGCCAGTTACGCAGCCCTTTTACCATATATGATGCCTTTGGTTTCTATGTCGCATTAACCGTTGCAATCCTTCCTTACGAAGAGTGCTTTATATTATATGGGGTTATTTTTGCAGATGCACATTGCTTTTGGATTTTCTAGTTGCTTCCTTGGCATGGCCTAATAATCCATGTATGTTAATGATTGCAGTTGCAAAACCTCTGCTGGTGGACGGAACTGCCAAGTCACATGAAATGTTTCTTGCTTATGATCGGTTTTCCCTGGCCAAACTTGAACCTCCTTTGGTGTTACAAGAGTTTGTTAATCATGGTAAATATTTTATTACATGCTTTAACCTTTAAATTCTGGAAAGCATTCACATGATTGAAGTTAAAAAATAATCTTCTTGTAAATTGCTAGGTGGCGTGCTTTTTAAAATTTATATTGTTGGGGAAGCTATAAAGGTGGTAAGGCGATTCTCTCTACCTAATATCAAATGTGAGCTCTCAGATGCTGGTGTGCACAGTTTTCCAAGGGTTTCTTGTGCTGCAGCTTCTGCAGATAATGCTGAGCTGGAACCTGGTGTAGCCGGTGAGATAATTGTCTTTTGTTTATGTAGTTTTTGTACTTGGTGTTTTTCAATTGTGTGAAGCCAGTTTACGTAATCTGTGATTCTTGCTGCAGAACTTCCTCCCCAGCCTTTGTTGGAAAGTCTCGCCAATGAACTACGCAACCGGCTTGTAAAAATTTGTTCTGCCCATTTTAATCTTTCCTCTTCAATAAGTCCTGTAGTATATTCACCTTTTTATATGACTTGTACTGATATTATACTGCATTTTTAGGGCTTGCGATTGTTCAACATTGATATGATTCGAGAGCATGGGACCAGAGATGTCTTTTATGTCATTGACATCAACTACTTTCCTGGTAAGCATCCACCGTGGACACAACTGACTTGGAGCAAATTTATTATTGACTCTAGCATGGCTACTGATTGCTTTCTCTAATCTGTTTTGTGTCTTTATCCATTTGTTCTAAACCATTGATAATTTCCATGCTTATCCTTTGCATCATATATAGTTATACTGTCTTTCCACCAGCATCATATGCAGTTACACTTTGCATCTTTGCATATTTTGTCTAGGCTTAGAATACAAATTGAACTTTGGTAGTCAATTTTATGTGCATCTTTCCAGTTATAAGGTATATGCTTTCCAATGTTGCTATGAAAACCCGTATTCGAAAAATAAAATGCAGGGTTTGGAAAGATGCCAGATTATGAACAAATTTTCACAGACTTTCTACTGAGTTTGGCGCCGAGCAAGTACAAGAAGAGATGTGCAAGTGCAACTTAATGCTTGAGGTTAGATATAGATATTGTATATGTTGATGATGATGATACTGGAAGCTCTGCACGGAGAAACAGAAATTCAGTTTTAACTTGTTTAGTTGCTGATTGGTATGTGACATGGTCCTTGTTCAATCACAATAATGTATACAAGGTTTTTGTTTCATAGCACTTTTGGCCTTTTTTTTTTTTTAAATTTTTTTAAATTTTTTTTAAATTTTTTATTACCAGGTTATATAATTTCCAACAGTAGTAAAATAAATTGAATTTGAAGTGGCAAGTTTGTAACTGATTATCAGATCGAGAAACGTATCATACTGACTAGCTTAATCTGTCAATTGAAGCAGCAGTAACTGGTTTGTATTCACAAATGGTTTTGTGCATGTACTGACGTGTGTATATTAAACTGTATTCCAGATGTTGTATGTAGTGTAAACTCAACGCTATCATCACTAGTTACAGATGTTGCACTAAAACCTCTTCTATACTGGAATTTTCTAATAGTATAGAATTAATTAAATTATAGATTTTTTTTAAAATTTGTATAAATTTTAATTTTTATTTGGAAATTTAAATTAATATCTGTTACTAAAATTAATAAATAATAAAAGGTTGAAAATGTAAAAAAAAAAAATTGGACAAATTTGCGGGAAACTATTTTCTCCATATATGGACATTACATTTTCAAATAATAGTATTAATTTTTAAAGAGTGGTAATTAATATTATTTAATATTATTAATAATATATAGACAAGACAATAAAGAGGAGCTTGGTTAATTACTTTACCGTCCAGTTGGCCAGAAGAGAAGAGACCAGCGCTGAAACACACACCTCCACTGCTCACAAATTTATCACTGTCACTCAATCACGCTCTTGTTATCTCATCAGACAATACATTTCGAATTTTCCTTAATGTTAGGGTCTGATCACTTTCTCGGAAATTAGGGTTTAGGGTTTGAGGCCCATTAATGGCCTCCACGTCACAGTCTCTCCGGTTTCTGCTTCCTGGTGTTGCCACTCCTCCTGGCGGTAGCTTTGATGCTCTCAACCGCATCCTCGTCGACCTTTGCACTCATGGAAATCCCAAGGTATTTTTTATTTTTTATTTTATTTTCGATAAGCGAAGACGGTTAGATATTGATGTTACTATGATTCAGGAGGGTGCTTCTGTGGCTTTGAAGAAACATATTGAGGAACAAGCACGTGATCTTAGTGGAGAAGCGTTTTCGCGGTTTATGGATCAGCTGTACGATAGAATATCGACTCTACTCGAGAGCAATGATGTGGCGGAGAATTTAGGAGCTTTGAGAGCCATTGATGAGTTGATTGATGTTGCTCTTGGTGAGAATGCCTCAAAAGTCTCCAAGTTCTCTAGTTATATGAGAACTGTTTTTGAGGTCAAGCGTGATCGGGAGGTTTTGGTCCTTGCTAGTAAGGTTTTGGGTCATCTTGCACGGGCTGGTGGTGCTATGACTGCTGACGAAGTTGAATTTCAGGTCTGTACACACTTTAGTAGTCTGTATTTTACTTGTTATGGTTTCTTTACTTTGCTTTTGTTGATTTTTCAGGTGAAAATGGCATTGGATTGGTTACGTGGGGAAAGAGTTGAATACCGCCGATTTGCGGCTGTCTTAATTCTGAAAGTAAGTCTGAGCAATATTTTTGAATAGTTAGGTTTGAAATGTCAGGTTATGTATTCAGGGAGAATAGATGTTAAACTCTTTTCTTCTTCTTTCTTTTTTTCCCTACAGGAAATGGCAGAAAATGCTTCTACAGTGTTCAATGTCCATGTACCTGAATTTGTAGATGCTATATGGGTTGCACTTAGGGATCCAACATTGGCTGTTCGAGAGCGGGCTGTAGAGGCATTGCGTGCTTGCCTTCGTGTTATTGAAAAGCGGGAGACAAGATGGCGGGTTCAATGGTTAGTTGTCTACTTGAAATTTAGCTATTTTCAATCTATCTATATATATGGAGAGATGTAATATGTAACAGCTAACTAGCAATAGGAACATAAGAAATACAATGAAGTTGTTTGTTGCCCTCATGACTGAAATGCTTAACTGGATAGGAAAGGCTCAACAGTAGTATTAAAAAAAATTCCTTATAGGACTATGCAACAGCTGTAAATTGTGTGTAATTACTGTTGATTGTTATTTTGATTTTTCTATGAAAAAATTTATTAAATGAGCTGTACTTTATTTGGTCCGATATCATCTACATCTTTGGAAGAATACTATACTAGGATTTATCCTAGATTTAAACTTCCGTAGTGTTTTATTACTTTTTGTGCTTTCCTTAGGTGTATATAATCATATCCTTGTTTTAAGCTTTAGATTCTCCTGTTGATGTTAAATAAGTTAAGACAATATTTCCAAAATGTCAATCACACTATACAAACTTTGGACTGGTTAGATGTTGTTAATTTTCAAGTACACAAATCCAAACAAGGAGTGAATCAGCCATAGCATTGACAGTCTTAACTTACCGTGCATGCTTTGATATAGAGATTCATTTTTGTTCCCTGGAAAATTATTTAAGTTACATTATCTTTGGAACAGGTACTATCGAATGTTTGAGGCAACACAAGATGGGTTGGGTAGAAATGCTCCTGTTCACAGCATTCATGGTTCTTTACTTGCTGTGGGAGAGCTCCTGAGGTAGTCGATTTACTTCTGTTGATATATGTTTTCATCATCTGATGTTTATTAATTGTGTAGTTTGACTTGCCTAATCATAAAAAAAAGAAGATTTTTAGTTTTCATTTTTAGTTAACTCTCTTCTAATTGTCCTTTTTTCACTAGCTCATATTCATTGCTCAACTGCTTCTCAACTGTTTAGTTTACAATGCAATCAAGGTGATTTATAAATAATTTGACATTATTTTTGCTGTATGGTTTTCATGTATCATAAGAACTGATTGACAGTGGCTCTAGTTTTTATTGCTAGATTATTGTAATATACAACCATTATCTTGGTGAACATGCCATTAGAATGCATGTGAACATGTATATATACATACATAGTGTATACATTTATAAGTGCATGCATCGATACATGCGTGTGTGCATGCTTTGAGCACTGTGTTTTTCCATGTTTAACTGATTTAGTGTTCGACATAGATGTGATCTAAACTTTGTTGGTACAGGAATACAGGTGAGTTCATGATGTCACGGTACAGAGAAGTTGCTGAAATTGTTCTGAGATACTTGGATCACCGGGATCGCCTTGTTCGATTGAGCATAACATCTCTACTACCTCGCATAGCGCACTTTTTGCGTGATAGATTTGTCACAAACTACTTGAAGGTTAGCAAACTTTGTTCTTTTTTATATTTGGTCAAACAATGGTAGATGGTAATATTGGCATCTTGGTTGAGATCATATTAAAGTACATGACAGTGTTTTATTCAAATAACATGCGTCTTTTCTTATGATATCCGTAGATATGCATGAAACATATCATTACAGTTCTACAACATCCAGCTGAACGTGATAGTGGATTCATTGCCCTTGGGGAGATGGCTGGCGCCTTAGATGGGGAACTTGTACACTATTTGCCGACAATAACATCTCACTTACGGGAAGCTGTAAGATACTGTTGGCTCATTAGTGCTTGTGCCTGGTTATTGTTTTCTTTTTCTTGTCCTTTTATGTTGATATTGATTAATGCTCTTTTTGTTATATCCAGTCTGATTATTCATCTTATTATCTGTAGATTGCTCCCCGCAGAGGTAAACCTTCACTGGAGGCACTGGCTTGCGTTGGAAATATTGCGAAGGCCATGGGTTCAGCCATGGAACCTCATGTTCGTGGTCTTCTAGATATTATGTTTTTTGCTGGCCTTTCCATTACACTTGTAGATGCTCTTGAGCAAATTACTGTCAGGTGTGGAATTTTGTACTTCTTTTAGATCATTGGCAATTATGTGATAACAGATATTAATGTTTGAAGCCACTTTTGCTGTTCCAGTATTCCATCTTTGCTACCAACTATTCAAGATCGACTGCTTGATTGCATTTCACTAGTTCTGTCAAAATCTCATTATTCTCAGACGAGGCAACCAGTGACCTTGGCTCGAGCAAACACAATTAATGTTCCTCAACAAGCTTCTGATAATGGTCCAGTCCTTGTGCAACTTGCTTTGCAGACTCTTGCCCGCTTTAATTTCAAGGTTTGTGTACCTATGCTGTCTGAGTTGAACACATTTTTAACTTTTAGTTAATTTTGAAGCTGTTATGTGGCGCAGGGTCATGACCTTCTTGAGTTTTCCCGAGAATCAGTAGTTGTTTATTTGGACGATGAGGATAAAGCCACCCGAAAAGATGCTGCCTTATGTTGTTGCAAGTTGGTTGCAAATTCATTCTCTAGTGCATCATGCACACAATTTGGTCCTAGTAGGTCTAGTCGAACTGGAGGAAAGCGGCGACGTCTTATTGAGGAGGTTGGATTTTATCAACATGTTGTCTTATTATTATGTTGAAGATGATCTGTAGTGCTGTTGACTGCAGCTAATGTTTTCAAATATGTTTTCTGTATATTGACTCTTGCAGCTTGTGGAAAAGCTTCTCATTGCAGCTGTTGCCGATGCCGATGTCGCAGTCCGACATTCTATCTTCTCCTCTCTGCATGGGAATCGGGGCTTTGATGATTTTTTAGCTCAAGCTGATAGTTTGAGTGCAGTTTTTGCTGCTTTAAATGATGAGGTTAGTCTTGATGAAAGACATTTTAGTAACTTTATTTTCTTAACATATGTCTTTCCTGTTCAAAAGTGCTTTACTTCATTATGCTGTGTGCAATGACTACTAAAGAATCAGAGCTAGAGGAACAGCCATAGAGCAGTTCTAGGAGCTGATTGCTTTGGTGTGCATAATACATTTTTTAAGTTATGTAGGAACAGCCATAGAGCAGTATATGATGTGTAATCTTGCTTTATCAGAAAGGAAATAAAAAAATGTTATGTAGGTTGGTATTTCAAAGAGCTGCCTGGTTATTTTATTTGGAGTTGCTTTAGTCAGTTCGCTTATTTGCTAATGCTTTTTCTCATGAACCGAGGAATTGCTGTTTGGAATGGGTCTCATGAGGGTGAAGTTTCAAATCTGTTTCTGTAGGATTGTGTTTAAAGTCCGCAGTTGCTGTGATTTTCAAGCTGGCTGCTCTCTGAGCTTCTGTCGATGTTCATTTCTGGACTACTTTTCTCTTTATCATCCCATTTTCCTTGAAAAGTTGTTTTCTGAATGAAGAAAAAACGTTTGCCCGAATTCTGAAATATGCCACTTTGATCCAATCTCTGAATTTCTATGTTGCATGAATATTAATTTATTATTTATTTATTTGTAGGATTTTGATGTTCGAGAATATGCAATTTCACTAGCTGGGAGATTGTCTGAAAAGAATCCTGCCTACGTTCTTCCAGCACTCCGTCGTTATCTCATACAGTTGTTAACCTATCTGGAGCAAAGGTTATGTTTGGGTTTTAGAGTTCTGAATATTTTTGAATATTCTGTTATTGAAAAGCTGCTTGTGGTTAATTTGATAACACCACATGCTGCTGTACTAGATATTGACTTCTGTTTCAATGTCAGCAGTGCAGATAACAAATGCAGAGAAGAAAGTGCTAAGTTACTTGGTTGCTTAATACGCAATTGTGAAGGACTTATACGTCCATACATTGCTCCCATACACAAGGTTGATGAGTCTAGTTGTCTGGATCACTGATCCCAATTTATTAATTAGGCCACATCTGATAACATGTTATTGTGTGTGTATAGTCATTTTTATTTCACCTTTCCTGCTACTCATGCAGTGAATATCTATTCTTTCAGGCACTTGTGGCCAGACTCCTGGAGGGCACTGGGGTTAATGCCAATAATGGAATTATTAGTGGTGTTCTTGTAACAGTTGGGGATCTTGCTAGAGTGGTAAACGTTTTATGGTTAAGCTACGTCAGGAAGTTTCTTTTATCTATTTATTTATTATTGTGAGAATGTTTATCTGCTGGAAATTTGCGTTCCGACAGGCTGGGATTTCTGACCTTTTGCATAGCTTGCCTTGTTATATATTTGTTGTTGGAATTGTTTTTGTTAATCCTGATTGTTTGTCTAACCGTTATTACTATTTATCATGCGTGAGTAGTGGTCAAATCACTCAATATTTACTTAGTTTAATTTATTGCTTTAGTTAATTGTAAAATCTTATTTTCTTGTTAGTTAGTAAGTATTTATCTTAGGATAATGTCCTTAGTTTGAGAGTAAATATATCTAAAATATTAGAGGGATCTATGTCTAGAAGATAGCCATTTTAGTTAGAATAGAAATCTTCTGATCGGTTCATATCTTCCCATGAATGGTAGAGTGAAACAAAGAGGTACCAGTTCTATTATGACTTTCTTCATGGCATCAGAGCTCACTCTATTTATATGAATGACATGCCTTTTTCCAGCCAGTACTTTTAAGACCTCTTCTTAATCTGAATTATCCAGTAGCAAATTAGCAACCAATAATGCTAAATCCTCTCATTATGAGTCATAAACTTAATTGGAGCAATTACATGCCATGGTCTCAATGAGTCAGGATGTTTATTCTAGGAAATGGTTGATGGTATTGTTTGTAGCCTCTTCAAAGGAAGATACTGGATACAACAACTTTGATATTGAAAGTTACTAAATTAGGTCATGGCTTGTTAATTCAATTACAAATGAGATAGGAGCCAATCATGTGCTGCTTGAAACGTCTTAGGATCTGAGAAGCAATAGAAGAATCCTATTCTAATATTGATAATGAGTCGGTGGTTTTAAAAATTGAAAAACTAATATGTGGACTTGCACAAAGCAAAAAGGTGGTCATTGAGTGCTATAACCAGCTTCTAATGTTTTGATGGCTGCTGGATTTGCATGAATGGAGTGAAAGTGTGCTGAGGTCAGATTACGTCACATAGAATTGTAGAAACAAAACAAGTTATTAAGTTTCTAAATGGACTTAATCAAAATCTAAATGAACTAGAAGAACTAAAGGGTGTGTGATGCGGACCCTTCCAAAATTGAGGAGTACTTTTGTTGAGGTTAGGAGAGAAGAAAGTCGGAAAAGAGTTCTGTTGTGAGAACCAATGAATGTGAATCAAAGATCTGCCATGCTACCTAGTTTTTGGGGATGTTAGTCCGAATGTTTATTGCATAGTCAGTATTGTTTATCACATTGTAGTTAGTGTTTATCTATTAGGTCTTCAATTCAATGTTCACTGGAAATAGCAGCACTTTTAGATTAAGTGAATTCTTCTAGTTGTACTAAGCTCAGCTGATTTCTGCTTGGTGCTTATATATTATGTAGAAGTGAATAGTTGTAAGAGTGATAAAAATATCAATACCAATTTCTACCATTTGTTTTTAGAAATATGTTGATACATATAATGTTACTGTATTCCAATTATTGTGTTATGCTTCTGATCCGGATGCTGCTCTGGTACTGTTTACTAATTCCTCTTAAGCAGTTACTTTTAAGTTTAATAGAAATAAACGGGTCATTACAGACATTTTTTGATGCCATAATGAAATTATTTTATGAATGATAGCCTGCTTACTGCATAGTTTGAAACTATTTTTAATTTGTATTCCTGTTTGTGACATTTGATTAGGGTGGTTTTGCAATAAGGCAGTATATTTCTGAACTGATGCCCTTAATTGTTGATGCTCTGTTGGATGGGGCAGCTGCCGCAAAACGCGAAGTTGCCGTTTCAACTCTTGGTCAGGTTGTGCAGAGTACTGGGTACGTTACTAATTATTCTTGTTGTTTTACATCTCTATATTAAGACTCTTTCAAGTCTTAATATATATATATTTCATCTATTTGAAAAAAGAGCGATTTAGATTAAGAACAACTAAATCTTAAATGCTGAGCAAACGGAGACCAGCTATCCTTAGCTTAGGGAATTTTAAGCCACTATTTGCTTACAATTAAGACTTCATGGTTTATTTCTTTTGTATTTTGAGCATACGCTCACAGTAGGTTGGCTTTGGTGGATAAGTGCTTGAAGGTTTCTTTGTGACACTAATATGAATATTTGGTTGTGAGGGAAATTCTAGAGAATTGCAATCCACCCACCCATGTTGGTGATTATTGTAGGGTTGTAAGAAGGCAACACTTACACAAGTGTAGTAGCAAAGATGCATATGTTACTGTTGAAATCTGAATGATTTCTATTACATTACTTGCTGTAGAAAAATACATATATATAGTCTAACATCACTTAACCTAACAGCATTTAATTAACTGTACTAACCGACAACTACCAACAACTTTTCTATGAATTACTAATTACTCAACAACTAACAACTATAATTAATACTAATACTAACAACAGTTACCTTGGATGAATGGGCGTACAAGCTTAGCCCAATGTGAAATAAATCTATTCGTAATAAGTCAGTGTAGCATTGATAGATGAGAGGGTGTATGGAGGAAGATTGAGGTGGTATGTATACATCCAACGTAGACCTTTGGAAGCGTGGTTGAGAAGTACTTCGTATTAATACGTGGAATACGTATAATACCACTTATCATTATTACTTATACTCGATGACTTTTTTTATTATTTGAGGCTGCGCATAACGTGTATTAGTATGATACACGTACTAGTATTTTAGAAACTTAATAAAGAGAAAAAATGAAAAAGAAGGGTATTTATGATATTTTAAATAAAAAAAAAACTTAAAGAGAAAAAACCTAATAAGTTAAAAAGTATTTAAAGTGTAAATATTGTTTACATACTTAGTTTGCAAGTATTGTAGTAAAGAAATTAAGTAGGAGTTAGTAGGGTGAAAATTCGTCTCGCTGGTGTTTATGGTGGTATTCAACCATGTTTTTAAAATTCCTGAAGTTGTTGGAGAAGAAATGAGAGAGTAGCTACTAATTTGAGATAAAACTAAAAAGTTAAAGAAAATTTATAAGGAAAATAGACTTTACCAAGGAATGGATTTAAACGCTTAATTTAGTTCTCATAAAATTAGAGGACCATTAGATAAATATATTAGATAAATATATAAAGTAATCCAAGGAAGAGATTGTGGATGTTGGTCGACTTGGTGGCTCAGGAGATGTACTTCCAATTGACCCACTATTTAAGGATTCCAGTTGATAGATTAAGATTTTATCAACGTTAAAATGATACAGAAAGAATGTCACCTCTTGTTCTATTTTATTATGTGAGAAGTATTTCTAATATCTTTTTTAATGATGTTAAATGAGGTATGCACCCATTTAGTATTATGATAGTACTTAATTTTATTTGAATATATATATATATATATATATATATTTTTTTTTTTGATGATTTTTAATATTACCTTATTACTTTTAGTAATACTAACGTATCGATACTTCATGTATCGTACCGTTTGACCAAATGCATCGTACTGCGTATCGTATTACTCAACCTCATTTGGAAGGATATTCAGATATCAAACACTAGAAGAGAGAATTGATTTCAGTGAGCAATTTTATTTATTTATTTATTTTTTTGATTTTTGATTTATATTTTTTAAGATAGAACATAGTCGAAGCGGAGAATTCATGCAGCGGACGCCAATGTATTGTAGGATCAAGGCTTGTAATTGTTGTTGTTTAAATATATATTGTCAAAATCCAGCCATGTCCATACCGTATATTGAAAGTTTTTGGTCCATACATAGTCAATCTAGCATTCAATTTTACATCAAGTCACTATCCATTTCTAATGGTTTCAGGTTTGCTTATGGTTAAAGAGCCAGTTAACTACAAATCTGTTATTACTTATATGAAGTTTTTTTTTTTCTCCCCTCCACAATTGTGGAATCACAAACACTATAGAACTCCCTCCCCAGTGTTATTGCACTGTCCTAACATCATTAGGGAGTTGGATACTTGCCTTAAATTACACAATGTCAGAAATACATCCCTATCCGATGGACACATCGAAGTGTTGATCTGTACATAATCAATTTACTTTTTATTTTTAAATTAAATGTTTTTGGTCTTTCTTTTGGTTAAAATAACTTAAGCCAATTAACAACAAACCAATTAACTATATTCATTATTATTATTATTAATGTGATGCTATATTTTAATTGTCATTGATGGTGAACTCTTCTGTATACTAAAAAGGGAAATTATACTATTTATGAGAATTATGCCTTGTAAATTTTTACTAATGTCTAGGTTTTTGTTGGATGTCAGCTGACTTGTATTTTTATAACTTTTGCTGTACTTTAGGTACGTGATAACTCCATATAATGAGTATCCACAGTTGCTTGGGTTGCTTTTGAAACTGTTGAATGGTGAGTTAGTTTGGTCAACCAGACGTGAAGTCCTGAAGGTAGCTACCTCTTATCAGAATGCTCGGAAATTAAACATTTATGTGTTCTTTATATCCAAACTAATTTTGGGCCTCTCAGGTGCTTGGGATTATGGGTGCGTTAGATCCCCATGCACACAAACGGAATCAGCTATTATCTGGGTCTCATGGTGAAGTTACACGTGCTGCTAGCGATTCAGGCCAACACATGCCATCAATGGATGAACTGCCAATGGATCTGTGGCCATCATTTGCTACATCTGAAGATTATTATTCTACGGTGCAAAGGATTGACCAACCTCATATATTTATTTCATTTTTTCTTTTTGAAGTTAATCCCCTATGTTCCATTGGGTTCAGGTTGCTATCAACTCTCTTATGCGAATTCTTAGAGATCCTTCTCTTGCTAGTTACCACCAGAAGGTGGTCGGATCCCTTATGTTTATATTCAAGGTATTGCTAAAATGGGGAATGTCCACATTATTCTTGTTTATTTATTTATTATTATTATCGTCATTATTATTTTTTTTAATTTTTAGAATCTAATGTTATTGTAAAATTTGTTTTCTTTGCGAGGTTAGTCAATGGGTCTGGCTTGTGTTCCTTACTTGCCTAAGGTTTGTCTACCTGCATTTGAATTGCAGTTGATGCTCTTCAAAGAACTTGAAATTCACATAGTTTTCTTATTAAATAAAGCTCTGTTTCTCTCTCTTCTTTCCTCACTATTGCATGTATTTGGATGAATCAACATTGTTGTATGAATGTAGCTACATGTTTGAAGAATTATGATCGACACATGTATGTTTGCATTTCACCAATAAGTATTGTCATCTGAAGTTTATATAACCTTACAAATGGTTAACATGTTTTTATCAAGTTCCTGCTGCATAATTCTTGAATCTTTTCTACTCATAATTTTGTTGCTGTATGAATTCTATTGTTGTTAACTCATATGCTTCCTTGGCTACTTCTCTGTAGGTGCTGCCTGACCTATTTCACACTGTTCGCACATGTGATGATAATTTGAAGGATTATATTACATGGAAGCTTGGAACTCTTGTTTGCATTGTTCGTCAGGTATGTACTCATACAAATATATATGAATTTATATATGTATACTGATCTAATCTTTTTACATGCAAAGCAATTACGAGGTTTCCTTTTTATCAAACTAATGGGCTTCAATCTTCTGTTTGCAGCATATTCGTAAATATTTGCCAGAATTGTTTTCTCTTATTTCTGAATTATGGTCATCCTTCAGTTTGCCAGCTTCTAATCGTACTTCTCGTGGACTTCCGGTATGTATATCTTAGGTTTATTTACTTTTTAATAAGTAGTTAAATAACCATCATGCTTATTTGGTGGTTTGTACCTCTATTGTTGTACACTTACTTGGTGGCCATCTCTTCTTTTCCCCTTCATTTTTCTAGGTTTTGCATCTTGTGGAGCAGCTGTGCTTAGCTCTCAATGATGAGTTCAGAGCACATCTTCCAGTTATCCTTCCTTGCTGCATTCAAGTTCTAAGTGATGCTGAAAAGTGTAATGACTACACTTTTGTTCTTGACATCCTCCACACCCTTGAAGTTTTTGGTGGTTAGTATTTCTCATTATGATGTTGGTTTGTTTCAAACTTTTAATTTTTTGTCGTTAGTGGTGTCAGCCACTAGTAAATAGGTAATTAAGATAAATTTGATATTAAGCTTGTTACATAAACATGGTTAGAGCACACATACATTTGGTTGCAGGTTCATGTGGGGGTGGAGTAAACTCTTTTCCCCTGTTTTTCCCTTAAAAATAATGATAATCAATATAAATTTAGAATTTGAGACTGTTAATCACCATTAAGTAGTGCACAAACTTTTGTAGGATGAAGGAACTAGAAGTTCATTAAATAGTTTCTTTAGATGCAATGTGTAACCTCTGTTTATTTGATTGAATTATCAATATAGTTTTTGAATTGGACTTATCTATGGTATAGTTTAATTTTGTCTGGTGCATGATTGAAGCACAATTCTTGAAGACCATTTGATTATGGTGATTACCTGGAGTGAGTGGAATAGAATAACTATTTTGGAAATGTTATGATGAACTTGCTCCTGCCTTTTGGGAATGTTAAATTTTCAGCTTCTTTTGGACTGCTTCTGTTAAAAGAATTCTAAGATGCTTCCTGTTTCTTTATCGTTTTCCTCTTTTTTCCTAATGTGGAAAGGATAGTTTAAGGTGTATGTTATGATTTCGTTATAAGGTCTTTTGTTATTTGCTATTTTTCATGTAGACCTGTGGACTGCCACTCTTTTCTTCCCCTTTCAGTTTTAAATAAAATTATGTTCGTTTCTTCTGAAAAAAATATAGGGACGTTGGATGAACATATGCATCTACTGCTTCCTGCACTTATTCGTTTGTTTAAGGTGGATGCTTCAGTGGACATAAGGCGTGCTGCGATCATAACTTTGACAAGATTGATTCCTCGAGTGCAGGTTGTTACCTGGGACTTTTCAGTATAAGCTTTGTTGGAATTTGGCTGATCTTCAGTTCAAAACCTTTTCTGTCTATGTTGTGCATGAATTTTCTCTATGTATTGTCAGGTTACTGGCCACATTTCGTCTCTGGTTCATCACTTAAAGTTGGTCCTGGATGGGTTAGTCTCTGCTTCCTTCAAGTCTTTTTTACTTTTTTCCAAAAGCATAGTTGTCTGTAATTCTGTGGAGATTGATATTCCTCATTTACTTTTTCCTTCAAGTCTCTGCTTCCTTCTTGTCCTTGTTGTTTTCATTTATTTATTTATTTTTTTTAAAAATATAGTTATTTTAAAATTCTGCTCTCTGCTTTTTGTTATGCTTTGAATTTCAACTGCATGCACTTCTTATTTGTAGGAAGAGTGATGAACTGCGAAAAGATGCTGTCGATGCACTTTGTTGCCTAGCGCATGCCCTTGGGGAGGACTTCACTATCTTCATTCCGTCAATTCACAAACTTCTTATAAAACATCGACTGCGGGTCTAAATTTTGTCCAAATCTCCTCCATTAATGTTTTCTTTGAGAAATTTATCTTGAGATGGACTCTGAAACTCTTATTGCAGCATAAAGAATTTGAGGAAATCGAGGGTCGGTTAAGGAGACGTGAGCCACTAATTTTGGGGAGTACAGCTGCACAACGTCGACGACCTCCTGTGGAGGTCATTAGTGATCCATTAAATGATGTGGAAAGTGATCCTTATGAAGATGGCACAGATGTACAAAGACAGCTTAGAGGCCATCAGGTGCTCTTCTTGTACTCTTGTTTACTCTGTACATATATTTTCATGAAGCTGCCAACTTGGTGCATAGTCTTCTCTATGTCTAATGCATAACATTTCAATTTATAAAGACTTCATTAAAGGCCTTGAAGTAGATTGAACTGGGATTGGCCAATTTTATCTGGAATTGCATTATAGATTAGATGATGACATTATTTGCAACTCTTGAGGTATTCAGGTGAAACAAACTTTTTAGGAGGGCATGATGATTGCAAGAACATCTTGCAATTGGGTTGATTCCCTTCCTATTATGACTGTTGACATTTCTTGATTGAAAGGAACTGGTAACATTATTTTAATACAGAAAAAAGAAACTACTGTTGGGAATAGGTAGTGTACTACAAAAATAATTGGAAAATAAGAACGCAAGGAAATCAATCAATTAATAACTTTAGTCTAATCTGGCATGATGTGGAATTTCATCCCTAAATTGTATGCTCTATTTGATATATACGGGCTTTGTTACATCGTTTGGCATGCTCCATTCTTACTAATTGTTAACTTTTGACATGATAAATAATTGATATATACTATTGACATGATAAATAATCTGCTTGCAGGTTAATGATGGTCGTTTACGCACTGCTGGAGAGGCTTCTCAACGAAGTACAAAGGAAGATTGGGCAGAGTGGATGAGGCATTTCAGCATTGAACTGTTGAAGGAGTCTCCTTCTCCTGCTTTACGAACTTGTGCAAGGCTTGCACAGTTACAGGTATGGGTACTTTTTTCCCCCCTTCTATCTCTTATTGGCTTCGTGTGTTTTTGATCCTCTTCTTTTACAGCCTTTTGTTGGTCGGGAGTTGTTTGCTGCTGGTTTTGTTAGCTGTTGGTCACAACTGCACGAGACCAGTCAAAAGCAGCTAGTAAGGAGCTTAGAGATGGCTTTTTCCTCTCCAAACATCCCTCCTGAAATTTTGGCAACACTTCTTAATTTGGTATGCTTATGCTTACTCGTTATTATTCTTGCTGATTAAGATGGTGAAGTGATGAAAAATAATTACTACCTTGACAGACACTTTCCATCCTCGATCTTAAACTGGAATGCAATTATTACTAATATTAATATTTTTCTCTCACCAATATATAGTGTTTGTATTTTATTTTCTGCATTTTTCTTATTACTTCTCTACTGAATGTAGAGACTTTGAACTGGGAAAAAATGAACTCTGCAGTGCGTACTGTAGTCGGAGAAATCCATGAATTAGGGAATTTCTAAAATTAAGAAATTTTAAATTATTCCTTAAAATTTAGTCCCTCCTATAAACTGATTTTTACTAGAGAATGGAAAATAGAATAGTAAAGTAAACAAAAAAAATGTGTTGCTAACTCCAAAGTTGAATTCTAGATTTTGTTACTGTCTGGAGCTTGTTATCCTTTTAACGTTGTAATGTATGGATTTTTACTTTCATGTCGCATCAAACATGTTTATGCAGGCCGAGTTTATGGAACATGATGAAAAGCCTCTTCCTATCGACATCCGTCTCCTTGGGGCCCTAGCAGAAAAGGTTCTCTTACATATATAACTGTGTTTTATTTTAACTTTCTTTCCTCCTTGTGTAAGTAATTTGTGGTAGAATGGGAGTAAGGTATTTCTTTTACTTTAATTTTCATCTCAGTGCCGAGCTTTCGCCAAGGCTTTGCATTACAAAGAAATGGAATTTGAAGGTGCACGATCCAATAAGATGGATGCTAATCCAGTTGCTGTAGTTGAAGCCCTTATCCATATAAATAATCAATTACAGCAACATGAGGTAACTTAAAAAAATTCGAAGTTCATGTTTGTTGATTTTGTTATTTTTGAAGTTCTTGATTTCACATGATATTTTCCTTGTTGAATTTTGCTTTTTGTGTGAAGGCCGGACTGTCGTTTCTCAATTTTTAGTTATTTGTCTCACACTGTAGGCTGCTGTTGGAATATTGACTTATGCTCAGCAAAACCTAGATGTTCAATTGAAGGAGTCCTGGTATGTTTATATCCATATAACTCTAAAAGTGTTTCCAGTCTGTCTGTTGATGGGCTTGTTTGTTTTTTCCCTCTCTTATTAGCACTTAATTTGGTCAAGATCACGAGTAAATTGTCTTAAATTAGGTTCTAATAAGTGTTAATCTAAAAAAAAAAAAAAGCATTTAGTGATGAAATCCTCATTGTCCCTTTTCGACCATTGTGTTGTTTTTATTTTTATTCCTTTTTATCCTGCCCATTTGCATGTCATGTTTACACACTCACCCAACTCAATTTTCATTGTTTACCTGAATAAATTAGATTACCCATGGAGTTGAGAAAAGACTTACTGAAAATTTGCCCAGAAAGCACAGGTCAATTTTTCTACAAGAGCCTATCTATCTCAATTTTCATTGTTTACCTGAATCGATTAGACTACCATGAAGTTTTAAATGACTTACTGAAAATTTGCCCGGAAAGCACATGTCAATTTTTCTACAAGAGCCTATCTATCTCAATTTTCATTCTTTACCTGAATCGATTAGATTACCCATGGAGTTTTAAATGACTTACTGAAATTTTGCCGGAAAGCACAGGTTAATTTTTCTACAGAGCCTATCTATCCTGCAGTATCAATCCACTCTGTGTTTCATCTCTTTACTTCTTTCAACAGTTCCTTCAATTTGGCTATAAATTGATAAGTTATTTGAGTGGATGATTGGAAAAATTTATCTAATGAAAGCTCATTGAAATTTTGTTTTAATTAGTTATCAAATGGAAATAAGTATATATGATTCTTTTCCTATCATCTTGATTCTTTTGAATTGTGTGAAGAGGTCCTAGGGATTCCAATATTGAAGAAATTCATTAGCACTTCTCCATTTCTGTATTTAGGTATGAGAAATTGCAGAGGTGGGATGATGCACTCAAGGCTTATGCGGCCAAAGCTGCTCATGCATCAAATCCACATGTTATACTGGAAGCTACATTAGGTATGTAATAACTGGTTTTATTCCTCTTTATTTTCTCTCAACTATACTATCCGGTATTATAATTTTCGTGGTAGAATCTCATTATTGTTTTGCTATAGTATGCATAGTAGTGGAATCGAGTGGCCTTAAACCTTTATTGTGTATTGTGCTTTACTGAATTGCTTGATAAACATCAACATCTGTTAAATTAGCTTCCTCCTGTAGATATGGATGAGCTGTCTTGCATTCAATTAATCTTAAAAAATTAATGAAGGAACTCCTAAACATTTATAACGAATTCTAACTTTGTAGGAATCCTATTTTATTTCGGAATAGTCCTACATCCCACAATGCCTTTTGTTTTGTTTTTTTTTTTTTAAATTTTTTTATCTTTGTAGCAGTAATTTGTAATTAGTGATAGTCTACAGATGAAATTTCTCTATTTAAAACACTTTTAGAGCTCACTCGTTGTGCCGAGATATTGCATTTTTTCTGCTTCTTGATGCTAAGCTGTTTGATGTATAGTCTGAATTTTACATTGCTGGTAAAATATTAATGCTCAATATTTATATGTTCCTAGGCATTTAATTTGGCAAGTCATTAACTAATGGTTCTCACATTGGAAAGCATGTACCTCTAGTGATTTTTGAGCCAAATAATGTGTTCATATTTTTTATTTTCTTATGAGCACTTGATAGTTTTGTTGAGGTGTAATGTTATGCTTATCCTCCTAGAGATGTTTATACATGCTATTTATAGAGCTTAAATTATTTGGTATCTGAAACTGGGAGACTTGCTCTTTCTTTATATATGTATATGCACACTTAGATACATACATTTATATATGTATATGTAAGTAATATGAGTTCCTTAATTTGTTTTATTTGGTGTTTGATAGGGAGAATGCGATGCCTAGCTGCACTGGCTCGATGGGAAGATCTTAACAACCTCTGCAAAGAATATTGGACTCCAGCTGAGCCGGCTGCGCGACTAGAAATGGCACCAATGGTTGTTTACTGACTTGTGTTGATGTAAATTGCTTTTTTCTTCTGATGTTTATATCTTTGATGTTCTTTCTCTAGGCTGCAAATGCTGCTTGGAATATGGGAGAGTGGGATCAAATGTCTGAATATGTGTCACGGCTGGATGATGGAGATGAAACAAAACTTCGGGGTTTGGGAAATACTGCTGCTAATGGTGATGGAAGCAGTAATGGTACATTCTTCAGGGCTGTTTTGTTAGTCCGTAGAGGAAAGGTATTCTTAACATGAGATCTATAATGCATCGCTAGCTATTTCTATTGTGTTAAATTTAAATATTTGTGTTTATTCATATTCTTCCAGTATGATGAAGCACGAGAGTATGTTGAGCGAGCCAGGAAATGCCTTGCCACTGAGCTTGCAGCATTGGTGAGTTTCGTGACTAAATACATTTGATTTGTTTGTATATTTCCTACCTACTAGTAACTATATGATGTTGAATGAAAATGATATGTGCTGATTTAGAATTGTACAAGGAACCCAATGATGCCCTTAAATACCACTAATATGGCTAGAAACAGTCTGAAAATAAGTTATCGTTCATAATAAAACATAAGATAACATTGAGATTCGAGTCAGAAAAGGTCAAGCTCTGGCGACTTCACACAAAATGCCGGAATGCCCTTTTGATTTCTTCCCCAACCTTAGATTTAAAAGCTACTAATACCGGGATTGTAGACCATTCCCAAACTCTGTTGATTATTACTCAATCATATAAACACACCAACAGATCAAACGAATTTTACATGTCATCAATGGGTTTCTTTTAACTACCTTTTTAAGGTGTTTTCTGATATTGCAGGCTTCTTGACTAAATTGTGACTATATCACCTACGAGCATCATTTGGTCTTGAAGTTAAAACTTGGAAAATGAGTTTAAATGGCCTTTTAGATTCCTCAATTTGCTTTGTTGCACCCCTCTTTCTCAATGAATAGATGTTCATATTTCTACATCGTCCTTTTGCTGGTCTCCTATTCAACTCTTCACCTTAACCCACCTGAGAAATCTTGGGGCGAATTTCTCTTTAACTCACTTCACTATCAATTATTGTTTAAATGGTGCAAGTTAACTACACTTTCATCTCTTATTGTTTTTCGCCTTTATCTATTTCCTCATTATTTGCTTGAAGTCTATTACACTTGCATATCAAGCTGTATGGGTCATCTTGACTTGAGCATTTGCCACTATTATTCAAGTCCTAGTTTATAAAGTATTTTGAAATCACATTGAAGGAACTACAACTAGTGTCTTTCATGTAGTTGTGATACAATTATAAATGGTTAAGATTCCCTACATGCTTGATAGCGGGTTATTCATAGAGGATTTGTGATAAGAACCTCGGGAGAACCACCACTCAAAAGCCTCCTTGTGAGGGAGAGCCCAAAGTCCTTATAAACCCCACACCAATTTTGTATTTTGTCGATGTGGGATCCAAGTCCCATACTTACACTTGGATCGTAACAATACCCGCCCTTCACAGCCAACGTCCACGAAGACTTTCATTCTAGGCAGCTCACTCGGCACCTTTGGCCGGTCGCAACCCTCCTAGGTAGGTCTAGGTAGGTCTTTCCATGCCAATGGCGGCTCCGCTTTAGGCAGCCCACTTGGCCCCTTTGACCGGTCGCAACCCTCCTAGCCCTCTCCGTGCCCGCATATGAAGGTGCAAGGGTTCGACTTTGATACCAAATCATAGGAACCTCGAGGAGGGAGAGCTCAAAGTACTTATAAACCCCACACCAACCTTGTATTTAGTCGATGTGGGATTCCCAGTCCCATACCTTACACTCGGATCATAATAATTTGTTTCCTCGTTTTGTTTTGTTTTCTTGATCATTCTAGGGTTAGTTCATAATCTGATTAAGTGAAAGGTAATATCTAGGTTATTGACGTTATTTCTGGTTTGTAGACTCACCAGCTAGTATTCCAACATATATTTTAGACTTTATTGGTCAGTTCAAACGGTAAATTGTTGCCCAAAAACTATGTATGCCATTGTTTGAACAGAGAGAACTGTGACTCTTAACTCATGCTCGTAAACTCTGTTTATCCTATCTTTTGGATCATATGAGATCAACCCTCAAGTCAGCCCTTAAGGCATATATGTGAAACTATTGATATTTGTCTTGGATCTGGTATAAGCTGCTAATATAAAGGATCTGAGGCAGTTGATGAGCCTATATTGATCCTTAATGACGACTTACTGTGCAGGGAACTGTGTATTGTTAATTCTTTGTGTTTGGTATCAGTGTTAAGATTGTACTTTTTTCTAGGTCCTGGAAAGCTATGAGCGTGCTTATAGCAATATGGTTCGAGTTCAACAGCTGTCTGAACTAGAGGAGGTTTGTTCTATGTTCTGGTTGATGTCTCACTTTCTTTCTCTTAGCAACTTGACAGAATTTAATTTTAACATGTGAAAATTCATTTTTTACAGGTCATTGATTATTGTACACTTCCTGTGGGAAATCCTGTTGCTGAAGGACGGCGGGCAATTATTCGTAATATGTGGACTGAGCGAATACAGGGTGCAAAGCGTAATGTTGAGGTATATGCTTTAACATTTGAAGATTTGTGTGCCTCCTATCTATAGATATACTCTGAACATCGTTCTGTGTGGTACTCTAGGTTTGGCAAGTACTTTTGGCTGTTAGAGCTCTTGTATTACCACCTACTGAAGACATTGAAACCTGGCTCAAGTTTGCTTCCCTCTGCCGAAAAAGTGGACGGATCAGTCAGGCTAGATCGACTTTAGTTAAGCTCTTACAGGTCTGTAATACTTTGTCTGGAACAAAAAGGATTATTTTAGTATTCTCTATCTAAGTGCTTATTTTGACTTAATCTCAATTTGTGATAGTATGACCCTGATATATCTCATGAAAATTTTCGGTATCATGGGCCACCTCAAGTAATGCTGGCGTATCTGAAATATCAGTGGTCACTTGGGGAGGATCATAAACGGAAGGAAGCCTTTGCTAGACTTCAGGTATTACAAATTTTTATAGCAAGCAAAAGTTGTAAAGAACTGATATGCTGAAGTTGTGTTTTTATGATTCCCACACTAATACGGTCATTAATAATATGGACACATGTATAGAACAGGCTTAGGGTCTGTTGCAGACTCCTTATAGACCTCAACTTCTTAATCTATTTCTAATAACTATCCTATATTTAGGAGTCATTGAGATATTTATTAAACTTAACATACAGAAACATCAGTAATAGTAAATAAATTTGCTGACTTCCAACCAAAATACATCTAAATGCTTATAATATTCAATTACACCTCAAATTTCAAATAGGGGATAAATATTTATGCACACACTGCTCATTACATTCTAAAATGTGTTATTTATCTCGCTTGGCTGCCAATCGTTTTAGAACTTGGCTATGGAGCTTTCAAGTGCCCCTTTTATACAAGTTACACCAAGTGGTATAAGCAGCGGTGCAACTACAAGTATCCCACTCCTTGCACGCATATACCGATTACTTGGAACATGGCAATGGGCACTTTCACCAGGACTGGATGATGAAACTGTACAAGGTAATGGGAACCAAGTTAAACAGGATGCTTATTTTTCTGTTTTCTAATAGTTTATCTTTGGGGTAATAATTTTCTCATCTCCTGTAGATATTCTTGCTGCACTTCGAAACGCCACTCAGTATGCTCCAAAATGGGCAAAAGCATGGCATAAATGGGCATTGTTCAATACAGCAGTTATGTCTCATTACACAGTAAGAGGCATCAATACTGTTGCCTCTCAATTTGTTGTTGCAGCAGTCACCGGATATTTTCACTCCATAGCATGTGGTGCTCATGCTAAAGGTGTTGATGATAGTTTACAGGTAAACTTTTGTTTTATCATTTGCCTAGAAAGGTAAGCTATTTGTTTCACTCAACCTGAAAAATAACTTTTAGTTATTTGATCAATCTTTCTTCATTAAAATAGAGATGTAGTAAGGGGTGTTTATTAACTAGACCTTTGTCGAAGTATACTCTATAAGCATACTAAAGAAACTTGGTTGACCTTATATTGATTCATTGGCATTTAATTTTATGTCTATACATTTAACTGTACATAGAGGAAAACATTAAGCACATGCCAGATGTGTTGAATTGCAAGAACTGTAGTGGAATCAAGTTAATAAGCTACACTATGAAACTTTGGGAAAAATTAATTGATAGAAGGATAAGCGCTACAATTGTGAATTTGGTTTCATGCTATAGAGGAATCAAATTAATAAGCCGCACTATGAAACTTTGGGAAAAATTAATTGATAGAAGGATAAGCACTACAATTGTGAATTTGGTTTCATGCTATAGAGGAATCAAGTTAATAAGCCACACTTTGGCTTGTATTTGTTGTTGTTCTAGGTTTTTGTAAAATTATTTGTTCTACAATCTAGTGCAATGTGAACAGATATAGATGAACTTATGCAGCATAAGATGGTGGGTTGGTTTTGAGTAAAAATTTTTCTGGAGTTCTTCGTGACAATGAGATGCCTACTAAGTTGAAAGGGAATTCTAAGGTCTGTGGTCTTTGCAACCATGCCATTTGAACCTTTTTAGTAGAGGTTGGAACTTGGACCATCAAGAAATATCACATTCAAGTTTAAGGTAGTGGAGATGTGAATGTTAATATGAATGAATAAGGTACGAAATGAAGTTATTTATAAAATAAGTACAACACCAGTAGAAGAATAAGATTGTGAATGTCAGTTGTGATAGTACGAAAATATTCTACAAAGATTGTTGAGTTTCCGTTTTGTGCTAGGAAGATATTCAAAGTACATAAGATTAGGAGGAGATGTACCGAAATTGACTTGAAATGATCTAATTAGACATGGCTTTTATGATTAAGGACTATAGAAAGATTTAGTTACCCATTACATAGTGGACGTGGAAAATTTGAACGGCCAAGCCAATTAATTTGAGACTAAGGCTTGTATTTTGAGGTGGTGTTATAGTATGATTAATAGGCTATTTTAAGAAACCATATTTGATACACGGGAATTGTTGTCTCCTGAAGTTAAGTTTCAAGGTTGAACTTATGTGTTCTGATTTTGTTGGAGTATAATATAAGAGGAAATGGTGATAACCAGCTCCATTTTGTTCCAGTGTCAAACCTGAGAAACCTAGCGTGCAGCCTGTCTCCTCACCCAAGTTTAATCCGATTCCAATATCAAAGATTTATTTATGTTGCTGCTTACTCAATGTATGTGAATTTTTATGGTTAGTTAGCCTGTGTTTAGCACTGCATCTCATGCATGCTGAGTTTTTGTTCGTCAGTGCTTTGAAACGCATATTCATCATCGCTGTAGTTCTTTATTTTTTAAGAATAAGAGGTTATTCTTTATTCTTTTCAGGATATACTTCGACTGCTGACTTTATGGTTCAATCATGGAGCTACTACTGAAGTTCAAATAGCTCTGCAAAAAGGATTTACACACGTCAATATCAATACATGGCTTGTTGTTCTACCACAAATAATTGCCAGGATACATTCGAATAACCATGCTGTGAGAGAACTGATACAATCGCTTTTAGTGCGAATAGGACAAAGTCATCCACAGGTTTGTTCTCTTAATAATCTGTCTTCTTTGAGTGTAAATTTCATATATTAGTGGGAGTTTATGAAGTCATGAATTATTATTTTCTGCATGTTGATATTCAAAGCTTTTAATCAAACATTTCATGATGGGTATGTCTTTTGCATTTTTCGAAGTTTATCTTGTAGGAAATGACATCCTATTTCACTGATCCTTTCATTTTTGTTGCCATATAATGTAACATATTTGTAGGTTATATTTAGGTGCAAGTGTCTTTATAGGAAGTGTGAATATATTGCTATTCTTGATTTTTTTTTTTTGGTTTTGTGTTAATGTTTCCCATTGTATTCCATATGGTTTTATAGTCAAGTCTCATCTCTATGCTGCTGGAAATGAGGCACTATTTTAATAATAGAGGACTTTCTCCTGAATATATTATAGACAAAATATTGCTTTGGGAGCAAACTTTTTCTTTTGAGCCTGTGCAATTTTGAAGCAATTTTCAACGGTTGCAAAATCTTGATACCAAGGCCCTAATGGTGTTCAATTATTTGTAAATTACAAGAACAGTGTCATGTAATATCATAGTAGAAACTTCAAAACTGCTCAAGTGTTATACACTAATTTGTAGTTGTATTGAACCAGTACCAGTTTAATAAGATTGAAGTTCTTTCGACACATTGTTTTCCTCTGGTTGACATAACTAGAAGATACTGATTGAGTTGCCCTATTCTGTAGAATCCAGACTAGTAGAGTGCGTGTGTGTTTTTATTTTTATTAATTATTATTATTATTATTATTATTATTATGTTTTTAATTTTTTCTTTCTTTTTAATTTTTTTGAGTACATATAATTTGTATCAGTTTTATATATCTTATAAGTAGTCTTTCTAGTTGATACATGGCTAATATGAGAATGAAAATGGTTAGACTATTTGTTGTAGGATAAATGATTTAACTTCTCCCTGCTTGCTATCTTTCAAGGAAAGCTACTTAAAAATGCTTTATATATGAGGTGACTAATAATTTTAGGTTTTAATTTTCTTATCATGATTGTTATTTTAGGGGGTTGAGTGGGAACACTTGCTTTTTGTGAGCATCTAATGCTAACTAATTTCTGTTGGTAAATGAATTCAAATTGGTAAGCTTGATTGGGGAATAAGTGAAATTTTAGACGTTGGTCAAACTATATATTTGTTTTCCTCTTATGTATAGGCTCTTATATCTGAAGTTGAATCTGTACAGGACTTGCATGAGAATAAGACTACACTAAATGATTTCATTTGTGCAGTCTGAAGTCTACCTTAGTCTTCTCTGATTGGTTCTCAATTTTATGATAGAAATTGTGTTTTTCCCTTTCTCAAACCTTTCTTTAAGGCTAGTTCATTCTGACCATAATTCTTTACTCGTTCAGGCTCTAATGTACCCACTCCTAGTTGCTTGTAAATCAATAAGCAATCTCCGGAGAGCTGCTGCTCAAGAAGTGGTTGACAAAGTGCGACAGCACAGTGGTGTACTCGTGGATCAGGTCAAATCAATTAATAAATATCTTGCTAGTCTTCTATTTATTATTATTATTATTATTATTAATATTATTTTAATTTTTAAATCTATCTTACACTTATTTTTGTTTGTACATGTCTGCAGGCACAACTTGTATCGAAGGAACTTATCAGAGTTGCTATTCTTTGGCATGAAATGTGGCATGAAGCACTGGAAGAAGCTAGCCGTTTATATTTTGGTGAACACAACATTGAGGGAATGTTGAAAGTTTTGGAGCCATTGCACCAAATGCTTGAGGAAGGGGCTATGACAGAAAATACCACTATTAAAGAGAGAGCATTTATAGAGGTAGTCTTCAAGTTTATTTTTATTTTAGTGCAGACATTCTATAATGGAGCAAACCAATTAACAAATTATGAGTCAATCCTGGCATACTAAGCTTCTAAGTAGTCTCTGAATTATTTATTTGTTACATTGTTACATAGTAATTGCTTCTGGACATGGGTCATACTGTAGACTACTGGTTGTGGTCCTGATGCTTTTAGGGATTAGAGATTGAATTGTTAGTTGCACATCTTTCTTGGATTTTGGCATCTCTTTAATTATACTTCTCAACTGATGCATATCTAGAGATGATGAAAATGTATTTATAAGAACGTTTTGTATAATTACAGGCATACCGTCATGAATTACTGGAGGCCTATGATTGCTGTATGAAGTATAAGAGAACTGGAAAAGATGCGGAGCTTACTCAGGTACTGCAATTTAGTAGATAATTTGGTTTATGTGCTCATGCATTATTATGTATTGCTTGCCTTTTAATTTTGACACAAGTGGTTTTTGAACGACGCGGTTTAGTTCATTGATACGCGCATGAGGAATATCAGAATCTTTTAAAATTTTATGAAGACTTTTATAACAATTTGTAGAGTAGTTTATTTTCTCATACAGTTTTCATATACTAAAAGCTTTTATGTAGAAATTACAGCTTAACCTAATAGAACATTATAAGGAAAGGGTTAAGATAGAAAGGTTCCTATAAATTCTCTTTTCTATTTAATTGTTATTCTTTTTGGAAACACGAGATTAATTTTCATTAGGGACTCCTAATTTTAGGAGCCATTTACAATAATTAATATCATAACATCACTTTCATACCTGGCCTAGTTACAGCTCTGGTGAAGACATCCGCTGTCCATACTCCTCCCAAAATTGGTATATACTGCAATGTCAGAATTGGTGGGTCACAAAACTAAGGTCTTTATAATATACTGCAACTCCTCAAATGGGACATTCTCTCTCTTTAAGGACTTCTGAGAGGGAAAATGCATTTACAATTTGTAGGTTGCAAAACTATCCATAACAATTTCCATGCTAATGCTTGGTTAATATTATAAACCAATACCCTTGGTTTAAGTTATCAGACCAAACTTGGTTATGAGTTTTAAAGTAACCCCTGAATCTGATCTCTGCTCTTCGTCCTGACAAGCTACATAAGTTGCACTAACTCTGTTTTGGAATTGATAATGACTGAAAAGATGGGAAGGAAAAAATAGAAACCTTCTTTAACTTTTGGAAGATCTTATTGCTACTTTCGAGTATACTTGCTTTTAAGTTGTGCTCCGTGTATTTGTGAAACTCGTGTACTAAGGTTTTTGCTTGAAAGTACCGTGCTTTTAGTAGTGTCTCATGTCTTTCTAAAGCTTGTGCACTTAGGATTTTGCTTGGATCTTGACCAGGCCTGGGATCTTTATTATCACGTTTTCAGAAGAATTGACAAACAACTACAAAGTCTTACTACCCTGGATTTGCAGGCAAGGATACCTTTTTATTTTTTATTTTTAAATTTTTTATAATTAAATTTCGACCTTCTATTGTCATGACACTAACAGTCTACTGCATGTGTCAACAACAGTCTGTTTCTCCAGAATTATTGGAATGCCGTAACTTGGAGCTTGCCGTTCCAGGAACATATCGTGCAGGTATATCTGAATTTTTCAAAAAACGATTATTGATGCTAAACATGCCCGCCTCCAAGTTTTACATTGGGTTTCAAATATCCAGATTCTCCGGTTGTTACAATTGCATCATTTGCAACCCAGCTAGTCGTCATAACTTCTAAACAAAGGCCTCGAAAGTTGACAATTCATGGGAGTGATGGTGAAGATTATGCTTTCTTGCTCAAAGGGCATGAAGACTTACGCCAAGATGAGCGAGTCATGCAGGTGTTGTTCTTTTTCACCTTTTTTGTCTTATACTCTTGCACATTGTCCTGTGCATATCGCCATTTGGTAGCATTGGGAGATCTTGCTTTTATCATCTAAATGAAATTTTATATTTATCTTACTCTTTCGCCAACATCTGAAGTCTAATTATTGTTGATGTCATCTCAGCTTTTTGGTTTGGTGAATACTCTGCTGGAAAATTCCAGAAAGACTTCTGAGAAAGACTTGTCTATTCAAAGATATGATGTAATTCCACTATCTCCAAATAGCGGTTTAATTGAATGGGTTCCCAGTTGTGACACCCTGCACCATCTTATCCGGGAGTACAGGGATGCCAGAAAGGTAAAGTTGATTTCATTTATAATTTTTATTTGTTTTGTTTTCAAATGGATTTGGTTATGTGGATAGCTCATGTTATTTATATTATATTTATAGATCACCTTAAATCAAGAGCATAAATATATGCTAAGCTTTGCCCCGGATTATGATCATTTGCCACTCATAGCAAAAGTTGAGGTGTTTGAATATGCTCTGCAAAACACTGAAGGAAATGACCTTTCCAGGGTATGCACACTTTTCTATTATTTATCTCTGTATTTGCTGTTCTTCAAAAGGGGAGATTTATTAGTTTAGAGAGACTATCTGGCTCCTTTTGTTCTAGGTTCTTTGGTTAAAAAGTCGCACTTCTGAGGTGTGGCTGGAGAGGAGGACAAACTATACAAGAAGTTTAGCAGTTATGAGCATGGTATGAGTTTCTCTTGAGCCTGTATTTTCCATGTTGTGTAGGGTTATTCCATTGTGCTACAGGGGGATTAAGTTGTGTTATTTTGCTTGAGTTTTTGGTTAATTTAGCTCTTCTTTGCATACTTTATTGCGTTGCTAAAAGCATAGAAATGCAGAAACTAATTGAAATAATAACATCTGAGGAAATTCTCTGGAGTTGGTTCAAGAAGACTTACGTGATGAATAAGAATAATATTTCATAGAGAAGTTTCTCAATATAAGCAAAGGAAAAACGAAAAGGGAAAGTGGTGGTTAAAGACTAGAAATGAAAATGAAAATGTGATTCGTGAATACATGACCATAGATGTGTCCAAATATATGTCTTTTTGTTTATGTTGAAGTTGGTTGGTATGACCTTTGTCATTCCAGTGATATTTCTTTTTAAATATAAACTTCAATGCTAATCGTTTTTTTTTTTTTTTTTCATTTCAGGTTGGTTATCTTCTCGGTTTAGGTGATCGGCACCCAAGTAATCTTATGTTGCATCGTTACAGGTAAATTGTGCTATGGTGTAACCAAGTATATTATACCTCTGGATTTTAGATCCTGATTGAATTATGCTGTGACAGTGGTAAGATACTACACATCGATTTTGGAGACTGCTTTGAAGCTTCTATGAACAGGGAGAAGTTCCCAGAAAAGGTACTGTTAATTATATGGCATTCAATCTGTCGCTTAACATTGTACCATAGAGCAGAGTCTAACTTCGTTCTTATATTCTGTAGGTTCCATTTCGCTTGACTAGAATGCTTGTTAAAGCCATGGAGGTTAGTGGCATTGAAGGCAACTTTCGATCAACCTGTGAAAATGTGATGCATGTCCTGCGCACTAATAAGGATAGTGTTATGGCCATGATGGAGGTGAGCAAATTTCTTTTTTTCTTCCTTTGCATTATAGTTCAGGTAATAGTTTACGAAGTCTATTGTAGCTCAATATTATCAGTTGATTGAGAGAAAAGAGATGATCCTAGTAGAAGAGCCTACCGGTGCAACTTTCGAATATAGGGAATTGGAAAGGCTAATTCTTGCTTTTACCTTTTTGTGCAGGCTTTTGTTCATGATCCTCTGATTAACTGGCGACTTTTCAATTTTAATGAAGTACCGCAAATGTCAGTGTTGGGGAATAACAATAACAATAACAATACCCATGTCCCTGCAGCTGTGAATACTGAAGAATCTGCTCCAAACCGAGATCTAGCCCATCCTCAGCGGGGTGTCCGTGAAAGGGAAATCCTTCAGGTTTAAGACGCATTCCACACACAGAGTTCTGTCAATTATTGCTCTTCTATATTACTCTAATTTACATTTTCGTGGTATGTGTAGGCTGTTAATCAACTCGGTGATGCTAATGAGGTCTTGAATGAGCGCGCTGTGGTAGTAATGTCTCGGATGAGTAACAAACTCACTGGACGTGATTTCTCTCCCACACCAAACATTTCTATCCAACATACAGTAGATCACAGCACCTTAATTTCTGGAGACACCCGCGAAGTTGATCATGGCTTAAGTGTTAAATTGCAAGTTCAGAAGTTGATCAATCAAGCTATGTCACATGAAAATCTCTGCCAAAACTATGTTGGGTATGTTATTCTGCATTATATTCCAGTTTCAAAGGTAATATCTATTCTGGATTCTAATTGTTAAAATTGTGTTTTATGTATTTTTGGATTGCCTCAGGTGGTGCCCCTTCTGGTGAAATATCCCTCCACTCAAATGTATTTATGTGTATATAAAAAGTGTACGTACATATAGGAGCAAATAGTCATAGTTGTGTTCTGTTTGGTTAATATTATATTCACTGTAAATTATGTGATGTAAATATAAGCGTTGTTTGATACCTATGCTGTAAGATAAAAATCTACCATCTGTTTATTCTTATATCTTTTTAGTTTTAATTTTAAGTATAGATTTTAGTTGGATCTGTTCTAGCTTTACCTAATTACAAGCAAAGACGATTAAATACTTTATCTTAATTCATCAAGAAAATTATTCAGATGGGAAGTATACATTAACAAAATTAACTTGACCAAAGTAAAAGTTCTTGGTTATTCTTGGGTAACCCTAAATTGTTAAATAATTATCTGGATTGAGAATTTAGATAGCAACATTTTAAGCTGGGCTTTATGAAGTTATGACTTTAAATTCCCCATCCTGATATAGGATTATGTATATATATATATATATATATATATATATATATATATATATATATATATATATATCTTGAATCCCAAGAATGGCTTAAGCTAAAAATGTCACGTTGATGTCCGAAATAGACACTTCCTGTGCTACATGGCAGCAAAACCAAATCCTGAGACAAACGGAAGAGGCCTTCATAAATATCAGAAATAATCTACCAATTATGCCTGAACCAAACCATGACATGTACACATTGATGTCCAAAAGCTACATAGTTTGCTGCAGCACCAAAAACACACTTTGTTACCGCAATCTTCTGTTCAATATCTTTCCAAATAATAAACTAGCTTAGCTTGTACATCAAACAACAAAACTAGATTAGTTATCAAAAAGAAAAACACACTTCAAAGTTACAAAATCTGGTAAATAATCTACTTCCCTCTGTTCAAATCCGGTGCATGTGTTTATTCTCTTGAAAACCTATCTTTTCCAAATACTTTAGGTTGAACAACCAAACAATTGCTGGCCCCCTTAGTTTTCTACTATTACAGAAATTCCCTATAGACTCCTAGTTGTAAATCCAAATGTCCTAAAATACCAAGTGAAAGTGTGTAGAGAGTGCACACAAACTATAAGATTGTTTGTTTAGGTATGCAGCCCATAACAATGCACACAAAACTATAAGATCTCTCATATAACAAACACCAAACGGCAAATAATGCTAATCTGAATTAACATAACAATGCACAACCAATAATAACAAAATGTTCAGGTCATCTAGAAATCAAACAAACTAAAACTAAAGTTAGCAGATCAGCTAATGCAGATCCATGAATATGTTCCTGTCATGTCAGAGAAGTCCTTGTGCCAACACACACAATTTAGTCTTGTCACGGAGAAGTGACTTGCTTTCTGATCCTGCTTGAACGCCTGACAGGTGTGACAATCTCATCTTCTTCTCCGCGTCTCTGGAAAAGGAAAACACACCAGGGATATCAAATCAAGATTGTTAAAAAATACATAAAAAGAATGATTGAAACTAACAAAGAAAACATGTCAGTTCAATTTCTTTCTTACCTTGATAGAAACTTTTTCATAGGTAGTGAAACTACCATAAGAAGGTGATTCCATGGAGAAATTCTCTGATGAAGCAAGAGACTCTCGTCGATAACCACTCCTGGTGGGCTGTTGCTGCTTCCTCTGTTGGCTTTGTGCATCACTAGATGCTTTGTAGTAGCTGCTATTCTTGAAGCTGCTGCTCATTTCTGATGGGCATGATTCTCCTACTGTTTCCTCCTCATTCTGCCAATTCTTAGTATGATCAACAGAGACTGATATTGGGCCGTGGTCAGATTTCTTGGCCACCACAGCAGGTTTCTGCTCCAGGTGCTCATCATTGGTTGCACGTGATGGCTTCACAGTCTTTGTATAGGTAAAGAGAGTAGTTGCAGCTAGTAGACTCAGAAGTACACTCAAAGAGATCACAAATGTCTTTGTCATATTAAACGAGTGGATGCTTTCTGAAACATCTAATGTTATTTCATCGTCCCCCATGGGAGGAGCTGCAACATCAGGTTCAGTTTCAGAACCGGCATTCTGTTGAGGAATGTCCATGTTACTTTGCAGCTTAACATCTTCGGATGCTGCAGCTGTTGCTTGGGGCAACTCTGACTCTAAATTGTCTGGTTTGATGATCACTTGAACTTCTGTGGTTGAGAATGAGTCATCGGATTGGAATGACTCATCAGATTGTGAATTTATCTGAACATCTAAAGCTGCATGGATGTCTTCATCACTAACTTCGGCAATCTCTTCAGACTGTTGACTATTTTCTGCTTCTAAAAGCTCTCCAAGATTCATATCATCTTCAGTTGTGTCAATGTTCTCATCATAATCAGTTTCGACATCATCTACCTCTTCATTGTCCTCTTCCTGGTTGATATCTTCTTTCCTCATTTGTGTCAAAAGAGCATTCTTAAAATCTTGTTCAAACTTGAATACCCCATCAACCATCTGATCATTCTCAAGCAAAACTGTTAGATTACTGAACTGCAGATGACCTAATTCCTGCACCCCTCGTAAGCTTGAAATCACATTGCAAATATAGGCAAAAGAATTAGTGGACCACAACTGAGATTTTCGAACCAACTCCTCCAGATTTGCTTTTGCATATTCAGTGATTTCAGGCGGGACGTAAAAGTTGGAGAATGTTAAATCAGAAACCTGAGATTCACTAATTGTGAATGATAAGCAAGCAAAGATCAAGATCAGACCAAACACAACGAACTTTGATCTAGCATAGCGTTTTGATTTAATCTCTTCTTTTGCTTGAATGCTCTGCTCAGACCCGGAGATATTGTCAGTGGTGGTAGGTTCTGGTACATTAAGCTGTTCCTCGTCATCTTTCGCCTCTGCTTCTTCTTCTCTAGTTTCTTTCACTGCACCATGTGAAGAAATCTCCTCAGATTCTTTTAAGGAATCATCAGATTGAACTTCACTGACTTCACTACCTGATGAACTTTCTGATGCAAAAATCTCCTCAAGCTGCTTGCCATCTTTAACTTTATTAAGTATAGACTCAATTCTTGGATTTGGCCTGTAGTAGAGAAATTGTGGCCTTGGAGACAGATAATTGGTTTTCGGATCATAAGGTGGCATTAAAGGATCTGCATCCAGAGGGGCCACTGTAGGGCTTGGTGTTGGCGGCCTAGAGTCTCTAGGACTAATCTTGAAAGTTGGATCAAGTTTAGCACAATCATTCTCCTCCGAAGAAGCCTCAATTGTGGAAGAATTTGCACTAGTTTTTAAATCTAGAACTTCCTCATAATACAAGTCAGTTATAGTAGAGTCATGAGAGGACTCCACATTAAAGCCCATCGCCGCCTTTGAAATTTCCTCAGGTTCCAAGTCATTTACAGTAGAGTCATGAGAGGACTCCACCTGATTAAAGCTCATTGCTGCTTTTGAAAGCAGCACATCATCATCTTCCATAATGAGGTCTTTCACATCAGCCAATGTAACACTCTTCTTCTTGCTCAAAATTATCTCCGGTTTCTTATCATTTCCTTCCATTGTTGGGGGTTTTGCTTCAGGAAATGAAATAGAAGACCGAGCTGGTTCGTTTTTATCCGCCAAAATCTTCTTCCTAGGTGATGTAGCAAACTTTGAAGCTGCAGAAATTGTAGGTGACATAAAATTCTTTGTGCCCTTGGATGCAGAAGCTGGAGATCGGACTCTAGCCGTCTTTGAACTCGAGTCCTTACTATTTTCTTTGTCCTCGAAGTCTTTCAGAGAAGTAAGACTTTCTCTGCCGACAGAGCTTCTTCTAGCAAAATCTGTAAATCAATACAAAGAATTTTTCCCCCAACTTAGTTCATCCGTATATAATCAACATACTATAAACAAAACAGAACTATAACAATCTTATCTTTTTAATTTCTACAATACCACTAGAAAACACAACAAAGGCAGCCAGACACACCCAAAAATCCAAATGTCATACACCTACACACAGGGTAAATTCAGCATCCACATTGCTCTAGTTTCACCGGTACCCAAAAAGCAATCCAACGTAACAAACAAGAAACTATAATAGATTAAAAACAGAAAATATACTTAAATCCATAAACCAAGTCCTACATCAACAAATAAGAAATATACTTAAAACCATCCCAACAAACACAGAATTCAGATTTCTCTAAAAACCCACCAAAAAAAAAAGAAGTGAGACTTTGATAAGATACCTGAAGGACTGTTAGCAGGAGTATGTGGATATAACCCAGAAGCTCTTGAGTTGGGCACAATGGACGATGGTTTAACAAAAGGGTTTCCAGTAAAACTCCTTCTCATAGGATCTTTAGTCTCAGAGGCTCTGGCATTAGGGTTTAGTCTTGATGGTGGCGGTATAGGAGTAGAAGACAAATTGGGCTTATTTGTCGCCATGAGAAAGGCAGGTATAGATGTGAATCGTAGTTCTGTTTGACAATTGAGAGAGTGAATGAATGCGAAGAAAAAATCTTGAAGATTGAAGATTGTATCAACAGACTTGGATTGAATTCGCTTTGGTTTATGGAAAGTTGAACAGAATTGTAACGGCTAGTTTAATGAAGATTTGGGATTTGATAGGCTTTAAATGGTGGGATTTTTTTGACCGTTAAAGCTTAAAAGGTTTCAAACGGCTAGAGGGGGTAGAGTGAAAAAATATAGCCGTTGACTTTATTTTATTTTATTTTTCAAAAACATAGGCGGGTTTTTGGACAAATTACAAATATGAGTGGGAAAATGGATAATATTAAAACTAGAGGTGTCTTTTGGAAAATTACCAAATATTGAAAATCGAGAAACAAACCTCAAAAGAGATAAGTGGGCGTGGAGGAGGAGACAGCAAAAATGTCGTCTCTTCTCGTAAAGTCTCTTCCTTTCGTCGTAGCTTTACGTACCACCCGAAGATCTCTCTCCGTTTTTCTCTCTAGACCTTCTTTCATCAGATATTCGTCTTCTTCTTTCTCAATTTCCGCCGCTGCTGAAACCGCCGCCGCCGCCACCTCCGACTCAACCCCTTCCACTGCTCCAAACCCGCAACTTGCTCTCAAAGAGTCTCTACACTGGGTCTCTCGCTCTCGTTACTGCGGCGAATTGTCTGCAGACGATGTTGGTAAACGTGTCTGCCTTTGTGGTTGGGTCGCTCTTCACCGTGTCCATGGTGGACTCACTTTCCTCAACCTTAGAGACCACACTGGCATTGTCCAGGTATCCAATTCTATCAAATTTGTATTCTGATTTTAGTATTTGTTTGTTGCTGGTTAATAGTAGTTGTAATTGTAATTGTAATGGTAGATTACAACGCTGCCGCAAGAGTATCCTGATGCTCATTCTGCTGTCAATCATCTAAGATTGGAGTATGTGGTTGCTGTGGAGGGTGTTGTTCGCTCGCGTCCTTCCAATTCGGTTAATGAAAAAATGAAAACTGGTTTCATTGAGGTTGCTGCTGAGCGTGTTCAAGTGCTCAATGCCGTGAGATCAAAGTTGCCATTCCTAGTCACTGCTGCTGATGATGCTAAGGATTTGTCAAAAGAAGAGATTCGATTGAGGTTTCGACCGATAACTACTTTTTATTTAATTTTTTTTTGGCGGGAGTTATCTAAAAGTTCGTTGGTGACTTTTAGCTGTTGTCACTGTTTCTGTATTGGGTGTCATCGTATGGGAGCTCCTGCTCTGTGTTTTAATTGCAAATGCGAAAGTGTGTATGTTAGGAATCATGCGTGAAGAGTAGGAAAATTCCCTATTTTGCATTGAGAAGTCATGAATCATGCTGCTTAGTTCAGTTCTTTGATAGCTGTAAGCTTTCTTGGCAATGATGAATTTATTTTACACCAATCATTTGGCTCTTTTTTTTATTGCGCTAGTGATCTGAGTTGCACGATACTTGTATTTGAGTTGTTTTCTCATAGTTTTTAGTTTCTCAAGTTGTCAAAAGTTGTTGAAATGCAATATAACTGTGGAAATTTTCTCAAGTAGTCACAGGTTACAATTTTTCTAATCTTGCCCTTGGATTTGGCACATATGATGATTTATGAACTATTTAATTGTTATAGTAATTTTAGGGTACCAGACTTATTAATTGGTTGTTATTATTATGATTATTATTTAAGTTTCTCTAGAATTTTCGGTGTCTCAGTTGTACCCTTAGTTTTTCACATAATACCTTAATAAGACTTTCTGCTTTCGGAGTTGTTCCCCTAGAATTATTAAAATCTTCGACTTGGGAAAATGAAAATATTATTCCTCTGTGATCTTTCTTTAATGCCTCCAACAACTGCAAATTGTTTCTGTACTTGCTCTTTCTTGCTGTGATGCTGATTGGTCTCAAATATGCGCCAATAGATACCGTTTCCTTGATTTGCGGCGTCAGCAAATGAGTGACAACATATTCTTGAGGCATAAAGTGGTGAAACTCATTCGAAGATACCTGGAGGATGTACATGATTTCGTAGAGGTAATATTTCTCGAGTTTATGTTATATTTCTATTCTTTTTCAATCCTTTTGTTGTTTGTTTTGATCCTCACTTTTCATGGTTTTAAGGTAGATTGAGACTCCGATACTCTCAAGATCAACTCCAGAAGGTGCCCGGGATTACTTAGTGCCCTCAAGAGTTCAGGTACTTAACAATGGTTTAGTTGCCACTCCCAGTAATTTTATTTTATTTTTTATTTTTCAGATGTCCATTTACAACTGTAGAAGTTGAGTCATTTATGTTTTTGTTCTTGAGAAACATTGTGGTCAGTTTGTGTAATTTAAATGGTTTTACTTCTATTGTGGTTGAACTTTTTGAAAGCCGAAGCCATGATATTAGTGTCTCTGGTGCTTCTGATATATAGAATTTGTGGGATTGTTGGTTTGAATTATCCTCCATATTTACTGGAAAAAAAAAGGGATTCTTTCATTGTGCCCTTGGAACAAATGTACAATTGATGCTTTCAGTTTAATGGTATATTTTTGAAAGTTGGCTTCATGTTGTTAAATAGAATAAGTTTTTTGTTTGTTTGCAAACTCGTGTCTCTAGGAAATGATGTATGTTTGAGTAATTTAAGATTCTGCCATTAGTTTTTGGATGCTGATTTCTGTATTGTTCGGATTTCATTTATTTAATTATTTATATTTTTAAATGACAGCTATTATGTATAAGTTTCTCTTTTTATTGTTTGTTTTCTGGATAATTGTAACAGGGTTTAGATTTTCGTTATTGTAAATGGTGTTTTTAGTGTAAAGTTTGTGACACCCTTATAGGATTATTCTGGGTCCACGAATGCCTAAAGCATTGTAGTATTATTTGCATTCACCTTTACACTTTGCTTATATTATTTTTATGGCTTTCTCATATGATTCATTCTAATTTGCCTTTTGAAGCCAGGAACATTCTATGCTTTGCCTCAAAGCCCACAATTATTTAAGCAAATGTTAATGGTCTCTGGTTTTGATAAATATTATCAGATAGCAAGGTAGACTTTTCGCTTATTATGCAATCATATATATGATTCAGGCGTTTTATATTTGTATAAATAATACATAAATTTTAATAATTATGTTGGAGTAACCTCATAAGTAATAATTTTTGCAGGGGAATAATTATGAGCAAATAAATTTCATTTCTTAATCATGTAGCTAATAGTTACGGATTTTATATTACTGTATTGTTTACAGGTGCTTTAGAGATGAAGATCTAAGAGCAGATAGACAACCTGAGTTTACTCAGCTTGATATGGAACTAGCTTTTATTCCTATGGAGGAAATGCTCAAGCTGAATGAAGATTTGATTAGAAAGGTTAGTATCCAGCTCCTTATTTTGCTAAAGTTTGGGAGTTTTGAAACTGAAAGAAGTGTGATATGAGTAACCTATAAAAATAATCGGAAGAAGGGTGGTAATAGAGAGAGTCTAAGCTGAAGTCTCAATTACTTCTTAGTTTTTATTTTGATTTGTAACAGGGTCCATGCAGTAAATCTTTCATACTAGTGAACTGCTAATATCTGCATTTCTGGAAGCTTGTAGAAGAGAGAGTTCATTTCTAGTGGTGATCCTACTCATGATAATTGTGCCAGTTCTTTTAAACCTACATATTATATGGATAATACTCAGAATAAGTATGAGTTAGAATAATTATGAGTCTGGTTGAAATAGTTTGCTTGTGGTGGGCTTCTTAAAGCTTGATTCTATCTTCTGAAGGCTAGGTTTATTTGGTTGCAATTTTAATTGTTCTGCATTTTTCCACCTAGCAGAAGATAAGAAAGTGAAAAAAAAGGAAGAAGCAACATAGGTTATCACATATGCATGCACATATTTAAATATATCTGCATGGATGTTTGTATATGTACTTTTATATAATTTGGCATGCTTTATATGCTGATATAACCTATTAGGCTTTAATTAGAAGCATGTTGTGTTATTTCAGGTTTTTTTAGAGATTAAAGGCATCCAGCTACCAGATCCATTCCCAAGACTTACATATGCTGAAGCAATAAGTCGATATGGTACGGACAGGCCAGATACCAGATTCAGTCTTGAGTTGAATGATGTAATTATCTCCCTCACTTGTAAATTAATCATGCCATTTGATTGCTTGAATATTTAGTTATTTAACGGCACCCAAAAGTTGATTTGCTGCTGAAATTTTATGCATGTTGTGCGAATCATTGCACCCCAACCTTTGCAAATATTTTGATCGCCCTACTGAGTGTTCCTTTTAATTTGGGCATTTTTAATGCTTTTGCTTGACCTTCATTCATGATTGTTAGTGTCTGGGAAGTCATATGCTGGCCAGATCTTATTAAGCTCCCAGGTTGAGGTCACATATACAGTCTTCTCCTTGTAATTTAATTGCAAAGATACTGTTTCTCTGGAGACCTGCTAGCCACAAAGCAACCTTTTAGTATCACCATCTACCTTAAAAATAGTATTAGCTGAAAGTTATAGATGCATCACTTGCTGGACTGAATTGAGTCTTCCATAGTTATTCTGTTCCTTTACACTGGTGGCTGACTTGGGTTGATTGATTCCATCATTAGTTCAGATTTTTTGTCATTTTTATGTTATTTAAAATTTATCTTCAGCACTTGTCTTTGGTCACCACTTAAAGTAACATGCAAATTTCTTTTCTTAAAGATATTTCCCTGCACATGTTAATTTTTTTTGCTGTATATTGTGAAGAATTTGCTGGATATTATTTAATGTATTTGCTAAAGTGTGACTTGATGACTTGTGAACGGTTTTATATTGACATGTGAAGGGTATTATTTAATACAATATGATTTTTTATTTTTGGACTGCAGGTATCTGATGTTTTTGTGGAGTCTTCTTTCAAGGTCTTTGCAGATACTCTGGAGAATGGGGGCATTATCAAAGCACTGTGTGTTCCTTCCGGGAGTAAACTTTACTCGAATACTGCACTTAAGAAGGGTGACATCTTTAATGAAGCTATAAAATCTGGAGCAAAGGGTTTGCCTTTCCTGAAGGTCTCTGATATTGGTAAAAAGAAACAATGTGTTTCTCTTTCATTTTCCCCTCTTTCATGATAAATACTTCATATATCTCTGTGTTTCACCATTAATGGGCTTGAGATTCTCTCAGGAAAGGTCGAGGGAATTGCAGCGCTAGCATCAAGTTTGGATCCAACAAAGAAAGAGCAATTGTTAACCAAATGTTCTGCTGGGCCAGGTGATCTTATCTTGTTTGCTGTGGGCCATTCAGCATCCGTTAATAAGACACTAGACCGGCTAAGGGTGTTTGCGGCACAAGAATTGGGCTTAGTTGATCATGTAAATACTTAATCCGCCTTTAATTGTTTGCAAGTTATTGGTCCTGACATACATCTTATTTGTACCTTTTTCTCTATTCTTAGTCCAAGCATTCGATTCTCTGGGTGACCGACTTTCCAATGTTTGAGTGGAATAATTCAGAGCAGAGGCTTGAGGTTCGTTCCTTACTTGGCTGTTTCCTTCTGTTTGTATAATAGCATTACAGCATTTTTCTACCCATAAATGACTATGGTTACAGCCTTCTTTTTCTGGATTTCATTTCTAAAATTTTATCACAAGTTGAATCGTAAAAGGATATGATCACCATCTTCGTATACTTTCTGTTTACATGGAAATAAGCGCTTTCCTCCCTTCCCTATTTTATTTTTTGCAGCTACTCTACTTTAGTGAGGTTGAATTTTAACCTTTCATCTTTGAATATCCAATTTTGAGATTTTATGGATTACTGTGGAAAAGTTATAATGTTTAACGCCTAGCCTATTATTTTGAATCCTATTAATCCTGAATTATCAATTATTTGCAGGCCTTGCATCATCCCTTTACTGCACCAAACCCAGAAGATATTGAAGATCTTTCTTCTGCTCGAGCCCTTGCATATGACATGGTTTACAATGGAGTTGAGGTAACTTGTCTTCCTAGGATAACGTCTCCTATCCAACCATAACATTCACCAACTTTAAGACCATAATGAAAGATCCTGTTACCTTATTGCTGTATCATTTTCAGATTGGCGGAGGAAGTTTGAGAATCTATAAACGGGAAGTTCAACAAAAAGTTCTGGAAATTGTTGGCATCTCCCATGAACAGGTGAGTAGAATCTAAATCTATTAAAGGTCAGCTAATTGTGCATGTTAAATCTGAGATGCATTTGTCATGTGTGTTGGAAGAAGTGCTGGTCGCACTCACTGGTGTTCAACCTAACTGTCATGAGTTCTGTTGAGCTAACAACCGTGGTTATTCTGATTCTATTGTGTTACAAATTTCACTGTTTCTATTTAAGCCAAATGGATGCATGATTCTTCATTTGCATTAACATTAGTTAAATTTTTACTCATAGTAGACTTCAAGAATGTTGATTTGCTGTCTTATAAGTGTAGATCTTACGTTCATTCTCTTTTCCTTTCACAGTGTTACTGTGACAAGTGCTTAGTAAACTAAAATGAAGTATACATGTCTGATAATTACAATTTTATTCTTAAACATATGACCTCAAACTTGAAGAGATTCTTGAAATTGTTTGTAGGCTGAGGCGAAGTTCGGGTACCTGCTGGAGGCTTTAGACATGGGTGCTCCTCCCCATGGTAAGAGCTTTCATGTTGTTTAAATTAGCAATACAGAATCTGAATCCGGTACTCTTCTTCTGTTGCAGGAGGAATTGCTTATGGGTTGGATAGATTGGTTATGCTGTTGGCAGGTGCCAATTCCATTAGGGATGTTATCGCATTCCCTAAGACGACAACAGCGCAATGTGCCCTCACCAAGTCTCCGTCAGAGGTGGATCCCCAGCAGCTAAAAGAGTTATCATTTCACACAAAATAGTTTCCTCCCCATGAGGGAGGATCATGTTTAGTTTATCAATAGGCAGAATAAGTGTTTTTGAAGAGATATTAAATTGATATTGAATTGATTTACACCTGGCTCATAACTAGGATTGACTTGTTACTAGTATTATCAATCGGTTTGATCAATTATTTTGATCAAACTTCTTATACTCGTTAATTTATATAAGTGTTACCTTAAACATATTCACATGGAGTAAAATAGAAAACAAATTACTCAAATATCTATTATTATTTTCTCTTTTTTCAATGCAACACTTAAATTGACTATTGACTTTCGATTTCTAAAAACTATTTTGGTTTCTAACCTCCTTGAAACACTTTCAAGGAAAGTAAAAAAGATCTAATTTCCTAAAAATTATTTCTAATTCTCTTCTTTTATAGTAAGATGTCAAAATAGAAGCAATCCTATATAGAAAAATGTTCCCGGAATGGAATCTATCTTATTCAAAATATATCCATTGTCACCTATTCTTAATGTATAGATGTTTATCATTTACATATGAATGCACAGTTATGATCGGATTTATGAATGATGTGATACTTCTAAATTATATAAATATTTCCAAAAATGGTTGTAGTACATAGAAAAAATATTCTTCATTTTTCTTTTAAGATTAGGAAATTTTCTTACTACTAAATCAAAGAAACAAGCTTACGAACCTCCCCTTAAATCAACATATTTATATCATATATTTCTCTTGTAGATATTGATTAACATCTATAAAAAAATTTCACTTAATTGATATGCAAGGAACCGCGTCTTCCTATCATGGCAATTATCTTATATGTATATCTTTTTGCCAGAATTCATATATATTCTCAATTGAAATCTCCATTTTTTTCATCATGATGAAGAAAACCAGAGGGAAACAAAAGGTGGAGATGGTGAAAATCTCTAACATGGACCATCTTCAAGTCACATTTTCAAAACGTCGATTGGGACTTTTTAAAAAAGCTAGTGAACTAGCTATTTTATGTGGTATTGAGATTGTTGTTCTTGTTTTCTCTCCGAATGACAAAGCATTCTCATTTGGTCATCCTAGCGTGCGAGCTTTGGTCGAACGATTTCTTACCAATAGACTTCAAGAAACATCACCATCTACTGTGATTTTACAAGATCGTCGTAATGCCACCATTTCTGAACTTAATCACCAAATCGATCAGGTATATTTGAATATAGCATACTCTATGGATCTGTTTGAGATAATTTGTATTTTTGTTTGGAAGAAAAAAAGTAATACCTCCCTCTGTCCCTAATTAATTGTTACAGCTGGAAATTTGTGAGGTAGTTGGTAAATTATGAATTGCCAAAATTGCCCTTACAACATTAAATAAATTACAATGGAATATAAAATGGAATGGGCCCACCTGCCACACAAAAATGGAATAAGTGGGATATTATATTGGTTGGTGGGGTTGGGTGGTTGAAAAGTCTAAGCGTAATATTGTCTTTTCCATGATAAAAAGTTACTAAAAATAAAAGTGTAACAATTAATTAGAGACATCCATTTTTAGTAAGTGTAACAATTAATTAGGGACGGAGGGAGTAGTATTTTTATAAAATGCACTTTTTCGGCTATAAGCATTTTAATATTTCTATCCAAATAGCATTGGAAAGTACTTTTAAATTCAAAAAAAAAAAAGGTAAAAATATTTATAAAAGACATCCCAAATAAGTTGAGTGTGTTTAAGATAATTTATGTTTTTGACTTCTTACTGTACAGAAATACTTTTGTAAAAGCATAACTGACTAAAGTACTTAGTTTACAAGCACTTTTAACTTTTTATTTAAATAATATTGTAAAGTGTTTTTGAATTTAGTATGGTTGTATAGAGTATACTCCTGAAAGATTGGATTGGTTGTTTAGGTGAAGAATGAGATCGAAGTTGAAATGAAGCGAGGAGAGGAATGGAACCAAATGAAAAATGGAAGATCTAAACAACATGGGTGGGAGAATCCAATTGATGAACTTAATTTATCTCAACTTCAAATTCTTAAATCATCTCTGAAAAATCTCAAAGGCAAAGTGGTTCAACAACCTCATAAGAAAATATTAAGCTATGAGAGAAAGGTCTTTCCATTTGATTTAAATGAATATCCATAAATATATGCATTCAACAATTAATTTATTTGCATATTTTGTTAAGTTTATTACTAGTTCAAATAATGTTAGTTGTTAGATGTAGAAGCACTACTTTTTTTTTTTTTTTTGTTTTAGGTTGGAGAGTTTTTTAGATACACCAACATCAAATCATATTTTGTATATTTTTTTTTTTACGTAATAAACTGAACTGATATAAATTTTCATATTAAGGTGAACCATACCTCTACAAGCTAGTATGTGTTTGGTCATGTGACTATCCATTTTGTACTGTAATCCTGAAATATGCATGTACTTGAATGAAGTAAAACTGATAACTTTTCTAGAGTAGCATTTTTTTTGTTTATTAAAACTCTTTACCATATCATTTCAAACATTAGTCATGTTTTAGTTTATTGCCATTAAACTTAACATTCACGGTGAAAACGGGACGATAAGAGGACAACATCTTGGGGATCTGAAGATCAAACACATACATGTACTGAGGGTCCGAGGACCAAAAAGTGGATCCAACAGAATCAGGTTGATGTCGTCGCATCCAGTAAGGATCGTCGCCCTAAATCATATAAGCGGCACTTTAAGTCAAGTTCATATTTTCATGTGTTGAACTATACTTTTAGTTTCCCTATGGCATGCCAATATATTCACATATATCAAGTTAAGGCAAGGGCATTCCTTTTAAGTGATCAAACAAAATTTATCATTTTCATCTCATTTATTACCAAAACTCATAAGTTAACATTGACATCCTCATATCAATGGAAACTAAATTAGCATTCTTTACTCATAAGCCACAAGGCAATCATGTACCATTATCAATATCATTATATCATCTTCTTGCCAATACATGTAAGATTCAAATGAGTTCATTAAGACTTACATTCAAAACTCCATTATCTAGTAATTAGGCCGACAATTCGTGTTCACGGATCATGTTAGACCCAACACGAATACGACCCGTTTAATTTGGACATGAAACGAACACTACACGATTAATATATGGGTTGGAGAACCCTAACACGAACATGACACGATAATAAACGGGTTGACACAGTTAACTTGTTTATTAAATAGGTTGATATTTGACACGATACGATAATCCATTTATGACCCATTTATGACTCATTTATAATTTTTACACAATTATAATTTATAGTTTTCAATGTAAATTAAAATTCTAAAACAATCAAATAAACAAAATACAAGTATAAATACAATCTAATCCAATGAACATATTACAATTACAATCCAATTTATTAATACAACTAGTTAATTATCCCGCTCATTGCGCGGTATATATTTCACCTAATATATTATTTATATTATATTAAATGTATTATTATTGTTACGGTATTTTTAATTATATTTATTAATATATTAAAATTTATTTATTTAGATATTTTTTTAAAAAATTGATAATTAAATAAAATTTTAATTTAAATTTCATTAAAAACTCTATAATGAAATATTGATTGAAAATATATATATATATATATATATATATTACTATATTATTTATAATGATGCACAATAATAGTATACATAATTAATAGGATTGTTTAATAAATAGTTTTCAAATTTTAATATAACCTACTATTTTGATTTTATTATAATTATTATTATCGATACATTATTGTTTTATTGCTTTCATTGATTTTATTTATTTATTTATTATTAATCATCTATTTTTTTTATTTATAGTCAAAATATATGTATATTTTTTAAGTTTTGTCAAAAACCCAACAATTGTATTTATTTTTTATTTTTTAAAAAATCATATTAATATATATATATATAGATATTTTCAAATTTTTAAATTTCATTTTGTTTTAATATCGATGGATGATGAACATTTTCAATATATTTTCTTATTATTTATTTTTAAAAATATAATTCAAATATTACTTAATATTTATTTTATTTACTCTATCATTATTAATAAATTATTTTGACTATAAATAAAATTGATTTAACTTTTTTCACTCCATGACTTTTAATGTTTCATCAACATATTATTTATCATCTACTCTGCTCATTCAATTATTAGTTATATATTTTATCTGCATTCTGATTCACAAAATATTAATTTTTCATTTTTTCTTTATTAACTTTTAGAATTACGGAAGTCAAATAATTTTTAAAAAAAATTTTATTTATAAAAAAGTGATTAATGGCTTAATTACATTTAATTTATCATATAAATTAAGAGTTTAAATTATATGGGATGAGAGTTAAGTCAATATTAAAAAAAATAATAATAATAATAACTAACTAACTAATAAATATTTAATAATATTTTTATATAATTAAATTTATTTTTTTAAATATTATTTAAGTGATGATCCCATGGTGCAATGGAGAGTCATTTCATATTTTAAACTCATAAATTAAATAGTAATAATTTCAATTATTCTAATATCAACAGTTAAATAATGAAATAATGTTTAGAAAATATCGATAAGAATAATTGATATAAAAGTCTGATAATCATCCATAATTGTTATATCAATTAAATTATATATATATATATAACATCTATAATAATAATGATAAATTTATGAAATATTTATTTATCACTTAAACTCCCCAAATTAAATATTATTAATTATTTTAATTATTTATATCGATGTATAATAAATGAATACGAATAAATAAATAACATAAAAATAAGAAATTAAATTGTAGTAATTATTTAATTAGAAATGGTAACCAAATCAAATCATTTAAAAAAAATGTTGTGAGAATAATTTGCACGATCCATTATGAAATATATATATATATATATATGAGAAGATAAAAAAATATATTACTTATTTAAATCAGAATAAAAGTTAAAATAACATATTGTGAAAATTATTAAAATAAAAATTACTGTAATTACAATTTCAAAATAAACTAATATAATGATTTCAATTAGTAAAAAGAAAATACGTCACCGTGAACAGAAAAGACGAACAAAACTATAAGTAGAAGGAAGAAGGACAATGGAATAAACCAATATATGATTATTAATCGATAAAAAGAAAATAGATAACATAATAGATAATAAACAAATAAAATTATAAAAATATACGTTAAAGAATAACAAATAATCCATAAGCAACACAAATTATTAGTAAAAGAAATGAAGAGAGATTACCAATTTCAAGGAGGTTCAAAATTGAAGAGATTGAAATTGTATGGAAAAAAGGTATGTGAAGGCTTTTTATAGTATAAAAAATAAATGAAAAAGACAAATCGCTACCTTTTATTTTAAAATAAATACTTTTGATTGGAATTGAAAACGTATAATTTTAATGGTAATACTTTTTATTGAAAAATTAAAAATATATTGTTTTAACGTGTTTTTATTATCTCGGAATATGAAAAAAAATTATTTACTAATATATTTATTACATTTTTATTTATTATTACGAGCGTTTTTATAGCATATTTTAAATTAAAATAATTGAAAATGAAGGAGATAACAAATGTTGACTAAAAAAAAATAATTAATAAAAAAATGGAGAAAATAGCGGTGAGAATACTATCACACGTGTCATCTTACAATTGGTATAATATGATCGATTTTCAAAATTCGTTGTTTTGGATGTTTTTCAACTCAAGCGTGAACTCTCAGCTATGCCACGTCAATTCCTTGGGCCCGCTGAAGAGTTCCGCTTTATAATATATATAGATTCTATTGTTATTTTATAAAATTATTATTTTTTGCTATTTTTTAAAACGGGTTGACCCGTGACACGATTAGTCAAATACGACACAATTAAATAAACGGGTTAAACGGGTAGACCCGTTTATTGACATGACACGATTAAACTCAACACTAACTTGTAATAATCGTGTTCGTTTTATGTAGACCCATCATGTCGTGACCCAAATTGCCAGCCCTATTAGTAATCAAAGGCCTCCATGGCCACCAAAACACATATCAACCAACACCAATCATTATAATGCACCACATACGCATACTTATTTCCACGTCCAATTTACTTCAATAAGTGTCTACTTAAAATATACATTCATTACCATGTATTTAGCATTATTAACTCATTATAATGCATTCAAATAATCAACAACCAACCTAGAAGTATATATAGCATAAAACGAAGGTGCTGACCTCTCATCGGAAGATAACTAGCTAGTTTCCTGGTTTTATGCTCTCAAACACCTTGGTTACCTATTAGTACAATCAATAGCAACATAAGTCAACAACACACACAATTCTATCAAAATCACATATCTAGCTCTTAGAGTTTTAAATCAAAACACAACTAGAGACCAAAACTGATCAATCTAACTATTCAAAACTGCTATAGAACTTCTATGAACCCTATCCATGACATTAATCAAAATCAAAAGATTTCAAAATAAAAAATGCAATTAAAGAGTTTTAAAAGCTTACCAAGTGAAATAGAGGATAAGAGAACTTGAAAACACTTCTAAAAACCTTAAATGATGTTGGGGATGGTAATTGAGGGCTTAAATGAGGCGAGTCTTTAATGGTTGGAGAAATTAATGGAAGTTAGGATTTGAGTGGGGTGAGGGGAAGAAAATGTGAAATAAGAAGAAGAGAGGGAGTGAAGGAGTGAGAGTGAATGGGGAAAGAGATCGGGGTTTTGTTAGTGATATGATGAGCTTTCATGGGTTGCTGGGCCCACCTCACAAGTTTATGGCCAATAGCACCTAAGAAGAGAGGGAGAATGAGAGTGAATGAGGAAAGAGATGGGGTTTTGTTAGTGATATGATAAACTTTCATGGGTTATTGGACATACCTCACAACTTTAAGCTCAATAGCACCTAAGCCCACATTCTGCTATCTATATCAATCCAATCCTCAGCTTCGCTCTCAATTTCACTCTCAAAAATATTGTTCGACTCTAAAAATGCATTAATAGCTCCAAAACCACTTCTAGATTGGAAAATCATATTTATCCTAATTAAATTTCTATTTTTTAAAATTGAGCCCGGTTTTCCAAAAATCGTTTCAAAATAATTTTCAATAGTTAAATTTGACTTTACACTTCCGAATTCGGTCTTTAATTACTATTTTACCCTTAGAGCGGCTTTTTGATCTATTCCGAAATGAAAATTTTGAGAATTAATTTTATAAAAGCCAAAATTTATAAATAATAAAACATTATTTTTTTGTAGGCCATACTTGTGGACGTTACAAGTAAAGTTTGGGTTTCTTAAAGTAAAGTTTGATGTCTCCGGGAATCTGGAGGAGTGTTAGGTTTGGGATTTTTCTAGATATACCAAGGTCATATATATATATATATATATATATATCTTTTGATGTGATAAACTATATTAATACAAATTTTCATATTGACGTAACCATATCTCTACAAGCTAATATGGATTTGGTGTCCACCAATGATCCAGAAAAATGCTAAAATGATGTAACAATATGAAAATAAAAAAATTTACATTCAATAATGATGAGTGCTGGTCCCCGGTAGCCCAAAATGGATCAATGGTTGCACTACTGTCTAAATAAGGAAATAAGTGCTGGTGTTTGCGTTGGCAACTTAAGTTGCTTTGTCGGAATTTTAATCTTTATTTTTAGCAATGTGGGTTTGAGACTTAAAAAAAAAAGTATTGATTTGAATAAAATTGTATGGGTGGAATACTCACTTTAAAAATAAAATAAAATAAAATAAAATAAAAACTCAAACTTTAATTAAAAATTTAAAGAAAAAAACCTGAAGTTTTAATTAAATGGTGGAATACTATTTTTAAATTTATTAAAAAATATATTTTTTAAAAAGTAAAAATTATAATACTCACTTTTAAAAAATAAAATAATTAACTAAATGGGGATATAATTTTTAAAATTATTAAAAAAAAATTAAAACAAAAGGAAAAAAAATTAAAAATAGGGAGCAATGAAGATTAAAAATGAGTAGAGCCATATGGTTCGAACTCATGAGCTGAATGTTGATCATTGAGCACTTTTCAACAAGGTTTTTTTTTTTTTTTTGTTATTATTATTTTTTTATTATTATTAAAACTTTTACTATATTGATTAAAACATTGGATACACATAGTATGTGGAATAGATGTGTGGAATAGATGTTTACTTTTAATAATAAATATAAGCTATATTACTTTATGAAGTTTTGAGGAATTAATGTGTAAAGTGAGATATGGTCTGGGAGATCTTTATTTATTAGTTGATTTACTCCTTACCAAGAAGGTTGAGATATATTAGGTTGTTACGAATAAATGTATATGAGTTTTAAGGATGTATTTGAAATGCAATTTGTGTGGAAAAATTATGCATGTAATAAGGTTTTGTAAGGAGAAAAATAATGAGGTGATGGACATGGGTAATGTAGGGTTGAATATTATTGGGATCGTCTCATACTTCGAGTATGGTCGGACTTGAGAATGTCGCTCGTGGTTCAATTGCAGGGTCAAAGTAATGCTTTAAGGAAGGTACATATTGCATGTTAGCTTCTAGTTACATTAGTAATTTATGTATTTTTTACTATTGGCTTTTGGGTTTGCGGGTGTCCTAAACTTATATTTTAGTTATTAGAGATTTAAGTTATTAGTCAGATTTTAAGGTTTCTTGCCACCTTATAAGTGAAAGCGGTATGGTGTGATTTGGTTCTACTAACAATTGATAAAATCATCAGATAAGTAGGAAGTGACTATAATTGGGTTAACGTCGGTAAACTAGTACTTTTTTCACTTTTCATCTGGATAATATATGAGTTACTGTTCTATTTTATCATACTCTCGACGTCGGTAAACTAGTACTTTTTTCACTTTTCATCTGGTATTTTAGTCTCATTTTGGTTCTTTGCTTAGTTGAAAGTTTAGATGTCAAATATAGGGTCATAATAAGTTGTAATCAATAAGTTCAATCGAAAATAATTTTGAACTTTAAACACTGAAAATGAATGAATTTCTCATGGTCGTGGATAGATATCTATGGTTAATAATCGAATATCTAAAATCATTATTTAGTGTTTAGAAAAATATTCAGAAAGATGTGACATCATTGAGTGATGGAAATTTGAAGGTTTTTGATAAGGAGAAGTTAGATAGCAAGGCATATCATTAGCTTATCTCCATCTAACCAATAACATCTTGATGAATGTTTTCTAGTGAGAAGATTACGAAGGATCTAAGATAGAAGTTAAAAGCTCTATACCAAAGTAAGTATTTTGTTAACAAACTATTATTGTGAAAGAATTTTTATAAATTTTGTATGGATAATGGTTGTTTGTTCTATATTCACTAACATGAGTTCAATATACTTAATCAGTTAGCATCAATCAACAATGAACTTAATGATTATGATAAAGCTATTACATAATCATGTTCAACGCGAGATTCATAGGATAACTTGTTAATTTTTATTAGTATAACATTACAGATTTTTCATTTGAAGAAGTTGTTTCAACTTTAATGTTAGAAAATATGTAATGACAAAATATAGATAGTTCATTGAATGATGCATTATTTGGTCGAGGAATAAGTAATGATAGAAATCCAAAGAATTTTGAATCTCAATCGAAGTTGAGAGGGAGATCTAAGAGATGAGATGAACAACAATTAAATATTTGTGTTATACTCTACTTAAATTTGAGCAAAATCCAACAATTGTTTTATGAGCAGACCTCTAAACTCGCAGATTGCACAAAGGAAGAATGTGCAGTGTTTTTCTTTTCCTTTTAACATTTTTTCTCTACTTTTTGTTATTTCTCCTCACTATTTTATTTTTTTACACCATACGTACCATCTTAAAAATATCAAAATTTGATCCTTAAAACTTGTTGTCCCTCCCATAATAGGAAACCCAACCCAATAGATAAGACTTGAATTCCATAATAACTATAAGAAAATTATAAGGTGCTTTCTTCATGCTAATATATCTCCACGTTAGAAGCGATTCTTTAGTTATATTTTCTGAGTTGTTTCCTTTCCAAAAAAGTAACACCATGTAATTAAATTAGGATAGCCTCAAATCTTCACAAATATGGATTAGCCCAAATGGAAAATCCAAACAAAAAATCATTCCAAGATTTACTCATTGTGATTTAATAATTTCATAACTCAAATTAAAAAATATTTCTAAAGATGGTATTCATTTGATTTAAGAAATGTCATAACAGATGGAATATGGCCAGAAAGATGGATATACTCTGATATCTATTACCATTTTGGTTGTTTTGAGAGACAAACAAACTCCGGTTTGGGTTAATGACATATAGTTGGAATACTTATTCCGAGAGAAATCCAACAATAAATAATTCACGGTAATTGAATATTGAAAATGCCTACACGCTCTCTTAAAAATTCCATTGACAACAAGTAGTATGCATGATTGATTTCGGGTAGATTTGAGGACCGAATGGTTTGGTAATTTGGAGAAGACTGGAAGACTATTTTGGACATTTTATGATTGATTAAGACTAGTATTTCTCAAAGTAGATTGTAATTAGGAAATAAATCCTTGAGAATTCTAAATAGAAAAATTTTTTCATAATGATTTAGGATTACTTTGTGATAAGTAACATATTTTTATAAATATGATGATTATATATATGGGTTATTTCCAAAAAAATCCTTATTTTTTCCAAACGTTTCACTTTGAGCCTTAGTTTTGAAAAATTTTGCAAAACTACCCAAAAATCAAAACCACTAGTGGTTTTGATATTTTTGTGAGTGATTTTTGTGTTTTATGAGTAAATTTGATTCTAGGAAATTTTCGAATCTCCAAATTAAAATATAAAGAATTTCAAAATCACTCATACAACAACAAAACCACTTACAAAAATACCAAAACCACTAGTTGTTTTGATTTTGGGGTGATTTTGCAAAACTTTTCAAAACCGGGGGCTCAAAGTGAAACGTTTGAAAAAATTAGGGTTTTTTTTTTTTTTGGAAATAACCCTTATGTATATATTGTAAGATATTCTACCAGAATAATGTAGATCTTGTTAGTTAGATTTAGAAGGTTTCTAATAGGGGCCTAGGAATCATGAAGATCTTCAATTCTAGAATCAAGTTTTGTTATCTCGTAAGAGACATGTGAGAAGAGCTTGTATGTGAGACCATTTCCAACATAATTAGCTTGGGGAGGTAGAGAGTGATATTCTACCTATAATTGTTGATATTTTGTTATATAATGAATTGGTCTCTCATCATCCTAACAGTTATATTTTTTTCTGCATAGATTTTCCACATTAAAAATCTTGTGTTTCATTTTCTATATTTATTATCTTACCTTGTGCATGTGTTCTTTTACTTGATGGTTATTAATATTATCTCCATTGCAATGAGCCACTAATTGCTTGAACAAGTGCTATCAGAGATAGTCGAGTTTTCTCAACAATAACATAATTCGTTAACTTATATTTACACTACAAATAAATAATTTCAATACATCACGACTTACAAATGACATGGTACTTCCGATTTATATAAGCCTTCCAGAAAACAACTATACTCCAAACAAAATACAACATTTCCTTTTATTCAAATATGAAATTTAATAGATATTAAATAAAAAACACACTAGCTTACAAAATGTGGTAATAATAATTAACACACACTGATATCTGATATCTGATATCAGATATCTCTTTTATGCAGATATTGATTAACTTATATGAAATTAACTTAATTCAGATACAAGAAAACGTGTAACTTATCAAACACTATTCATTATTTTGGTAAAAACTTATATATATATATATATATATATAATAAACATGCATATCTTCTATAATCAACTAAAATCTCTATGATCGTGATGAAGAAGACGAGAGGAAAGCAAAAGGTGAAGATGGTTAAAATCTCAAATATAAACCATCTTCAGGTGACATTTTCAAAACGTCGATTAGGCCTTTTTAAGAAGGCTAGTGAATTAGCTATACTATGTGGTGTTGAGATTGCTATCATTGTTTTCTCTCCTAAGGGTAAAGCCTTTTCATTTGGTCATCCTAGCGTTGAAGCTTTGGTCAATCGGTTTCGGACTGGTAAATCACAGGAATTATCGCGATCGGCTGAGGTTTTACTTAATCAGAGAAATGACACCATTTCTGAGCTTAATCAAAAAATCAACAAGGTAAATTATTCGTTACTTTGTGTTAAATATCTAAGACTACTTATAAAATTAGAATATTGTAAAACATCAGGGGCTGTTATTAATTTTAAGATTGAAAGGAATGAAAATTCTTCTTTCATATTCCATTTTTTAAATTATTCTCTAAAAATAATTAGTTTGAAAATTATTATTCAATTGTCCTGTCTCATAATCTGGTTTCAAAATGCCTTGACGATGACAAAAAATGCAAATGGTAATGATATTTGTTAACCGGGGAAAAAAAAGGACATTTTTGAAATATGTTTAGTAGTTAACATTGAAATATTAATGTTTTCACAAAATTGAAATTGAAAAACTAATTTGAGAGAAGTTTAGGAATTAATTTTTAAAATTAGGGTAATTTAGGTTATGTAATCTGTTAATGAAAACACAAAAACTACTAACGTTTTCCATGAAAACCAAATAAAAAATCTAAATTAGAGATATCTTGAGAAATATTTTCAAAACTGGAATAATTTGAGAAATATTTCCAACACCAGGTATAATTTGAAAATGTTTTTGAAATGTGATATCTAAGAAAAATAATTTTTAAAAAAAGTAAATGAGTTTTGGTATTAAGTAATGTTAAGAGCCCACTCCTTTTACCTCCTCATATGCGAAAATTTTATGATCGAATGACATATTATATGTATTTAAGTATTATTTAGATTTAATTGTGTAATTAAATAATGTATTGGTTATTCAGATCCGAAATGATATTGAAGTGGAAACAAAACGAGGAGGTGAATTGAACCGGATGAGAAATGAGAAATCTAAAAAACATTGGTGGGAGAATTCTATTGATGAACTTACTCTATCTCAGCTTCACATTTTGAAATCAGGTCTTCAAAATCTAAAAGATGAAGTTGCTCTACAAGCTCACATGAAAACAACAAGGTCAAAGAGGGTCTTTCCATTTGATCTTAATCAACTACCTTCTGATCCATGAATCTTTCGGCTTGTTTCTTTCTTATGTTTACAATAAGATCAAATAAGGTTGGTTGTTACTTATAGAACCATATATTTTGCTTGAGATATTCACTTTACATTGCATGTGTTTAATAAAGATAAATATAGGTATCCTAAACTTTTATGTCAATGCTAACTATGGAACTATATTAGTTTATGATGTTTTGATGAAAATATTTAAAAGTTTATGATGTTTTTGATGAAAATATTTAAAATTTGTTGATGGTATTACGCTATGGATTCGCTATAAATTATAAGCTTTGAAACACTTTAAAGAGTTATATTATTAGTATTGTATAGATAGGTTAGACTCCCTAAATATAGCCACGAATGAATATATATATATATATATATATATATATAGGGTTATTTCCAAAAACACCCCATTTTTTCAAACGTTTCACTTTGAGCACCCGGTTTTGAAAGTTTTGGAAAACCACCCCCAAAATCAAAACCACTAGTGGTTTTTGGTATTTTTGTGAGTGGTTTTGGTGTTGTATGAGTAATTTTGATTTTAGAAAATTTTCGAATTTCTAAATTAAACATATAAAATTTCAAAACCACTCATACAACCCCAAAACCACTCACAAAAATACCAAAAACCACTAGTGGTTTTGATTTTGGGGGTGGTTTTCCAAAACTTTCAAAACCGGGTGTTCAAAATGAAATGTTTGAAAAAATGGGATGTTTTTGGAAATAACCCTATATATATATATATATACACACTACGGATTATCCGCAAATATAAACGGGCTGGGTTTATATAATGGTGATGGTATTATACTATGAATTTATTTATTATACTATGAATTTATTTATTATACTAGGATTATCCGTAGATAATCCGTATCCGATCCATATAAATACAGATTTAAATGGATTGGATTTTTTAAGAGCCGCAATTTTATACTTCACATTTCCTTGAATCATACCGCAATAGATGGATCGGTACGAATGGGCCACGAGTACGGGTATAATATAGTTGAAACAATGTGATAGTTCAATATCAAAATCACATTGTTTCATAATTATTAATTCATTCCGTAATTATTTTTAATAATATGTATGATTCAAATCCGAAATACATGAATCCTATTCATAAATATCAAAAAATATATATATGTATATATATATTTATATATATATATATAAATAAATAAAAACGTTTCTAGAGCATTACTTTTACCTGCACCACATTAATGATAAAGAACACTTAGATTTTTCTTGTAATTTAAATTTCAATTTATAGCTATTATTGTTATATTTTAAAGTGAGTGGAGAGATTATAGAGAAAGATAAGGTTCATTATTACCGGAGACCAGGATAGAAATGCAAATTTATAAACAAACACCTCAATTTCATTAACACTAATTGACTTAAACACAGGTCCGAATGCTAATGTTCATAAAATTTGCCACATATGATAGTTAATAAATAAATTGAATATATACCTACACATGATCATACAAAGATTTGAAAAACTTCCGCATATTATAAGTAAATTAAATACCAACACCATCATGTTTCACGTATAAGTCAAACGGTTCTATTCATATCCAACTAATACATCAGTAGTAAACAAGATTTGGTAACTTGCAAATCAAGTCATTTATGTGAAAGAACCAAAGTAATCATGACATAATCAATATGATTTCCAATGAATTTTATGCAACACAACACTATAAATACTGATCTTATACATGTTTGCTTAACATTCCACAACAAACAATCAATTGAAGATGACAAAGAAGGCATGTATGGGTCGTCAAAAGATATGTATGGCAAAGATAACAAAGAAAACCCATCTACAAGTCACCTTCTCCAAACGTCGTTCAGGTTTATTCAAGAAGGCAAGTGAACTCGCCACTTTATGTGGCGTTCAAATTGGTATTATAGTCTTCTCTCCTGCAAACAAACCTTTCTCTTTTGGTCATCCTGATGTTGATTCCATCATACAACGTTACATTTCTCATAATCATCCTCAATCGGACTGTATCGTAGAAGCGCATCGAAACGCTAAGATTTCGAAGCAGAATCTGGAATTAACAGAGGTGGTTAATGAGGTTGAAGCTGAGAAAAAGAGAGGAGAATTGATTGATGAAATGAGGAAAGAAAGTCGAAAGCGACGTTGGTGGGAGAGTCCTGTTAATGAACTCAGTTTTGAACAGCTTCAACAACTTAGGACTGCATTACAACTTCTTAAGAACAAGATAATAGATCAACAAGAAGTTAACAACAGCATCTTGGTTGGCTCTATAGCTCCTTCATTACCATGTTTTAATGCTGTTAATTTTGATGCTTATGATGCCAAACCAAGTGAAGAGCTGGGTATATGTCCAAGTATGTATAATAGATTTGGTAATGATTGGTCATATGGGTATTGATTATGGACTTTTTTGTTAATGTTGCAAGAAGTTGCAACTTACATGAGATAAGCTAGTGCCTTGCTGGCTTAGTTATGCAGATTCGGGTTTAATTCATTTTCAGTTTTGGTCTTAATTGTAAATGTGAGATCTGCAATAAATTTTTTGACATACATCATTGTTCACTTCCCAACACTACAATGTAAATACTCTATCACTGGTCATCCAATCTTGCTGGCTGCTGCTTCTTGAAACTTCTGCACAAAACCACAAACAAAAATTGGAATCAAATGAAAAACATATGAAATGTCTAGAAATGTAGTGAAAAATGATTTTATAGACATGAAGAGTTTACCTGTTTGCTGAATTTTGGACCTGGAATCTTCTCTGAAGATGCAAAGCCTATCTTTCGCTTTGTTTAGAAAATTGAAATAAGCATATCTCCATGACCTCTTCACAATCAGACTACCACAAACTCCCCAGAATCCGAAAACAAAACCAAGAAATATGCTCACATATAACCCCAAACCAACCCATTTTTCCTCATCATCATTATCTTCAATTGGATTCACTTCGCTACCTGGACCATCATCTGATTCTTCACCGGGACATTTCCTTCTTAAAGGAGGACCACAAAGCTCAGGATTCCCCAAATAAGCAGGAGCATCAAAACTCTGTAGTTTAGTACTAGTTGGAATCTTCCCTGACAAGTCATTACTTGACAAATCCAACACACCCAGAGAATTCAATTCTGAAAAGCTTTCAGGAATCTCACCTCTAAGCCTGTTCTTAGACAAATCAAGTGAATTCAACGAACTCAACCAACCTAGCTTCAGAGGTATTACTCCACTTAACCCGTTTCGCGATAGATTCAAGGATATCAATCCTATAAGACTTGTAATCCCTTCAGGAATCTTTCCTGACAGTTTATTGCTTGAAAGATCGATGCTTTTCACTAGTCCTAATGTATTCCTATACATGGAATCCGCCCCCTTCCAAACCAACAATGCATGATCATGATAATTCCCTTCAATACCATAGGAACGTTTATAGGACCGGTCGAATATCGAAACTGGAAACGGATAAGTAATAATCGGATTCAAACTCTCCTTATGAGACATCATGGTTAAATCAACAATACATTCAGGAATGTTTCCTGAAATGTTATTGAAAGAAAAGTCTAAAACCTGAAGCTTGGTCAATCGACAGAGTTCTAGAGGAAGAGTGCCCTGGAATTGATTGGAACGCAAGCTGAGAACAGCTAAATCCGACAGGCCATCGCCAATCCAAGCAGGAATCTTCCCGGAAAAGTCATTCTGTCCGAGATCAATCACGCGTAACCAACTGCAGTTGGTAAGCGAAGAGGGTAACTCTCCGTTTAAGCTGTTATTACGCAGATGTAATGACTGGAGATGACATCCGGAGGTTAATGTTCTAGGAAGATTTCCTGAGAAGTTGTTGTTGGCGAAATTTATGATGGTTAATCTCTGCCACCGATATGAACAATCGTCAAGAGAGCCTGATAGTTGATTATCAGACAGGTCTAGATAACTGAAGTATCTGCCGTTGATGGAACACAGAAAAGAAATTGAACCTGAGAATCTGTTCTTTGACAGAACTAATGATGTCACATTTGGAGGAAGAAGTGGAATTGGACCTTGGAGGAGATTATCACTGAAATCAATCACAGGATATCCAACGAATTTGGATGATAAATCAGGCAACACTCCATGAATCTGGTTATGTGAGGTATTCAATCTATGTAGCTTGGAAGACAAGTCCCAGAACCAGTTTGGCATAGTGTCTGAAATCTGTGAGTTTGAGAAGTCAAGATAAGAGAACATGTGTTGAGTTTTGATCCATTTTGGGAAAAGTGGTCCGACTTTGCAATTCCTGATAATGATTGTTTCGAGTTGAAATGGGGGGACCCAATTTTCAGAGAAGTTAATAGTCAATGAAGGTGAAGATAAGTCTAGATAATTCAAGTTTGACAAATGAAACAAGTGGGCCTCTGTGATTGTATCTACAAAATAATTGGAAGAGACGTCTAGTAGTTCAAGATGTGAAAGGTCTCCTGTACTTTTTGTCAAACTTCCATTCAAAAAGTTGTTGTGAACACTAAGTTCTTTCAAAGACAGAAGTTGACTCAGACTTGGAAGTGAACCGTGAAGACTGTTGTTACCTATGTACAGTTTTGTAAGATTAGACACTTGTCCGAAACGTTTCGGGAATGATCCGTCCAACAAGTTCCGTCTAAGTTGCAACTCACGTAGTGAAGAGAAGAAGACTGTAAAATCCGGGAGTGAACCAGTGAGAAGATTATCATTCAACAGCAAATTCTCTAACGAGTGTTTGTTGCAGATAGACAGATTGTTGAAAACCTCAAGAAGCTGTCCTGTCACATTGTTGTGATTCAGATTCAATGTTTTCAAACAGAGGAGTGTCAAAGATCTGGGGATGCTCTCGAACTGATTGTAACCCAGATCCAGATACAACAATCTAGTCATATTCGAAAACGCATAATCTGAAACTGGTCCTTGTAAAACGTTGTAAGAAAGGTCCAGATCAACGAGACTGGTTCGAAAATTGAACAGCCAGGGATATATAGAATTGGATATACGGTTTCCGGAGAGTGAAACATGAGACAGAAAATTTGAAGAATTTGTGAAAGAAATTGAAGAAATGTTATTGATGGAAGGAAGACTACACCATCTTAATTGCAAGTGAGTTAGAACTGGAAGCTGAGAGACTACTTGTAACCAATCAGATGCTTTTCCAAGTCGAATGGAATTGAACCTGATAAGTCTTAAAGCCTGAAGATGAGAAAGCCAGTTGAGGCTATCTGAGAATAGAGCATAGTTGTAACTGAGATCAAGTGATTGTAAGTTTGTGAGGTTGCTCAGCTGATAAGGAACTTCACCACCAAAACCAGCATGGGAGATATTGAGATGTATCAAGTTTTTTAGTAATGAAAAGTGAATTGGGATTTGCTTATCACCAAAATCATTCAGACTCAAGTCTAGGTAACTGAGATGTCGGAGTTGAATAAGAGAAGATGAGATGTTACCTCTAAGAGGCATGTAAGAGAAATCTGACGTGACTTGAAGATTGAGTCTGAGTACATGGCCTGTTATGTTGCTGCAGTGAACACCTCTCCATTTGCAGCAATCTGTGTTGATTTTCCATGAAGAGAGATGGTTGTATTCATCTATCAAGCCTTGTTTGAACTTGAGAAGTGCTTGTGATTCTGTGGTTTTGCAATTGGTTGTTGTTTGGACTGTTTTGGGACTAAGTGAGAAGAGAATGAATATGAAGATAAGTGGAAGATGCTTTCTAAGAGACATGTTTGTGAATGATAATAGATTTTTGTTGAATTAGATGATATAAATTGTATTGAAATTGAAGTTGAACTGATCTTGTAGACTCAAGTCAACACATTTATTTTTCATAATTATGATACTTTTGACAACATGTGTGGAAAAATCAGGCCTAAGGAAAATGTCATCACCACAACACACAACATTATAATGGCTCTTCTGCAAACCACCTGTTCACCATTGCAAGACATTCTTTAGGCTTGTACTCAGGAGCTGTGTGTCCTGCTCCCTACTCGCAAACCACAAACATAACATCAGGATTATCAATAAACAGCAAATAATGTAATCACAATAACAAGCATACCTTTACAGTAGCAAATGTCAAACTATAATTATTTTTAGAATACACCATTGTGTATCTGCACGAACCAAACCAAACAAACACAACAAAACTATCATCAGTCAGATTTCAGAGTCTTAATGAACTAACATCACTCATGAAGTTAATTAGATTCTTACCCTCCAATTTGACCATCAACAAGCCACGGCTGCCAACCACGAGCAACTGTCAAATTCAGAGATTTTATCCATGTTTGTGTCCCCACATAAGGAATTGCAAAGTCATGATCGCCACTGTTTGATTTCAGAAACCATTAGTTATGTCAAACATAATATGTAAACGCATTTATAAGAGCTATTGTTTTAGTATAATTACCTGTAAACCAGAACTTGGTAGCTTTTGTTAGTTAAATTTTTGTGATATAGTACGCTACTTCCGATATTTTTTTCATAAGATAAGCTTTTGTTGCATCTAATCCAGTCATTTATTGTTCCCTGCACTTCATTCACTATATCGAAACACCAGATAACAAAAATCATTGTTGAAAATCACATATATGGTTACATATTTACCTGTCGAATTCCTAGAGCCTTTTGAACTGTCTTATCATTTGTCCAATAGTCTATATAAACATAGTTATGATGCTGTAAAAAAGAAAAACAAAAAGACATTATTATGCAAATTTGATTAAATGGATTTTGATTGAGTTTAATTACTTACACGACACCATGGTGTTGAACTTGAAGAAGCACGGTTTCCAGGTAAAACAATAAAATCATTGATGCTGCTGCTCCAGGTGTTTTGTGGTTTTGGGTCTTGGTCAAGACATATAGGTTCCAAAATGTGCCCGACAAATATTTTATCCGTGCACTGTATACAAACATTAAAAAAAAACTTAACTAAAACTAAAGATTATAGCAGTTTAGCAGAACCTGGGTTTGATTTTACTGACCTGTGTAAAGTTTTGAAGATTAGCTATACATAATCTGTTGTTGGGATCTACATTTACGTATTCATTGTTGCAACTTGTTTTCAGTGACTTATAGATGTCTTCTGAGATAAGTCCCATCTTATAAGCATAAAAAACTTTAGAGTTTTTATCCGTAATTTCATCTGTGCATGGATTACCAACCATATACCCCTAACAAAACCAATAATCAGATCAACTTAACATATTCAAATGCAATTCAAAGTTAAAACTTACTTTGAGATTGATTCTGGGGTGATGTCCTGCATCAATACCATAAGATATTTCATGAACCACTATTGGAACAATTAGGCCTGCATAGGAGTCACCGCCAACATAAACTCGATTGGAGAGGAACTTGAAATGTGTCATAAGCCACTGCAATTTTCAAACACACATCGATTTTATCCAGATTTATAAGGTATATGAGAATGTTAAATGGATTCTTCTTGCCTGTCTAAGAAAAGAACAGATTTGTTGTACTGCAAGTGTGTCATTAGATACATATCCTTGCTCAGTTGTTGCATAAGAGAATCCTGTACCCACCGGCTGATCCAAGAATATTACATTAGCCACCTTAGTCCATGAGTAATTGTTCAATATCAAATTTGGTAAGTTTCCAACTCTAGAATTTTGTAAATCTATTGTAAATGGCCCTGGAATACACACATTTGCACAACAATATAAGTATAAAAATTAAAAAAAAAAAATGAAAAAAAAATTAGATTCAGTAACAGAATAACTAATCAAACAACAATAGAGTACCAATTTCATAGATAAGACCAGATAAGGCAGAGCAGCCAGGGCCACCAGTGAGCCAAAGAAAAAGAGGGTCATCTTCAGGACTGTTTTCTGATTCAATAAAATAGTAAAAAAGCTCCACGTCATTTCCGACATTGACATATCCAGTTTCCAGGTGAAATGGAAGAGGATGTGGAAATCCCGGGAGGCTTTTGACCACCGTTGAGGATTGTATTGCCCAAATATTGTGCAGGAAGAAGAAAAAGAGCAAAGAAAGTAGAGCAGCCATGAGATCAGCTCAAATGGTGATGTAGGTTCATTGACTAAAGAAGACAAGATGTATATACATTAATTTTATTTATATATATATATATATATGAATTCTGCAACGTGGAAGCTTCATCACTCACGTGATGAGCGTCGTGTAGCAACGGTATTCTTACCATGTTGATTGCTCAGTGCTCTTACATTTGGTTGTTTGTTTTAAATAAAATATTATTATTTTTTATTATCTTAAAATATCCAACACTCACTGAACTAGCAATAAATACAAACATAAGATTAACATTGGCACAAGTGAAAATCCACTGTTATTACTACTACAGTGGATATTCAGCCAACCACCTCTCAACCATGGCAAGACACTCCTTTGGTTTGTACTCTGGAGCTGTGTGTCCTGCTCCCTACACAATCCAAATCCAAAATTTATAAAATTCGATAATATGGAAATATAAAAATTGATTTTGTTACCTTGACAGTAGCATATGTCAAATGATAATATTTTTGTAAATAATCCATCACATATCTGTAGAAAGTAGCAAAACAAAATAGAAAAAACACCATTAATGAAGTACTAGATTCTGACCCTGCAATTTGAACTAATATAAAAGAATTGATGAGATTAATTAGATTTTGACCCTGCAATTTGACCATCAACTATCCATGGTTGCCAACCCCGTTGAACAGTCAAATTCAAAGATTTTATCCAGCTTTCTGTCCCCACATGTGGAATTAAAAAGTCATGATCGCCACTGTATAAATGAAAGTGGGTTTTAACATAGACAAATGTAATGTAGAGAGAATGATTTTGATAATTAGTATACCTGTAGACCAGAACTTGATAGCTTTTATTGATTAGGTTTCGATGATAAGGTAAACTACTAGAAATATCATTTGTGTAAGACAAACTTTCGTTGCACCTTATCCATTCTTTTATTGTTTCCTACAATGCAAGACATCATAAGAAAATGTTCAAATATTGAAAATCAAACAATCATGCATAGTTTGATTATGGTGGAACATCTGTTTACTATTACTACTATTAATGTTAACCTATAACAATCTTTAAAATTACCTCTTCCATCGCCTCAAGTCATTTTGAAATGAATGGAGGGAAGAGTAATTTAAATGGGAAATTTTGTTTTAAGATCTTGAAAATTTTAATATACATTTTGAAAAATTTGTAAATTTAAATTTTGAAAAATTTGTAAATTTTAATTTTAATTTTCACGTCATTCATGACCATAAATCATAGACTGTGAGCGTACAAAATATGTAAATTATAAAAATTCAGAAGTATTTTGAAAAACTCGGTCAATAGAATGAAAAATAAATTTTTAAATGTTTATTTTTGTATATTTTTCAAAAACATATATATAATTGTAATTTAAATTTTAAAAAGCCTATTTTAAAAAGTTTTCACTAATTTAAATTATAATTTTAGAAATAAATATTTTAACTATTTTTTAAAAATAATTTTACGTACCTTTCGAATGTTTAGAGCTTTTTGAACAGTTTTATCATTAGCCCAAGCATATATAGAAATGTAATTCTGAAACTGAAAAGGGAACAAATTACATATTAATTTAAATGTATAATAAAAAAACGGATTTGTATAAATTAATAAATATATATATATATATTATAGAACGTTCGAAGAATATGATTTAATCTTAATTTTTTATATAAAATTTAATAAATAATAATAAATTAACAAATAATAATAAATATTATTCAATTGTTGTGATTGATTTATATGCGGAATTGAAAATTTTTAATTTTGAAATAGAAAAACTAAGTGAGATCCAAAACCAAACCCAACTGATAACAACGAAAGAAAAAAAACTGAAAAAATAATGAGTTTTTCATAATTAAAATCGAACTAACCGAATTTATTACAAATCGAACTAAATTGAATAAATTGATTTGATTCGATTTGATTTAATTTAATTTCGTTTATTTTCAATCCTTAATTACTACCTCTGATCCAAAATAAGTGATGTTTTAGAGGGTTTGAAATTATCCAATATAAGTGATGTTTTAGATTTTCTAGATAAAAAGTTAAATAAATTTCCTGATCCTGATATCATTAGTAATATTACTTAAATTAGTATTTAGAGTAAAAGAAGGAGAGAGAATGCATTTATGAGGGTTTATACAGTCATTTTCATTCTTTTCTTAATAATAGTGAAAAAGTCTAAAACTTCACTTATATTGGATCAGAGGGAGTAGCTCTTAAGAAATCCAAACAAGGCTTAGAATATAAACACTATTTGAAAAGTTATTTAATTTATTCAGTGAGATTACATATCATCATAGTATTAATTTATCAAAATATATTAATATTAAAATTAATATATACTTTCTCTCTTTCCTTTTACTGGTAATATTTCATCTGACACGTTTTTCAACACTTAACTTTAACCGTAAATATCTTTAATAATACATAACTAAAAATTAAATAAATTTGATATTTGAAAAATAGACACCAAAAAGAATAAAATAAAATTCCACTTGACTATATTATATTTTACATATAAAAAATAATACGTAAAAAAAAATTTAACTATAAATAATTAACTCTATTGCGAGTATAAAGAAATAGAGGAAGTATACGATTGAATCTATAAATTTAATATAAAATATTACTCGATCAAATATCATAATAACATCATTAGAGGATAAGTGTATAATTTCACTTACTCGACACCAAAGTGTTGAAGAAGCATTATAAGTGAAGGAAGCGATCAAATCAATATGATCATCGGAAATGATGTTGCCGCTCCAACTGAGTGGTTTTGGAGCACGAAAAGCACATGACGGCTCTAAAATTTGTGCATAATTTATTCTATCAGTGCACTGTTAATGCATTAAAATAAATTAACCATGAATACATCATTAAATATTTATAAATCAATACTTTTATATGAATAGTTATAATTCATTAAATGTGCATGAATGAAATACACTCCAAACTCAATTCAAATTCATATTAAAATAACTTGAAAATTAATTTCTTTATTGAATTTGAATTTAAATAGATTTAAAATTAAACTCATAGTTAACACTGAAAAATTAGAAAAATTTAAAGTAATGGTTCATGATTTTGTAGAATATAGTTTAGGTTGGTACTAATAATCTATATTATATTTGGATTTTTAAATTAGTTTGATATAGTTTAGTTTAGTTTTGTGATGTATGAATTAATTTAAATTGAATTTGTTATCCATCAATTTGAGTGTTATTATAAATTATTTACTTACTTCCAAATTTATCTTTCTAATATAATGTAAAAGTATCCTGATACTTTTTAATATATAAAATTTCATTATCTTGCCATTTACTCTTTATTTGGAGAGTTTTAATTTTATTTAATTAATTTGTACTTTTTATTGTAATATATTTAATTTGGTTATTAAAAATAGTACTTTGTTGTTTATTTGGTTTAATAATCTTTTCTAAACATATTTTATTTGGTTAATTGAGGTAGTTTTGGTCTATTTTTAAAAATAATTTAGTTTTATTTTATTAATTTTTGTATTTTTTTAATTTATCAGTATGATTCTTAATAAAATATTAAAATACATTCAATAAATTAAAATATTAATATTTAGTTAGGTCCCGTTTATTTATTTATTTATTTCTTATCACTAATGTCTAACTAGATCTATTTTTCAAATTTTAAATATTAAGTCTTTTTAAATAAATAAGTTATTTGGTTTTATTTTTTATTTTTATATTTTATTTATATAATATAATATATTTTTATTACTATTTTACTCTTTAATAAAAAAATTAATATTTATAAAAAATAACTTAATTTAAAAAAATTAAAAATATATCATTTATAAATTTAGGGTTCAAAAAATTGGCTGAAATTATTTTCTTAATAACTTAATATTTAATTACAATAAAATTAAATTAAAAAATTTAGTTTAAGAATTTTTTTCAATTTTGTATTGTAAAAATGGGTTAATATGGAAATACAATTTATTTAAATATGTACAATCTTATTAGAATAAGTGGGAAATTTTTATTTTTTAAAATATCGTTTTAGCACATAAATTAATAAAAATAATAAAAAAAACTCGAAATTATTTAAAAATAGATTAAAAATAATAAAAAAGAAAAAAAATTGGGCACATTATTTTTTACTTGATCAAATTGTAAAAAAAAAAAAAAAAAAAAAAAAAAAAAAAAAACCAAATAAAATCATAGTGTGACAAAATTAAAGAAATAAATTAAATCATCTAAAAATAATAATTAGTGTGAATACTATACATAAGGGTGTTGTGTTCAATTTATATGTTTTAATCTATACTGTAAGACCCCATATTCAGACATTGTTAAAAAGGAATTGAATATCACTAATGTGTACATAGTTTTTCGGGAGTCCAAAACTTAAAACTATAAAGTTAAGCGTGCTTGACTTAAAATATCTAGGGATGGGTGACCTTCGGAGAAGATTTCTCGAAAAGTATGTGAATGAGGACAAAGCATGCTGAAAAGCGTAATTATAGTGTATAGGGTCAGTGGTCAGCCTTAAGACTGGTTATGTAATGACATGGCGCCTTGCCACCGCGCCTCTGGTCATCCGGGGGCGGGGGCCTGACATTACAAATGGTATTAGAGCAACCCTGCGACCGCAAGTACGTCTGTGGACATAAGAGCCCTAGGCATTCGCTAGCGGGGATAAAGTTTCTGGGAATGATGTGGAGCTAACCACAACGAGGACGTTGTGTCCTAAGGGGGTGGATTGTAACACCCTATATTGAGACATGGTTAAAAGGAATTGATTGCTACCCATATCTCCAATGTGCACATTATTTTTTAGGAGCCCAGAACTTGAGAACTTTAAAGTTAAGTGTGCTTGGCTTAGAACAATTTAGGGATAGGTGACCTTCCGAGAAATTTTCTCAAAAGCATGCGAGTGAGGACAAAACATGCTGGAAAGCATAATGGTAGTTTGTGGGGTCAGTGGTCAGCCTTAAGACTGATCATGTAATGACGTAGCTCCCTACCACAACGCCTCAGGTCATCCTGGGGCAGGGACCGGGCGTTACAAATGGTATAAGGGTAACTCTGCGACTACAAGTGCACGTGTGGACATAAGAGCACGGGCATTCGTCTAGCGGGGGTAAAATTTTTGGGAATGATGTGGGGCTAACCACAATGAGGATGTCGTGTTCTAAGGAGGGTGGATTGTAACACCCCACATTGAGACATGGTTAAAAAGAAATTGAATTGCTACTCATATCACCAATGTGCACATTATTTTTCAAGAGTCCAGAACTTGAGAACTCTAAAGTTAAGCGTGTTTGCCTTAGAAAAATCTAGGGATAGGTAACCTTTCGAGAAATTTTCTCGAAAAGCATGCGAGTGAGAACAATGCATGATGGAAAATGTAATGGTGGTCCGTGGGGACAATGGTCAGTCTTAAGACCGGTTATATAATGACGTGGTGCCTTGTCACCGCGTTTCGGGTCATCTAGGGGTGGCAACCGAACGTTATACTATACTAAAAAAATTGATTTATTGTACTGAACTAAACCATCCATCCAAACAAAATTTTAGTATTATACAAAACAGTACTGAATTAAATTATACGGTACGATAAATAGTGCCCGTTATCAAATAAAGCCTAAATAAAACTGGTTTACTATCCCTTAATTCACTAATTAGTTAATAATTTCATTTGCATAGCATACGCAATTTAAAACTAAAGAAAAATAATATAATAATAATTTTCCATATAATTAGATTTTGATTTTACTCACCTGTGTGAAATTTTGGAGATAAGCTATACATAAGTCATTGCTAGGATTTACTTCTATGTATTCGCCTTTGCAATTTTTTCTAAGTAACTGAGAAAAAAATTACAATTATAAATAAGATAAATAAATAATAAAATAGTCGGCTCTTTTTAATTGAAATTTTTATATACTTGAGTAGGCAAAAAATGAGAGAAAATTGACCTTATAGACATCCTTGGAGATAAGTCCCATCATGTAAGCATAAGGAACTCTAAAATTAGTATCCATTGGAAGGTATGTCATTGGATTGCCAATCATGTATCCCTGTGATTTACTTGAATCAAATTCAATTCCATTTGCAATTTAATAATAATTATAGAACTAATGCAGGACTTACTTTGAGATTCATTCTAGGCTGGTGACCCATATCAATACCAGAAGATATTTGTTGGACAACAACTGGAACAATCTTGCCTGCATAGGAGTCCCCTGCTATATATAGTCTATTTGCCAGGAATTTTGGATGAATCAGAAGCCACTGCAATGCAATTCAATTTTCAAATATATGTCCATCATTATACATCTCTCTCAATAACTACAGGGTTATAACAAGTATATTATTACCTACCTTTTTAAGAAAAGAATAGATATGTTGTACTGCAATTGTGTCACTGGATAAATATCCTTGCTCAGTTGTTGCATATGAGAATCCTGTGCCCACTGGTTGATCCAAAAATATTATATTTGCTACCTGAGACATTTTTATAAACACATCAGCTAGACGAAACATTCTAACAGTTATCCAAATAATACTATGATGAAGTAAAATTAAAACCTTAGTCCAAGAGTAAGGATTCAACTTCAACTTAGGTAAGTGTCCAATTCTAGAGTTTTTGAGGTCAATTGTGAATGGCCCTACATACACATAACAACACTATCATCCAAATTTGTCCAATGGAAAAAATATATCTACAGAATTCAATTGAATAAGAGAAGAAGTTACCAATCTCATAGATGAGACCAGACAAAGCAGAGCAGCCTGGACCACCAGTGAGCCAAAGCAGAAGAGGGTCATCTTCAGGACTGGACTCTGACTCAATGAAGTAGTAGAAAAACTCCACTCCATCATCAAAACCGACATATCTAATTTCAAAATCAATCATCAGATTCTGCAAAAACAAGTGAAGACATAACAAACATAACATAACATACCCAGTATGGAGCTTGAATGGAAGATCATGGTCATAACCAGGCAGGTTTGTAATGATTGAAGATTGTTGTGATTCCAAAATAATGTTGAACAAAAGTAGAAAATAAACCACAAAAGAAACTTTGGAAAACATGGTTTGTGGTTATACACGTAAAGACTTGTTTCCATGGCCATGTGTTTATGTATTGCATGCTGGTTCGGTTCAGTAATGGCATGACATGACACGAGAGGTCAAAGCTGACTAGCGGATCCAACTAACTTTTTCTCATCAACTGCTTGGTACACCAATTGATCACATTCTCAATTTTACTTTACATTCTTTCTTCTTCTACCCATTTTAATTCCATTCTTAATCCAAATTTTTTTAGTTTATATTCCGCCAAAATTCATATCTCTAATAAATATAAATTCTTTTTTTAATATATTCAGTAGGATAACTCTTATACCACTTGTTCAATAGATCGGTAAGAGATACCGAAAGCCATATAGTAGGCGAAATAAATGTCCGGAAGAGCCAAGAACGTTCTCATTACTCAGAATGCTTTGAATTACTCAGGAGGGTCAGCTTTTATCTATTATTATTAGAGATAATGTAATCGTAATGGTACAAAATTTCAAATAGATACTTTACTTTTATGAGATTTTATACAAACACTCAAATTTATTAAATTACAGATTATTACTTATATAAAATATCGTGAAATTAGAGTATTTTATATAAAATCTAATTTTCAAATCGAAATTTTTATATGGAATCTCGCAAAGTTGGTATCTATATAAGCCTTTATTTCGCAAGTTGAAATACCTGCATAAAACATAAATATACATAATTACATTATCCGAGTCAAAGGTTTGACTGATAGCATTAGACCCACCAGCAATAATTTCAGAGTAAAAATTAACAAGTAATTTCTCAAATAGTTTTATTGAAGAAATCATCCAATCACTTTTCTTATAACTAGGATTGGGGTTCTATTAAAGAAATCATCCGACCACTTTTCTTATAACTAAGATTGGGGTGTTATGGATCTTGCAACCACTTTCTGATTTTGATTTATTGCTAATTTAAATATCCAACAACCACACTTCTTTATAATTCTTGTGCGTAAAATGTTGTATAGCTACAATGGATATTCAGCCAACCACCTGTAAATCATTGCAAGGCTCTCCTCGGCTTGTACTCTGGAGCTGTGTGTCCTGTTCCCTACACAATCAAAACATCCATCTTATTTCAATTATCATTATCATAATCCCATTCTTTTAAAACTCCTTTCTCACCTTCACAGTCACAAATGTCAAATGGTAATCATCTTTTACATATCCCACTGAATGTCAAATGGTAATCCAAATTTTTGAATTTATATTCCACTAAAATTCATTCTATCTCCAACAAATATAAATTCTCTTTTTAAATTTATTCAAATATTTGGATAATATGTGTAGATTTAAAAAAAAAAATTAAATGAATTTTTTAAAGTCCAAAATATAATTATAAATCTGTTTTAAAAAAAACACAAACATAATTTTCTAATACAAATATAACTCCTCGTTAAAACCTTACCAGAAAAATCAAGTGGGACAAAAACTGGACGAAGGAAAAATAGTACAGTTGTGGAATCCAATTACAAAAAGTCTCTCCCTGTTTACAACATCCATAAACATAATTTTCTAATCTAGAGAGCTTTCGCATTCCGATATCATGAACGAGTTTCTCGAACGTTGATGTCGGTAATGATTTCGTTAATAGATCGGCTAGATTATTGGAAGACCGAATTTGCTTCACGTCGATCTGACCCGTATTCTAAAGCTCGTGGGTGTAGAAGAATTTTGGGGAAATGTGTTTGGTTCGATCTCCTTTGATGTAACCTCTCCAAACTTGGGCGATGCATGCAGCATTATCTTCAAATATCACAGTTGGCCCATTCGTAGTTTCGGAGATATCACATGAATTCTGGATATGTTTGATCATTGATCTCAACCAAATACACTCTCGACTGGTTTCGTGTAGTGCCAATATTTCAGCATGATTTGAGGACGTGGCTACTAAAGTTTGTTTCATAGATCTCCAGGAGATCGCAGTACCATTATACGTGAAAATATAGCCAGTTTGAGAACGTCCTTTATGCGGATCCGAAAGGTATCCAGCATCGGCATAACCAGTCAAACCCAGAAATTTATCAAAATTTGTATAAAATAATCCCAAATCTTTCGTACCCTTCAGGTAACGCAAAATATGTTTGATTCCATTTCAATAACGATGGGTTGGAGCAGAACTATATCTCGTTAATAAATTTATAACAAACGAGATATCTGGTCTCGTACATTGAGCCAAATATAACAGTGCACCTATTGCATTCAGATATGGTACTTCAGGACCAAGTAATTGTTCGTCATCATCCTTCGGTCGGAATGGATCCTTTTTGGGATCAAGTGTTCTTACAACCATGGGTGTACTCAACGAATGGGCATTATCCATATTGAACATTTTTAGGACCTTTTCAATATATGCTGATTGATAAACCAATATCCCATTTGGTTTATGTTCAATTTCCAGACCAAGATAATATTTCATTTTTCCCAAATCTTTCATTTCAAACTCCTTTTTTTGATATTCAGCAATTTTTTGGATCTCTTCTGGAGTCCCAATGATATTCATATCATACACATAAACTGCTATAATTGCAAACCCAAACCCTGATTTCTTTATGAAGATACACGGACATATCATATTATTCTGGTATCCGTCCTTAACCAAATACTCGCTCAGGCGGTTATACCACATTCTCCCAGATTGTTTCAATCCATATAGGGATTTTTGTAACTTTATGGAATACAAGTTTCGAGATTTTGATCGATAAGATTCAGGTAATTTCAGCCCTTCTGGGAGCTTCATGTAAATATCATAATCAGGTGATCCATACAGATATGCAGTAACTACATCCATTAAACACATTTCCAGTTTTTCAGCAACTGTAAAACTTAACAGAAATCGAAATGTGATTGTATCCATGACTGGGGAATATGTTTCATCGTAATCAATTCCAGATCTTTGTGAGAATCCTTGTGCAACCAAACGTGTTTTGTATCTCATATTTCATTTCTTTCGTTTCGTTTTCGAACAAAAACCCATTTGTAACCAACTGGTTGAACATCTTCAGGTGTTCGAACTATGGGTCCAAAAACTTTTCGTTTATTCAACGAATTTAATTATGCCTGGATTGCTTCTTCCCATTTTTTCCAATCTTGCCTATTTTTACATTCTTGGATATCACGTGGCTCATAATCATCATATGAAATACTAATTGCCACTGAATATGAAAATAAATCATCAACGATTGTTTCATTTCGATTCCAAGTCTCTTGGATGAAGTCTATGGAAATTTCTTCATTTTTTGATTCTGGTATTTCCGTATTATTTTCTCCTTCTGGGAGCCTATTTTCAGGAATCTCATCAACTTTTGGGATTTCGTCAGATGTGGTTTTAGGATCCAAATCATTTTTATTTCGTTTTCATGGGATTGTATCTTTTGAACCAGGGGGTCTACCACGCTTCTGGCGGGGAATTGGAGTTTCGCTTGCTATTGTCTTTTGAGATTGTCCTTCTGGGACAATTACCCTTGCTGGTATATTAACAGCTTCAATATAAGACTTGGTTATTTTCGAAGTATCATTGAATGCATCAGGCATTCGATTAGCTATCATTTGTAAATGTAGGATCCTTCGAACTTCGAGTTCACATTGCGGGGTACGCGGATCCATATGCGCCAAAGTTAGAATCTTCCAGGTTAATTCAGATTTCTCTTTTAGAGAATTATTTCCTTTTCCAAGCGATGAAAAATTACTTTCATCAAAATGACAGTCAGCGAATCTAGCTGTAAATAAATCTCCTGTCATTGGTTTCAAATATCTAATAATTGATGGGGAATCAAAACCCACATAAATTCCTATACGTCTCTGCGACCCCATTTTTGTTCTTTTAGTTGGGGTAATGGGTACATATACAGCACACCCAAATGTTCTCAAATGTGAGACGTTAGGAGGATTCCCAGATACCAATAGTAATGGGGAATATTGATTATAAGCAGTTGGACGGATACGAATCAAAACAGCAGCAGGCAATATAGCATGTCCCCAAATAGAAACAGGTAATCTTGAGCGCATTAACAATGTTCGCGCAATTAATTGAAGGCGCTTAATTAATGATTCAGCTAATCCATTTTGGGTATGAACATGTGGAACTGGATGTTTAATATCAATACCAGATACCTGACAGTATTCATCAAATGCTTTCGACGTAAATTCACTAGCATTATCAAGTCTTATACTCTTAATAGGGTAATCTGGAAAATGAGCTCGTAATCGAGTAATCTGTGCCAGCAATTTTGCAAAAGCAACATTACGAGTGGATAACAAGCATACATGGGAACATCTTGCAGATGCGTCTATCATACCATAAAGTAGCGAAATGGTCCACTAGGTGGATGAATGGGTCCACATATATCTCCTTGAATTCTTTGTAAAAATGATGGAGATTCAAAACCTACGTTCGTAAACAATAGTTTCGTTATCAATTTTCCTTGGGAACATGGGATACACAGGTCCCTATCATTCAGTAGGATTTTATAATTTCTCAGTGGATGCCCTTCTGAATTCTCTATTATTCTTCGCATCATTGTGGATCCCGGATGCCCAAATCTATCATGTCAAAGCTGGAATATTCTGGGATCAGAGAACTTTTGGTTCTCAATAGCATGTGTTTCAACATGCCTGATGGTTGTATAATATAATCCAGATGATGAAATGGGTAATTTTTCAACTACAAGCTTCTGGCTTGATTTTCTTGAAATAATACATAGGTATTCAACACCATTTTCATCAACTATTCGATGTGATAATCATTCATTCGTATATCCTTGAAACTGAGTAAATTTCTTCTGGATTTGCGAGAGTATAATGCATTTTTCAATTTCCAATTCAGTGCCATTTGGTAATACAATTGAAGCTCTTCCAGAGCCTTCAATCAAGTCTATTGGACCTGATACAGTATTCACTTTCATTTGAATTGGAATCAATTTCAGAAAATATTTTCTATCTCTCAAAATCGTATGGGTTGTAGCACTATCGGCTAAACAGATATCCCCATGTGAAGCCATTTCTTGGTTTGAATTCATAACTTCAATAAAATAACACACAAAATTAGTTGAATGGAAATGTAATATCTTTCATTAATATTTACAAATATTTACAACCAAAATCAAAATTACATTCCATTCTATTTTCATTCTAAAATAAGACAATACATTCACTTGTAATTAACGGTTCCATCACCAATCAGGTGATCTATCTTCCCATCAGGATCTTCAAAGAAATCGGCAGTTTCCAAATTTGATATGTCGATAGGACCAGTATAACCATCGCCAAAAACATCAGCCATATTTGCTTCATTATTCTTTTCTTTTTCTTGTTCGCACCTCAACTTCTGGTAAGCTTCAACTACATGCTTGGAAGCGCGACAAGTTCTCGAATAACAAGTGGGGGAACCACATCTATAACAAGGACCACAATTGAACTTTGGTAGTTTCTGAATTTCTTTCCCTTTACTGGAACTAGCATTATTATTATTCCACTTCTGAGGAGCATTTGGATTATGATATGGATGTCCATAATCTCTGTTACGACCACGTCCCTGGCCATTTCCAGATCCTTGACCACCTCGGTCATTACCACGTCCATTTCCATAATCATTCCAACGCTCAGAATTACGGCCATGACCACGCACACGGTAACTACGACCACGGCCTGGATTTTCATTATAATATGCATTCACTTCTGGGAATGTTTGGGCACCAACAGGGCATCTTTCACTATTTTTCAGCAACAGCTGGTTGTGTCTTTCAGCAAGATCTAATGAACCAATCAAATTATCATATTTTACAAAAACAAATTTTCATGATACTGCTGATGTAAAATAGTCTGAGAATGATGGAAAGTGGTAAATGTCTTTTCCAACATATCATGGTCTGTTTTTGTTTCCCCACACATTTTCAATTTGTTCACAATCATGTACATGGCGGAGTTATACTCGCTCACACTTTTAAAATCTTGGAACCTTAAATTGACCCACTCATCACGTGCTTCAGGCAACATGATTTCCTTTTGGCAATCATATCTGGATTTTAGTGTTTGCCAAAGATCTGCAGGATCTTTTATATTCATATACTGATTTTTGAGATCCTTAATCAGATGTGTTTTGATTATATACATGGCTTTGCATTTTTCAACTTCAATGGTTTGCACCTCCTTATTGAGGGTCTCAAATAATTCTTTGGTTTTAATATTAACTCGCAATCATCACACCATTTCATATAATTTCTCCCAGAAACTTCCAGCTCGTCAAATTTTAGATTTTTCATTTTCTACAAAATAAGAACACATTCTTCAGATTTCCAGATTTCCAGAATTCAATTTCAAAAATTCAATTATTCAGCTCGGGTGAATAATATTATCATTTCAAGCTTTCCAAATCCACAATTTATTCAACTCAGGTGAATAATGGTATTTTTCCAAAAATTTCTAAACCCATCATAATTTTCGAAATTTCCCAGAACACACAGAAGAAAGAAAACATCATCACCAGACACTTTCTAATCTGGAAGATCCGGCAAAGCGGCAACCAGAGAACATACTCGTGCTGATAACATGTTGTAAAAATAAAATAGAAGTGGGATAGAAGAAAACAGTTCTATATTAACTGAAAAATAAATTGGGATCAGAAACTTAACCTTGTAACTTGGAAACCTTGGATTAACAAATAACTACCAACCTTGTTGTTATTAGAGTACAATAGAAACGAACAGAAGCAAATGCAGAAGAGAAGCACATTATATTTATGTCTCTGTATGTAATATATATATATATATATATATATATAGTACAAGAACTGGATACGTGTCTAAATGCATGTAACGCATTATGCATGCTCTCCAGGTGGAAGCATACAGGCTTTTAAAGTTTGGTTTTCACTCTATAGACAGAATGACCTGAGTGAAAATTAAATTTTGGATTTACAAACTTTTAAAAAAAGTCTATAATTGTATAATAAACCTAAAACTAAAATTTTCTCTAATTTCAATTGAGAGTTATCTATCCTCAAATTCTTGAACTGTTATCAATTACAAGTGTCCCAAAATTGAATTTAGACAGACGGGATGATAAAACAGACCGACCCTTTAAATTCGTACTACCTCCTATAGAGGATGGAGTTAAGCCTAGTAAGGCGGCATCATTTCAAGACCAGAAGTGATGTGCAAGGCGTAAGGAGGAAATGAAAGGTCAGAAACGCGACCAGTGTAACGATCAAAGAGGAAAGGCTAGCGTTGAAGGCTCAAGAATACCTACTCTGAAACAAACCGAGCAAAACTACGAAATGTACGGTAAACAAAAAATCTGCAGGTAACAACCCGAAACGGGAGAATTGAGAGTCCAAACGCGCTGAGGTGAAGGAGTCGCTTGATGGAAGGCTTACCGAAATTGAGAACACAAAGAAACTCTAAACGAGCTGAAAGGGGAGGTGGCTTAACGCCCAAGAGTAATATAAAAAGAGTTAAATGGCTCTACTCACAAATATAAAAGAGTAATGTTATATAACCTACTATTTTATATTACTCTTCTTGCTTATTCATACATGTCATTAATTCATTGGTTGAATGGTTATTAATTATTATAAATATTTATCTTTATATATTTAATATCCCATCACTTGCTTACAATGTATGAGTAGACAATATACAAAAGTGGTTACGTAGTATGACTCAGTGAAATTATCTTTATATTTAGAGGTTTGACCCGCCCGCAACAATTTGGAAACCCCGTACATTACGAAGTAAAAATAGCAAAAATTCAATAATATGGCCAAATTTGCCGTTCCTCCGGATAATTTCCCAAACAGTTTTATTTAAGAAATCGTACATTTTCTTATAACTAAGATTGGGGTGTTATGGATCTTGCAACCACTTTCTGATTTTGATTTGTTGCTAATTTAAATTTCCAACAACCACTTCTTTTCATTTGATACAAGTTGATACAGCTACAATGGATATTCAGTCAGCCACCTGTAAATCATTGCAAGGCTCTCCTCTGGCTTGTACTCTGGAGCTGTGTGTCCTGCTCCCTACACAATCAAAACATCAATCTTATTTCAATTATCATTATCATTATCATTATCCCATTCTTTTAAAACTCCTTTCTCACCTTCACAGTCACAAATGTCAGATGGTAATCATCTTTTACATATCCCACTGAATATCTGAAAAAATGAAAAAAAAAAAAATATATATATATATATATATATTATATATATAATTGTTGGAATTATACCCCAAAATAAAATACATAATATTACCCTGCAACTTGACCCTCATAAAACCATGGCTGCCAAGTATAATCGGTACTCAAATTTAGATTCTTTATCCATTTTTCTGTGCCCACATGTGGAAACAGCATGTCTTGATCTCCGCTGTATATTAAATAAACTAAATTAAAATTAAAAGAAAAACATTAATAATGTTAAAATTAATTCAAATGAATTCGGATAAGTAAAAAATAATAATTAAAAAAATCATAAAAGAAAATACCTGAAAACAAGAACCTGATAGCCTTTATTTGTCAGGTTTTGATGATAAGGAAAACTACTTGCAACATCTTGTTGGTAAGATAAGGTTCTGTTACATCTCAACCATTCATTTACTGTTCCCTACACATTATTATTCAATAAATTTAAAATAATATTCTAATTATTTTATTTTAAAAAAAAAAAAAAAAAAAAAAAACCTCTCGAATTCCTAAAGCTTTTTGAACGTCTTTGTTATTAGCCCAAGTGTAGACATAAACCATGTTGTGACTCTGATTGATTTATATATGGAAATAATCATCAATAAAAATAAATGAAAATTATGAGTAAATGAGTAAGATATGGAATTTTCCTTACTCGACACCAGGGTGTTGAAGAAGCATTATAAGTTGGCGAAAGAATAAAATCAACTGGATCATCCATAATTGTTGGTTTTGGGACATGATTGACTTTACATTTGGGTTCCAGAATGTGTACACCATTTATCTTCTCAGTGCACTGTAAATCAAAATTTTTATTAGTATTCATTAATGTTAAAAACTTATATTATTTTTGTATACATATTATTTTACTCACTCGTGTATAGTCTTGAAGATCAGCTTTGCATAATCCATTTTCAGGATCAACATTAATGTAGTCACCTTTGCAATTCCTTTCCAGGGACTAATCATATAAAATAACATAACAAAAGTCATATTTTTAATAAAATAATTATTTTTTCTTATAGAATAATAAGTACCTGGTAGAGTTCAAATGAGATAAGTCCCTTCATGTATGCAAACTGAATTCTTGAGTTTTCATCGATAGATGAATCTGTATATGGGTTGCCAATCATATATCCCTATGTGGTAATATAAGATAAATAAGATTTTTTTCATTTTTAATGAGGAAATTATCATGATTCAATAAATAGAAATAGTGTGATGAAATGGAATTTTAAAACAAAATTTAAGCTTACTTTAAGATTCATTCTTGGTTCTCGCCCAACCTCATTACCTACAATAGGATATGTAACAGAACGGGTTAACGAGCTTTAAGAAAAATAGTTAGTAATTGAAATTTAAATATAAAAGTTATTAGATAAGTTTGTCCAATTCTTACTCGCATTTTATTAAATTAAAAAAATAATTATTTTTATAAAATTAATATTTTTGATTTTATTTATAAAAAAATTAATTGTATTTTTTTAACAATTATTCAAATACTACTTATAATAATTTTAAGAAATTAAAAATTAAAAATAAATGCTCAAAATTTACCTGAAGAAATTCTTTGAACAGCCATAGGAACAATTTTGCCTGAATAGGAGTCACCACCCAGATAAAGTCTATTAGTCAGGAACTCTGGATATCTCTCAAACCACTGCAATAATCAACATCAACATCACCTTCCTTGTTGACACTATTTATCTATATATATATGAAGTATAAGTACTGACCTCCTGAAGAAAAGAATAGATTTGTTGAACCACAATTGTATCTGATGACTCCATTCCTTGATCAGTAGTAGCATAAGAGAAGCCAGTATTCACCGGTTGATCCAAGAATATCATATGGGCTACCTTGGTCCATGAATATGGATTCACTAACAACTTTGGTAGGTTTCTCATTGGACTTTCGAAGTCAAACGTGAACGGTCCTGTTTTGTTCCAAAGCACTTCATCAAATGTATAATATAATATAATATATAGTAGCCAAAAAACTGAAAGTACTATCATGCCCCCAACCTATGTGGATGTTGTGGCTCCACACTGTATATGTGGATAGATAAAATAAAATTTAGCAAAAGGAAAGAGAAGTGGAGAGAGTACCAACTTCATAGGCGAGACCGGATAAGGCAGAGCAACCAGGGCCACCGGTGAGCCAGAGAATAAGAGGGTCATCTTCGGGACTGTTGGTTTCTGATTCGATGAAGTAGTAGAACAACTCCACTCCATGTTCGGTGAGCCCCACATATCCTGTTCGGAGCTTGAATGGAAGATCGTCTGGGTAACCTGGTAGATTTTTAATGATTGACGATTTTGATTCCGAGATGTTGTGTAGAAGAAGAAGAAGAAAAAGTAGTAGACATGAGGATGATGATATATGATGATGTGATTTAAAGAAAGACATTTGTGGGATGTATTGGGCACGTAAGGTAACCTTGAGAGCTATACATGATATGATGATAAGGGTTTTTTTTTTTTTTTTTTTAAAAGGACTGATCACCAACTTATCAAATTCAGGATATATGAAATATTAAAGTACGTTATATATATATTGGAAATGTAAAAAAAAATAAATAAATAAAATGCTCATTGATGACAAAAGTCTATAGGAGATTATATTTCGGGATCCATCCTCTGATTTCATTTCATTATTTTCAATTGCAGATCACGAACAAAATAAATAGGAGTTCCTTTTTAATAAACGGGTCCACTTAGATTTTTATTAAAAAGAACTAATCACCAACTTATATATTAGATATACAATATTAAAATATGTTATTTATTAAAGTGTAGAAAATTATTTATTTTAATTTATTAAAAAAAAAATATTTTTGAAAAGAGTTAAATAAATGTGAATTGAATGAAGTACGTAAATATCTATATTCAGTTTACCTATAATTGAAAATAATTCAAAAAAAAGTATTTAAATGGATTTTGAAGTTTGAAGTTTAAGTATCGTGTTAGTTCATACTTTTCAGACAAAGTTACTTCCATCTATGCGTATAATTTTATTTTAGTTTTTAATTGCAGGTGTCGTCTGTACCTTTCAAGTGAAGCCATTCGCTTCATTTGAGAAATATATAAATTTTCTTTGATTGTAGTTCAAAGTTTTGTAATATCATAACTTAACCATTCTTGCAAATTCATATTTCTTCACATGAGCCATTTTCAAGTCATTTCATTAGCACCAGCATTATTGTGAGCCTCAATTACAGGTTTCACCAACTGAGAACAAGTGCGAAGAACGTGCCCGGCACCACTGCGTGCCCCACACTACTTCAAAGCTTACAATCATTCAATAGAGTATTATCGTCATACTCACATGCGTCTAAACATTATTATTAATCCATTGTCTAGTAAATTCATACAATTATTTTTTTAATTAGATTTAGTTTTCTTATTTTAATTTTTTTTAATGTGGTTTAAATCCATACACATATACTTCTATATGATCTAAGTTTTATATTAGGCATAAATATAGAATGTATTCTAAAATTTTGGGTATGATAAATAATATTGGTTGAGCTGAGTTGAGATATCTGTTTATCATTTGGTTTGATTGATTGAATATAATTGTTGGGTAGATTATTGAAAAATAGTTGTCTGTTTGTTTATAAAATTGTTTCGAAATAAAAACTTATTGCCAAATAATTTGCTAATTGTTTCGAAAAAGAAATTTGTTCACTCATGTGAATTAAATAATTTGCTAATCACAATATATAATTATCATTTGTGCCTTTTATCTATTTATTACTTTAATTATCGAATTGGTTACCGAAAATCCGTGTCGAAAACTATGACATTCTATTCAAATAATCAAACAGATTAACACGAAAAACATATGTATCTCGTCTATAATGGCCCATCTGCAAACCATCTAGACACCATCTCAAGACATTCCTTTGGTTTATATTCAGGAGCTGTGTGACCTCCTCCCTAAACCAAAAATATAATAATCAACAATACTGTAATTAAATTATTAATCAAATTAATCAAACAATAACTAAAGGTTACCTTTACTGTAGCAAATGTCAACTGGTAATATTTTTCCGAATAGACCATCACGTATCTGTTTAAAGAAACAATCAGAAACAACACAAAAACCATCCCGGCAATAAAACCAAATATTTTTAAAACTTCCATGTTACCTTCAGAAATGGTTACGTGGAAAATATCACTCCTGAATTAAAATGGTGTGATTGGTTCTTACTTACTCTACACCAAGGTGTTGAAGAAGAAGCATTGTAAATAGGTGAAAGGATATAATCAATAGGATCGTCAGGAATGTTGACGTTGATGCTACTCCAGCTCAATGGTTTTGGTTTTGGAGCCTGATAACCACATGATGGCTCCAGAATGTTTGGTGGAAATAATCTCTCTGTGCACTTTGAATACACTAAAACTTACTGATGATACTTTTCATTAACTATAATAAAATAATATCCATATTGATTTTACTTACCTGAGTAAAATTTTGGAGGGAGGTTTGTGGGATCTACATTGGTATATTCTCCTTTGCAATTTCTTTTAAGTGACTGAGAATTGAGGAATATTATAATTAAATGGCATGAGAAAAAATCAATTTAACTATATTTTCAAATTTTGGATGGATTAAAAATTTAATTGATTTTTGAAATGAAATCTGACTAAAATAGTTTAATGTCCACATCTGTAGTAGGCTCATATACCATTAAATTCTTCTTTTATAAAATTAAAGAGTTAATTTAAAAAATATAATTAAATTTTAACGTTTTTAATATTATTATAAATAGATTAATTTTTTGAATAATATTTAGATATTCTACCTACTTAGAGTTGGAAAAAAGTTTGAAAACTGACCTTATAAACGTCTTTGGAGATAAGTGCATTCATGTAAGCAAAAGGAACTCTAAAATTTGGATCTGTAGCATCAGTTGTAGCTGGATTGCCAATCATGTATCCCTGTGATGTGATGCAATGCATATAAACAAACCAATGAGATTTACTTAAAATATTCTAATTCCATTTCCAATTATTATTACTAATAATATAAAATGTATGACTTACTTTGAGATTCATTCTTGGCTGATGCCCCATGTCAATACCTACAACAGATTATTCATATTAATTAAGATAGGAGGAAAAAAATGTTGTTCTAAAAGCATATAATGAATTTTTACCATAAGATATCTCTTGCACAAGGATTGGAACAATTTTTCCTGCATAGGAATCACCAGCTATATAAAGTGGATTTGAGAGGTACTTGGTATGAATCAAAAACCACTGCAATTTTTCAAATATATATACCATTAGACAACTCAACTACAGAGTATAATAACTATATTTACCTAAAAAGAATAGATTTGTTGAACTGCAAGTGTGTCATTGGACATGTACCCTTGCTCAGTTGTTGCATATGAGAATCCTGTACCTACTGGTTGATCCAAGAATATTATATTAGCTACCTGAGACATTTTATAAATACATCAGCTACATGCAGTTATCCAGACATTATAGAAAACAGATGAAGTAAAATTGAAACCTTAGTCCAAGAGTAAGGATTCAACGTCAAGGTAGGTAAGTGTCCTACTCTGGAGTTTTTGATGTCAATTGTGAATGGCCCTACATACGCATTACAACACTATCATCAAAATGTGTCTTTCCAATGTGAAAAAATTATCTACACAGTTCAATTGAATAGCAGAATAGGTTACCAATCTCATAGATAAGACCAGACAAAGCAGAGCAGCCTGGACCACCAGTGAGCCAAAGCACAAGAGGGTCATCTTCAGGACTGGACTCTGACTCAATGAAGTAGTAGAAAAACTCCACTCCATCATCAACACCGACATATCTAATTTCAAAATCAATCATAAGATTCTGCAAAAACAAGTGAAGACATAACAAACATAACATACCCAGTACGGAGCTTGAATGAAAGATCATGGTCATAACCAGGCAGGTTTGTGATGGTTGAAGATTGCTGTGATTCCAAAATGTTGAACAAAAGTAGAAAATAAACTAAACAAGTTGTGAAAGACATGGTTGATTCGTGTGGCTGTTGCATAGATTAGGATATGTTTATACTTGATTGGGGGCAGGCAATCATATAACAAATAATTTTATAAACAAATTTTCATTATATTGGTTAACCACGGGTAAAATGTGGGAATAAAATAATTGGTAATTATGTTATAGTTAATTTAAAATATTCATATGAGATCAATGGTGGATTTGTGTCGTATACTTTTAATCAAGACTACTGGAACCATCACACCTAACCCATCTAAAAACATGTTCCATTGCATAACCTTCATAAATATATATTTATTTGAAAATAAATTTTTTTTTTAAAGTAAAACTGAATTTTGGAAGATAGGATTAGGGTCTGGAATTTACAAAAATATTTTAATCAAGCAAAAGTAGAACAAATAGAGAATGATGAATGAGTGGCTTATGTTTAGTAATGAACTTGCTTCAGAAAGAAAATTTTAAGCCTAAGTCCATCACATTTTATAAAATCTCTCCTCAATTAACTTTTAAGTTGTGAATCTTAATGTATTTTGTGAAATTTTTAATTTGGAATGAAAATTTAAAAATTTTTTATTTGCTAAAAAATATTTGAAATCAAATTTGATCACTTTCTTTACATATTTTGAAATATACCTAAGAGGTGGATAGTATGGTAAAACACTTAAAATTAAGGTTTTGAAATCGAAATAAAATTAGTTTTGAAGAAATAGATTTTGTATTCTGTGATTTGTGTCCAATTTCCTTTAGTTATTTAAATGGTAATTTGAGTGGTAATTGGTAATTTATATCAAGTTGATTTGAACTAATTTTAAATTTTTTAAAATGAATAAATTTATAAAGAAGATATATATATATATATATATATATATTAAAATTGTCTACACAAATTAGCCCTAGTTGTTCATCCATCCATTTAATTAAATAAAATATAATTTTGAATAAATAATAATTAAAAATTAGAAAAATAAATAGAAAATCTTTTAATAAAAAATAAAAAAACAAAAAATAAACCTAAATATAAACATTCACACATTATTTAATTTCCTTATATAACAATTCTCTAAATCAATAATGAGATTCAAAAAATTTCCTTTCCAAGACACACAAAAATGGAAGCTCTCTCCAACCTAAAATTGAGAGAATACATAATTGACACTAACACACAATCTTACAAAAGATTTACTTACAAAACACAAAAATCAAATTTCAAAAACCAGAAAACAAATCAAGCATCAATCACATTATACATATATAAACCCTCCAAAAATAATCACATACCATAATCAGCCTCTTTTCCCAATTCAGTCTTACAATGGCGATCACTACCAACAACAATAACAAAAACACTAACAATGTCCCTAACCAGAAGAAAACAAAAGGCCGTCAAAAGATAGAAATCAAGAAACTAGAGAACAAAAACAGTTTACAAGTCGCATTCTCTAAACGAAGATGTGGTCTCTTCAACAAGGCCATGGAGCTCTCGGTCTTATGCGGAGCAGAAGTCGGAGTCCTTGTGTTTTCTCCGAACGGGAAGATGTATGTAATAGGCCAACCGGATTTCGACACGCTTTTGAATTGTTATCTGAACGGAGAGGCACCTCCTTTGTCTAACATTCCGTGCGTGCAGGAACTTAACAAGGAGTTTGAAGATTCTGTGAAGGAGTTGGAGAAGGAGAAGAAGAAAGCGAAAGTGATTGAAGAAGAGAAGAAGGTGAGAAAAGGGTTTTGGTGGGAGAGTGAGAGGATTGATGAGATGGAGTTGGATGAGCTTCAAGAGTATGAAAAAGGGTTGATGAAGTTGAGGTGTAATGTGGCTTCTAAGGTTAATGAGATGATGATGATGAATCAGTTTATGTTGCCTCCTCCTCCTCCTCCTCCTGCTGAGAATGATGATCTATTGGGAAATATGAATGTTGGGAGTAGTAGTGGTTGTGGATTTGATCTTCAATTCAATCAACAGCATTATAGGATTTGAAGGAGGATTTATTGATGGTATATTTATTGATGTTTGGTTTGATTTCTTTAGTTTGCTCCTTTGATTATGCCATTGAACCATGAGATAAATAAATTGTCTATTGATTTGTATGATTTGGAGGTTTATTACAATTATTTTTTATATTTATGGTTACTATGGTGTATGTTAAGGTATGTTTTAAAGGACGAGTGATTTAAACATGGACTGCACGTGCAAGTTACTTAGATTAATAGTTTTAACTAACCGGATTGAAAGAATTTAGGATTTTGTAGAAAGACAGAATAGTCGAGTCATATTATCAGATGAGTGGGGACCAAACTAGACCAGTTGCCAATATGTTGCGGGTCAAACCACCAGAATCCAACCAGAGTCTTGAGTGATAACAGCTGTTGCGTTACCATTTCCAACTTTGTGAAAGAGATACACTAGACGACAATATATCTTGTGTGGAGGGAAAAGAGACAAATACTTGGAATATTATTTAAAATTGACAATGATGCTCTTTGCTGGCTTCTTTGTGTACGTGCGCATTGTGTTCTCCAGCTCATTCATTCATTTATCTTTCTTTATTATTGGATCTGGAGAGAGAGTAATTTAAAATACAGAAAAACATATGCAACAAAACAAAGATGGAGATGAAAACAACACAGCCCTCTTACCAAAACTAAGGACCCAGCTATTTGACAGCCTGTTCTGTTTCTGTTTCTTCGTCTCTCTATAATGCTCTTTCTCAACACTCAAAACCCACAACAACAGAAACCACAAACAATGGATCCATGTCCATTCCTCCGTATCTTGATCGGAAACCTTTCTCTTAACCTAAAAAACTCATCGTCCTCGACTAAACAGTCTTTCTGCAACATAAAGCTTCACTCTTTCCCTACCCAACAGGTCTCTCTCCCACCTACTCATCAAGAAAACTCAATCTCCGCTTGCTTCAACATCTCCACTTCCCAAATCCACAAATTCTCCGATAAACCCCAGATTCTCAAAATCAAAATCTACACCGGCTCCGACGGGTCGACATGCGTCGGCACTGGATCTAAATTGCTCGGAAAGCTTCATCTTCCGTTGGATCTTCGCTCCGTCGATTCAAAACCTTCTGTTCTTCACAACGGTTGGATTTCGATTAACGGTTCTTCTTCTTCTCAGTTACATCTCACTGTCAGAGCCGAACCCGACCCGAGATTCGTTTTCCAATTCGGCGGCGACCCGGAATGTAGTCCGCAGGTTTTTCAAGTGCAAGGTAGTGTAAAGCAAGCTGTTTTCACTTGTAAGTTCGGTTTCAGACACCAGACTGTCGACAGAGGGTCTGTTTCGAGATCGATTTCTTGGCCGTTGACGTCTGATGATGATAAAACCGCCTTGACCTGTTTACCGTCATTCGGGTCGGATAAAGACCCGACTTCTAAAGAAAGGAAAGGTTGGTCGGTCACTATACACGATCTGTCTGGTTCCCCTGTCGCGATGGCTTCTATGGTTACACCATTTGTTCCTTCTCCGGGTTCGGATCGGGTTAGCAGGTCGAATCCGGGTGCTTGGTTGATTCTCCGACCCGGTAATTGTACTTGGAAGCCTTGGGGCAGACTCGAAGCCTGGCGTGAGCCGGGTAATTCAGACGCGATCGGGTATCGATTCGACCTATTACACGACGCCACGTCAGCTGCGACGACGACATTAGTGAACTCAACCATCAGCAGTAAAAAAGGCGGGAAATTCACAATCGACACGACAACCAGTCTGGCGAGTACTCCTGTACACAGCCCGCATAGTAGTTGTGATTTCGGATCCGGGTCATGGCCGACTCCCGGTTCGCGTCCCGGATCGGGTTCGGGTTCGGATTTTATGTTCTGCAATTGGATGTACAGAGGGTTTGTGATGTCGTCGACGGTGGAAGGAGTCGGGAAGAAGAGAAGTAAACCGGAGGTGGAGATAGGTGTACAGCACGTGACATGCACGGAGGATGCGGCTGTATACGTGGCATTAGCTGCAGCGATGGATCTGAGTATGGATGCTTGTAAATTGTTTTCTCAAAAGCTAAGGAAAGAGTTGAGAGTCTGACGTGGAATTGTTTCTTTTTTAGCAGATTAGATAACAGCGGTTATTAGCTGGAAATGTGTATTCAATTATTTTTTGTACAGTGGTGATGAGTGAGGAAAATTATAATGCGGATTTATTTTTTTAAATATTTTGTTCTCAGATCTGATAAATTTCAATTAATCTGGACAGAGACAGACCCAACAGACTCAATTTTAGGATTAATTTAACACAATGAGGTGGCAACTAGGCTTGTTTCAGGCCGATTTGCTGCTGTTCATGGGTGTGTGTGTCTGAGAATCCAAAGTTGGTTCACGTGTTACATTATTCAATCTACCAACATGTGAGGTTATAAAAACTGGTTTAATCCAGACATAACTCTATGATCCTGATTTGTGACTTTGTATAGTGATCGACATAAAATCAGATTTGAAGTTGGCTTTTTGACCCCACTAAATCAAATTAAAATAATTTTCGATGTGAATGATGTGTCCACTATTGATTCACTCATCTTCTAAGAACTAAATAAACAAATAATGACACTAGTGTTATGACATTGATGATAAAATCAAGGTTACAAGGTTTGGACTTTTGTCTGAAACGATAAAAAGGGCAACGTTGATTACTAGATAGTGTTTCGAATTCTCAACCCTGTACAGTTTTGGTATAATTTTCAATCAAATCGAAGAAAGATGAGTCCTTTGGGCTGGTGGATGTTGGGGTTTGGTTTGTTTCAATTGGTCTCTATCTGGTTTCTGTTTTTCAATGTCTGGTATAAGCATCATGGCGGTCCATGCTCCAAGCACATATGTAACTAACTTCTCAACTCTTACTTAATCTGTCTTCAATTTGAAACCTAGATTCTGATTTCATTTGTTATGTCTCTGTAGTTTCTGATTCATATAAATGGACGCTGGCGAACTTTGGTGTTCTGACATGTCTGATTGGATATATATGTCTTAAGCTTGGAGCGATTAAAGAGAGGCCTTTGTACATGGCCATGTTTATCACTTTCATTTCTCTTCTTACTTTGGCTCTTTCTGAACTGCTGATCGAGAGAACTGTTAAGTGGACGAGATTTTCACCTCTTTCTTATCTGTCAAGTAAGGGAATTGTTGTTTTTACTTGGATTGGAACTACTTGTGTCAGCTTTAGCTTGTGTTTCTGATTGTTGTATATTCTCCTACACTGATATGGATTTTATGATCAGGCACATTAATGACGTGGCTGTTCCTGCTCTGAAATGCATATCAACTCTGCACTTGATGGCCTGATGGAATATTCCACCAATGTTGTCATATTTTGTTATCAATGTTCTTGTTCTTAAGAACTGTACCTTCAGATTTATGACACAAACGCTAGTTTCTCCGATTCAGTAATACTTCTTGGTTTTTGGCTTGCTCAAGTGATTGCTTAGTTACCATTGTAAACTGAATAAGAAATATATCTATTCTGAATCTGGAATGTATATAACAGCAAGACAAGGTGATCATCAATTGACATTATGGAGTATCAACTAACCCAGAAGTCAAGTAAACACACCAGAGTGGATGGTATTGATCAGTGAATATATGCAACTTACTACTAGTATAAAAACGAAAGCCAAGTGAAAAGAACTACTGAGCAATCATAACATAAAGGACAACTATACAAAAGGATGATAGCTAGTTATTATAACAATATACAACCAGTGCAGAGGGTGGCCTTATCCTTTAAACATGGATCAATCTAGACAAGCAGAGATACCCTGAAAAGCAGTGCCTGCTTCTGTATCAAGGTCAACAAAAAATATTACAGTTTCCTTTTGGCTTAAAACGAAAAACTCACTACAGAAGGAAAAATGCATCGAACAAATTTACCTAGTTCTTTATTCTGCCGTGTCATCAATATTGTCTCCTACATTTGTTCTGGAATCAGGCAACGTATCCAGATCAATCCTAACATTGGTTTCATCTTGGACTGTGGAGGAACCTGAAGAGTCATTTGGATCCTCTTTAACCACCTCAACAGCCTCATTTGTGGAGGAAGAGGAGCCTTGATTTTCGTTTGATCCAACTAATTCATCACTGGTATTTAACTTTTCTTTCTGACCATCAACAGTCAATTCATAGGTGGTATTTGAATTTTCTTTCTGAGCATCATCAGTTGTCTCCTTTATAATAGAATCCAATGTTGTTTCACCATTAGCTGTTGCATTTGACCTTATGATATTTTCTGAATCAGCAGACTGCATGTTGTTGAAGGAATCTCCCGTTGTCACATTTGAACTCATGGGCTCGGTGGAGATAGTGGAGTTCGAACCAGATTGATCACTGTTGGAAACTGAGGTAGTCACATTGAACTGATTCAATTCAACAGTTTGAAGATTGTTCGCCTCTTTAAGAATCGCATCATCTATTACATTCTGACTTTGGTTAAGTGTTAGGCCAGTCTGTGTCTCATTTTGCAGAGAGAAACCAACAGCATTGCTATCCAGTCCTGTAGAAATGTTGTTTGTTTCCTTACCACCACCAGTAGAGTTGTCACTTGACTTCAAAATTACACCATCAACAGGATTGAATTCTCTAGAGCGATTATGCATGTCTTCATTGTCTATCCCATTCGATAAACTGCTGTTCCCAGATATTTCACTTCCGCTTAATTTTGACTCTTTATCATTCACATTGCCATTGCCATCGCCATCTGCAGTGCTATTTGATGCAGATTCTTGAACATTCAAATCAGAATTCTCATCAGAATTTTCTGAACTTGCTTTCTCAGTTTCGGTACTTATAATTTGGTTATCATGTGATACTGCACTTGAAGCATCATCTGCCTTGTAGTTCACTTCTCGAGCCTCATGCACATTCTCTTCACTATCATGATCATGCTCATCAGATGAATTCTCAATTTCAACAAGTTTATCTTTCTCTTCAGCATCATTCCCTTGACTATCTTTACCATCACTCTCCTCATCCTCCCTTTCCTTCTCTTCATCCATCAGTTCATCTTCATGACCAGCTTCACCTTCTTTTTTTGCTTGTTCCTGTTCCTCCATCTCATCATCTCCATCCCCTCTTCCGTCATTTTGAGCCTCTTCATTTTTACTACCTTCTTCTTGCTCTTCTGCCTCATGCTTCCCTTCTGCTTCGAGTTCCACATCTTCTTGTGCAGCTTCCTCATGCTCTTCTTCGTGCCTCCTTTCTACTTCTTCCTCTTCAACATCATGCCTCCTTGCTATTTCTTCTTGCATCTCTTCATGCTTATTTGAGTCTTCTTGTTCCTCATCTTCATTCTTCTTAGAATGAAGTACTAGTTGCCCCTGTTCATGCTTATTTGAGTCTTCTTGTTCCTCATCTTCATTTCTGTCATCTTCTTCATGCCCTTCTTCCTGGTTATTAATGTCTTCTTGGTCCTCTTCTTCAGGCTTTACCACTTCTCTATCTTCTTCTTCATGCTTGCTTTCTTCCTCCACAGAGGTATCTTCTTCTTCCTCCTCCTCACGATTCTTGATAACTTCCTGCACTTGAGGAAGGTCCTTTCTCCCCAATCTTGGAACATCACTATGCTGTTCTTTGATTGATATTTGTGTTTCTGTCTCATCAAATTCCTTCTTCTTGTCATGGGAATGCTTGACTTGGTAGATTAACCAGAAGCAAACTGCAACCAACACACAAATCTGCAGAACATGTTTTACCTTGAGGCCTTTAGATCTTTGGCCTCTACTAGGTGACCGCTTAATCATGATGGACTTCCCAAAATCCAATTCCTTTATTTACACCACTTGTTTGAGAAAACTCCTGCATATACTCAAAATCATTATAATATATATATATATATATATATATATTGTTAAAAATCATTCTAAGAAACCAGATGACATACTCCTATTCATTAAACTAAATTAAAGATGATAGTGAAAAACTAAGATTTTTTCCATCAGAGAAAAGACAAGCACTTTTTTGTACACAAATCCACGAAACAAGACAAGTGTAATAACATCTTAATAGCAATACAAGGCCTACACAACCTTTTATTAATAGTAGTAAAATAGATGTCTGCAGTAAAAGAAAATAAACAACAAACCAAAATTCTTCATCTTGCTATCTCACAATCATTTTCTTTTTCTTTTCATTTTTTTTCCCTTTAAAAATAAATGTAAGGAATAAAATATAATGAGTAATGATAAATAAACTCACCAATCTCAATCTCAACCCTGGCCCCTACTATAGTAGGAAATGACTTCAGAAGAACATATGAATACTAAATTTAAAAATATCTCCCCAAATCCTTTCAAACAGCAAATACTTAAAGAGGATGATTGTATTTGAATCCACTTAACTACATTGTAACTTAGATAATATTTTATATGGAATTGAATTTATTATGTGGCCGAATTTATTACCTAAAAGTATGTATAGAAAAGATACCTTACAACATTTAATTATGTTACTCAAACATTGTACTATGATAATAATGATTCAAATACAAGGACATTGCCCAAAAATAGCCAAAAATACCATGTTCTAAAGTACCATTTCTAGCTAATCTTTAAATATACCAGTTCAGACATTGAATTAAATTATGACTTTAGATCAAAGAATACAAGCGAATTTGCACATACAAGAATCATTACTATAATCCGACAGTTAACCCTATATGAGAATTAAAAGAGGTGAATCCGGATAATGGGATACGATCCAGAATTATAATGTCTTCCCACTCCCTAGTCTAAACCATCATCCAACTCAATATTTTCTTTTTACTCATTTCAGTTCAAGTAACCAGTGATAGCAAAAGCTTTTGAGCAACTCCGGAACCCCACATTATGTGAAAAAATATGATGAAATTGGTTCAGGTAAGTTTCAACTAATTAAAGGAAGTACAAATACCTATTCCAATGCAAGAATAAACTAAAACTAAAGATGCATAACATTACAAACACATAAGATTGCGGGTTCCTCATAAAATGATGAGAATCATGTCCACAAGGTAAATTACCAGGCTTTCTTAAGCCAAAAGATAATACCAGCAGTCAGGAAACACAGGACACTACTATGTACCATTTCTCTCAAAAACTCCATAGTCCTGAAAACCTAGAAGAAAGCACTCTCTAAAACCTCAAAACAAAAGTAATCAGCTGTAATAGACAGATCTTAAACCAAATGCCTAGACTATCATTCTTCCACTCAACGGGATCAGAAAAACGAGAATATATTGCCTAATTGGACCAAAAGAAAAAGAAAATCAACCAATTCAACGAATCCAATCTGCAATTTAACCTCCTCATCCTAGCCAGCAAACCATATAGTAAAATACCTTCAATCAACAAAATTATAGCATAAAGCATAAAGAAGATAAAACATAAAAAACCAACAAAAATGGCTACTTTCCCACGAGAATAAACCACAATAATCTTCATAAACAAAAACCCTAACTAAATGCAAATCATTTCAAGAAACGCGAAAAACCCTAGAACAAAGTGGGCCTAGTCAACCTTAAAAGACATAAACTTTAGCTTCACGCATAGAACCCGTTTACCAAAGCAGCTCATAATACAGATAAATGAAACAATATTTGAGTTACAGATTACCACTAATTCAAGTGAAAAAGAAATAATAGAAGATTCTGAAAATGAGAAGATAAGTGCGGTACCTCCAGCTACGGGAGAGACAGAAGAAGTAAAGAAGATAGATTTGGGGATGTTGCAGTTGGAATCGTCAGAGTTGGATCTACACTACTCAGTGGTTCTTGAAGAAGCTCCTTGCCCTTCAGATTGTATACAGAGAGAGACAGGTCATTTGACAGTACAGACCCGGAAACTATTATTTTATTTTATTTATTTTTTATGTCTTTTTAAGGAGTTGCCGAAAAAAGAAAAAGAAAATGTTTTAAAAGCGCGAGTCATTTGTTGTTTCACAAACCCTATCCAGCCCAATCTCACTCTTTGGCCCATCGACGTCTTCGTCTCTTCTCTTCTCTTCTCGCAACATCTCTGTCGCTCTCTCACTCTCTCAACCGCAGTGAGTCCTCCAATCTCTAGCTTTAAAGTTTCTGGTTTTATATTATATTGGTTTATCAATTTATTATATCTTTGAATTTCGATCCTTTTACCTGAAATTTGATTATACCCGAGATTGAATGTTAATTCACATTTGCTGATATAATACGCAGATAAGATATGATTCGAGAAGTTCAACTGTTCCATTAGGTAATGGCTTTAATTGAATCGATACTTGATATTCCTGTGCAAAACCCCTCGGATGAGGATTTTTGTTCTGCTGATTTGACTTGGACAAAGTATGGGAATTCAGAGCACCATGATGATGTCGCTATTATACCTTATGAACGGGTTGATTCGTTTATAATTGGAGAGTGCTCCATTGCTGAATGCCCCACTCGGTTCCATATCGAAAGAGGAAGAAAACGGTCTAGGGGCAGCTTGAAGGAGTACAAGAATGATGAATATTTAGAATACAGGCTGTGAGTTCTTTTTGCTTACCCTTATATTTAGAATACAGCTATTATTTGAGTAAAAAGATCATGGTGTTAGATGTTGTTAACATATAAAGATGGTTTGTGTCTTTTAGCTTGTTTGTAATGCATAAGTTGAGTTTTAGTTTTGAAATTGACTTCATTTTGTGTAGGTATTGGTGTTCATTTGGTCCTGAGAATTATGGAGAAGGTGGTGGTGTGTTACCCAGTCGAAAATATAGACTGAACACTAGAAATCGTGCTGCTAGACCTCAGTCTATGCGTGGCTGTACATGTCACTTTGTAGTGAAGCGGCTATATGCTCGCCCAGCTCTTGCCCTCCTTGTATATAATGATAGACGTCATGTCAACAAGTCAGGTTTCATTTGCCATGGGCCTCTTGATAGAGATGCCATTGGCCCTGGTGCCAAAAAGATTCCATATATATGTAATGAGATTCAACAGCAAACAATGTCAATGATCTATCTTGGCATTCCAGAGGAGAGCGTGTTAGAGAAACACATTGAAGGGATTCAGAGATACTGTGGTTCAGATGCGAAAGTCAATAGCCTTGCTTCTCAGTATGTTCAAAAGTTGGGGATGATTATAAAGCGGTCTACTCATGAGTTGGATCTAGATGACCAAGCTAGCATTCGAATGTGGGTTGAACGTAATAAGAAATCTATATTCTTTTATCAAGATTCATCAGAAACTAGTCCTTTTATTCTTGGAATCCAAACAGAATGGCAGTTGCAGCAAATGATTCGATTTGGCCATCGAAGTCTCATTGCAGCTGATTCGACATTTGGCATAAAACGACTTAAGGTTAGTCTTCACTCTGTTCTTCCAGCCATTGCTTTCTTTGGATCTTTGTACTTAGGTTACATTCCTTGTTCTATGTGCATGGCAGTACCCCTTGTGCACACTGCTTGTGTTTGATTCAAGGCAACATGCACTCCCTGTTGCATGGGTTATCACACGCAGTTATGCAAAGCAAGATGTGGATAAATGGATGAAAGCTCTACTTGATCGAGCTCGAAGTGTTGACTCTGGCTGGAAAATCAGCGGTTTTCTGATTGATGATGCAGCAGCAGAGATTGATCCTATAAGGTGAGAATATTTTGATCTAGTATTGCTGTAATTTTACCATGAAATTTTGGTCTTATTGTTGGCATTGTCTTCTTTCTCAGGGAGATATTTTGTTGTCCAGTCTTGTTTTCCTTGTGGCGCATTCGTAGTTCATGGCTGCGGAAAATCACTAGGAAATGCAGTAACATTGAAATTCAGCGAGAAATATTTAAACGTCTAGGAGGCATACTGTACAGCATATGGGGTGGAGCTGATCCTTTTGCTTCCTTGGAAGAATTAACTCAGGATTTTGTTGATCAGACTGCCTTTGTAGAGTATTTCAAGATATCTTGGATACCTAAGCTTGGTTAGATCTCTCTGTTCTATATTTTTGACAAGCCATTCTTAAATTTATGCAGTCTCGTGTCTCTGAACATCTCAAACCTTTTTGTTAAAATGATGATGGTAATAATATTGATGCTATTTTCAAACAGAAATGTGGCTTTCAACAATGAAAACCCTTCCCCTCGCAAGCCAGGAGGCATCCAGTGCAATTGAAGCCTATCATGTGAAGCTGAAAGCAAAACTATTTGATGATTCACATCTTGGTGCTCTCCAAAGGGTAGATTGGTTGGTACATAAATTGACGACGGAATTGCATTCAAGCTATTGGCTTGATAGGTACGCTGATGAAAGCGATTCATTCCAAAACGTTAAGGAAGAGTATGTAGCATCTACATCATGGCACCGTGCACAGCAAATTCCAGATTCTGCTGTTACTTTGGATAACAAGGACCAGCGTTTTGCTAAGGTTGCCAGCCAGAAGGATACCAGCTTGATGCATCTAGTGTGGAACCCTGGATCAGAATTTGCTTTCTGTGATTGTGCGTGGTCAATGCAAGGAAACATTTGCAAACATGTCATTAAAGTCAATATGATCTGTGCAAGCCGTGAAGAATGTCAACCTTCCATGTCTTTTCAGTCACTGAAAAATATAGTCACTAGTTTATGGAAAAAACCGATGGATGATTCAGTTGCACTTGATCAAGCAACGGCCTGGACCTACCAGATGCTTGACCAAATCAAACAGTTGGGCGAACTGAGTAGTTGCAACGACATCAGTGCTGTTGTGAATAATCTACCTCTGAAATGGGTTTCTAAGAAAGGCAGGACTCTAGTTGGTATACCATCCTCTACTGCAGCTCTTCCCTCAGGTTCAAACAGCAGCTTGAAGGATGTAATTGCACATAAGAAGAATAGAAAGCGAAAAAGATTGTCTCGATTAAGATGACAGCATTCATATGTAGGGATAACACAGTGTTGCAGACATTTTTGACGGCACAAATTTGATGTCTTGTTAAGTAATCAAAGTCTTATAGAGTGGAGATGAAGTTCTTCAAAATTTACAGGTAATGGATTAGCCTCGACTTCAGTTGATATTTATTATCCTATTCTTTTGGTTTTATTGAAGTTGAAAAAGAAATGTTGTAGCATAAAATAGAATGAACCTTCTCTATGTGCTACTGGAATCTATGATGATCTTGTCCTTACTTGTACAGATTAACCATTGACATTATTTCGAATAGATTGATTTTATATTATCTGGATTGTCAAATGTTCCATATTCATTCTCATGACCCATTTTGACAACTATGAAGCATAAGCACTTTGATCTTTACGAATTTGAATTTGCTGTTGGTGGGGGGATATTTTCATTGCAGATCTTAGGACAAATTGAATTTTTTTAAGAGAAATTGTACAACAAAAGGAAAGGAATATAAATATAAATTCCTTGAAAGATGATAACAGAAGGGTAGATTAAAAGATGAAGTGATCTAAAAATGTAAAGAACAAGAGAGGAAAAACATAAACCAATTGAGCTGATCACTTTTTCTTCACCTTTGTGCTACATACAGAAAAAAGGTTTCTGTGTAGAAAAGCTATCATGCCAGTAGAGTTAAGCCATTCATATGATGCTAATTCACAGCTTGACACCTCTTTACTTCCATGTCACGATATTCTTTCTTAATAAACAAAACATTACTTATATATAGAATAGAATACCACCATGTTCTTTAACATTTCCTTCTAAATATCAAATCAACAAAGAAACCATGAACAATTTCATCACATTCATCGGAGTTCTATGCTTATCATATCTACTTCAAATCTCATCTGCTTCTTCTGTAGTTTCCACAGGTGATTTCAACAAGGATTTTTATGTAACATGGTCGCCAGCCAATGTAAATACCTCCGCAGACGGTCATGCCAGGACCTTGAAGCTGGACCAACAATCCGGTACTACAAGATAACAAGTGATTAATGTCCTAGATGTACCATGTTCTTCACATTTAACTTTTTCATGTTATTTTCCTCAGGGTCTGGTTTTGCTTCAAATGACATGTTCTTGTTTGGACAAATAGACATGCAAATGAAACTTGTACCAGGTGATTCTGCAGGAACCGTTCTAGCCTTTTACGTAAGTATAAACTTTTGTTTGCATTGACATTTTGACTTATTCATTGATTGCATGCTGATATAGCAAATTGATTCAAAATGATGCAGCTATTGTCTAATCGGCCAAATAGAGATGAAATAGACATTGAATTCCTTGGTAATAGAACTGGGGAGCCATATATACTTCAAACAAATGTTTATGTTGATGGACTTGGCAACCGTGAGCAGAGAATCAATCTCTGGTTTGATCCTACAAAAGACTTCCACACTTACTCTATTCTCTGGAACATTAACCAAATTGTGTAAGCTAGTTCTCACATTCACCATTACAATTTGAATTTGATAGACTTATATCAATTGTGTGGTTTTGCACTCATCAGGATCATGGTGGATAGGGTACCTATAAGAACATACAGAAACCATGAAGGCAAAGGAGTGGCATACCCCAGATGGAAGCCAATGGGGATTCAGTTCACCCTATGGAATGGTGACAGCTGGGCAACACGTGGCGGACAGGACAAGGTTGATTGGTCAAAGGGTCCTTTCATTGCTTCATTTAGAGACTACAAGATTGATGCGTGTGTTTGGAAAGGAAATGCAAGGTTTTGTATAAATGGTGATAGTTGGTGGAACAAAGATGGATTCAATAGTTTAACATCTACACAAAGAAGGTTGTTCAAGTGGGTTAGAAAGTACCACATGATTTATGATTATTGTCAAGATGATAAGAGGTTTAATTATAGTCTTCCAAAGGAGTGTTCTCTTCCTAAATATTGATTGTAATGAATATGGTCTATTGTATTTTTTAATTTTTTTATTAAAAATTTATATTTTTAAATCAAAATTAATTTTTTTATAAAATTAGTTTTTTTTTTTCAAAATTTCTTGCTAATATTGTGCTAATGATTATAATAAAAGGAAATTAAATATTGTGCTAATATTTCTAAAATAGAGTCATATGAAGCCCAATAAAAAGTAATCTTGATCCAGTCAACACTTGCCAAGCAAGCCCACTTAGATAATCTCGGTCCAAACTTCGTCTGATCTATATTCACTCAGGTCTAGTAAGCGGGCCCACAGTTCTGCCACGTCATAATAAAAATAAATTTTTCTGCTAAATAAATTCTACACTCCAATGAAAACCACCAAAAGAAACCAGAAAGACCTCGCCGGAACCCTAATCTTGTCGCAATTCCACCGTCGCCGTGATTGCCGTCGTCGTATTCGATTCACCTTGAACCGATTGCTATTCACGAAGAACCAGCACTGCAGCTCCGAACTTTGAAGTAGAAATCGGCAGAGGAAATCGAGTTGTGCCGTTGCCGTTGCAGGTGGAGCTTCGATTTTGTTTAGTGATTTCACTAATGATGTTTATCTTTCTTTTTACTGCATAATTATTATGTGGTGTGTTGCTAGGTCATTTATATAAGGCTGAGTTTTCAGTTACTGTGTTCTGGTTATGATTGACATTGTTGTATCTTCTGTTATTGTGTTATTTGAAGTTTAGGTTGTGATAGTAGCAATCGTGAGTTTTCTTGTATCTTTTGTCTTCTCTTGTTGTAAAATAATTGTTCCTCTGCGGACTCATGAAGTTTAGATGTAATTCTCGTTTTCCTTATTCTTTAGACGCTACTGAGAGTTATTAGATTACTGTAGAATTATATAAATAGCATCTATGATATTTGATTGTAACTTTAAACTATTAGAACTAAGGTTAAGTAAGACACTGAAATTAAATGGGGAACAGGATGGCAATGTTTGATTGAGGTAGTTTTGTATATATTTAGGTAACATCTCTTCTGGCACAGGGAGAAAGAAAGAGATGGCTAGTAAAGATCTTTTGAAATTAGAGCACAAGAAATCCTCCACCTCGGCCTTAGGTTCGCCTTTTATCTTTCTCTTTATTTTCATATTCTCTATATAAAGGAGGATCATTGTTAAATTGTTTATGCAATTGTCTACAGAATCTGCGCTTCTTGTATGTGATAATAAAGATTCGTCATCACAATCAGAGATTTCGAACCCTGATAAAAAGCCCAGCATCAATCCTGTTGCTAAAAGTCAAGGTACTTGTAGTAGTAGATATCACTGTTTTTCATATTCTTGAATTGGGGTTGGCTTTTGTCATTGAACTCGCAATTGTGAATTATCTCTGTATCAATTTAGTTTGAGCAATAAAATCTCATACTAGTCTTTGATTAATTCTAATACTATTTTTTATGATTTGCCATGGGACAACATTCATTATTCAAAATGGTTTAAGTTTGCTTAATCTTTGATGGAACTTTGTACATTATTTTTATTTTTATTTTTAAATTTCCTTCAGTATCAGTACCACTGGGTTTTTCCTCTTGGAACTAGAACAGTTTTTTTATGTTTCTCCACCAGATTTTACACCGGGCCTATGGCATCACGATATGGCAATAGTGAGAATGTATAAACATTACTGTGCTATGTGGTGGTGGTGTCAGTGTTGTATTAGGGCATTAGATTGATGAAATTCTGTTCCGGTCTTGTATGAATAAGGTCCTCTATTTTGATTAATATGCTTCTACATTCTGTCATTCTTTTGCAGTTTTGGATAAAGTGAAAGGCTTTTTAGGAGTAATTTCAGAAGCTAATAAAAAGCTCCAGGTTGATTCCACGGTTTGTGTACTGATACTGAGTATATTTTCTAAATTCACCATTCTTCATGTCTATCTTCTGATAGAAGATTAATCGATTCGATCATTTATCAATAACATAGGGAAATATGCAAGATTACGATATTGAAGTGCTCACTGGAAATGAATCTGAAGTCATTGAAATGGTAAATGAGTATATAGTAGCTGTTTTCAGTTCCTTATTAACAGCCGATTGTGTCAGTTGTTAATGGTGTTTCTGGACAGGATTTAATGCTTGGCATAGCTGATCTTCACACACAGGAAGCTGTGAGGGCTGCTGAATCCGCCATTACTGGTAATCAGCCAGTGATTCCTTTGGCTGCTAGCAGCGATGAATCAGAAACTGATGATGACAGTGATGACAGTGATGGCGATGATGAAGACTCTGTGGGTAATGAGACAGGCAAACGCAAGCAGTCAAAAAAGAGGCAAAGGATTGTCGAGCTTTCATGAAAAAAAAACATTTGTTTGAGAAATTTAAGTTTTTAGTTATAGATGGGGAAGTTTGCTGTTTTGCAGGAATCTAGTTAATCCCTGAAATTGAGGTTTGGAGCATCCCTCATACTGCCATATAGATTAATGAAAAGTCTGCTTATTGATGATAGTGTTACTTATGTTGTTTAACACTCTTTGCTATGTAGGTATGAAATATAATTATAGGTGTAAAGTTGAAATTTTCAAAAGAAGAAGACTAAAGCCCTCGGCCCACAACAATAGGTCGAAAATTTTCAAGAAAGCATAATCAAGCCCAAGCAATAAAATTACATAATCAAAGCCCAAAGCAACAAATCAACCCACCGATAATATATATTTATATATACTTTAATATAAACATATATAATATATAATTTACGAGTTTTTAATTATAAAATTTTATTTATATAATTATAAGATCGGAGTGCAAGGCTCTCTGTGTCACATCACCAAAAAATTCACTAATTCGATCTAATGTAAAATTCTTCCCACTTTATTTTTAAAAATTAAAAAACTAAAATATATCATGTTGTTTTCCCTTTTTTTTTTTTTAGTGATTAACTTTTCACGTATTTTCTCTGTTAATTTTTTAAAAGATAAGTCTTTTATTAGAAAAATTAATTTCTAACAAACTAATTGCTAAAAAAAATCAAATATAAATCTTTTGTTGAAGACCCACCAGAAACTCCCGCCGTAAATAGTTTAAATATATATTAAAAAATTATTTAAACCACTCTAAACAAGTCAAATCTACCTTAATTTTGATAATTTTTCTAAAATATCATGTTATATACTTGTCATTTTATATATACATGCTGTCGAATGTTTAACTTTAACCGTAAATATCTTTAATAATATATAATTAAAAATTATATAAATTTAATATTCGTAAAATAGATATCAAGACGAATAAAACAAGACCTCACTTAACTATATTTTTTCTTATACATAATGAATAGCACATTAAAGAAAATTGATCAATAAATAATATATATTATAAAAATGTTGCAACTAAATAGAATCAGAAAGTATTTTATGTGGAACTGCGACATGGAAAGCAAAGAGAGAAAGTCAACAAGACCACAACAAGTTCATGGTGGTTTCGTTATATAGTAACCAATAATTTAGTTCAGATCACAACCGAGAACCCATGTGAATTTTAAAATCAACATAATTATCCATAAAAATACACAATTTGATCATTGTATTCTATTATGCATTGAATTCCAAGATAATCAGCTAAGTGATTTAAAATATTCTTATGTGTTATTATCAATACGTATATAAAATATATTTATCATTAGATTATTATAGTTTACCAGATTGTGATTATAATAAAGTTCCTTAATGGAGTATGCATAGATTTCACATGTCTATTCCATTTTGGTTAAGAACCTACTTAATCATAATTCATTACACATCATGGTTGGTGACTTATTATTAAAACAATTAATTAATTAATAAGCTAATACTAATCTGCCTTCTCTTCATACTTAAAAGATATTCTTCTTACATTTATCCTAATTAAGCGTTCATCCAATTTGAATCATAATCAAATGAGCAAGATAAGACCTAAGAAAATAATTAAAGAAGACCTGAAGCCAATCAACATGGCTATCAACTTTCTACTTACATTTTTCTCTAAAAACAAATAAAAAAAAATAGCCGTATTCCAGATGATTAAATTTAATTTTGTTCACATTTGCCATCTTCTTAGAATTAAATAAATAGGTAAAATTAATATCCATAAGAAGGATATGACCAAACACACCAATTAGTTTATAAGAAATTTATATATATATATATTAATTTAAATGTCTAAATCTGGATGTATATTTAGTGTTAGAATATTATTGTTGAGTCAGATTTATTTATTTATTTATTTATTTTTTACTGCCGAAAGAATATCAGGCCAACATGTGGGTCAACAAATCAATAACAACAAAAGTTCATCCATCAGCTTTCTGAAATATTTTTAAACAACTTGCTTTATAGTGTTTAAAAAATACATATAATATTATATATTTGATATTAATAATTATGAAATAATTATTTATAGGAGATAAAATTTTAAATACATCGTTATTTTATCTTAAATATATTTAAAATGAATAAAAATATATTTGAAATTTCACATGCCTTAGGCGATTATTATATCTGCAGTTAAGGCAGAGAATTCAGTTAACCGAAACCGAAACCGAACTGAATTTTCGGTTTTTGGTTAACCGAATCTCAAATTTTGCTAACCGAAAACCGAGGTTAACCAAAAACCGAAACCGAAATTTTCGGTTAACCGAAATACTAACTGAAAACCGAATAAATTAATAAAAAATTGAATTTTTTTATTCATTCGACTTCTATAAATTCAATTGCGATGGTCACATCATTGAAGAAAATATAAGAATAAAAAGATATTAGTACAAGAAAAGAAAAGAATAGGTAACTTGGTGACTAAATAGAGAAAATAAATTTAAAAGTTAATGTTTATGGTATTTATTCGGTTTTTTGGTTAACTGAAAATTTGGAATACCGAAATCGAAAACCGAACCGAATTTTTCGGTTAACCGAAAACCGAAAATTACCATATTTTCGGTTAGCCGAACCGAAATTTTTTTCGGTTTTCAGTTGGGTTTCGGTAAAAACCAAATTGTGCTCAGATAGGGTGGTATGATTTGATTCAATATGTATACAAATAATTAAATAATAGAGTAACAGTTAAAAAATTCATCCACATATTTTTTAATATTCATTTCATCTTCCCTATAAATATTTACATGGTATAAGAGTTGACCACATACAAACGTCTCCAACAATAATAAATCTAACAATCCAGTAAATGATTTCAATGAGAAGTTTGATCAATCTCATATAGATAGTATAAATCATGATAATTCTTGTCGTAAAAAACTACATCTCCATCTCTTAATTTTCCTGCATTAGCATAGCAAAGAGTCTCAATTTTAATTAGATAGAAATAATTTCATTAATTGGAAGGCGCAAGTTTCATCTCATCGTCACAAAATATTCTAGATGAATGAAAACGGTTTAGAATAAGATGGGTAGGGTATAATTTGGTTGATGATACATTAAATTTGGAATAAATACAAATTTTGACAGTTTTATATTGTTCCAAACATTGATCCATCAATGGCGAGCTGAATGTTGAGCAAGTTTAAGTTGGTAGTGACATTGGTGGCCAAACTGTTCAAGAACAACTAAAACTTTTGTAAATGATGTGATAGTGGTTGGGTGGATATTATATATAATTTTTATTTATTTATTTATTTTTGACTTAATTGAATAATTTTATTCTTATTTATATTTTAGTCAAGAATTTTGATGTATTTGAAGAAAATTTGAAATAATGAAAATTCTTTTAAAGGGACTTTTTAAAGTTCAAAGTATAATTATAAGCCTGTTTTTTTAAAATATAAGTTTTTAAAAGTTTTGTTTTCATTTTATAGACCGAGTTTTCCAAAATATTCCTGAATATTTACAATTCACAAATTTTGTGAATTACGGCTATAGTCTGTGAATGACCTATGGAGTGAAAACTAAAATTTAGTTTTGCAAACTTTTTAAAATTGATCTATAATTGTATAGTAAACTTTTTATGGTCAAAAAAATCCCTTTGAAATAAAGAAAAATTTTAAGAATTAAAAAGAATATTCTATTGTTATTTGAGTTAAAATTTTATGTTAGTGAAGATTTTTTAAGGATTTAAAAATTTTTTTCTCTCATTTTTATGTGAAAGATTATGTTAACCTTGAGAGAGGTTTGAAACGAGAGGTTAGATATTGCATTTATTGATTTCTATTCCTTTATCTTTAGTTTCTTGCACGTTCATTTTATTATTTAATGGTGATTATTATGCTAGTTGTGTCCACTACTAGCTAAGAACCTCCATTTTTACATATTTGTGAGAATTTTGTTTAATTGTTTACATTATTAGTACATGTATTTACTCTAATTTACTTGGTTTGGTTTAGTGTTGAGTATGTTATTTTATTTGATTGATTTATCTGTGTAATTAATTCATTGAATAGGTTAGCATCTTATTATTTGATTAGATTAAATTGTGAATGTTTAATTGAGTCGATTTAGATAATTAACAGTGTGATTGTGATACGTTGTATTGTATCATAAGCCTTTGTATTTGTGGTTATAACTAAATAAACGCGCAAATTTGACTTGTTTGTTATGGGCATAAGCCTTTCTAGTTTTTAAAGCAATCTATTACTTAACCTGATAGGTTAGAGACGGGTCGTTGGTACAGAGTCCGATCAGATTAATAAGATAGGGAAGATGAGTCGACAATTGTACCGGTGTCTACTTAATTAATATAATTCATTCTACGTTTTAATGATCAACATACGAATTGAATAGATTTACTTTGCTCAATTGCTTTTATCACTCGATTGTCCTGTTTACTTGATTGCAATTTGATATTCAACTCTCCCAATCGTTCTTTCGTGGGATCAACTTTACTTACTACTGTTTGTAGGATTAAATATTATTTTTAACGGTTTCGATACCAGTTAAATGGTCCGTGTTTAAAAAAATAAAAAGTTGTATATTATTATTATTATTTATTATTAAAATTAAAGAATAATAACAAGTACACCTTTCTATTTAGTTTTAAAACTTGACAACTATGTACAATTGTATTTTAAACTCCCATCAAACGCCAATGCTTAGAATTAAAAGTAAAATGGAAAGTTCGTGGAGAATGATTTTTGTTGAATACATTAAAAATATCGGGGTAAAGTAAATAAAATAGTCTATTATTTATGTTAAACTAATATTTAAAGTGATAATAAGCAAAATTAGATTTTTTCAAATTTTTTTTTTTTTTTTTTAAGTTTTAGACCAGTCCTAAATTTTTTACACTTTTAAACGTTTTTATAAAAGAATTACAAAACTAAACTTTTTTTTAAAAAAAGAATTTGCAGAAAATGAGCTTCCCGGTATTACTACCGGGAAGCAAGCAAATTTTAATCAACTTCCCAGTGTGTTATACAGGGAAGCAAAATTTTGCTTCCCTGTATTACACACCGGGAAGCTGGCAAAATTCAAGCCAGCTTCCCGGTGTGTAGTATCGGGAAGCTGAAATTCGCTTCCCGGTACTACACACCGGGAAGCTAACTTGAATTTTGCCATTTTCCCTGTGTGTAAAACCGGGAAGCTACTGGATAGGTTTTTTCTCGGTATTGAAGGGTAAAATGGTCATTTTAGTCTATTTTTTTTTGCAAAAAAAAGTTCAAAAAGTTTAGTTTTGTAAAAATTTTAATATTGATCTAAAAATATAATTTTTTAATAAAAAAAGTCTAAAAAGTACAAATCACCCATATTTAAATCATATTTATAATTGGGGATTGAAAAATTATATAATTTTTTTTTTTGAAAAAAACATTAATAATATTAGAAAAAATATATAATTTTTAATACGAAAAAAATTATAATAATATATTTTCAATAAACATAAAAATTAAATTTTAAAGGAAGCTTCTCAAAATAAATATATAAATATATATACATATTATTAGATTATATTATAAGGCTATTATCATAAGTCAATTAGTTTGGAAACGTGATAACTCAAAACCAAAACCTATACTTAAATAATCAAATAAATAATTCATATTAATATATTCAAATAAATTAATTTTAAATTCCATCAACACAAATCTTTCTAAATTGCAAGTATTATCGAAAACCATTTTAGATTGCAAGTATACGTAAGTTCCAAATCATAGCTTGTTTGAAATAGTTTTATACAAGCTGATATAAATATAATTTACAAAAATAAAAAATTAAATTTAATTAGACAAGTTAGTTAATTAAGATGACTTGATTTTTCATTAGTGGTTAAAGTAGTATTTTGAATAATTGTAACACTTATTAGATGGGTTTTTAAATAAATTGTTAAATTAATTATTAAATTAAATATTTAATATGATTTTTTATTTTAATAAAAACTGTTATAAATAATTAAAAATAATAACATAATTAATAACAAATAAAAAATTATTCCTATCAAAGATTTGTAACTATTTTTAATTTAAAATTATTATTTTATGTATTAATTTAAAATGTTAAATTTTATTTTAAAAGCGATTACCAATTTAATTTAAATTTACTTGAAAAAAAGTTGACCAAATACAAAAATTGGTAATGATGAATAATATATTTTCTCTTCTTCTTTCTCTGAGTTGAGAGAACTTAATAATGCAAATTGGAATAACATAATAATAATACTATAAAATGAAAACCTAGATCCAATCTCACAAAATTTTTAAGGTCCTCACAAAATTTGTAAGGTAAGTAAAGAAAAAGACAAATGGGGGGCAGTTGGTAGTAGTATCATAACTAATAAAATAATCACCACCATCGACATACATGCATGTTAATGTTATTTACATGCACTCACTTTCTCTCTATAAATACACCATCTTCATTTCACCCCAAAACCACACAAAACAATCCAATCCAATGGCACCAACAATCCAAACCACCAATTACTACGACAGAGCCAAAGACATCAAAGCTTTCGACGAGGCCAAAATCGGCGTGAAAGGACTCGTGGATTCAGGAATCACCACCATCCCTCGCTTCTTCCACCACCCGGCAGAAACCCTATCTGCAATCAGCCCCACCGTGTCCGAATCCAACGGACTCATCCCCACCATTGATTTGTCGGGAATTGACGGTGGTGATCGGTTGAGTGTTGTGGAGAAAGTAGCGCGTGCGGCGCGTGAAATGGGGTTTTTTCAGATAGTGAATCATGGGATTGGAGAGGAGGTTTTGGATGGTGTGGTTGGAGCTATTAAAGAGTTTAATGAGCAACCTGTGGAGATGAAGTCTAGGGTTTATTGTAGAGAGATGAGCCCTGGCTTTGCTTTCTTCACTAATGTTGATCTCTTTCACTCTAATGCTGCCAATTGGAAGTAATTCTTCATCAACTCTATTTTTTGCTTATTTATTTATTACTATTATTATTATTATCAATAAGGTTTAAATTTTTATCTGGTTATATTCATATTTATGAAAATATTATTCAAATTAAAATTTTTAAATTAAAAATTTTAGTATGATAAAATTCTAATTCTAAACTATTTAATTGCACTTTTCTGAGTAATGGTTTGGGAAAATTATAAAAAGTAATCTTTTCTAAGATAATTTTTAATTTTATATTAACTTTTAAAAATATTTTAATTTTCCACCTATTTTTTTATAAGTATGAAATTTTAAATTAGAAAGATGAATTTTTTTCAAATTATTTTAATTGAAAATGTCATTTAAATTAATAAACTATAAAAATTTTATTTTAAATTTATAAATTTTGAAAGTTAAAATTTAAAGAAATAACTAAAATAATTCACGAATAGCCTATATACCTATCATTTCACATTTTCACTTGCCTTTTGATATAATATATATATATATTTAATATATATATATATATTCTTTATTTTTTTTTGCTTAAAATTTCTTAAAATTATAAATTATAAAATATATAAAAAAAGTTAGGAAGAACTATTTTTTAAATTTCAACTTCTAAAATTGATAAACTTAAAATAAAATCGAAATAGTCTATCAATTTATTAAATTTTGAATGGTAAAAAAAAATAAAATAAAAAATCTTTAATTTTTTATTAATTATTTATATTTTAAAAATAATTTCTGTTCATACATTTAAAAAAAAAACCAACAAAATAAAAAATAATCTTCAAATGTTTAATTATTAAAGTAAGCTAATCTCACATAAAATTAAATAGTAAATTTCATTACATAGGAAAATATTAAACTAATATACACATGCTTTTTTAATTTGTGTATTAATTTAACACTTGGAAACATTAACAAAGAATCCAATTGATAATTGGAGCTACGCATCTAATAAACAAAGATAATTTAAAGGGATTATCTAGTCAATTCAAAGAGACAAAACACAAAGTCAACCATATACAACACAAACCATCCATTCATATGTTATTAATTTGATTTCAGCGACGCATTTTTTCTAAGGCTTGGTCCAACCCTACCCGAAGCAGATGCAATTCCAGAGGTACTGAGAGATGAGATGATCGGGTGGGGAAAACACACGAAGAAGCTCGGAGAAACGTTGATGGAGCTTTTATGTGAAGGTTTGGGATTGGAGAAGGGAAAATTGAAGGAGATGTCATTTACAAAAGCACCAATGATGGTGGGCAATTACTATCCTCCATGTCCACAGCCTCATCTCACTATGGGAGTCAAGTCTCACACTGATCCTGGTGCTTTGACCATTTTGCTTCCTAATCATACTGGTCGTCTTCAGGTTAAGTACGGACAAGACTGGTTGGATGTCAAACATGTTCCTGGTGCTCTTGTCGTTAACATTGGAGATATTCTTCAGATTCTGTCGAATGATGAATACAAAAGTGTGGAACACAGAGTGTTAGCAAGTTCGGCTGAGGAACCGAGAGTTTCGGTAGCAGTGTTTTTCCATCCAAGTGAGAAAGAGAACTTGTATGGACCTATCAAGGACCTGATCTCGTTTGATAAGCCTCCTCTTTTCGAGGATTTCACTTACACTGACTATAATCATAGGTGGTACACCAAGGAGTTAGATGGAAGATCTTTGGTTAATTATTACAGACTCTGATCGTGTATTTGTATTGTATTGTATGTTCTATTATTATTACTATAATAAAATTTCCAAGCAAGTAATGTGTCGACAAAGTGATTGGGTTTGTGGACTGGGCTTCTAAAATTGGGTTTGCGATCACACAACACTCTCAAGCCCAGTTATTATTGCACGACAAAAACAGCAACTGGAAACGTCTACGGTACTCCATTCAACACCAGCCACTTATCACATTGGACAGATGTACGATCAGAGATTAATCCAAAGGTTGTCCTTCATCCAAAGTTTAGGGAGGTTCTGTTGAAAAACTTGTTTGTAACTTATAAGCAACGTAATACATATGTTTGGAATGTCGATGTCATTACATACTAAAAATCCAAAGTTTTAATTTCGACCACATATATAAGATATGATGCCAAATTGGTCACGTATCATCATCCACTCTATAAAAACCCCTCAGATATTTTTTACATCACTCTGTTCTTCTCACCGAACATGGCTTTAGCAACAGCGGTTACAATGGAGAAAGCTACACAAGTGAAGAAATTCGAAGACAGCAAAGCCGGAGTTAAAGGATTGGTCGACTCAGGCATCACAACCATCCCCGACATTTTCATCCACCCACCCGATAAACTCTCGGATCTCAAGCCCAACAACAAAGCCCACCCCAGTCCAGATATCATTCCCACCATCGACTTATCCGGTCTCCACGATCCCAATCTCCGACCCATCATCGTACAGAAAATCTCGCGTGCCGCACGTGATCTTGGTTTCTTCCAGATCGCCAATCATGGAGCTGACGTGGAGCTTATGGACCGTCTGATTAAAAGCGTCAAAAGCTTCCATGAACAACCGGAGGACGTCAAAGCCCGTCTCTACAGTAGAGAACCGCGTGTTGTCTCGTTTTTCTCGAACGTCGATTTATTCCAATCTAAAGCCGCTAGTTGGAGGTAAACAAACCATAATTATAGAATAAAAGGTATGGAGTTAATTTTAGAAATTTCAAATATTACGAATTTTATAATAACAACTTGTTATGTATAATTTTTTAATAGATTATTTTAAATAATTTCATTCAAGTATGACTATCATGTAGCTGAATAGACAAGGTTGGTGGTATGTGAATAATTAGCAGACGGGGAAATATCAATAGAAATTTAATTTTTAATAGTTCTTCATAATCCAACTACCCATCATAATGTTTTTTTATTTTTTATTATTCATTATACATTTTATTTTAGTACTTCAAATTCTATAACTTTTTTTTAAAAATAGTATAAAAATTATTTTTATAAAATAATAGATAAAATTGATGATATATTTATAAAATAACTTTTATAAATAGTAAAATTTTAAACATTTTTTTTACGTTTTAAATTTCCCATCTTAAATTTATATTCTCCCCACCTTAAATTTATATTTATAAAAATAATACTTAAAATAAATAAAGAATATGCCATTATTAACAAATAGGGTGAGCTGTCTAGAGTTATTCTAAAATTATATTATCATATTTTTAAATTACAAATTTAACCTTGTACTTATATGATTTTATAGGGACACGTTGCAAGTGAAGCTGGGGCCAGAGGAACCTAACTCGGAAGAAATTCCCGAAATATGTAGACATGAAGTGGTGGAGTGGAACAAGGAAGTGAAGAGACTCGGTGAGGAGTTGATGGAGTTGTTGTGCGAAGGATTGGGAGTGAAGAAGGACAGTTTGAAGGAACTGACATTTACAGAAGGGAGGTTGATGGTGGGACACTACTATCCTTATTGTCCCCAGCCCGATCTGACGGTGGGGATTACATCACATACCGATCCAGGAGTTCTGACCATTTTGCTTCAGGATCATGTCGGTGGCTTGCAGGTCAAGCATGGTGATTCATGGGTTGATGTGAAACCTGTCCGTGGAAATCTTGTCATTAACGTTGGTGATATATGTCAGGTGATGTACAAAAATTGAAAATTTAGTGTTCAATTTCAGTTTGGACCGACTAATATTGATTGGTTATGCAGATTATGTCGAATGACGAGTACAAAAGCGTGGAGCATAGAGTGTTGGCGAATGCATCTCACGATCCACGAGTTTCGATTGCGGTTTTCTTCAACACGGTGAAAAGAGATATTTTGTATGGACCGTTTCCCGAGCTTGTGTCGCCTGAAAAGCCAGCTCTGTTTCGAGAATTTGAATACTGGGACTATATCAAAAGGTTCTTTAGCAAGGAGTTAGATGGCAAATCATTAGTCAATTATTACAGGATTTAGTTCGAACATGTCTTGTTATGTTATAGATTGAACTACACACACTTTATTACATAACATTTATGTTGTATTTATTAATAAGGTTTTTGACCCATATAGTTGCCTCTAGGCTGATAGTTGCAACTAATGAAAGCTTTTCCATTCCCACAATGCACCTTCCCACACCCGATCTTTTGTGTATTACGCCACACGATTTGAGTATAATGCAAGCAAAACTTTCCCGAATTGCAAGTGTTGGAACCGTAATCATAGAATGGCTTCTCATCATCGACCCAATACTTGAATGCGTCTTCGACAGAGAGGTCCGGGTAGCCCCAAGCAATGTTTTCACCGTAAGGGCCTTGTGAATGGATAAGATTGCAATCGCCACTGCGTTTTTGTGCGTAATTTTGAGCGTAAGCGGCTACTTGATCGTCCCATGTTACGGGAGGAACACCTAGCTCCGAACGGACTTTGTTGTGTGCGTTTAGAAAGTCTTGTGGGGAGTCTTGTGCATGGGATATAGATGTTACTATAAGGGTGAAGAGAAGAGTCGAAGAGATCTTGTGTGTACTCATGTTTGTTGATTATGGAACTTGATGGGAGATCATGAGGGTTTTGATAGGTATTTACAGGGATAGTTTGGTTGAAACGTTTGATAACGAAACTTTGTTTAGTGGAGATGTTATGATGTAACTTGCTAATGTCAGTGAAACAAAATTAACAACCGTTCTTCTGAAACAAAATTAACGAAAATGAGGAAGTATGTGGAACTTTACAAAATCCAATATATATGTAATGATTTGGGGAGTTGAAAGAGGAGAAAAAGAGAGCACTAAAAGCCAAGGTTGCAATTATTATTATTATTTATTTTTTTTAGAACTTTTTTTTGCTGTAGAAAAAAAAAAAAAACAATATCTCAATAGTATTTCTGACTTTTGGGCATAGTGTGTTTTTCCGTGGCGTGAAAATTTTGTGACCGTCGTTTAGATATTATTAAAAATAAATTTTAAAGTTAAGAAAGTGGAAGTCGATATTTAATTTAACAATTTTTAAAGATAGGAAGTTCCCTTATTAAAAATTTTCTTAAACACCTCTATTTTCAAAAAAATTCATAAACTCTTATTTTAAAAAATAATTTTTTAAAAAAAACTCTATTTTTATAAATAATTTGAAATTTTTTTTCCTTTAAAATAATTTTTAAAGTTTTAATTTTGAAAAAGAATTTTTTTTTAAAAAAAATTTAATTTATGTTTAAAAATAATTTTGAGACTAATTTGGTGTTAATAAGTTGAAAAATATTTATGTATAATATTCATTAGTATAAAAATACATGCATATAATTTACATATATATATATATATATCATGTAATATTATAGTTGAATTCCACCTTGCTTATATGTGTCAAGTTGCATGAATTGAGTTTGTTTGTAGGTGACAAGTGTCCCGTATTTTGCCTATAAATAAGAAGAAGAAGGCATGAGAAAAATTGTCAATTCACTTGTTATTTCCTCTCTCTCTCTCTAAGTATCATCTCTCTAGTCTTGTAAGTTATTTTGGTATTGGTTTTGCTTTTGTTTTGTAACAATATATATATATTAATTAAGATTGGAGGTAAATATAGATATAAATTTTATATTCATTTTGAATATTATAAATTTATTAATATTCGTATTAAATATTTGTTTAAGAATGACAAGAATATTTTTATATTTTAAATTTATTTTATTTATAATTTTGAAATTGTTGTTATATGTACAAACTCATTCAAAATTGTATGATTTAAAAAAAATATTAATTTTTTTGGATTAATTTAATAATTGATTGTGATTTTGACCTATTAATATATATATATATACGTGAATATGAATATAATATAGAAAAAATTATATTTACGGATATATAATCTTATCCATACTTGCGTAAACTAAAAGGATATGGAGGAAGTTATATTGATATTTTTTTAATTTATGAAAATATAGTTATTAGTCCGTCATATCATGCCCTTTGTTATTTAAATTAAAAAAAAATAAGATAAATTAGGATGAATGGAAATGAAGTTTTTCGAAATTACTTTAAAAGTGTTTTTCTTAATTAGTATTTAAAAAGAATAATTTTTTTAATTATTTTTAAATAGAGATTATTTAAAAATATTTTTAAAAGTAGAATATTTTTTAAATTATTTTTTAAAATAAAAAATTCTTTAAAATTTCTATTATTAATTATATAATTAATTCCATCTAAGAAACACTAATTTTAAATAATATAATTTTATTTTAAACATAATGGTATCTAATACCCTTACATTTAAATTAAATAGGTAACACCCTTCACGTCAATCTCGACTTCATTCTCATACAATTCACAAATACATCTATCAATACTTATCGGGTCACATAGCATCAATTAGTTCAAAATGAAGTTAATACCCTTTTATTTCCTTGAAACCTATCAAACCCTTAACCTAATAAGGAGCTTGACCAACATAATTCCCCGGCGGATCATAGCTACAAATAACAAACCACCAACCATCATCACACTGAACCCTCCCACACCCAACTCGGACCGAATTACGCCAAACAACTTGCGTATAATGCAGACACGAATACCCTCCTCCTACACAAGAACTCGTACTAGGATCATAGTCACCCACCCACAACTTCACACCATCTGTGCCCGTGAACGATCCGCTACCTTTCGCCAGGTTTTCTTGAATTGGCGTAGTTGAGTGCATATGTTGCTAGGGTTGTGTCCCAAGTTATGTTGGCTACGTTAACTTGATCTCTTGCTGCGTTTTGGGGGTTTAGGTAGTCTGATTGTGCATTGGATTGGATTAGGACGCAAAGGAGGGTAAGGAAGATTTTGCCAAGGGTCATGTTAATGTGTGTTTGGTTTGATTGATGTTGGGGTTTTGTGGTTGGTATTTATAGATGATGAGGTTTGTTGGATGGAGGTGTAGTGAGGTTTAAAGTTGCATGGATTTGTGATTGGTTTAAGCAATCTATATGGGGAAAACGTCCCCCTTGGACAATTTGACATTTTTACAGATTGTTGATATAATAAGCATTGTATGGACTATTATGAATTTCATGTACTGCCTCACAACTTACTTTTAATTTAACAATAAATTTATTATAATTTTTAATAAGTTAATCTAAAAATATAATTTTAAAAAGAACTGAAAAAAAATATAAACTTTAATAAAATTAATTTAAATGATTATATTCCGTCATAAATAATTACAGAATCTATACCACAACTAACTCTTTTTTCTTTTTTAAATTTTTAAAAAAATACTCTAATTAGCTTGATTTATTGTACATACATTTGTACGTATATATGTTTAAGATCCAAATGCAATACATATATAAATATATTCGAACATTTAAAATCAAAATCCTGTCTTCGAATTAACTGTTAAAACAGTCTACTCTTTTCTAAAAATTTTCGAGTAAAAAGATCAATTTAGAATAAGCTACACCCACACCTCCTAAACTATAATAAATTACACAAATGGACATTTTGCTACTAATACACATTCACATCTCCTTATCCAATAATAAAATATTATTTAATTAATAAATTTATTAATATAACAATGCAATTCTGAATACATCTATATGATGTAACGTCCCTTTAAAGTAAAATTCACCTTATATTTTCACTAATTTTTTTGGAGAGAATGGGTGCGATTGTATATTAATATCAAGATGTTCATATATATATATAATTTATCATTGTTCAGGGGTATAAGTGCAATTAACTCTTTAATTTTTATCTTGAATCAACAGTCAAACTAGATCAAGTTGGTGATTACTTGTCGAACAAGTTACCTGCCAACAGTGGATTTTATAGTTTAATCTCACCCTACCCTATCATATGACAATCACTTCCGATTCCATGCTCTGTACCATATTGAGTTTAGATAAATATAATTTTATTGTTTGTTATACAAGGAAATGTATAGTAGCGTCACCGTCAAAATGGTGCAATAATTCATAAAATTAAATTAAAATATTGCCCATACTCTTATCGTAAATTATTATAATACTAGTGGGAAAATTCGCGCGTTGTGCAATATGTGATAATTTTTATTTTTAATTAATATAATGACAATTTAGTTTTGTAGATAATAAAATACTTTAAAATTAACTAAATTCTTTTGTATGTATATGTAAACGAAATCTAAAATCATAAAATGATTTATATTTTTATTTATGTCTTAGTAGATAAATTTCTATATTTATTTACTGGATTTATTTTAAAATAAATAAATAAATTATCAGCTCTCAATATTTTTGATAAAGTAAAATTTGTCAGCCATGAAAAATGGTAAATTAATATAAAAATTATTTGATTTTAAAGGCACAATTTTTTCTGCATTTATTTTCGTTATCCGCTTATATAAATTTGATTATACTGAGTTCTCAAAATCGTTGTAGTTTCATGCATTTTTAATTCTATTTCTACCATTTAACTAATTTAAATACAAAAAATAAAAATAATTTTCCTTATTTAATATTTTAAATAAAATATTAATTAACTAAAATATTAACTAAATGCTTAATTGTTTAAATATTTTATTCTTTTTTAAATTTTATACAATAGATTTAGTAAAAAATTTCTTTTAATATTCTATATTACCTTATTCATTTTTTAAACATTTTAATCGAAATATAATTTATTATTCATTTTAGTTTTTATATTAGTTTTATATACTCTATAAATAAAATATTATTTAACGGTAAACTTAATAAAATTTATTGAATAATTAATTTATTATTAATATATTATTTAATTTATATGAATCTTTATGTATGGACAATATTATTTAATATTAATTTAATTTGATTAAATATACTATCTTTTTTTTTTTCATATTTCAATCAAATTAATATCAAATTATGAATGGATTTTTTTAAAAAGTTTTTCATTTCTTTGGAGATTTATTATAATAAATTAATTCAAATTGTCTTTTCCCCTTAGGAATCTATGACTTTTTCACATGTTTTAGTGAGTTTGGTCATTAAATTATTTATGATTCATATTTTTAATCCATTTTTCAATAATAGTTTTACAATTAATATAAATTTATATTTAATATGTATTATGTTATAGTTACTCACCCTAACTACTATTATAAAATTATTTTTTAAAATTCTATTAATTATATACCTAAAAAAAAGTTTATATATACTAATTTTTTTTTTATCATTTATAACTTAGGGAAAAGAGGGGATAAGACATAAATAAAATTAATTTTAATTGATTAAATTGTTGGATTGAAATTTTATATATTGGCAGAGAAATTTTACTATTTAGTTTTTAATTTTAAAAATTTATTTTATCATAAATATCTGCAATTAAATTTCTAGACAGATAAAAACTTATTTATATTTCCTTCAATCACATATTAAATCCATTTCAAAACTTTTACCAAATTTCTAAATTTGACGATTTTTTCGACTTTATATCTTAATAAATTATCACTCAATAGTAATTAATTAAAACTATATATCAAATAAATGGTTCAAATTTATATTAAATATATATATATTTAAAAAAAAAAAACAAATATTCCATTCCTCTAAACTCCTAATAAATTTATTTCAAAGTACTAAATTCCAACTCATTAAATCAGTGTATGATTTTCTAGATCAACATATTGATACCATCATCCACCCCACCATCATGTTATACAAAAGTTAATTGATTTATTAAAATGTTGTAAACACAAAAACAAAAATGATTATAAATAAAAAAAATATTTTATACAATTACATAAAAAAAAATATCATATCTATCGGACTGTAAAATGGTAAATTAACCGTATCTCTTCACCACAGGACCAATTCTCCAGCGGATCGTGTACATTTGTCCTTCCCTATTCAGCAGCAGACCATATTTGTGTCCTAAACACTTTATTGCATACAAGTTGAACCTCTCATATTACATTTTCTATATTTACAACCACAAGTATATATTAATGTATTCACAAACAAATCATTAGTTTAAAGCCATATACACAGATATATGAATAGTATAAAAATAAAAGGAAAATAAATAAAATCTAATTAAGAGAAGAAGATATTACGAACAATAATTATTTTCTTACACCTTAGATTCCAGAATTAGTCTCAACAAAAAAAAAATTATCACTTTTATAACAAAAAATAATTATAAATTTTTTTAAAAAAAATCAAATCTTACCCAGAAATATGAGAAGAAGCAGAGACTCTTGGGAGATGATTTTAAGAGTATTTCACTTGGAATCATATTTCTATTAGATATATCCCTAGAAACATAAAACCAAATTAGAGAAACGGATCAAATAAAAATAAATTAGTATTAATATTTAAAAGTAATAATCAATAGTATATACAAAAAAAAAAAAAATCCAAATACCATATGAAAATCTTAATATTTCTAACCTGAATAAGTGGGAAAATGAAAAAAAAAATCTGATTTCAATCATTTCATGGTGATATATGTATTAGGTAATATCCACCGTATATAAGAGGTTAGAAATACGTTACAAAATAATGAAAAGACTCTCATCTCTAATCTAATAAATGCTCTTTTAAATGATAGTATTTTTTAAGAATATTCTTAGAATAACTCATAAAAGAATAAAGAAAGAGTGTTGACACGTGTTATTCCCTAATTGGTTAAATAGGAATGAAATTCAAAAGTACTCATTTTGCTTGTTTTTCAAGCAAAAGCTGAACTCTCAGCGCCACATCAGATTGGTGGGGTCCGCTGAGAGTTTTGATTTATATTAATATATAGATTCCACCAATATTAATTGATCACATAATAAGTGCACATGATTCATTAACATGTACAAAAAGATCATCAGATAGGATGCATTTCTTCGCAAAATCTCACCATATGGCGAGGTCCTTGTGTTGATGTCAATAGCAATATTAATTAATTAAATAACAAAATGGCATGCTTGCATGTGCATTTATACACCATACATACCTCTCATCAGGCCTAGTACATACTTTCAGGCTAATGACACGCTCTAAGTCTCTTAGCAGTAATCAAGTTGTAAATGACTTGTAATGTATCCTACTTTGATCAGAGAGGTTATATAATAGAGTCAAAATTTATTCATTAAAATAACCTAACCAACATCAAAACTAAAGCAGTCATAAGTACATACCTTCTGCCTATATCAATGTAGCCTCTGGTGTGGGCAAAGTTTGACATCCACGACTACAATATTTTAAAAATATATATCAGAAGATAATCAAATCCAAACATCCTGTATCAAAATCAAAGCCAAATACAAATATGAAGAATTTCGCAAACAAAGACTCGCATAATGAGTTTTGCTATTTCATAAGTAAAAATATAATCTCGCACCAAAAGAGGTTGCCCAATCCAAAATCAAATATTGAAATTTAACCGAGATAAGAAAAATCAAATCAAATCTAAAGTTGAATTTGAAGGGAGAAATAGAAAGTAAGATGTCGATACACTACATGTCAAATCAAATAATTGCTTTACCATGGTTCTCACTAAAACAACACCAATCCAAATTAATTGAAATTTCCCTTTAAAATAAAAATTGTGTAAAAAAGTGAAAACCATGTACATACCCATCGCTATGTGAACATTTTGAGGCCCTAAAAGCACAAAGGCTTCTCTCGGTCTATATCTCTATATCTTCCAAATCGAGAAAAATATAATGGAGAGAAATATGTAATAGAAGATTAAAAGCGAGTAACATAAAATCCTTTTAAATGCTATGGTTACTTTTCATTAATTTTCAATTTAAAATTAAAGATTGGAAATAAAAATGATAACGGATAAAGAAAGATGAATAGAATAGAACAAAATAAGAAGTTTTGAATTAATCGGGAAGATAATCAAACACTTGTAATATTTTAATTTGAAATACTATATAAATTAGTTGCGAGAAATATGAATAGAATAAGACAAAATGAGAAGTTACTAATTAATTGGAAAGATAATTAAACACATATAATAATTTAATTTGAAATATAAGATTTAATTATGAAAATTCGTTAAAAAATATAAAAGAATAATATAATATATATATATATATATATATATATATATATATATATATAGGGTTATTCATAACATACACAATAAACGAAAAGTTCAATATAAATATATTTAAATATTTTGATATATGAAAAGATGTATTTAATATTTAATATTAATTTAATGCATAAAACAAAAAGGTAAATATTAAATATATGTAAATATCTCGATATATGAAAAGATCTATTTAATATTAATTTAATGCATAAAATTTAATCGTAACTTAAAAGTATTATATATATATATATATATATTACCATGTGAATTATAAAAATAAAATCTTAAATTATTAATTCGACATTTTTTAAGCCACGTGTAATAATATTATTGATACACTATCTTCGAATTTCAAAACTTTCAATTTTCGTTGTTTTTCCACATAAAGCTCAACTCTCAGCACTCCACGTCAGTTTGGTGGGCCCGCTGAGAGTTGCTGCTTTATATATATATATATAGATTCGAAAATTTTGAATTGAATTTAGTACGATATTTATAATTTTTCTATAATTTTAATATTTTTATTTGTTTAAAATTTATTATAATTTTTTTCAGAAATAAAATAAAATAATTAAAATAATTTTTTAAAAAATATAAATTAAATTAAAATTTTTAATTATAATCGTAAATAAATAATTCGAAATTCATCATTAAAAATTAAAAATAATATTTTATTTTGTTAATTATTTTAAAAATCATTTTTTTAATTTATATTATAAATTTTAAATTTTTAATATTTTTCCATTTGTATTTATTTATAAATTAAATTTAAAAAAATCATTTTAAATAATGCTAAAAAAATTTGACCATATCTTATAAAAAATATCGCCCAAAATTTAGCTGATAGATACAATAAGGGCACAATACTCAATGCTGAGTGAATGCTATATAGTAATAATATTATACCGTTTGATTTTTCAAACTATATGTCGTAATAATAAGCTTTTATGGACCAACACCACCATCCTTATCTTTGACATACCAGATTAATTAATTTAATATTATATGTTAGTTTTTTTTTTCTCTTCCTTAAATTATGCCTTATTTACAGGTATATCTGATGATTAAAATTACGTGTAATGTCAGTAAAGTTATGGTGTTCGATAGAAAATTGTTATCCAAGTGCATGATATCTAAGTCAGTTTAATTGATATTTTATCCAAATTTGAATTGAATTTTCATAAGTATGATTACTTTTCTTGAGAAAAACAAATTAGCCTAACTCAATAACCCAAAAAATATTTTCTAAATATTTGAATTCTTGTGACTGCGTGTAATTACCTTTGCTAGTTTTCCACAGATAGGATAAAACATTGTGTGTATATTAAAAGCAAGAATGGTTCTCACGTCTCATTTAGTTAGTTTTTTTCTCATGTCTCTTTGTGGATTTTCCAAAATGGATGTGTTGTTTGTATAGTGGTGAGTGCCGGGCTGCAAAGAATAAATTGTGATAGGGATGATGCTATTTTACCCATGAATTTAATAATTATAAGTGGTTATTAAAAACTTAATTTTAAGTCAATATTAATGTTTTTATAAAATTAATTTTGCTCCAATATTATAATTTTTATATAATTAAATTTTAATAAAGAATTTTATATTTTTAAACCAAATTGACTATACTATCCTTAATATTAAAAAAAAAAAATTGAAACAAATAAAATAATAAATACATGAAAAAAAAATTGCATCGTTATATTTTTGGACCTTTATTTTAAAAGTTATATTTTTAGACCAAAATTAATTTTTTTACAAAATTTATTTTTTTTTTCAAAAGTTTTTGTAAAATAGACCAAAATAACTATATTACCCTCTATTTTTTTTGTCTTAGTGTACTTCCTGGATAAATCAGATCGTGGAGCAAAATTACACCGGGAAGTAAAAAAAAAAAAAAAAAAACTATACCAGAAAGTAGACAAAATATAATAGCTTCCTGTTGTTCTACTTCCGGGGCCGGGAAGCAGACACTAGGAAGAAGTTATATTTTGTCCGTTTTCTAGTATGATGACCAGAAAGCTGATTTTTGTAATTTTTTAAAAAAGTTTATTTTATTTTATTTTATTTTTTTAAAAAAAAAAGTCTAAAAGTGTAAAAATTTTAGAATTGGTCTAAAATGAGAAAAAGATTATAAAATCTATTTTTTCATGCTATTCCAAAAAAAAATTCTCTATTATTTTTAATGCATTTTGAATCACCTATATACGTCTATTCAATATTTTCACGGTGATATTGCAATTTCAAAATTTCTGTTTTATTTCCGGATATGTATTATTAAAAAACAGGCAAAATTTGAATATATTTCCTGTGTAATATCAAAAAGAAAAATTTTACACTAGAAAGCATATTTAATTTTATTAATTTATTTTCCAGCTCAAAGTAAAATTCGCTTTATGGACAGAAAAACAAACTTCAACTTATTTCTTAATATGTAATGCTGTAAAGTTACTGAATATTTTTTGTTTTTTTTAATATTTAAAAGGACCATGATAATTTTGATCAATGTTTAGTTTTATAAAAAAATTAATTTTAGTTTAAAATCGCAAACAAGCTTATATGCAAAATTAAACATATATCTCACACAAATAGAATAAAAATGGAACATATAAAACACTGATAGAGTAAAAATAGTGTGAAAAACAATGGCCTAGATCTCACTCTTGTTGATATTTAGATGCTGCATTTAGATATTTGGTTGGGTATTTAGATATCGAATATTAGAAGAGATAGAGGTAAACGTAAGCTGCAATTAGAGTTGATGGAATATCAATAACACCTTTATTTTAATTTTAAATTATTAATAGATTATTTTCAATTTATAAAATTGCAAGAAAATATAGTAAAAGTTTGATTGCTGCCAAAATGATTTTCTCTGTCTCTAATGGTATTGTTGTCTGAAAAAAAAAATTATATAGCTATAGAGATTTGAATTATTTTATTTTATTTTTATTTGAAGAGAAAATTTAAAATATTAATCAATTTAATATTTGAATTATATTTATAAATTTAATTATTTAAAAAAATTTAAAATAAATATTAGTTAAAAAAGAAAATATTTTAATTAATTTAATTTTTTTTGAATGCCTATTTTCTTACAATATAGTATAACTTTTAAAATAATTTAAATTCAGGATGGATAGTTAAAAACGGAAAAAGATATTGTAAGATCCATTTCTCACTTAAATGCTATTTATTTTAATTAAAATTTTTATAATTTATTTTAAAATTTTATAATACAATTAAATCTATAAAATAAATTTTACAAGGGACAAAAATTAATAATTTTATTTTAAATACGACAAAAAGAAGTGAATCCATTAAACAAAAATACAATTAAAAAAAACTTAAGCATCCATTTGTAGTAACTCAAAACATATAAAAACACAATATAAAGACTGATACAGTCTATTTATTGAATAATAAGATATTCCGGTACACGATTTACTCGTGCAAATAAAACCGAGTACCATATATAAATTACTTAATCATGATAATCAATAAGGCTTCTGTCCAACAAAGTTGCCGGGAGGATCATAGTTGCAAGTAACGAAAGTTCCACCACTGTTACAACGCACCTTAGCACACCCAATCTTAGCCGAGTTACGCCAAACCACTTGAGTGTAGTGTCCACACATCTTAGCAGGAGCACAAGTGTTAGAGTTATAATCATAATCGGCTTTCTCATCGACCCACATCTTCACGGCGTCTGTACCCGACATGTCTCCGCTGCTCCACGCAAGGTTTTCACCATATGGACCACCAGAGTGGACGAGATTGCAATCGCCAATGCGTTGGTTGGCGTAGTTTTGAGCGTAATTAGCCACTTGGTCGTCCCATGTAACTGGACCCACGCCGACTGTGCCACGAGCTTGGTCGTGTGCGTTCACGTAGTCTTGTGGTGAGTCTTGTGCTTGGGAATGTGATAGGGATAGGGATATAATCATGAAGACAAGAGGTGTTGTGATCTTGAGTGAAGTCATTTTTTGGGTGATTAATCGTATTTGCTGTGAGACTTGGTGGAGAACCAATAGGGTTTTGTTTGGTATTTATAATGATTTCATGTGGAAAATTAGTGCATGCAGCCATGAGTATTGAAAAGTAGTATTGTTTTAGACCGAGTTCATTACCCATGCCATTACACTATCAAACGTAAAATTATCGATCGATGTATCCGTTCGAATATCGGTAATTGTAAGTAGGTGGTAGTAATAATTATTTGGTTTCATATAATTTTTTGAATATAAAGTTGTAAAAAAGTATATTATAATTATTTGAGTTGTATGTATTAGAGTATTTTTTTATATTAAATTTTTAATTACCTATTATGTTAATGTTTTAAATAATAATAATATTATCTGTAAAATTAAATTTTAAATCAACTGTTAGATTAAATGTGTGATATTAATTTTATTTTTTTAATTAGTCATAAAATATAAAATTATTAAATTTATTATAAATATAAATGTAATTAAAAAATAATGATATAACAAAATTTATCAAAAATACTGATTAAAAATTTTTTCTAAACAAACATTTAATATTAAATATAAAAATTGATATTTATAAATATTTGAAAAAAATTTATTCATACTAGTTATAAAATTATTTGGATAGTTTCAAAATAATGATATGAAAAAAAAAATTTAAACAGCATTTATAAACTGTTATTTAAAAGATTTAAAATAAAAAAATTATTATAAAAAATTACTTTCACTAAAAATTACTCAACCGAGTTGGAGTAAAATACCAATCAATAATTTAAACTCTAATTTAAATAGTCTAATATTATAACTTTTTCCTTACTTAATTTTTATTAAGTGGTCCTATCTATTTAATTTATATTTTAAATGGATTTTCACACTAGTCTACGGATTTTAATAAATTTATAATTCATATAATTTATACATTGGGTAAGCTGTAAATATAAATAAACTATAAATGGTTGTGCCATTAGATGTGAACAAATAAATTATACTACTATATATCACTGAACCCCTATTTCCCAACACATGGCTACAAAACATCAATATATTATATATCGGAATTAAAAAGAAAATCCCAATAAAAATGATAAACCCACAAGCAATGTACATCTATATACATATAAAAACAAAATCATGTCAACCAAGCTAGAGTTATTTATATATAATTAAAATTTCACGAAATGCCTATAAAAGTATGAGATTGAATAGGAAATTGTTTTGGAAGTGGATGATATCATCACCAAGTCCTAGTGCTTTTAAACGATTTGCAAGTCAATGAAAGATTAGATCTATAATATTCAAGGACTGTTCTTTATTACTATTTCATATTCTAAATATCGTCAAAACTAATAGCTACAATTCTTGATTGTATCCTTTATGGTTACGTGTTACATATGTAACTTTAATTAATTCAATGCCGTGGTAATATATGGTAGACAATACGAATATTTAGGGCTGCTACAAATTTTGTAATTATTATTATTTTTTATTATTTTCATCATAACATTTATAAGTTAGGTAGATAGAGATTTGAAATTTTTTTCTTAATAATTAAAGTTGGAGAAAATCAAGTTGGATGTATTTGAAAAGTAAGGGATGAGTATATAAACTCGACAATTAGGTAGATTAAGTTATAAAAATCCTTCAATTTTTTAAACAATTACAATTTACTTTACAATTTAAAATATTTGCCGCAAATTAATTCGTGGTTTGGTAGGAATAAAGAGTAATTTATTTTATTTTTTTTAATTGTTTTAATTGAAAAAATGCAAAATGGCGATCATGTCCTTCAACAAAAACATTTCAATTTTTAATTTTTAATTTAATTTATTATTTTAAATATATATTTATATTAATAAATATTTTTATTAGATTAGATATTACAAATAAATGTAGGCATATTTCAAATTTTATTATTTTTAAAATTTTATAACTAACATAAATTTAATATAATTTAAATGTAATTTATAATATACTAATTTAATAAGATTAACAACTATATATTAAATCTAAATTTTATAATATTTCATAAATATTTTTAATTAAAATTGCTTAATTGGTTCGTGTTTGGATAAAGGGAGATTCACAAATAAAATGAATTTAATTGACCAATATAGCATTATAAATGCGCTTCACGACTTCACCAGCTTTAAGCGAATTGGCGAGCTTGACATGCGGGTGAAGTCATGAAGCATGTTTATAAAGTTCAATTTGATTCATTTTTTCAAAAAAAAAAAGATAATTTCACTTTTTTTCATTTGAAACTTTAAATTAAGTTAATAAGCTATTTAAATTTTATTTTAAGTATATAAATTTATGAAAGTTTAAAACTTCAAAATGAACCAACTTGACCAACATGCCCTTATAGACGAACCAACTTGACCAACATGCCCTTATAGACACGCTTCATGACCTCAAAGCGTGTTTCACCAACTAATTTAAGGTGGTGAAGTGCGCTTCACAGCCTAGTGCTGTCATGAAGTGCATTTTAAGGGTATATTGGTCATTTTGGTTCATTGTTTAAGTTTAAAATTTTCAAAAGTTTGGATGGTTTATTTACTTAAAATTAAGATTTGAAAAACTCATATTTTATAATTTTTCGGTTTTTAATTAAAGGAAAAATCATAAAATATAAGTTTTTCAAATTTTAATTTTGAGTAAATAAACCATCCAAACTTTATTTAAGTTTATAAACTTTTGAAAGTTTGAAACTTAAAAAATGAACCAAATTGACCAATATACCCTTAAAAATGCGCTCCACGACATCACCAGCATGTGAACTTCACCGGCCTTAAGTTAGTTGGTGAAGCGCGCATCACAGGCTAGTGATATCGTGAAGCGCATCTATAAACGTATAAGCGCATGTTGATTAATTTGGTATATTTTTTAATTTTCAAACTTTCAAAAGTTTAAAAACTTAAAATAAAGTTTGAATGAATTATTAACTTAATTTAAAATTTGAAATTACTAAAAATGAAATCATCCTTTTTTTAAATTCAAACTTTCAAAAGTTTATAAATTTAAAATAAAATTTAAATATTCTATACTTAATTTAAAATTTTTAATAATTAAAATTAAAATTATCTCAATTTAAATTATACAACAAAGTTTAATATAATTATTCTTATATCCATTTATAAAATAAGCCTTTTTATTCCCACATTTAAAATTTCGATTAAACTATATAAAATTTAAATTAAATTATAAAAAACCCCTCTTAATAAATTTCTCAGGCATCTGGTCAAGTTTTAAACCACGTAATAATAAATTATTTTAAAAGTCAAATATTTCCAAACCCACCGAATTTAAAAACTGATGCACAGTCTATTTATTCATTAATAAGACTTTCAAGTACATAGTACAAGATACTTAAGATAATTTAGTTATTGGAAAATCAATAAGGCTTCCTTCCAATAATATTCCCACGAGGATCATAGTTGCAAACAATGAAAGTTCCACCATTATTACAACGCACCCTAGCACACCCAATCCTAACCGAATCACGCCACACCACCTGTGTATAATGTCCACAAACCTTACCAGGAGCACAAGTGTTAGTGTTGTAATTATAATACTGTTTCTCATCGACCCACAACTTCACGGCCGCCGTGCCGGACAGGTCTCCGCTGCCCCAAGCAATGTTTTCGCCGTACGGACCATTAGAGTGGACCAGACTGCAATCGGCCTTGCGTCGATTGGCGTAGGTTTGAGAGTAATTAGCTACGTGAATGTCCCATGTTACTGGACCGACACCAACAGCTGCACGAGCTTGGTTGTGAGCCTTCACGTAGTCTTGTTGTGAGTTTTGTGCATGGGAAGATGATAAAGCTATGATGATTAAGAAAAGTGGTATTGTGATCTTAGAAAAACTCATTTTTTGAAGATTAGTGTGATCGGATATGTAATATGGGTTGATGGAAGGTATTTATAGGGGACTTGTATGGAAAATTAGTGCACTCAACCGCATTGAGAAGTAGTATTTTCTTGTCTAGACCACGTCTATTTTCTACATAATAAATACGTATTTATGATATGTGTAGATTTTTAATTCCTTTTTTCAAAGGGAAAATTTGATTCTAAGATCCACTCCCAACCAAATTTTGTTTAGGCGTCATTAGAGGTTAATGAAATGAGTAGAAAACGAAACTCTTTTGAAATTCATATAAAAGTACTGGGTAAAAGGTTGAATAGTGTCGTGTAACAATATATATATTTAGTAGTATTTTAAGATACCGTTCAGCTATTTAAATAATAGTTTGATAACGCTATTTGATGAAATAGTAATTTTTTTCAAACTGCAATTTTAAAATTATCAAACTACCCTAGTATTTAATATTAATAAATACAAATAAATAAATATACTAATTTTTTTTCGTAGTTTCATATTAACCGCTAAAATTATATTATAATCGTTATTGTAACTGCTATTCTAATCCCTACTTCAAATTAGTAACTGCTATTTAAATCATTATTTCAATTCCTAACTTTAACTGCTGACACCTCCCGAATAAAAAAGAGAAAAAATTTGGTGATAAAGGCATAGCCTTCCTTTTTGTTAAGTCACATATAAATACATTTTACCAATTGATTGGATACATATTAGACATATTTTCTATTTATTTTTTTTAATTATTTTGGACTTAATTGAAGGATTTGATTATTATTTGTTTTGTTTTGTGATTTGATGCAATTTGGAAAGATTTTGTAATAAAGAATAAATGCAGTAGCTAAAAAAGTATTTTGCAAATTAAGAAGATATAAAAGATCAAGTCAACAAATGTTATCACAATCATGTTATTTGAGTAGATTTTATATTAGTGTAGATTTTTAGGATTTGAAATTGTTTTCCTTACTTCTCTCTGACCGGTTATATTTGATAACGCTCGCAAGTTTTACGAGTCGAGTAATATAGAGCTCGAGCTTGACTTGTTCTTGGAAAAATTTGACTCGAATTCGACTCGAGCTCGTAAACAATGAGTCGATTTCAAGTATTTATCGAGTCGATCTCGAATAGTTTGCGAGTAACTCAACTCACTTACATCCGTAGTTTGATTGTAAAAGTATGTTATGATTAAATTTTCAATTAATGAATATATTATGGTTAAGTTTTTAATTAACAGTTAAATTAGCATTTCAAATAGTGGTAGCATTTAGTTATTAAATTAAATTCTAAATTAGTTATTAAGTGAGTGTGGTGGGAGAACAACTTACGGTCTCAGAAAGCTGCGGACCCTCAACGAATTGAAAAATAAACCTAAGTCAAACTCAGCCAAAGCCTTCGGTCGAAATAGACCAATGCCTCTTCGGCCGAAGTGGGCTCACTAACCTACGGCCGAACGCACCCCAGCGGCCGAAGGGTCCGAGACACCCGGATAGCACCATCAAGCCCAAAGAGGAAATCAAGTCCAGGAAGGAATCCAAGTCCAAATGAGAATCCGAGCCCTAGAAGGAGATCAAGCCCAAAAAAGAAAAAAGGAGTCAAGCCCAATGAAAGACCAAGTCCGAAAAGGAAACCGATTCAAGGGAGAATAAGGAGTCCCAATCCAAATAGAAATAGGACCCAAACACCTCCTATAAATGGGGGGTAGGGATGATTAGAAAAAGAGCCGAAATTTTATTCATTAGAGCTCAACTCTGCGAAATCACATTTGTAAGCTTTTAGCTATTTTCTCAAGCAATCTTAGCCTAATATTTGGCTGTGGTTTATTTGGCACCACAGTTTGGCGCCCACCATGGGGCTACGAAACCTCACACACAAGGTTGAGATCTGAGAAAAATAACCCCAAATCCCGATTACCCCGATTCTGTTCCGTCCCCGTCATACATGGCACCAGCAAATCCCAACACCATCGTCATAGAAGACCAGACTCCAAAGACGCCAGAGGAGCAACTCGCCATAATGACGGAGATGCTCAAGAAAATAGAGGAAGAAAAAGAACTATGGAAAAAAGAAGCAGAATCCAGAAAAGCCCCCTCTAAGGCGAGAACAAAGCGATCAAACCGGAAATATTCGCCCTTCCGTAAGAAGAGACTCAATTTTGAGGAAGGCTCCGACGAAGGGTCTGAAGAAAACGACGGGTCGACGGAGAGTCGCAAAACTCTAGGTCTGAACAGCTCAAGCAGCTCCGATGATGAACAGACGAAGCCGACATCGTCTAAAAAAAGTCGTGAAAAGCGCCGTGATCGTGAAATCAGGGAACTTAAGGACCTGGTACAACGAACCTCAGGAAGAAGAATAACGATGCGTTCTTCAACTACGCGCTACTCCGACACACCATTCGCGTCCTGGATCCTAGACACCAGAATGCCCAAGAGGTTCTCCACTCCCAGCATGAAGCCCTACGAGGGAACCACGGATCCAGAGGACCACATCGCCGAATACAAGACTCGCATGGGGACGTGCAACATCCCAGAAGAAGATATGGAGGCCATAATGTGTAAAGCCTTTGGTTCCACTTTAACCGGAACCGCCCAGAGATGGTATTCCTCCCTCCCTGCGAAAAGCATCAGATCCTTCTCTTCGCTAGCAACGAAGTTCGTCAACCACTTCTCCGATAGCCGAAAAAAAGAGAAGGATGTGGACGATCTTTACGACCTAAGACAAGGGGTCAATGAAAGTCTTAGGCAATATGTGAAAAAGTTCAAAGAAACTAAGATGGCCATCCTGGGATGCAGGGACAAAAGCGCCATCAAGGCCTTCATAAAAGGGCTCGTAAAAACGTCAAAATTTTACGAGAGCCTCAAACTGATAAAACCAAGGACCTTTGAAGACGTCTTGGAGAGAGTAGAAGATGCAATGGAATACGAAGAAGCCTCGGAATACTAGGGGGCCGCAAAACACCTCCAGTCAACGAGGACGAAACGACCGCAGTAATAGTGGACGGAGCGAGGATCATAGAAAAAGCCAAAGAGACTTCGATCGCAGCGGTCCCTCCAGGCCAAGTTACACCGGCCCCGATCCTATACGCAGGGAGAAGGAACTACTTCCGTACCCCCTCACCATACCCACGAGGGAAGCTCTGACAGTGCTCAAGACCCTAGGAGACAGGGTCAGGTGGCCCGAGAAATCCAAAAACCCCTCTGCAAGGAAAGATATGTCCCGATACTGCCAATTCCACGGAGACCATGGCCACAACACCGATGAATGCTGGACCCTGAAAAGAGAGGTGGCAGAACTTATCAAAACGGGACACCTACGAGAATACTTAACTGAGAAAGGGAGAGAAATTGCGGCCGAAGCCGACAAAAACCGACAACGGATACACCCAACTCCAGTAGCAAACGCAGAAGAAAGGGTGATTAACATGATAGCTGGGGGATCCGACATATGCGGACTAACAAGCTCGGCCGCAAAAAGAAAGCTCAGAGAAACTCAGAGCATATACAGCATAAGGAGTGAAAGCACGAACAACCTTTACTCCATCACTTTCACCGAAGAAGAAGCCGGAAAGATAAACGCCCCTCACCACGATGCCTTGGTAATCAAAATCTCCATAGCAAACCTAACGGTAAAGAGGGTACTAGTCGACAATGGCAGCTCAGCCAATATCCTATTCCTAGAGGCGTTCAGAAACATGCAGCTGGACGAAAGAGCGATGCGCAGGAAGGCTATCTCCCTTATAGGCTTCGACGGAAAAGCCACCTCTACCATCGGAGAAATCGAATTACCGGTGTACGCAGAAGGAATAAACCTCCACACCACCTTCCAGATAATAAATTCCAATTCTGCTTATAACGTGATTTTAGGAAGACCCTGGATTCACGGGATGAAAGCCATACCCTCAACATACCATCAACTAATTAAATTCCCGACCCCACACGGGATCAAGCAGATAAGAGGGGAACAAAGTGCATCTAAAGAATGCTATGCCAATTGCCTAAAGCAAAAAGCGGCAGAAGTGTAGCAATCACAGACGCGGCCGGAAACACCCCATGAGCCGGCCGAGCATGAAGTGGACGAAATATCACTGGACAAGGGAAAAATAGTGAAGATAGGGGCCATGCTAGAGAGAAGAGAGAGGGAAGAGTTGATAAACTTCCTTAGGGACCACCAGGATTGCTTCGCCTGGTCACACACCGATATGACTGGAATCGACGCAGCAGTCATTACCCACAAACTGAATGTGAAGGAAGGAGCAAAACCGGTGAGACAAAAGCGCAGAAGGTTTGCCCGAGAACGGAATGAGGTCATCAACGAAGAAGTGGAGAAACTCCTTACAAATGGGTCAATCAGGGAGGTCCAATATCCCGAATGGCTCGCGAACGTGGTGGTCGTAAAAAAGAAGAATGGGAAATGGAGGGTGTGCATCGACTTCACCGACTTAAATAAAGCATGCCCGAAAGATCCGTTCCCGCTGCCGCACATAGACCTTACCATTGATGCGACCGCAGGATACGAAATGCTGAGCCTCATGGACGCATACTCCAGCTATAATCAGATACTAATGCACCCCGGCGACCAAGAAAAAACCGCTTTCATCACGGAACGGGACATCTACTGCTACAAAGTGATGCCCTTCGGGCTAAAAAATGCAGGCTCCACCTATCAAAGACTCATGAACAAAATGTTCGCTGATAAATTGGGGAAGACCATGGAGGTGTACATAGACGACATGTTAGTGAAGTCGGAACAAGCGAACCAGCATGTTCACCATCTAAGTCAAGCATTCGAGACCCTTCGAATGTACAACATGAAGCTGAACCCCACCAAATGCCAATTCGGAGTCAAAGCAGGAAAATTCTTGGGGTACTTAGTTACGAAGAAAGGAATCGAAGCCAACCCGGATCAAATCAAGCCGATCCTAAACATAGCAGAACCTCAAAACAAGAAAGACGTACAAAAGCTCACTGGAAGATTGGCGGCCCTGACTAGGTTCATCCCAAAGGCATCAGAAAAGTTTCAGCCATTCTTTGAAGCACTTAAAAAATCACAAGAATTCGAATGGACCGAAAACTGCAGAAAAGCACTAACGGACATCAAAGACTTCTTGACCAGCCCTCCACTCCTAGCTAAACCAGAAGCTAATGAGAAATTGTATCTGTATCTTTCATATTCACAGATCGCGGTAAGTACAGTCCTGGTCAAAGAAGTCGGGGGGAAACAGCAACCGGTATACTTCGCCAGCAAAACTCTAACCTCGGCAGAGACAAGATATCCAATCTTGGAAAAAACGATCCTGAGCCTAGTGTTCGCTGCAAGGAAACTCCGGGCATACTTCCAAGGGCACCCGATCGTGGTAATAACTTCGTTGCCTTTGCGAAGCGTGCTGCACTCACCAGAGAAATCCGGAAGACTGATGAAGTGGGCCCTAGAACTCAGCGAACACGATATCTCGTTCGAAGGGAAAAAGGCCATCAAATCCCAGGCCCTCGCAGATTTCTTAGCAGACTTCGAAGAAAACCCGTCCGCGGAGGTAACGGACCTTGAAGTAAATCAGCTGGTAACTTCTGCAACCGAAAAATGGGTATTAGAAGTAGATGGAGCCAGCAGACAGAGTGGCAGTGGTCTGGGCGTATGTCTCTGGCCCCCAAAACTGCCCCGATACTCCAAGCAATTCGATGCGAATTCCCAGCCACCAATAACGAGGCCGAGTATGAAGCCCTGATTGCAGGGTTAAGGGTGGAAAAAGAAAGTGGAGCGCACAATTTAACGATCAAATGCGACTCCCAATTGGTGGTGAATCAAATAAACGGCGCATATCAGGCCCGAAACGAAAAGATGGCCAAATACCTGAAGATAGCCAAAGATCTCATGAAGCGCTTCCAAAGGGCCGCAATAAAGCAGATCCCGAGGGAAGAAAATGAAAGGGCCGATGCTATGGCAAACCTCGGGGCCTCGATGCAAAAAGACGAGCCAACGGGGACAATTATATACGCTTTCCTCCCCAAAGCAGCCATTGAATATGAAGAAACCCTGGCCATAGAACAGGGCGACTGGAGAGCCCCCATCATCGAATACATCAATCATGGCCAAGTGCCGGAAGACAAGGCAGAGGCGAGAAAACTACGAGCCCAGGCGGCCAGATTCTGCATCATCGGAGGGATACTTTTTAAAAGATCCATAGACGGTCCCTTCCTAAACTGCATCTCCTCTCGAGGCCGACCTAGTATTAAAAGAACTCCATGAAGGATCAGCCGGGAACCATTCCGGAGGAAGAAGCCTGGCGTTCAGAGCACATAGAGCCGGATACTACTGGCCAACCATGAAGACAGATGCAGCCGAACTTGTAAAGAAATGCGATAAATGCCAAAGGCACACCAACTACTCCAACCTACCTGCCGGAAACCTAAACAGCATCACATCTCCGTGGCCATTTGACAAATGGGGGATGGACATAATCGGGCCTTTCCCAATATCCACGCAGGGTCGGAAAAGATATATACTGATGGTTACCGACTACTTCACAAAATGGATCGAGGCTGAAGCGTTAGAAAGAGTCAGGGAGCATGAAGTGCAGAAATTTATTTGGAAACACATCATCTGTAGGTTCGGCATACCACGAGAAATAATCACCGACAACGGCCCTCAATTCATAGCGCAAACACTGAAAGACTTCTGCAACCGGTTAAACATAAAACTCACATACTCAACCCCGAGATACCCCCAAGCCAATGGCCAAGCCGAAGCATCCAACAAGGCGGTAGTAGACTCCCTGAAGAAAAAATTAGAAGGGGCCAAGGGATTGTGGCCCGAAGCCCTTCCCGAAGTCCTTTGGGCGTTCAGAACAACCCCCAGAACCTCAACACTGCAAACCCCCTTCTCGATGGTCTACGGGATGGAAGCAGTACTCCCAACAGAGATCCTATCGCCTCAAGAAAGGCTAAATGGAAGAGCAAATGAACATGTCCTGGCCTTCGAGAGGGATACTTCAGACGAGAAGAGGGAGAACGCACAACGGAGAATAGCCGAATACCAAATGGGGATAGCAAGACAATACAATAAAAAAGTCAAGGCCCGAACCTTTCAACCCGGAGATTGGGTACTCAGGAGGGTGTTCCAAAACATGAGAAACCAAGCCCATGGAAAACTGGCCGAGAGTTGGGAAGGACCGTACCAAGTGGAGCGAGCATCCGGAAAAGGGTCCTACAAGCTGCTCACGAAAGAAGGAAAGGAGATAGAGCATAGCTGGAACATACATCACCTCAAAAGGTACCAATTTTAAATACAGCTGATTGTAATAACGGGCACTCTCCTCCCTAAAAAGGGTTTTTAACGAGGCCCCGCCTTAAAGCAATAAAACGAATTTTTCATCTCATCTCTCACTCTCCTTTATATCCTATACATGCCAAATTGGCAACCCGAATAAATTGCCAAAGGGCAAGCCTCTGGTAAATCCAGAAGGTCTCGGGCGAAGACAAATTGCCAAAGGGCAACCCGAATAAATTGCCAAAGGGCAAGCCTCTGGTAAATCCAGAAGGTCTCGGGCGAAGACAAATTGCCAAAGGGCAACCGAATAAATTGCCAAAGGGCAAGCCTCTGGTAAATCCAGAAGGTCTCGGGCGAAGATAAATTGCCAAAGGGCAACCCGAATAAATTGCCAAAGGGCAAGCCTCTGGTAAATCCAGAAGGTCTCGGGCGAAGACAAATTGCCAAAGGGCAACCCGAATAAGTTGCCAAAGGGCAAGCCTCTGGTAAATCCAGAAGGTCTCGGGCGAAGATAAATTGCCAAAGGCAACCCGAATAAATTGCCAAAGGGCAAGCCTCTGGTAAATCCAGAAGGTCTCGGGCGAAGATAAATTGCCAAAGGGCAACCCGAATAAATTGCCAAAGGGCAAGCCTCTGGTAAATCCAGAAGGTCTCGGGCGAAGATACATTGCCAAAGGGCAACCCGAATAAATTGCCAAAGGGCAAGCCTCTGGTAAATCCAGAAGGTCTCGGGCGAAGATAAATTGCCAAAAGGCAACCCGAATAAATTGCCAAAGGGCAAGCCTCTGGTAAATCCAGAAGGTCTCGGGCGAAGATAAATTGCCAAAGGGCAACCCGAATAAATTGCCAAAGGGCAAGCCTCTAGTAAATCCAGAAGGTCTCGGGCGAAGATACATTGCCAAAGGGCAACCCGAATAAATTGCCAAAGGGCAAGCCTCTGGTAAATCCAGAAGGTCTCGGGCGAAGATAAACCACAAAAGGGCAGCCTGAGAAAATTGCCAAAGGGCAAACCTATGGAAAATCCAAAGGGCCCCGAGCGACAACACGTCGCCCAAGAACTCCGAAAAAAGAAATTGGGGGATTGGACCCTCGAACGGAAAGAAGATAAAGAAAACAAGGAAAATTGCAACAATATATTTCATTGACTGATAAAGATTACATTTAGAAGGGGCATTACAAGAAACGAAAAATTATAAACCGGCACCCTCTCGCAAAGCGGCCGTAGCATCAAGCTCCATTTTCGCCGACTCCGGAGTCAACGACCCCCTGATGACCTGCTCGAGAGCATAGGTTCTAGTGGTGACCTCGGCCTGAGCAGCCTCCTCAGTCAAGACTTCCACTTGACCCTCCAAGTCTCTTATCTTCCCTTCGGCCGCAGACTTGAAAACTTTCAGCTCCTCTATCTCCTTGGCCTGCCTGTTGAGCTCAGCGTCCTTCACCTTACAAGAGGACTCAAGACCTAAATTGTGAGCCTGCAACGCCTCAGCACGTCTAACGGCCTCAACACACTGAGCCGTCACCTTCCCCAAGTCATCTTGGGCAGCTTTGAGTTCGGCCGAAGCCTGATTGGCACTCGCCTCCATCTCTCCACGGTCACGCATGATGGCCGAGAAGTGGCGACGCATCCCCACCGCCTCTTGAAGCGCCTGAAAGAACCAAAAGATCAAAAACAAGTTGATAAAAGAAACCGACACGAAGTAGAGCCTCAAAAACTTACCCTAAACAAACCTCCAACGGCCATTTCGTTGAACTGAGTGAATGACAGGGAATTCAACCATTCCTCGTCCTGAGGAAAAAAGAAACCATCAGCGGCTTTTACCATCCCAGTCGTAATCCTTCTAGTGGAAGAATCGCCAGGAAACTCGAAGAAGAGACCACTTCCACCGGAAGAGGGCTTCCTGCCCGTGTGCTTAGTCCGCATCCGCGGGCGCACAAACCCTTCCTCCTCTTCCTCCTCTTCTCCCTCCTCTTCCTCTCTCGGTCTCTTCTCTCTATCGTTAGGAGCAACAGGACTCCTTTCTTCTTCGACCGTAGGCCGCTGCTCCGTCGTCCCCTCAGCCTCATGAGGACCCTCGCCATCAGACGGCGCCCGACTCGAACGAGCATTGTCGGCCGAAGATCCCTGCCCCTCCTCGGTCGAGACACTCTCTCGACCCGCGAAGGCCTTTTCTTGTTCAGCCTGGATTTGACGCATGATGGCACGCATGGCAAGCGCCTGCTGACCCGACGGCTTCGACATCACGTAGTCAGCGATTTCTGTAATCCAAAGTACGTTAATTCGACCGCATAAAAGCACCTTGGAAAAACTAGAATCAGAATCCACCTACTTGTCCTAGTGAAAGCCCAAAAACGGCTCGTGCGTAGCTCGTGCAGCAACCTCTTGTGACCGCGTTTCTTGTTAGGAAGCGCGAGAATAGCCTCGCTCCTTGCGCGCGCCCGAGGAGTCGACTTACAATTCTTAGCACCGTGTCTAGCTACAACCATAACAAAAAAAAACAGTCAATACCAACAATCGAAAAAGAACCAACAAAACGTAAGACATGTTACAAGAAGACTACATGAATCCATCCAACACAACGGATAGCTCGGGCCCTTGCCCAAGCGAGTGGTGCCCCTGACAAAGAAATACTTGTCTTTCCACCGACGCTCGTTAGACTTGAACCCCAGGACCAATAACCTTCCATGAGGCCGAGCGTTTAAGACATATCTACCAGTATCCGGCTTCTCGCGTTTAACAAAGTAAGAGTAAAAGAAGTCTTTGGCCGAAAACGGTAGGTTGTACTTCTCTTTCAAGCGGTCCACACTTAGCAATATGCGGATAGCAAGTGGAGTCAACTGGCTAGGGTGAATCTGGCACCAAGTACATAGCTCCTCAACTAGGCCCATGATGGGAAACCTGAGACCAATCTCAAAATGCCTAAGATAATAAGGCTCCCATCCCTCGGCCAAAATATCATCGACCTTCTCATTATCATTAGGAAGCCTAGTCTCGACCCAATCAGGAAACTTGCAGCTAAAACGCATGGCCTCCAACTCTCCCCTCGTCATAGTACTTCGAACGTTAAGCCAAGGAGGAAGAATACCCTGCGGCCTAGATTCGGCCGGAGGATTACGAGCAGACGAACATTCGGCATTATCCTCTTCGGCCGAAAAGTCACAGGTGAGACCAGCAAAAGTAGACGTATCCAAGGAGTTAGAAGACGACATCTACACTCGACCGAAAAAAGTAGGTGGTCTTCGACCGAAGTTAGGGCAACACTGATAAAGGCAGCACTATAAAGTCGCGGACACGTGTACACGTGGAAAATTAAAAGCGGCAAAAACACGAAAAGACAATCAAAACCTAGTCAACAGAAGAGAAATCGATTGGAAACCTAACCGACAAACAAACGAGATCGCCAAATTGCCGGAAAACCATAAAACCAACAGCGAAAAAAAAAAAACAACACAGAACAGACAGCAACAAAGACCAAATCGGCAAGACCAAAACTGAAAGCAACCGGAAAACTAGAGAAAAAGAGCGACAGGAGCTAACCTTGAGAATGCGAGAAGGAAGAACCAAAAGCTGGAGCCAAAAGCTTCACTGGAAGAGGCGATGGCGGTTGAGCTTCGTCTTAGAGAGAGAAACTGAAAAACTAATTTGAAAAGATACAAAAGAGAGAGAAGCAAACCAGCACTTAAATAGAGAGGAAATGATTTCACTTTTAGGGCACAGCAGCCGAGGAGCCGTCAAATTTAAAAGATTTGATACGCAAACGCTGACGTGGAAGGCAAAAGGTGAAAATTGGCTGAACTAGTGGAATCCTAGCTGGCGACACATCCAGCGCAAAGGAAGACCACTCGGTCGAAAGGACACTAATGAAAGGAGACTTCTTCGACCGAAATAGGCCACCAATTTATTGCCATACTCGAAAGTCAAGTAATGGCAATAGGGGGATTACTGTGGTGGGAGAACAACTTACGGTCTCAGAAAGCTGCGGACCCTCAACGAATTGAAAAATAAACCTAAGTCAAACTCAGCCAAAGCCTTCGGTCGAAATAGACCAATGCCTCTTCGGCCGAAGTGGGCTCACTAACCTGCGGCCGAACGCACCCCAGCGGCCGAAGGGTCCGAGACACCCGGATAGCACCATCAAGCCCAAAGAGGAAATCAAGTCCAGGAAGGAATCCAAGTCCAAATGAGAATCCGAGCCCTAGAAGGAGATCAAGCCCAAAAAAGAAAAAAAGAGTCAAGCCCAATGAAAGACCAAGTCCGAAAAGGAAACCGATTCAAGGGAGAATAAGGAGTCCCAATCCAAATAGAAATAGGACCCGAACACCTCCTATAAATGGGGGGTAGGGATGATTAGAAAAAGGGCCGAAATTTTATTCATTAGAGCTCAACTCTGCGAAATCACATTTGTAAACTTTTAGCTATTTTCTCAAGCAATCTTAGCCTAATATTTGGCTGTGGTTTATTTGGCACCACAGTGAGTTGTTGGATTGAATTTTTTTTATTAATTTTAAATTTTATATTAACTGGTAAATATTTATTACAGATATAAATATAATTAAAATGATAATTATGTAATTAATTACAAATGATATATTAATAAAATAAATCACTTTTGATATCTAGGTTAAAAAATATCTTTAATAACTTTCACAAATATTATTTCAAGCACTATTTTAAAACGTTAAACATTAATTATTATATAGTATTTTTAACGTTAAAAGATAATAAAGTGGTAAATTAAAAAAAATGTCAGAAATATGATTTTTTTTAAACCCTCATTAACTTTTTAAATTACCCCATTTAATTAATATGTTAAATGAATTTTAATAATTCTATAATTCATGCAATTTTATATAATTCATATTTTTGGTTAAGCTACTACAACTGAGGCCCGATTTCCCCACACATGACCACAAACATATATTATATACATTTATTGGGATGATGATGATATATAAAAAAAATAAAAAATAAAAAATAAAAAAACTACGAGCAATGTACATACCTACAAAAATAAAATCCTGTCAAACAAGCTATAGTTCTTATTAAAACTTCGTTATGAGGAAACTTGGTTTTGTTAGGTATCACTAATAACGGTTTCATGTGGGAAATAGGTGCAGCGTTGAAAAGTAGTATGGGTTAGAATGGAGTCCATATTTGATGATTTTTCACTCTTTTATAAATTTATATTTTTAACTATAAAGATGTGAAAATAAAAAATCTCCCAATTTTTCTTCTCCCTAAAAAACAAAATCAAATGAGAAGGAAAAAAAAATATTTGTTTAGGAGAAAATTCAAAATTATAATTTAAAAATTTTATTTCTTATTTAAATCAATTTATTTTTATTTTTATTATATAATTTTACTTGGAAAAATATTTTTTTCAGAAATTTAATTTATATATTTAATTAAAATTTTAAAAAATTTCTTTACTAGACATATTTTAAATATCTTAATGTGGATGACAATTAAAGAAATAAAAATTGAACTAAAAGTATATCTAGACTATACACTGTCAATTTTCAGACCACGTCCACGGGCTTATCTGTACCCGCCCGCCCGTTACGGGTACGAGTCTATATTATGTGACCGTAAATAACGGACTTGTTTCAGTCCATATCCGTTTGGACCCGTCATCGCGCGGGCACGATGCGGGTGACCCGCGGGTAAACCCGTATTTAAAATTAATGACAAAATTAATATGTTATTTGGTCCATTAGTAATTAATAGGTTGGTCAAATGTAATAAATCCTATATACATTATAAAATTTAGACATAATAGGTTGGTAAAATTAGTAATTAATAGGTTGGTAAATGTAATAAATGCTACTATTCTTATTATAAATTTATTTAAGAAAAAAAATCGTTCAAATCATGTCGGTTTTTACCCGTGCCCGCCCGCACGGTCCACGAGCAGGTATGGATTTAAAATTTTTAACCACTTAAAACGGGTTTTTTTAATCCACAACCGTATTAACCCGTGACCGTACGGACACGGGCGGGCGGGCCGTGGCCGACCCGTTTGACAGTCGTAGCTATATGAATGGAGGGATTTGCGGGTTACTATAATATGATTATATATATATAAATTAATTGGATCTAATATAGACCAAGTGCTTCAAAACATTACCAAGTCAATGAAAGACTAGATCTAGCCTACAATACAATGACTTTTCTTTGTTATTTCATTTAGTAAATGGAACTCGGGTGGCTGCTTTGTGTATGGGGAAATCTGTGGAGTAGGGGTGTGATTGGAGATAATTTTGGATTGCTTTGGTGATAATATCGGCTCTTGGTTTTAATTTATTGAAATATTTGTAATTATTTATTAGTATTTAGATTTAGGGTAAATTTGAACTTATTATAATTTTTTTTGAATATTAAAAAAAATCATCGAAACTAATAACTTTCCAATAGATCTGGTTGTTGATTTAAAATTCCGAACAGAATTTTTACCACGTGACAGTCACTTGTGTGGGACTACTTGAAACTTTAATAGACTAGTTCATGCTAATATAAAGACTGATAAACAGTCCATTTATTCATCAATATAATACTTTCAAATACATAGTGCCCCGTAATTAAGATAATCAATAAGGCTTCCTTCCAATAATATTCCCACGAGGAGTATAGTTGCAAGTAATAAACGTCCCACCATTATTACAACGCACCTTAGCACACCCAATCCTAACCGAATCACGCCACACGACCTGCGTATAATGTCCACAGACCTGACCAGGAGCACAAGTGTTAGCGTTATAATTATAAAATCGCTTCTCATCGACCCACAACTTCACGGCAGCAGTGCCAGAGAGGTCTCCGGTGCTCTTAGCAATGTTTTCTCCATATGGACCGCCAGAGTGGACGAGATTGCAGTCGCCTCTACGTTGATTGGCGTAGTTTTGAGCAAAAGCAGCTACGCGATTGTCCCATGTTACGCGACCGACACCAACAGCACCACGAGCTTGGTTGTGAGCGTTCACGTAGTCTTGTGGCGAGTTTTGTGCATGGGATAGGGATAGAGATAGAGATAACCCTATGACCGTTAAGAAAAATGTTACTGCGATATTAGAAGAACTCATTTTGTTTGTGGATTAGTGTGATGGGATATGGATTATGTGAGGGTTTTGATTGGTATTTATAGGGAATTTTTGTGGAAAATTTGTGCAGTGGAGCTTGGAAAAGTAGTATGTATTGTCTGGATAAGGTTTATTTTTCACTTAATAAATAATATTATATTTGAGATGTGCTGAAAACTTTTACCGTAGAAAATCTTTTAACTATTGGAAAATTTGAATTCTAAGTCAAAATGTAGTTTGGTTTATATCCATTTAAGTTTTTTTCTTTTATATATTTTTTATAATAATTTAATTATTATAACTTTTTTATAAAATAATGAAACTAGGCATGTGTAATAATGAGAGTAGAAAATAGAGGTAAAGTAATTGGACCTGACTCAATAAAAATATAAATAAATTTATAATATGTTTACTCATATAAATATTAACATATATCATTTTTATAAATTCTTATGGTGTAAAGATAATAATTTGTTAAAATTATATTTAGAGTTGTTTCTAATCGTGAAAATAATCACATTTTAAAAGTAGTGAAAATTTTATTATATTATTTTCACAATAATATTAATTTTATAATTCATGATAAGATTGGAGATAAGATGAGCATTTCACTTACCAATTATTTGATAATTAAAACTATTCACCAAAGTAAACTAAAACGTCACGATGGATTAACAATGATTCAAATTTTCCTGTTAAATACGTTTAACTAGATTTAAAATTTATTTTTATATATTAAAATGAAAATTAATAAATTTTGTAATATATTTAACTATATAAATACTATTAATATATATTATCTTACAAATTATTATTGTGTAAAAATAATAATTTATATATTTATTAAGATTATATTTCGAGTTTTTTCTAATAGTTAAATAATCACCTTTCGAAGTTGTAATATTTCTTCTATTATCTCCTCTCTATTATAAATTTATTTAAATATAATAATACTAATTTTATAAAGTGAGAATAAAAATAAAATGAGCCTTTTACCTACAAAATTAAAATAATTCATCCAAGTAAACTAGAATGTCACGGTGGAATAAGTTGAACTATTATTACACAAACCCATATAAATAACCGGAATTGAATTTAGTGCGACACTACGGCTAGCACACGTTTGTAGACTCCTACCTCCTATAATTCAAAGTAAATAATTGGATTTAGACAGAATCACATGAGTTATGAAAATGGAGGTGCACTACAGATTTAAAATGGTAGTAATATCAGAATTTAATTATGATGATTTGTTTCCCTTTCTATTTCATATAATTCACTTCCCTTCCTTCTTCGTTCGTGACATAACTAATAAGGCCTTTGTCCATCATAGTTACCAGGAGGATCATAGCTACAAACAATATAAGAACTACCACTATAACAACGTGCCTTACCACACCCGATTCTCACCGTATCACGCCAAACCACCTGTGTATAATGCAAACACATCTTCCCAATACTACAAGTGTTAGAATCATAATCATAATCCGGCTTCTCATCAACCCACATCTTCACCGCAGCTGTGCCTGAGAGGTCCGGATAGCCCCAAGCAAGATTCTCACCATAAGGACCGCCAGAGTGCACAAGTTCACAATCTCCAACACGCTGGTCCGCGTAATTTTGAGCGTAAGCAGCTACTTGATCGTCCCAAGTAACTGGGCCAACACCAACGCTAGACCGAGCATCGTTGTGGGCTTTTATGTAGTCTTGTGGTGCGTCTTGTGCTTTGGATACACAACTTCCTACAATCACAATGATAATCAGAGTGACAAGACCTATTGTGATGTTGAAACTACTCATTTCTGTTGATGCGTGTATGGTTTGATGTTGAAATAAGGGAGTTTTGTATAGTATTTATAATCAACTAGGAAATCGTTTGGCCTGTCATTTATGTATTATTAACACACATTTATGAAATTTCCTTTTGTTCCTAAAATAATCGATCAAAAGAAATCATCAGTTTTTGTCTGCAAATTTATTAGTAATCAAATATTTTGCATTTTTTTATTATTTATGATAGTTATTTAGTACCAATTTTCTTTTAAGTTATATATTTATAACTATTTTTTGAAATGAAAATTTATAGAATTGAACCAAGTTTTAAAAATAAATTTTACAAATTTACCGATATAATTTTCAAATCACATGCAACTCACATCATTCATATATATATATATATATATATATATATATATATATATATAATACATCATAAATCTATAAATTGATCTATTTCTAAAAATACTAAATTTGTGAATTTTTATTTTAACATTTTTGATCTGGAATATTTTGTAAATTTTTTAAAATTGGTATTGTAATGGGCCACTTCCAAAATAATCCGGTTTGGCCGTCGAGGCCCAAAGGAAATTTAAACTTAAACCCAAGACTTAGGCTCGTATTGTCTGTTCATCTCATGCGGCTCGAAGTTTCTCAATTGTCAGATTTGAAGCCGTGAGTATCCTAAATTATTTGGAGATTCTTCGGTGAGAATCTCGACAAATCCGGCTAACAATCTTCTCAGATTTCTATAAATATGATCGTGATCCTCCCTACTGAGGATCATTTTTACATTATTGAAGTTTTGCCAAAATCTCCATTGAACCATTCTCAAGTATCCGATCAACTTCAAGTATTTACTCTCATTTTCGATCATCATATTGGTCATGATATTTAGAGCTCAATTCTCCTCAGTGTCATCTCTCAAGCGCAATTTCCTTTTTAAAGGATTGCTTTCATTAGTTTATCTGTTTACTTATTCACATTCAGAGTTGACACGTCAAAGTGCATACGACAGACACTACACTGATGTCCCAAGTTTTGTTAGGACGTTATACTTTTTGCAAGATACCTTTACATTGGATCGGGTTCCAATGCCAATTCAATTCAATTTTATCAAATTGAATTTTGAATAGTGTCCGAACCATTACAAAAAGAACTAGCACCGTAAAGGTAACAAGAACTAAAAAAATCCACAGTAATAAAACGCAACACCTCAGATAATAGCCGGAGCAGCAGCTCTATCGACATCGAGCAGCTGGAGTAGCGCCTTCATCAACCGAAACTGCTGGAGCAACAACTTCAAGATAAAGATCAGCCGCATCATCATCCTTGACGTCATCTGTTGGAGTATGAACCTCAAGAATATGCTTGGATCCAAATTTGAATTTAGCATGACATTCTGAACAAGTAATTAGGTTTGCGAAATGCCTATTTTTTTTTTTTAAATAAGACTTAATACCATTCATGTTAGGAAATGACTTGTCACAAGCATAACACGGAATACAATCCGCCATGGTTGAGAGAGAAATGTGAAGTAAAAGAAAAAATGGCGAGGAAGAAAATTTCAAGTGAGGGAAAGACACTTTTTATACTAACGGATAGTAACTAACTCTCCTCCTTGATTGAATTTGAGTGAATGCATGGCAGTGCCAATTTTGTCCAATCACTTGCATTTATTAAGTGTTTGTTTATAGATCGGATATCAATCAATAAAAAATTAATGGAAGCTTTTCTGTTAGTTACATCATCAATCAAATTAATAATTCAGTAATGAATGATTAATAAAAGTTAGGGGGTATTTCCTTAAACTTGTGTTTTTTAACTTATAAATTATAAGTAACTTACATATTATTTGGGGTTTAAAAATAATTTGGTGATTTGTTTACATAAGCTGAGTAATAAGCTGCTGATAAGCAGTTGGCGTGTTTACCTCAACTAATAATAAATAGCTTATAAGCAGTGGGCGTGGTAAAATAATCATTAAAGATATGTATGATAATTATTATATAACAATATTTATTCTAATAATTGTTTAATATACTAATATAAATAAATATTATTTTGTTTGATATAAGATTATAAAGTATGAAAAAAAATTAAAAAAAAGAGGGGGGAGAACATCTACTTTACCTATTCGCAACATTAATCCAGAAACGAGCAAGCAATTGATGAGACAAAAAAAAAAATCCAGCCAAGAAAGAATGAAGGGAAGAGAGAAAAGAATTTATTGTTCAATAGGGAATTTTCACGATGAAAATTAGGTTATTAGGTTTAAGGGTATTTGAGAAATATTAAAATTACATGAGGTTCTATGGGTAAATATGTTGGTCAACTCAAAACTTCTTATAAGCCCCCAAAAAAAAAAGTTAGTATTTGTAACTTATAAAATAACTCCTTATAAGGAAAAAAAATAAATTAAAAGAAACACATATTCTCACGGCTTGCAAGCTGAAAAGTCCTTATAAGGAGATTTCACCAACTTATAAGGTTAAGGAAATACCCCCTTATTTAAATACTAATCCACTTTCATTCTTAAAAAAATAAACTAAAACTATTATATATATATATATATATAGTTTATAAATTAAAATAAATTCTGTTTCGCTAATAGTTAATTTTTTTTTTCAAAATAATTAAAATATTAGTTTGGAGTCTATTTGAAGTTCACAGTAACTTCCTAGAAAACGAATTGCAAGTCGCACAATTTTAAAAAATGCAATAAGATGTTGAATGCTTGTTTGATGCATGAACAAAAATGTTTAAGACTGTTTAGACTCGATCGCAAATTTTGGTTGGTCGAGATGATGAAAGTCCTAATCCAAAGAAAAAACACAGCAAAGTCGAGGTATTATCGTGAGAATAAAATAAAATTTGAAAATCTGTCTTAAAAGGTCTTAGAAGAACATATTTATAATATAAAACTAATTAGAAAATATAATAATATAAACTTAATAATAATAATAATAATAAAATCTAATCAAAATTAAAAAATATCCTAATGACATAATACTCCTTCCGTCCCTAATTAATTGTTACACTTACTAAAAATGGATGTCTCTAATTAATTGTTACACTTTCATTTTTAGTAATTTTATAATTGAAAAGACAATATTACCCTTACACTTTTTCAACCACTCAACTCCACCAAACAATATAATATACCACTTATTCCATTTTTTTAAAAATTTTTAAATTCTCACGTTATCTCACAAATTTTTAGGTGGCCCTTTCCATGTTATATTCAATTGTAATTTATTTGTTGTTGTAACGGTAAATTTGACAATTCATAATTTATCACACTACCTCACAATTTTCCGTCGGTAACAATTAATTAGGGACAGATGGAGTATAATAAATATACTAAATCAATTAGGAGATCTAATAATATAAATTTAATACTAATAATAATAAAAAAACCTAATAAAAATTTAAAAAAAAATCCTAATGACATAATATAAATAAATTTGAGAAGGATCTTTCCATTTTACCATTGCAGATTTGTAATATTAGAAAAAAAATTACATTTTTTCATTTTTAGTAAAAAAATATAAAAAAAATACTCTTACTAACTGTTTCTAAAAATTTACTTAAAAATTTAAAAAGCTAAAAAATCCCAATGATCCAAATTTCAGGATTAAAAAGTGATAGAAATAGTAGACGATGACAACATAATAACTAGATAAGAAGTTTATGAAGTTCTTGTCCTCTTGGTTCTATCAGTGATGTTTGTTCCTGGAACCGAAATTAGGATCAACCTGAAAATGCTATAGACGTCGCTACAGATAAAATCTGTAGAGTAACAATGGCGGTAATTTTTATGTGATTTCGTAGTACTCACTGAAATAATCCAATAACATAAAAATCACTGGATTTAGATGAACAGAGGATTGAAATTGAAGAAGGTTATTGCTGAGAGAAAAAGAAAGAAACTTATAGTGAGGAGAAAATGAAAAAAAAGGAAGTGGAAAATTTCTTATATAATAAATCAAATTACTAAAACACTATTAGATAGTTAAAAATTTCTCTTTGACCACAAAATTTTTATTTTCTTTTAATTTAGTACTCAATCAATAGTGAATTTATTATAATAATAATAATAATAATAATAATAATAATAATAATAATAATAATAATAATAATAAAATCTCAAACGATATAACCCGTAATAGATTCGGGTTGGATTCGTCAAAAAGTAATTAATGAGTTTGTATTTAAGTTTTAGCTCGCTAAATTCACCAGAACCCAACCCATGATTATCCCTACTCATTTTACAGCTTCATGGATTTTGTAAAAGGTATTTACGGATTTTTTAAAAGACGGTTGTATAACTCGTGAAGACATGCAAAATACCTATAAAATAATATAAAATATTTGTGAAGTAGTAGAGGAGTATGTTAGTCATTTTGATTTTTTTAAATTAAATTTAAGTTTATAACTTTTAAATTTGCTCCCAGTTTAATTTGTTTTCCAGTCTGATTTATCTAGAAAGTACACAAGATCGTGAAGCAGGGATAATATAGTCGTTTTAATCTATTTTTCAACAATTTTTTACGAAATTTTAATTTTAATTTAAAATTTTAATTTTTTTAAATAAAAAATCCAAAAATACAACTGATCTAATTTAAATAAAATTTAAATATTCTATTAATTTAGTCTAAAATTTCAAATAATAAAAATAAAAACATATAATTCACACTCCAAGATATACTCAATTGATTTATTAATAGTTATTACTGACAATACAAGATAATACCCAATGGCCAAATGACTTTAACAATGTTACACAATTTACTTACAATCAATAAGGTTTTTCTCCGATAAAGTTGCCTGGAGGATCATAGTTACAACCAACGAAAGTTCCACCACTCTTACAACGCACCTTACCACACCCGATCCTAGTCGACTTACGCCAGACCACTTGAGTATAGTGTCCACAAGCCTTCCCAGAAGCACAAGTGTTAGAGTCGTGATTGTAAAATGGCTTCTCATCAACCCAAAGCTTCACTGCTTCTGCACCAGAGAGGTCTCCTGTGCTCATTGCAAGGTTTTCACCGAACGGACCGTTTGAGTGCACGAGATTGCAATCGGCAATGTGTGTGTTGGCGTATTTTATAGCGAATGCAGCGAGTTTATTGTCCCATGTAACGGGACCGACACCCACAGCAGCACGAGCTTGGTTGTGGACTTTGATGTAGTCTTGTGGTGTGTCTTGTGCATTGGATAGTGATTGAGATAATCCGATTATGAGGATGAGAAGTGTTGTGAGTTTGAAGGAACTCATTTTGGTTGGTTTATGTGATGGGAGAATATGAAGGCTTCTTTTGGTATTTGTATTGAAATGACAATCATAATGGGTGTAGCAGATTTTGCATCTAAGAGCACTGAATAGTATTATAGTTTAATATGGTATGTTCTTTAAAAAATTTAATAAGGCAGATTTAGAAAATATATAGAAAAAATCAATATACTACAAATTTAAGATATTATTTATTTATTGTTAATGGTTTTAAGTTTCCAACTGGCTATGAACGATGGTAAATAAATTTCTAATTTTATTATAAAAAAAAAGTGGTTTAAAACCTTTAATTTTTAATATTTTAATTAACTACCATTTAAGAGTTTTCAATATTTTATTAATATACTATTTATATGACATAATTAATTAGTTACTTTATATAATTATTCTAAAATTTTATATATATATAAAAGTAATTTTATTATCAGTTTAATATCAGATTTAATAAATATTAATAAATATATATTTTGACCAATAATTGAAATATAATGTTTATATATATATATTATTAATATAAAAGATAAAAATATTATGAATTATCAATTTATATATGGTAATTTTATATATAGTAAAATTTAAACAAATCAAATCCACTTTTATTTAGTGTATGTTTGGTACGAGATGTTACATTAGATGTTGAGTTAGCTGTTAAAATAGCGATTAACTGTTAACTGTTAAATTAGATGTTGAAGTAACGATTTGGCATGGATGTTTGGTAATAAAAATTAGATGTTGAAGTAGCTGTTAGATGTAAAATTACGTAAACAATACAATATATTATTGTTTACCTTAATAATATAATTTATTAGTGTTAGTATTTGTTTTTAAACAATTTTTTCTTTCAATATTTTTAATTTAAAATAAACCATCTTTTAGTTATCAACTAATTAAAAAATAAATAAAATATAAATAACTAAAAAAATATATTTAAACATTTTTAATTACATTTAATGAATAAAAACATTATTAAAATTAACCTAATTTAATACAAATAGAAGCTTTTAATATTATTAAGGGCAGTTTAGTAATACTTATAAATTGATAAGGGTAAAATCGGAACTTTTTGATTAGCGATTTGTGGAAAGCTACTTGAAGTAGCGTTCTGGAAATCGCTAATTAAAAATTTAGGGTTATATCCAAAAAACACCAATTTTTTCAAACGTTTGATTTTAAACACCTGGTTTTGAAACTTTTGAAAAACCACCCCAAAATTATAAAACAACTCATGGTTTTGGTTTTTCAAGTGGTTTTGTTGTGGTGGGAGTGGTTTTGATAAATTATGATCTTTTAATTATTTTAAATTATTTTACAAATTTATTTAATAGTTTCAAATTTTATTATTTACATTTTATTTTCTTAAAAAATATTTTATAATTTTTAGCAATATTTTTTTTAGATTTAATTTTATTATATAATGACTCAAAATTATGCATTTTAATTATTATATGTTAATATTTAATGAAATAATATATATTTTTTATTTTTTATAAGTATTAATGTATTATTATAATTTGTATTTTTTATACTCCCAAAGTAATAATAATTGAATACTAAGACCATCCGCAATGGGAGTCTCTTAGTGAGTCTCTCCTCTGATAAGAGACTCATGTTTCGTCTCTTTGCATTGGAGTAACTAGTTTTTTAAAAGCTAGTCTCTCAAATGAGAGACTCATTTTTAGAAAAATTAACAAATGATGAGATGACACGTTGAAAGTTCATAAAAAAGAAAGAGAAGGTGGAGAGAGAAAAGAGGGAGTAGCATGATATATTTGACTTTTTTAATTTTTGGAAACAATTGGGAGAGACTTTGCATTGGAGTGAAATTCTTATATTTTCTACTAACGAGTCTCTTTGATGATGTGGCATACACGGGCCCACATAAGAGACTCAAAGGAGAGACCTCCATTGGTGATGGTCTAATAATATTATAGGTATTTTTAAAATAAAAATTAATAAAATTAAATAAAAAATTAAATTAAAAAAATATAAATGGACTTGAAATTTACTAATGAAACTCTATTTTGAATAGATGAGTTTAATTCAATATGATTCTACATTTTGAAATTTTTATACATAATAAATTAAAGAAATACAAATTTTTTTATCAAATTTATTCATAACTTTGGTTGGGTAGTGCAAAATGATTTTATGTAATTACTTAAATTTTGAAAGATAACAAACTACAGTTTAAAAATTATTAAATCTACCTCATTTCTATTATAATTGATTAAATTAAAATTTTAATAACAATTTTTTTTCTTTAAAAAAATCATCAAACAATTTTTTTTAAAAAAATTATTAAATCTAAATATATTTTTTTCAATTTATTAAATTTAAAATTAAAAGTAAAAAATTATTAAACTATAAAGATTACAAAACAAAAATTTTTAAGAATTCTTAAAACTATTAAAACATTTTTTCCCAAAAACTATAAATACAACTCAACATTATTAAAAATCATTAAATAAAAAATATGAAATATTTCTCAAAATATATACTTATTATGTAATATTGGTTGCATTTGAATAATATTAAAAATATAAATTAAAAAATATTAAACCAAAAGATTTTTTTCAAAACCACCCTCAAAACTCCAAAACCACTCTAAAAACTAAAACCATTAGTTTTCAAATTTGGGGGTTGTTTTTTAAAAGTTTCCAAAATCGGGTGTTTAAAATCAAACGTTTGAAAAATTGGGTGTTTTTTGGAAATAACCCTAAAAATCTAATCACTGATTAAAAAGTTTCTCCCAAACGGTTAAATTATCAAATCGTTAATGAAAAACCTAATCGTTACTTAAAAATTTAGCTACCAAACACACACTTAATAATTTTATAATTAATGTCACATATCCTATTGCCAACTATTTCTTGTCTGCTCTATTATGATAATTCATGATGAATGTGAATAATACATATTTACCTTGTATTTATTTTTTATTTAAAAATAATTATGAATTGCCACGTAAAAGTAGGAATGAAAAGTTGGAAAATAGGATACTATTACTTAATTGATTTTTTTAATTGAAAGATATATAACACATTTGATTTTAATAAATAAAATAAAAAAGAGAATTTATTAAAAAAATTGTAAAAATAAAAATAGTGTTTGTAGTCGGCTGAAAATTCCAACCCGGTTCGGAGTCAAAACCCAAGCCTAGGCTCAGGCCTGTTGGTCTTGAAAGGCCCCAGGTCCTGTAATTCTGAGGTCCCTCATTCCTTCCGAGGACCATCGACTGAGCAAGCAGGCTGTTGAGGAAATCCCGGATTCTGCAGAGATCATTCCGCGAGAATCTCGGCAGGATCAGGTAAAGGCTTGGCCTCACAAACGGGGACACGCTGAGACTTACTGAAATTCTGCTGAAATCACTGCTCAAGCTGCTCTCATCTCCGATTGAACTCCGGTGAACAATTAACGATTCTGATTATCTTACCGATCTCAATTATCCAAGCTCATAACTCTCTCCAGTGTCCGTCGATTACCTTCCGAGGCCATCCTCCCGGCAGGAACCATTGATTACAGGAAATTAAATCTTTCCTTCATTTATTTAGTTTTTTTGTCCATTTTCAGTCCAGAACTAACTTGAGCGTCGGAGTGCCTACGGCAGACACCACACCGGTGTCCCCAGGTTTGCTCGTATGTTTGTTTATTCTTTTTGCAGAATCCCTTTGCACTTGGAATCGATCCACGTTTCGCCCTGAACCATCCGGTCCCGTCAATCCGGATCAACGGTAGTTCCGAACCACTACAGTATTCAACAAAATAATTATTAAAAAAATATTTTCTTTACAAATTAAGGACTAGATTAATCTACAGGGATATTCTAAAAACTTTTTTTTTTATTTTTTTTATTTTATCACGTTAGTTTCATTATTTTTCCTGCTATAGTCGGAAGGAAATATATTAATTCTTTTGTTAAAATATAAAAACCCAAATATTGATAGAATATTTGGAATTACATATTTTCCCTAAACCTTCCTAGTGCGGAGTTTGCGGTGAAAAGCAAAATGTGGCCGACGGTGAATGTGATAGGGAAATAACGGAAGAGAAGAAAAGAAGGGAGACAATTAGGGTGAGAACAATGGAGATGATTTTTTTTTTTTTTAAATTTTTATTATATTTTTAAAAAGTAAAATTACTTAATTATCCGGTTATTGTATATATGAGCAGCCAACTTAATGGGATATGACAGTAAACTTAAAAAGACGATATATATATAAAAGATAGGGATAAACGCCCATACGCATACCTTATTCTTACACCATTTAATCATAGTAACAATAACAAAGTGACACTCTAGTGCATGCTTTATTCATAATAATAAGCCCCGCCAGGTTTACATGCACACACGTAACAACATAAAACCAATTGAAATATATCGATAAGGCTTTTCTCCAGGATAGTTCCCTGGAGGATAATAGTTGCAACCAATGAAAGTTCCACCATTGTTACAACGCACCTTAGCACATCCAATCCTAGTGGAATTAGCCCACGCCACACCACCTGAGTATAATGTCCACAAACCTCAGCACAAGTGTTGAAATTGTAATCATAATATTGTTTCTCATCAACCCACATCTTCACAGCATCTGTCCCTGTGAGGTTCACGGGACTTCCTGCCAGGTTTTGTGGATATACTTATTAGAACATATGGATGGTGTATTGTGGAAGTTTAACTTCTATTCCATCTTCGATTCAATGAATGGATCCATGTTACCATTATTAAATTATATTGGATCTTTCTTTATTCACTCATTGCATCAATTTTACCACGAGGAAAATAACATGACCGATGAAAAATTCAAAAATAAAATAAAGAACAACTAGGATTTATATTAAACTATCTGCCTGTTGAAGGCTTTGTGAATTGAAGTACGAAAGATTCAACACGTGGAAGCTTCACCCATCATATTGTTTAGATTTTGATCTCTCTCTCAGAACACAAATAAATGTTTCTCCAAGGACTCATGAGTAGAAGACATATTGATAATAGATAATAGATCAGATGATATGTACCAGTATCATTTAATTAAATCCGTTATAGAATATTTAAAAACCTCAGTAAGTAAAATTCGATTGTATTGTATTATTTTTAAATTTTAGATTTTTTATAATATAATTAATTTTAGTGAATTGTATTATTGTCCCGATAACTAGTTTAACATTTTATAATGATAATTTTAAAATTGAAATGATATAATACATTTAACATATTAGCATAAATATATAAATGTTAGAATATCTCTAATGGAACGCAGACGTTATATGATGTGGCCATATAAAATAAAAGTGGTGAATAATGATGTGGCAAAAATTTTATTAATAAGCAGTGTAGTTTAAAAATAGTTATACAATTGTCACCGTCTATCACTTTTCTTTTTTAATATTTAATAGAATTTTAATTAAAATTAATTTTTTAAATAAAATTATAAATATAAATAATAACAAAAAGAATTTAAAATACATTAAAAGTTTAATAAAATAATATAAAAAAGTTAAATCGGCATGTCTATTTAACCGTGTAAAATAGAAAGTCTGATGGAAGATGTCTATTTTAAAATTTGCCACGTCAGCAGAACGTTCAAAATAGAGGTACCATTAGAGCTCTATTTTTTAAAATATTATCCACACAAATGATGTGGACGTGGAGAAATTATAAATTGACATACCACTAGAGATGTTCTTACTAAACAATAACCAAGGTAGTGGTTGTCTACTTATGGTGGATTTGCACACTTCAATTCTTATGTGAAGGGCTCATTAACTTAAGCTTCATTGTAGTACGAGTACGGTTCTGATGGGTAGGCCGATATCTATATCCTACCCATATATTTCACCATGAAAGTATATCTCACTCAGGGTTAATCCATCATCATATAAACCAGTCAAGAACCATTAACCTAAAATTTTCTTTTTCTCACCACATTTTGAAACACTTGCTGAATAAACCATAGGTCAGCTCCATTTATCAGCTTTCAGGAAACTCATCAGCCATCAATAGATTTTCCATCACTCACATCCGTGCTAACTAGATACCCGTGAAATTGTAAACATGCTAAAATTATTCTATCCTTTATTATGGCAATCTGGATGGATAAAAATATGCTATAAGGACTCCTATCACAACATATAGTCGAAGCCTTTAACCTTTTCTTGTAGTCATTCCTTATTCGAGTTCACTCGTCGTTATCAAAATTATCATCCCACAAAGATTTCAAAAATACCACTAGTCTAACCCTTAATTTTATTTTGACTATTTGACCAGACTTGAATTTTTGACCACATCTTTTGATCTTAACTTTCGTTAATGAAGAACCACCAAAGTTCAAAGCTACCTTACCACCATAATTTTTTTCATATTCGATTTTTTTTCATACACAACTCGTTTCAAAACTCGATTAAAGAAACAAAATCTATCTTATCAAAACTTCTTGAAATTCTAGGAGATTTATTTCATCCTTTAAAACCGTCTATTTTCATCTTACCTAAACTTATGCTTACTTTGACCAAACCAAAATGCATACACCACTCAACTAGTATCATTCTTGAGGGTTATTTACTATTATTATTGATTATATAAAAAAAAATGTATTTCTTTTTTACCCTATTATTTTCACTTGCCAACTTTCTTTTTAGACCTTTCACTCAACAATGACTGTATTCCTTATTATGCTTTTGAGAGATCATTTTCGGAGTTAAATCTCATTACGAAAATAAATATATTCCAAATGAAATTGTATGTCCAAATGTACGCTATATGAGAAGTTCAAATTTGATCTTAGCTAGCAAAGCACCTTCCGTAAGTTCATACTTCAGCCACTGCCATCCTCACTAGTTATGAAGTGAATGATCTTAAAGTTGATGCAAGTGTCATTAAGGTGTTGCTCCCCCTTGATTTTTTATTTATTAGATTTGAGAGAATTTACAAAAATCTAAAATGAATTTCATTAATCTTTATCTGATACAACTTGTAGTTTACATACTAGTTTTTAAAAATTTTCACAAATCAAACTCGTAACAAAATATCGTTACAAATCAGTTATATCCAGTTTTAGTGGACTTCCTTACTGTCTTCTTCAATGCTTTAACTTACTCATTTAATGGACTTCCTTACTACGTACTTCATTTCATCATCCCTCCTATCAAGTAGGAACAATATAGTATTATGAAGGCTCATGTTGGATAAAAAGAAATAAAAATAACGTGTAAAAAGAGATTTGGTAAAAAGATCATCTTGCGGTGATTTTATGGACAAATATGGTATGATATGAACCATTCTTTGTAATCATTTCGACCAATAATTATCTATCCTAAATGCTTGGTCCTCTAATCAAAGACCATATTGTAAATAATATGCAAAGCGGACTAATTATCACACCATATACAGACTTATAGGATAAGAAGCCTGCAAATGAAATTCTTTGTCCCAAGTATGCAATCCATTTCAGTTCTCATACTAACCTACTAATTAGGTTATTACTTTGTATCTATCAATTGTTCCATCAGATTTTAATTTGACTTTATAAACTCATATACACATTATAAGCTTTTTGTATGCAGGAGTGTACTTAATTCTCATGTTTAATTGGCCTCCTACCAACTAAATATCCAAGTAAATATTCATATAATTATATATATATAAACCCTAACTCTAGCGAGGGTGTGAGTCTTTTGTATATTTTTTTAGTAATATTTATTAACTCTTTTAATTTTATTTTCAAAGTAGTTAGTGGTAAAATTAAAAAATTGACATTTTCAAAAAATTTGGAGAAGTTAGGAGAAAAAAAAAAAAGGTCGTCAGTAATGAGATGAGTGTTAGATTTTTCTTAATATAAAAAATATTTTCCATTATTATTAATTTGAATTGAATATGGCTGAATTATCTTGTTGGAATACTACTATTTGTATTTTCAAGATAGGTAGTGGTGAAATTAAATTATTTAAATTTTGTTGGACTAGTATTTTTTTTTCTTCGATAGATACAGGAGGTTATTAATTGAGAATAAATGGATAAATAAAATATAAAAAAAATTATAAATTACAAATTTAAAATGCAATTATTTCAACTTATATTTATATTGAATTAGTATTAAAAATATTAACACCAAAATGCGGCTAATAAAATTTTTCAAAAAATCATGTCTCGACAAAAGAAAGATAAGGGCAAAGGGAAAAATTCTTCTGATGCTAATGTTGTTGAACAAGATGATTATGTTTTGGTTGGTTCATCAAATACTTCAAAAATTGATGAATGGATTTTGGATTCCGGTTGCACCTATCATATGTGTCCACATAAGGAATGGTTTTTCAATTTTGAAAAACAAGATGGTGGAGTTGTTTATATGGGTAATGATAACTCATGTAAAACTTGTGGGATGGGTTCAATTCGGCTAAAAAATGAAGATGGTTCAACACGAGTATTGACAGAAGTTCGATATGTACCAGATTTGAGAAAGAATCTTATCTCAATTGGAGCTTTGGAATCTAAAGGCTATACCGTGTGTATAAAAGATAATGTTCTTAAAATTATTTCTGGTGCTTTGGTGGTGATGAAAGGTATAAAAAGAAATAATTTGTACTACTACAATGGTAGTACAGTGATTGGATCAGCAACAACAATATCTGAAAAGATTGATGATCCCAATTTAGTCAGGTTGTGGCATATGAGACTGGGACATGCTGGTGAAAAAGTCTTGAGTGGATTGGTGAATTCGAGGCTTATTGAAAGGAGTTAAAACTTGCAAGTTAGACTTTTGTGAACATTGCATTTTGGGAAAACAAACAAGAGTGAAGTTTGTAACTGGAACACACAATACAAAAGGAATTTTGGATTATGTTCACTCTGATGTTTGGGGACCCACAAAGACACCTTCTTTTAGTGGCAAACATTATTTTGTTACTTTTGTTGATGACTTTTCAAGGAAAGTGTGGATTTATGCAATGAAAAATAAGAATGACGTGTTCGAAATATTTCTTAATTGGAAAAATATGGTTGAAGCTCAAGTTGGGAGAAAAATCAAGTATCTCAAAACTGATAATGGAGGTGAATATATTAGTGATCCATTTAAGAAATTTTGTCAAGATGCAGGAATTACACGTCATTTCTCTGTAAGAAATACTCCACAACAAAATGGGGTGGCTGAACGAATGAATCGAACATTGCTGGAGAAAGTTCGATGTATGTTTTCTAATGCTGGATTAGGTAAGGAGTATTGGACTGAGACAGTTGTTTATGCTAGTCATCTCATTAATAAGTTGTCATCAACGACTATTGATGGTAAGATTCCATTGGAAGTTTGGTCTGGAAAACCTGTCACTGATTATGATTCTTTATATTTTTTGGTTGTATTGCATATTATCATGTAAAAGAATCTAAGTTGGATCCAAGAGCCAAGAAATCCATTTTTGTGGGAATTTCTCCTGAAATAAAGGGATATCGTCTGAAATGTTGGGATTCAAAAAAAGTTATTGTTAGTAGAGATGCTACCTTTGATGAGAAATCTATGTTAACAAAATCAGAGGAAAAATGTGAGGATGTTTCTAAGCAGGTGGAGTTTTAATCAATAATAAGTCAAGCTAAAATAGCCGATTCGAGTAACCTTCCGGAGATGGAAGAACAAGAAGAGATTCCTACCCAAGAATCTCAACAATAACACGAGTCAAATGCATTAAGTAGGCCAAGACGTGAGATTCGAAAACCTGCTCGATTTGTTGATATGGTGGCCTATGCACTTCCAATTGTAGATGCAGAAATTCCCACCACATTTGTAGAAGCAGTCAGTTGTTTTGAAAGTGGTAAGTGGAAAAAAGCCATGGAGGAAGAGATGCAATCTCTTCAAAAGAATGAAACTTGGGAGCTAGCTCAATTACCTAAGGAAAACAAAGCAATTGGGTGCAAATGGGTATTTATAAAGAAAGAAGGATTTCCTAACAGAGCTGATATCCGCTATAAGGCAAGATCGGTAACTAAAGGTTATGCTCAGAAGGAAGGTATTGATTATAATGAGTTAGATGTAAAAACTGCATTTTTACATGGTGTCTTAGAAGAGGAAATCTATATGACTCAGCCAGATGGATTTAAGGTTGGTATGGAAAATTGGGTTTGTAAGTTGAAGAAGTCGTTTTACGGTTTAAAGCAATCTCCTAGACAATGGTATAAGCGATTTGATAGTTTTATTATGGGTCAAGGGTACACAAGAAACAATTTTGATAATTGTGTGTATTTTCAAAAGCTACAAAATGGTGACCTCATCTTTTTACTCTTGTACGTAGATGATATGTTGATAGCATCCAAGAACAAACTCGAGATTGACAAGCTTAAATCTAAGTTGAATTCTGAGTTTGAGATGAAAGATCTTGGAGAAGGTAAGAAGATCCTTAGTATGGAGATAAGTAGAGATAGAAGAAATGGGAAGGTTTGTCTCTCATAAATGGAGTATTTGAAGAATGTATTACAACGTTTTGGTATAACTGAAGGATCAAAACCTGTAAGTACACCATTGGCTCCCCATTTCAAGTTGTGTGCAAAATTATCTCCAAACTCTGATGAGGAACGAAAATACATGTCTAATATTCCATACTCAAATGTAGTTGGTAGCTTAATGTATGCTATGGTGTATACAAGACCCGATATTTCACAAGCAGTTGGTTTGGTGAGTGGGTTTATGCATGATCCTGGTAAAGGACATTGGCAAGTTGTGAAATGGATTCTACGATATCTTTTGAAGACTGTAGATGTTGGTTTGGTATTTCAAAGTGGTTCACTTGGCCAGTTTGTAACTGGATATGTAGATTCTGATTATGCTGGTGATTTGGATAAACGTCGGTCAACTACTGGATATGTGTTTACTTTTACAAAAGGTCCAGTAAGTTGGTCTACTTTACAGTCAACAGTTGCTTTGTCTACAACAGAGGAAGAGTATATGGCTATGACAGAAGCTGTAAAGGAAGCAATTTGGTTACATGGTTTACTAGAAGAATTTGGGATATTACAAAAGAATATCACTATCTATTCAGATAGTCAAAGTGCTATTCATTTAGCAAAGAATCTAGTATTCCATGTTCGCACCAAGCATATTGATGTTCAATATCACTTTGTGCGGGAAATGTTCAATGAAGGAAGAATCCTATTGAAGAAAGTTGGGACTGCTGAGAATCCTATAGATATGTTGACCAAGGTTGTGACAACAATCAAGTTCAATCATTGTTTGAACTTGATTAACATTTTGAAAGTTTAAAGATATGGAACTGCCTAAATTGTCAAGGTGGAGATTCATTGAAATTGACAATTTGACTTTTAAGTTGGTGGATAAGTGTTTTGCTAGGATCCCACATCGATTGACATGGGAAGAAGGTGGATAACTTAATGTGTATATATATATGTTGCATTGTAATTGTATTTGTTAACTTTTGGGTTTGGAATTTGATATAAAACTTTCAAACGTCTGGATTTTAGGTGTGTTCTTTCTTTTATTTATTTTCGCTTTGCATTAGATTATATTCTGTCATTTATTTATTTTTGGATTTATTTTGAGTTACGTTTGTTTATTTATTTAGTAGTTAGCATTTGTATTGTTTTCGTTTTGTTTAATTTTCCGCTGCGCACAACAATCTTGTTGCAATACTACTATTTGCATTTTCAAGACAGGTAGTGGTAAAATTAAATTATTTGAACTTTGTTGGACTAGTAGTTTTTTTTTTCTTCTATAGATACCGGAAGTTATTAATTGGGAATAAATGGATAAATAAAATATAAAAAAAAAATTATAAATTATAAATTTAAAATGCAATTATTTCAACTTATATTTATATTGAATTAGTATTAAAAATATTAACAAAAAATGCGGCTAATAAAATTTTTTAAAAGTTCATGTCTCGACAATTTTACTTATAAAATTTATTAATATTTAACTTCAATAATATTCTCTAAAATGGACATTTGATGTCCAGACCCTGAAGCCATATGCACCACTCTTAAATCACTAATTTGTTAGTAGATTATGTTGCAAAACAAGTAAAGTCAAAAGCAGCTTGGGGGCTATGGCATACAAAACGCGAGATGATAATATTCATTTAATATCAATTTACGGCATGAAAAATTAGAACATGCAAGTTTAATTTGTTGGTTTTTTATTTATTATTATTCTTTAATAATTTTTTCCTTTTTACCCGATACAACACAATCTATTTTTATTCTATATCTTAAAATGCTTTATTAGCATCCATAAATAAATTAAAAATAATAATATTAATGAGATTGTGAACTTGTATCTACCAAGTTCATCCAATCAAAACATGAAACTCGATACATAATAGAGGGTACAACATAAACCCACTCATATACTCATTATCAACTTCAAACCCAATTTACTCATTTTAGTATATGTTTGGAGCTGTATGTGATTGTAAAATAATCATTTTTGGGACGGTGAAATCCCAAACATATCCCTAATCCATTCTAAATTTACATATAAAATAATAATGCATGGATATAAATTTAGGATGGAAGAAATGTATGGTTGAAATTTCACCACCCAAAAGTGATTATTTTATAACCAAACATATACTTATTCAATAACAATACCTTCAAATACTAAATGTCTTCATAACTAAAACCAATTTGAAATCAAAAAGGCTTCTGACCAACATAGTTACCAGGAGGATCATAGTTGCAACCAATGAAAGTTCCACCATTGTTACAGCGCACCTTACCACACCCAATCTTAACCGAGTTACGCCAAACCACTTGAGTATAGTGTCCACACATCTTACCAGGAGTACAAGTGTTAGAGTTATAATCATAATCGGCTTTCTCATCGACCCACATCTTCACAGCGTCTGTACCCGACATGTCTCCGCTGCTCCACGCAAGGTTTTCGCCATATGGACCACCAGAGTGGACGAGATTGCAATCGCCAATGCGTTGGTTGGCGTAGTTTTGAGCGTAATTAGCCACTTGGTCTTCCCATGTAACTGGACCCACGCCGACTGTGCCACGAGCTTGGTTGTGTGCGTTCACGTAGTCTTCTGGTGAGTCTTGTGCATGGGAATGTGATATAGATGATAACCCTATCATGATCAAGAAAAGTGGTATTGTAATCTTGGAGGAACTCATTTTTGTGGATGGGAGAGGGAATGTGTGTGTTTTGATGGAAAATCAAGAGGGATTTGTGTGGTTTTTATAATGATTTCATGTGGAAAATTAGAACATTTGAAAAGTAGTGTTCAAACAAGGTGCATGTTAGTGTTAGAATAGTGGGGTTTTATACTCTTTTTCTTCTTGGAAAATTCAGTTGTCTAGACTCTACTAAGCTATTCAGATTAGAGTTTATCAGACCAAAGATTTACAAGCAATGTATTTAACATTTTATGACATTAAATAACCTATTCGTTTCTTATTTGTTTTGGGATTTACTATTACTATTATTTTTAAAATCCCGAGACAGACCTATTTAAAAAATTTTGACCGAGTAAAATTAACATTTCTAATTTATTTACTCTTTAAGAGTTGTTCTGTAATATTTTAATTTTTTTTTATTTTTATTATTTTGTGTTGAAATTTTTAATTTTAATATTTAATATTATTATTAATTGTTACTGTTTATCCGTTGGATAAGAGTTACCAAATGAAATTGATTATCCAAAAATGGTTGACAACCCTATATGTATATTTAAGAAAGAATTTTAACTAAGATAGCATTTATACTCTAAATTAATTTTTCTTTTTAAAATAGCGTTAGCGTTTCAATTAGCATTAAGAGAACGTCTTTGAAAACTATAAAAAATAACTTTTAATCCAAACGATAATAATAAATTAGTTTATTAACTTTTTTTTTTATAATTAATTATATTATTATTTTTAATTATATTTATATTTACAAAATTTATTTAATGATTTTATATTTTATACTAACTTAAAATTTAAAATTAACAATAAATATTCAATCAAATAGTTAATTTAATAATTAATTTAAAATTCAATTTAATAATAATTTACTATCACTATTTGAAATACTAATTCAACCGTTAATAAAAGTTAATACGAAATATATAATCACAAATAATTTTGGTATTAGGTCATCAAATATGAAAAGATTTAATAAAGATAATAATTCATCGTAAATCTCATTTTTTTTAAAATTATTTTAAAAAATAGACTGGAATTAAAAAAAAGAAGAAAAAAAAAAATTATATATATATATATATATATATATATATATATTCTCCACATAAGAATTTTGCTAACTGCGTGATATAAGCACATGACATCATGCAACTCAATAATAAACTTGCCAATTTTCCCTTTCACTTTCATTTTCAGAAATTTTTTGATATATTTATATTTTTAAAAATAATATCTATTTATTCATTTAAAAATATTATTTAAATTAACTGAATAAAATGAGATTAATTTTAAAAAATAAAAAGAAATATCAAAATAAAAATTGAAATAAGTTGAAATTATTAAAAATAAATAAATAAATACATCATTCAAAATTTTAAAAATTTAAATAAACTGATATTTTTCCTAACCTTCTTGACTAATTATTATTCTCTATAATATTCCTAGGGTGGAATTATTCAAACGCATTTTGCTTTCAACATAATTATTCTCTCGTTTTAGTCTTTTTCTCGTTGACCCGTAAAGACTACCAAAACTATCCTCCTCTCCTACACGATATTGAGCCCCAAATACATAAAAATTCTGAAAATGAAATTATTCTCTAGTTTCAGTTTTGATGATCTGTTGATTTTTTTCAAACTGACCTGTGGAACAATATAATACACGGAAAATAAAATTATTTTAATTCAATAATTTTTGTATTTAAAATTAAATTGAAATTGCGGTGATATAATTAAATAAGTGGAGATTATACTTGGTAACTCACGAGGTAGGTAAGCGAGCCAAACTTATCCTACATGGAGAAAACAAAATCTATATATATATATATATTCTAAACGTGAAAAACGAGAAGATGAGTCGGAGAAAGGTGTGGAAAATGTAGCAAAGCACGTAATACACGTATTTGGAGCTACTTTTGGTTAACAGTGATAATTTTTTTATGTATAAATAATATATAATCATATTTTAATTAAATATTCTATAAAATAAGAATATAATTTCCAGCCGAAAGTGCCTGCAATTATGGTAAAAATATTCAACCTATCTCAAAATTTATTATTTTCATTTCAGTTGCTGTAATTGTAAGTCTATAAATAATAAAAGATAATCTTTTTAAGGGAGTAAATTGGGTTGAAGAGTTCAAATGCAAGATCACGTGATGAGAAAGTCAAAAGTGAAGAGAAAATCACGTGTCCAAATGCATGAATTTTTAGCGTAATTGCAGGAGCTTCATTGTCATTTGTCCTGCGAAAATGGCGATGAACCCGGCTTGACCGAAAATTGTAAAGTATATATCGTGCTATTTTCGAAAAAATCGTTCACTAGCCGTCGTGACTTATGTTACATGTGGTTCAACAGTCTATAGTTATTTAGGTGGTTTTACACTTCCTGCTGGTAAACTCAATGCACTCGTGATATTCACTAAACGACTATCCATATAGTTGGATTAGAGTTTAGGTACATTTTTATGGTCGATCAATAAAACTTTTTACTTTTATAGTATAATAAGATTTTATATTTCATCCAAAAGTCAATGTATTATTACGAAATTTCAGTGTTTTTTTTTTTTTTTTTTTTTTTTTTTATATTCCTCTTAAAAATTATTTTGATGGAAGTCGTAAAATAAAATATTTGTAAAGACTAAACTGAAAGTTAAAATCTTGACTTATTGCATGTTGATTTAAATTAAGAGTGTCAAAATGGGTTATGACTCGATGGATTGACACGAACCCGAAAAAAATAAGTAGGTTGGGTTTAAGTCAAATGAATTTTGACCTGTTTATGACACTACACGTTTAACCTGCTTATAAACGAGTCGAGTCGAGTCGGGTTTCACTAACATGTTAACATGTCGACCCGCATTATTGGTGTTAAAATAATATCTATATACCTTTGAAGGATTAAATAATAAATTTTATAATGTAATAATTTTTATAATATATATTATCAATCTAACAAAACCCTAACATTTTAGAAAAATCTTTGTTTCCTCTCTCGCCTTCAACCGCCCGGCACAACTTCCTCTCCTCTACCTCCTGTCTCGTCATCAACCAACCATTACTCAAATATCACATCTACATCTCCCTCTTTGTGGTTTTGCTCAAACGAAACTCTTATCCGATGACTATCTATTATTAACGTTGTCAATAACGCTCATTGTTAATTTCTCGTGTGGTATGTTTTTTCTAACATTAATAGTCTCAATCTCAGTTCTTTTTATCTTTAGCTTAGAATCAGTATCTCTCTTTGATTTGATAGTTTTAATCAAATCTACAAGTGAAGGTGTATAGGTTTGACTGATTGGGTTAAACAAGTTAATGGATAAACAAGTTAAATGGGTTAACATACAAACAGGTTAAATGAGTTAACGCATAACTAGGCTAAATAGTTTAATGCACAAATAGCTTCAATATGTTAACAGATAAACATGTTAAACGGGTAATCGAGTTGCACGGTTATAAATTTTGAAATTATTTAACCTTTAATCGTGTCAACACGTAAACACGCGTGTTAAACGAATTCATGTCGAGTTGAAAAATTGCAACTCGTTTATTAAACGTGTCGAGTCGAGTTAGATATAAACGTAATCGAGTTGTGCCGAGTTCAGTCAACCCCGATTCGCTAACACAAATTGACACCCCTAATTTTGTAACGGCAAACCCCACCCTGGTAGAACCATGGTTAGGAGTTTGACGCCACCCAACAAGTGCAGAAACATAACAGTCGAATAATTCAAAAATCCCAAAGTTTCAATAGCCCAATAAACAGTCATATAATTCAAAAGTCCCAAGTAACATAACAATACTAATGTCTCGCGAAATCTAATACAAATCCAAAGATAAAAGTTCCAAATACAGTCCATAAACCAATGTATGAAAATAACAAAACAAAAATAGAAATGAAATGCTGATGATGTATGCCGTGATCCGTATATGAGACAGTGCCTAATCAATCGGAGTTCCTGCACTCAACCTGGGATTTTATCCCCAAATTACAAAATCGGAAGAGATAAATGAAATACTATGAATTAGTTTAAGTTAGCGCTCACGTTCCAACATACACATACAGAGTGACCTAGACTCGGCTCTAATCATGGGAGCACACAATGCAAGGCTCTACAGACTCCCTAGAGTCCACTATATGATTCAACACACCAAACATCCTATCAATCAACCATTTAATGTTTATCTTTCTTAAATTCAGACACAACCCCTTTTATTAACTTATAACTTCCAATTCGTGTAGTTATTTACAGGGGCTAACCAGAAAAAAAAAATACTAACCGGTCAACAAAATACAAGCCGCGTGAACCGGAAGCTAATTTTTCGTTACTAAGTTGCTATACGGTTTTAGTCCAGAATTTTATATTCAGCTAAATTAATCCAGTTATCCGATTAGTACGTATAAGCCATTAGTACCCATCGCGATAACATCCAATTTGTGACTAGTTCATTAATTCAAATTCACACAAACAAACGGCATTAATCCAGCCTTTAACAATCCAATTTGACAAAATACAACAACAACAATACCAATATGTCACCGTTTATCTTAGTATATTTTAAGAAAATTGCCCAAATAGCTAATCAGCGAAAAACAGAATATATAGTACAGTAGCAGTGTTGGCCGAAGCCCAGTATTCAGTAATTCAGTAAGGCCGAAGCCAATCAATTTAGTATCAGTAGTGGCACTTCAAGTCGATACAAACAATATTAGGATCCTCTATTCCTAGGCATGTCAAAAATTCCACCTAAAGCTGTCCTAGGGCAATCATTCGGTTGATTTACAGTGTTTATCAGTCCAATAATAGGTTCGGTATTTAAATCATTATTTCAATCAATTTAATATTAACAGTAACACAAAATCAGTTTAATATTAACAGTTTGGTATTTAAAACAACTTATTTCGGGCAGAAAGACAACAACCAATCAGACACATGCAGCATTCATAATACAGTACAACATACATTATATTGGACTAAAAACAAAACACTAACCACGACGGTAGACCAACAGCAAGACGACTACCAGATAACTACTCCTCAGCCCGAGCAGTTCCTTCCTCCTGACCCTCTGCAGAACGGAACCAGAAATATTAATCGCGGAAACACAACCCGAACCCGACAGAATAAAACCCTAACCGAACCGGACAGACCCTGCAAAGTTACGAAACCGACTGAAAAATAACAAGACTTACCGATACGACTCAGACTACATTGTAGTGCAATCCGCAACGCCTACTGCACAGAATCTCGACAGAAGAACCCCAACTGACGAAATTACAGTATTAGCGATCGAGATTAGAATAATAACACAAAATTCAAGAGTAAGACAGAATAAACTTACCATAATTCAGAACCATAACGGAACCTGACCAGAACCCTAACGGAACCCTAATCGGAAACAAGATCAAAGAATGGAATCTATGCGTTCAAACGGATTACCTGACGTTAGAACACGAACTGTAATACAAAAATGGAACATACGATCACAAGAGACTTACCATAAACCAAACTACGGCGGAGGCTCTAACGATTGATCGCTCTAATTCTCAGGGTTCTCTCAACTCTAAAACGTGAAAGGAGGCAGGAATGAGTCTCTAGGGTTTATAATGGTTTTATAGGATGTCTAATAATAAAAATCCCCTAGACTCAGGAAATATTACAAATTATATCAAAATTTTAACAAATATCAATAAAACCCCTAACTTGAGACACAAGCTATCAAGCCCAAAAACGGTCCGTTACAAATTTAAACGTATTAGAGTGAAATATTGTTGTTTCTAGTCCATGATGCAACCCTTCTTGCGGTAGGTTGAAACCTTTTACTGTTTATTCAATTCTTTTTACTAATTCTACTATTTAAAATAAAATTTTGATTTGAGCTTATTGTGATAGAATTTTTATTTTTGATCTTTCCTCTTATTGATTATGCTCTGTAGAGTTTTTGGTTTTGGTTATGTTTATATTTCACCTTCATGATTCTTTATGATTTTTCTTCTTATTTTTTAATTAGTAATGTTGATCTAAGTGATCTCTTATAATCTATGTAGGGGTTGATATTATTAGTACATTTAGGATCACTCGGGGTTTAGATTATAACTTTAAATCTATTTGACAACACCTTCTCAATGTATTACTCCTGGGACGAATTTAAAATTTCTGCATACCTATTTCGGAAAATCCTCATCCCTACAATCTTCTTTGCTGCATCTTAATTCTTCATCTCAAACTCTAATGACAATATTCTTTTGAGATTGTTTATATCCTTCATACTTGAACCTACCATCAACACATCATCCAAATACAAGAGTAAAATAGTATAAGAGCTAATGAGTTTCTTGAAATAACAATATTGATCATTTTCACTCCTGTGAAGACTACTTTTTGTACCATTGTCTGTGAGACTACTTCAACCCATATAAATTCCTCATGAGCATACACACTATGTGTTCCTTATATGGAATCTCATCACTCTCAGGTTGTTTCATGTAGATTTCTTCTTCCAGATCTCTATGTAGAAAAGCTAGTTTTACATCCATGTGCTCAAGATGCAAATTTTCTATTGCAAACAATACTCAACAAATTCTGATTGTAGTTAATTTCACAAGAAGAGAGAATATTTTATTGTAATCAATACATTTCCTTTGTGAGTAACCCTTAAGCACTAATCATGCCTTGAATCTAACTTTACCATCAAGTTTTATATTGATCCTGAATACCCGCTTATTTGACAAGGCTTTCTTCTCAACATGAAACTCAATTAACTCACGAGTGACATTCTTCTCAAACGACCATATCTTGCCATCCATGGCTTGATCCCACTTAATCAAATCCTTTACCTCCAAAGCCTCATCAAAGGATTCTAGTCTCCTTCATCAATCAATAATAAATAATGTAAATATGAAAAATACCGTTTTGGTACCCTGATAACTCATAGTTGATCTTCTTAACACTATTTCATGTGTGAATGGCTCTTAATCTTGTTTTGTCGTAGTATTTTTGGGATTCTCCTGAGGTGTTGCAATAGCATCACTTTGTGAATTTTTCTGCAACTCAACCTCAACTCCCACTTTTTGTACATCTTCAGATCGCACATTAGTCTTATCCTTATACTGGACATTCTCATCGAATGTCACATCACAGTGTCTCAAACTCTTTCTATTCTTATCATCCCAAAATCTATATCAAAATTGATTAGAACAATATCAAATAAAATAGAATTTTACAGATTTTGCATCAAGTTTATCTCTCTTTTTAGGATCAACATGAACATAGGCAGCGCACCAAAAAGTCCTCTAGTAAGAAAATCTGGCTTCTTACCTAACCACACTTATTCTGGAATCTTGAAACCCAAAGGAATAAAAGGTCCCTTATTTATCAAACATGTTGTTATGTTCACTGCATCTGCCCAAAATACTTTGGGCAACCCAACATGTAGTCTCACACTTCTTGCACACTCATTCAGTGTTTTTTCATCCTCTGAGCAATCACATTCTGTGTTGCCTTACTAGGAAATGTCCTATTACAACTTATTCCCTTATCAGCATAGAATTTCTTAAATTCTGCAAAATCACACTCTCCACCATTATCAGACCTTGTGCACTTGATCTTCAACCCAGTCTAATTCTTAACTTCAGCTATCCATCTCTTAAATGTAGCAAATACATCCGATTTATGTTTCAAAAAGTAAACGCATACCTTCCTACTAAAGTTATCAATGGAAGTAACATAGTATCTCGAGCCACCAAGAGAAGAAACAAGAGATGGTCCCCACTTTCTATGTGTGCTAGTTCAAGCCATTTTGCTTTTGGTTCTTTACTAGCCTCTATGAAGTTTACTCGTTTATGATTTCCCATAATACAACTTTCACAAGGCCCAAATCAAGAAATTTTAAACCTTCCAAATACCCTTTTGAAACTAGCATCTTCATTCCCTTCTCACTCATGTGTCCAAGTCTATTATGCCACAAACTAGAACTCGATGTATTATCAGCTACGACAACCACGTTTGTACACCCTACATTAGTATATAATGTTTTAGTCTTTGTGCCATGTGCTATCACCTTTGCCCATTTTACAATTTTCCAGGAACTTTCCCCAAACTTTGTTCTATAACTCGTTTCATATAGCTAACTAAAAGAGATCACATTTTTCTTTAAATCAAAAATATCTCTAACATTGTGCAGCTTTCATTTACCTCTATTTAAAGTCTTGATACATACACCCCCTTTCCAGTAATCTTCAAGGATTTATTATCCGCAAGATATACCTTCCCAAAATTTTCCGAACGTGAAGTTTTGGAATAATTATCGGCTCGGAGAAGAGTGAATGATGCACCTGAATCAAGTATCCAAGATTAAATCAGACTATCCACACTGAGAATTAGGGCATTCCCAATATACTCTGCAGAATTTCCAAAAACATTATCTTCATAAGCTCTATGACTTTTGTTCTTCCTTGGTTTAATACAATCCTTCTTGAAGTGTCCCATGCAACCATAATTCAAACAAAGAACTTTGATTTTGTCTTGAGATTTTTCCCGCCTCTTTGACTTCATTCGACCATGTCACTATGGTCATCCCTCGACCTACTCCTTCCCCTACCCCTGAACACGAAGTGTATTTCTAGGTGAATCCCCAATTTCTTTTTCACGAATACTCTTACTCAAGAAAACATATTAGACTTCATCAAATTTAAATTTCTCAGAACCACGAGGACTGCTAATTGCGAAAAATAACAATATCTTAAGAATCTAGTAGAGAGAATATTAAAATTAAGGCTCTAATCTCATCATCAAAATCAATTTTAACATAAATCAATTGACTAATAATCATATTAAATTCATTAATATGAGCGATAGATCTATTCTCAAACAGCTCCAAATTGAACAAATGACGCATTTATTACCAAAGGTTTCTCATACATGTTTGTCAAAGCCTTCAATAATCCTATTGTCATTTTCTCCTTTACAATCTTGAATGCAACATTTCTTACCTACCACAAACGAATCAAACCTAGCATCTGCCGATCTTTTAGATCTCACTCCTCTTTAGTCATGGACTTTGGTTTCTTCTCCAACAAAGGTTCATGGAGACCTTTCTAATAGGGGTGAGCATTTGGGTAATTTAGATAAATTTGGATAGAAACTTAAGCGAATTATAAAATTTGAGCTTTTTTTTCCTTACGCGAATTACCCAAATTTTATTTTTACCCAATTAACCGAATTATATAATGGTTTTCGAATTAACCGAATTACCCAACTTTTAAAAATTTTGGCTGAATTTAACCAAACTTTATAATGGGTAATGGTTAGATAGTAAGAAACAACGGTTGGAGGTTGAGAGATAATAAATAAGAGAAAAGGAAAAAAGACATTAGGTTTAGGGATTTTTTATGAGATGTGAAAATAAAAGAAAAAATTATAAATATAAAATGACAGTATTTTATATTTCGGGTAATTAGGTTAATTCGGCCAAAATTCATCTTACCCTAAATTATCTGAATTACCTAAGTTTTTAATAACTCTTAACTGAATTACCCGATTAATATTTTTTGACCGAACCGAATTACCCAAATATCCAAATTAACCGTATTACCCGATTAACCGAATAATTTTGCTCACCCCTACTTTCTAATACTACAAATAATCCTCAATCTACATCTTCCAGTAACCAAAATCACTTCCTTCAAATTTCTCTATTCGAATCTTGACACTCTCCATCTTCATAGATTTTTGTGATACGATCCAAAAACTCTAATACCAGTTGTTAGGTTGAACATCACAAGCAATCAAAGATAAAGTGCAAAGAATGAGTAAAGTAAAATGATACACAGACTTACGTTATTTACCAATTTGGCTAATCCACCAATAGGAATGGCAATTTGAATCCACCCCGCGGGTTCCTGACCCGCTCCAACCCGTTCGGGGCGGGTTTAAATCCGCCCCGCATAGGGGTGGATTCAATTTAATTGAAAAACCGGTTGCGGGGCGGGGTGGATTCGGGTTCTATCAAAATCCGTCCCGCCCCGCACCGGTAGATATATATTAATTAATTTTATAATATTATTTTAAAATATAAATATATTTTATAATACAATATATTATATTATTAATATTATTTTAATTATTTAATGTATTTTTATTTTTTAATTTTTTTAATTATATAAAATTTAATGCTATTTATGAATTCTTAATGTTGTATATTGATAATATTCTATTATTTATATAATTTTGATGATAAAGCGGGTTGAGATGAGGCGGGGCAGGTTCAAACCCGCTCCGTGCGGGTTGGATTTTTTTAACATGAGAAGAACCCGGCGGGACGTGTTCAGATTAATTATAAAACTACCGGGGCGGGTTCGGATTGGCCAAGAATCCACCCCAACCCGCCCCATTACCATCCCTATCCACCAAGGACTAGAATACTCTATGAAAATAAAACTGATTTTATTTTACTATGAATATCCTTTTGTTACAAATACATTTAGGGGAACAAATATTTATTAACTACAATAATAATAATAATAATAATAGATATAAAAAGCTATCTAATAAAAACTAGTTTCAATGATATAAATTTGACATATACCGCAAATCCATTATAAGATTTTATATGTCAATATTAATTTACATGTAGCTTATTTGTATTCGAAGGACAGCTATACAATTTTGTTTCTATAAACTTAACATCTGGTATACCGTTCGGACCCGACGCAGACGGTTCAAGTAATAAAATTGTTTGCTCTTATTTCTTATCCAGGAAGCATTGGTTGCTTATTCTCTTTACCATTTCTGCACAGGTTATTTTCAGATCAATTGATTAGGTTGGTTATTCTTCTCTGCCCTACTCCATTTCTTTATGTTTGATTTCATAACAACATTAAAAATAATTCTACTCACATCGAGATGTTTCATAGAGTTGCTTATTCTTTTTTAAAGTAAATTTTATAAATGAAGCCGTGATTTCTGTGTGTTCTATTTGACTTGAGTGAAGGGAACTATTACTAATATAATGATGTATAATATTAGTATTATGCTCAAAAGAACATCTAACATCTAATCTCTCATTTTATTTCCACTGATCAAACCAAACAAAATACCCAGAATGAACACAACACTCAATAAGGACCTTCCTCACCACCACTTCCAGGTTGAGGAGAATAGTTACAAATAAAAAACACCCAATTGTTCTTGCACTTAACACTAGCACATCCAACCTGTGTAGATCTACTCCACACTATTTGTGTATAATGTCCACACTCACCTCCCACACATCTATTCGATTTATGGTCGTAGTTAGGCTTCTCACTTCCCCAAAACTTCACCGCATCCACTCCATCAAGCTTATCATACGCTTCCGCTAAATTTTCACCATAAGGCCCGTTCGAATGCACCATTTCGCATGTCTTCTGTTTCTTCTCCGCGTAGTTCTGAGCGTAGGCTACAAGCGTTGTGTTCCACGCTATATCACCCACCCCCACCTGTGTCAAATTAATTTATCAATTTTAAATAATTATTTTTTTTAATTTATAACTAAAATGTTTGAAAAAATATTAACCTGAGAGCGAAATTCATTGTGAGCATTCACTATGTCTTCGGGAGAATTTTGTGCTAAGGAAGTATAGGCTAGAATAAGACGCAATAAAAGGACAATGTTGATTTTCATGGTTATGATTTTGGTTGTGAAAACAAGAGTGTGAGAGATGATTAAATAGAGGAGATGTGGGTGATAAAGTTGATTGTTTTTTTTCTTTATTAGTTTATGTAAAGAATCCATAGATGAAGCCTGTGATTTGGCTGAGGGAGATACTCTGTTTGACTTATGTTAAGAGAAATAAATTATTATAAGGTGGCAAAGTATTGTTTTGATTGTTTTTATTTTAAATAATGGAAGTAGACTTATAAAAGAAATGTGAATACATTAATTAGATGAAACTTTAAAATAAATGGATGTAAATAATCTCAGTTAATGTATTTGTTGTATTAATTGGATTGAATAAATTTATAAATTTATTGGTAGTTTATTTGATGTAAAATAAGTAATTTATTTTTTAATTATGATATGCATTTCCATATTTAGAAGAAGTTTTATTGTAAAATGAGAATTTTTAAAAGGCATATTTCAAAACAATTTTTCAATTTTTTTTAAAAGTATAAGCGTCTTAGAAACTCCTATTGTATTTTTCAAATTAACCCTCCAACTTCACAAAGAGTCAATTTAGTCCTTAAAATTCCAAACTTTTGGTCAATTAAGCTCTTTTTGGTAATGCAGAGGGTTTAATTTATATTTTCAAGTTAATCAATTTTGCTGCTAAATCAACCCCACATCAGCGAAAATGACTTAATTGACCCACCATTTAGAAGTTGAGGGGTTAAATTGACCCTTCATAGAGTTTGAAAGTTAACTTGAAAAATATATTCAAATTTGAGGGCACCTGAGACTCTTTTGCATTTTTGAAATGTTTCTTTTCAAAATATCTACTTAAAGAAAAATGCTATACAACATTATCACACACGTTTGCTCATTTATATATATATATATATATATATATATATATATATATATATATATATCACTACTATGTGACTTGTGCCATCAAAGGATCAATCTTCTTATATATGCAATTCTTTAAGTTGCCTTATCCATTGCATCACATAATAATTCTTTTTTCTTTTCTATCACATTTATAGTGATATGCTAGCAAGTGGAAAAGCATTCATTTGTGCATCATTCTGACATACCTTAACATTTGCCTAATTTATGAAAATCTCATATATCAAATATTTGAAAGTAATTCTATTCAGTGAGGATATGTCTGTGTTGTAAGCACCTCCGTAATGTGCTTAGCCATCCATTTGTACAATAAATATTTGACATAATTTAATGGCATGATTGTGATTATAATTATAATATAAGGGTATTATAGAAAACCTAGTGAATGAGATGAAAACCAAACATTTAAACATTTTTAATTTTTTTAAATAAAAAATTTGAAGATCCATATTAAGAAATTAATGATAAAATAAATTATAATACAATATACTAGTGTAACTAAACAATCTCATCAACATTAATCTAGATTGTGAAATAAACATATTATTCCATTTAAGAAACAAATAACATATAAAAAAAATGTCTATTAGTAAGGTCTAATTCCTAAATAATTCCCCGCAGGAGCATAGTTACATACAACCATAGTCATTCCATCTGTTGTGCACAAAGGTGGTGATTTAGCGCACCCAACACGAGTTGTATTACGCCATACAACTTGAGTATAATGACCACACATCTCATTTGGATCACAGGTATTGCTTTCATAGTGATAATGTTTTTTCTCGTCAACAAACATTCTCAAAACCTCTTTAGCCGAAATTGAATCCCAAGCGGCGGCCGCTAAGTTTTGTCCTAAAGTTCGAATTGGATAATTATTCAGAGGCATACCATGCTCCCATATGCACTTATTAGCCCATGTCTGTGCAAGTTTTGCTAGACGACGATCCCATTTAATAGGAGGAACGCCAACATTAGCCCTAGCCTTATTGTGTTCGAGCACATACTGTATTGGTATGATTCTGTTTTTAGTTCTTTTTGCTTCTACACCCCTATATGATCCTATGAAGATCATGCATAATAAAAATAATGTTAATGAATATGAAAATCTCGACTGCTTCTCCATTGATGATACCTTTGTTTTACAATTTTTTTTTGTTTGATGTAATATCACTTTGTTTTATTTAATATTCATTGTTAAGTGTATATATATATATATATATATATATATATATATATATAGGAAGGAACACTTGATGTGGTTATATTTGTTACATTAAAATATGAGTTTCACACGGTATGTGTTTGGTTCATAATTCTTAATTAAGAGATTGTTATTTTACTGGTATGTGGTAAATCAGTTTGTCAGTTCTGTAAAGTGTTTAGTTTTTTTAGTCAAGATTAACAAATCTAGTTTGATCAATTTAACAAATCCGCATTTGCAAATTCCTAATTAAGAGGGGTATATGGATGGGATGGAACACATATTATGAAATGGAAAGTTACTTTTTTCATCTTATTTTATTGACAAATCAAGAAAGTATGCATTTTCCAATTAATTTCACTTTAAAAAAAAGTTACAATATTGTATTCTCGATAAATATGTTCAAGTGAAACCTGTCAAACTTTGCACATAAAACATCTCATATCTTTAACCAACACTTCATCAAACTCTTCAAAAATAAATCATAATTAACCATATGAATTATTGTATCATTGTCAATAAAATCAAAATTATTCTCAAACAAGGAAATAACTCAAATCAACTAACAATGTAATATTATATACTAAAGAAATTGTATTTCGTTTATAATCTTTAAACATTAGAATACATTCAATTCAAATGAAAAATTAGGTTATATTTTCTATTAGTATTTTAAATAGCATTTAATGTTTTGATTAACATTTATACAAATTTAGTGTTTAGTATTAGTTTAGTTTATATTTTGTGGTAGTGTTTCGAATAGTGTTTAGCATTTTGATTAGTGTTTAAAAAGAAAATTGATGTTTGACAGCAGCATTTTGATCTAAGCCATGTGATTTTTATCAATAGGGTTAAAAGCAAAGCAAATTTTATGTTGCCATTTTCATCTATAGCAATGTGAATTTTATCTGGTAATAGATTTATAGCATCACCATTTTTTCGTATTTCCGTAGTCATTTATAAAAACACAATTTTTGTATCAATTGTAATATGAACTTCACGTCGTTATATCTAATATGTTTATGAAAATAAGGCTTTCACTGATTTGTTAGTTCGCATTGCTAAAAGATATGATCATGTGAACATTGTACGTTAAATACATTTTATTGTAGTATAATTTTAAGGGACTCAAAAGGATAATATAATTGCATATTTGAATCCTTGTAGTTTTCTTTCGGTTTATATTGTAAGCACATTGAAATAATATAATCAAAAATTTAAATTAGAAATGAAAAATTGAGTGGATCAAATGACGATTTTCCATTAAAAATATTAATAAACTTAAGACAGATATCATAATTTCTAACCATAGATAAACATAAAATTTATAAACAAAACTCAATAAGGTTTGATCCCTACGATATTGCCTCCTGGAGCATAGTTACAAACTACCATTGTCATTCCCTCTGTACAGAATGGTGGAGATTTAGCACAACCAACACAAGTTGTGTTTCTCCAAACCACTTGAGTATAATGACCACACATTTGATCTGGATCGCAACTATCATCCTTATAATGATAAAATTTCTTTTCGTCCATAAACATTTGTACAACCTCTTTGGCCGAAACTTCATCCCATGAAGCACCCGCTAAATTTTGACCTATAAAACTTGCAGGATAATTATTTGGCGGCATACCATGCTCCCAAATGCATCTATCTGCCCAAGCCTGGGCAATTTTTGCTAAAGCAGTATCCCATTTTAACGGAGGAACACCAACCTCTGCCCTAGCACAATTATGCTCAAATACATATTCATGTGGTATAATTTTATTCATAGTTCTTTTGTATCCGTGTGCATCAACACCACATGATCCAATGATCAAAATTGCACATAAAACTGTCAATGAATATAAAATCTTAAAAATTTTCTTCACCAACATTCTATGTGCAATTTTATTTAGTACATGTGTGGTATTTCTATTCGATAAATATATATAAGGAAAAGAAAGTAATAAAATTAATCTTTGAACCTAAAATTTTTCTTAAAATTTTGAATGGACTAGGGATTTTAATTTCATATGTCCACACATTCTACCTTAATTTGTTTTTGTTGATAATAATATCTTAGTTTTCTGCATTCCTCATACTTAATTTGCTCATAGAGACTAACAAACGTGTAATATTGTTAAATTTACTAATTATATAGACTCTGTTTTGGTGATTATTTAGGCCTGATTGGCAATTAGCTATTAGCAGTTAGCGGTTGGCAGATTCAACAACGGTTGGCGGATTTTATTAACGGTTTGACCAACTATTAGAGATTAGCGGATTGATGATATAGTGTTTGGTAATTAGCTGTTTAATAATAACACTAATAGCGGATTCAATTATAAAATGACATAAAAAAACATTTTAAAAGAATTACTTTTTATTTTTCACAAGATATATTTTATACTACTACCTTTAGATAGATAATACGATGTGTTAAATATTTTAATATTTATTAATAATATTAATAAGTAATAGTTATAATAATATTTACTATTTTTTATATTAATTATTAATTAAAATAATATGCTAAAAAAATAATATAGTTACTAATAATAGTAAAAAAATATTATACAAATTTTTAATTATACAATATTATAGTAAAAAATAATACACGTTTAAATTATTTTGTTAACATATAATAAATATAATTCTAATTAAAAGTGATGGTGTTTTTAACAAACTTCTAACTTTAAAATATCTCAAACGCTCCTACTCTCAACGTTTTAGAAATTAGCGTTTTGAATCAAATCAGCTGATTAAGTTGCTATTAACCAAAACTAACTGTTTTAAAAAATTAAATGTTGAATTTTAATCACACCTCTAAAAAACTAACTGTTTTAAAAAATTAAATGTTGAATTTTAATCACACCTCTAAAACTCCTAAAAACGTGGATATGTAAAAAAAAAATAAAAAAAATTAAAAAATAAAATAAAAAGTAAGTTGTTTAACCACCATGCTCTTAATTTTAAACCCTTCACATCTCATTTGAATGAATTTAGCAGTCATTGTACAATTTTAATATACCAGCCACACTAATAATATCTAAATTGGTTGCATAATTAACTAAGATTGTGTTAGAAATTAAGAGTAAACAACATTATCTATTTAACATGTATTATTATAAAATAACTTTTATTGAAAACAATCCAATCAGTGGACTGAAAAAACAAAATAAAAGTTTATATACCCCCATTATATTTCAGGTCCTCACATATTATATATTTAAATATATATATATATATATATATATATATATATAATTGTTCAATCTACTTGGACAGTCCATCCCATTTTATCCTCAATAATTCCATATTGAATTCCAGTGAGTTCCAAGTGAAGTTTATGAGCTACTGAACCTTCTCCAAATACGTAATCAACCCTGCAAATAACACATATCATGTCAGAATAAATGAATAATGTGAAATTTTTCTATACTAGTATTTATTTTTTTAGTAATTTTTTAATTTATTATAGCTAAATAATAATATAAAGAATACTTTATTATACCTTTTTTCCTTATATGTGACTGAGGCAACAGGGGTGACAACCATAGCAGTTCCTGTACAGAAAACTTCATCTGCATTCATAAATTCCTCTATGCTAATGTCTTTCTCAGTAGCCTGAATCACCATTTACAAGCCAAAAAAAAAATTAATTATGGTTTAATAAAAACATTGTGAATTAATAAACTTGTAAATTCATTTCAATGTCACCTTAAATCCCATATCTATAGCCAATTGAATGATGCTGTTTCTCGTGATACCAGGTAGAATAGTATCATGAGTTGATGGTGTTGATATCACATAATTCTGTCAAACATATAGCTATGTTATCAGAATTAATATTATTGATGCATTGATACAAATGTTATATAAAATCAAATTTACCTTAACTATAAAAATGTTACAAGAAGAAACCTCTTCAATGTATTTTCCAGTTGCATCTAAGAATAAGACATCAGAGAAGCCTTTTTCTTTCGCTTGAGCTACTGCTTCATACACCTGAATTCAACCATGTCAAATTTTGAATCAAATTATATCATCAACATTACTAATCACTATATCAATTCATACCCCTGAATAGTTGGCAATGGCTTTAATACCACCAGTTCCACCAGGATGAGTCCTGTGAATATTTTCTTCCACAAACAGCTTTAGAGACTCCTTCCCCTGATATCACAAAACCAATCAAAGTTATGAGATTATAAGGTGATATAATAGACTAAAACTGGTGTTAATGTTAATGTTATAGTTATAATACCTTGTAATAGTTTCCAATTGGAGAAGCAAAAATGAGGAAAGTGTATTCAGGAGCTGGACCAATACCAAGAACCGCGCCACTTCCCATAAGCAATGGTCTAAGATATAGAGACCCTTTTCCATGAGGAGGCACCTGATCATTTCAATTCAAACCAATTATAATCTTGCACACACAGAAAACACTTTTCCCAGTCTACAAGCATTTTCAAAATAAAAAATTATAAAACTATTTATATAAACCATATGTTCCAATTGAGCGCATAGGTACACAGAATGCACTTTCCCAGTCTAAAAGTATAGAAAAAGTATTATATAAACCATAACAAACAGACTCTAAACGTACCCAACGTTTGTTCGCAATGACAATTTGCTTCGCAGCATCAACAAATTGCTCAACAGAGGGCGCAGGCATGCATAGTCTCTTAGCGCCCATTTGCATCCGCAGAGCATTCAATTCCGGCCTAAACAGCTGAATACCTCCATCACTTTTTCTATAAGCTTTTAGTCCTTCAAACAATCCCTAAACAAAACCATATCCAATCTTTATATCCATTCACATTTTAACACTAATTCGCAATCTAACTCCCATTTACCTGTCCATAATTCAACACACCGGAAGCAGGACTCATCTCCATGTTATCAAACTCTCTAATCTCTCCTCCGGTAAATTTACCTTTACTTGGACACTTCATTATGTAAATATAGTCCGTTGTGATCAAACCAAATCCGAGCTTCTCCCAATCAATATCAGCATACATTTCAGCTCCATTGCTACAAAAATTCAAATCATTAACAAACATTATGAATTTGAATATAAACAAGAAATCAATAGATGTATATATGTACCTGGACACAGTTGATCCAACTGGGGACACCATAGCTATAAGTTTTATTTGGCTTTCAATGTGAAGAGCAAAGGTAAATTGAAGCAATGGTTTTCTTAAATAATGAATTGACATTAAAGAATGTTTAACAAAAGTTGGTTAAATTTGCATTAATTAGCATGCAAATGTTTGTATGATAAAAAAATACACTAAATATAGGAACACTCGTGTATATATACATAAAAACAGATTATAATTGTTTTTATATATTTAGTTTTTTTTTTATATAATTTATTTTAAATTCTTTTTTTATTTTTGGTTATGTAAGATGTACTATTTTTACAAGAGATGTATTAATGTGAAAAAGAGTTATTTTAGCACTAAATTTCCATAAAAAGAAAAACAATGAAATAAATTCTATGACCACATCCGTTTCTTCTAGTGACCTTTTAATGCATTTAAATTCAATTCAGTAACATGAATGCACCAGTTTCATTGTCTCTCTCTTCTTTTAAGTCTATTTATCACTTATTCACCCACCATCTTCTTTAACTTCATGTGATGTGAAATATGTATACAGACAATAAATTAATACTCAAAAGTTAATTGAAAAACACTGGCCAATCTTTGCCTTACAAATAAGGCACCATTAGTAAGCTTGCATGTTTGCCAAATCACAATCTGATATGATATGTGGTGGCACAGCAAAACACAGTACAGTTTGAGTCTAATAATGTTGTTGGTTGTGTCTCTTATTGACACATCTTATAATTGAATGTGATGTCATTTACTGTAGAGAAATTTGACTTTTATATTCTTCTTTATTTTTGGCATCCTTATATTTGGAACTAGAAAAATAAAACAAATTTAAGTTACCAAGAGAGAGTGTCATAAATATGTATTTAAAGAGTCTGAGTTTACACAACTTGTATCCACAATAAGTACATCATTCTTTTGCTCTCTTTCTTTCTCTTACTCTCTCTACAAACAAAGTTATGGCTATAGGAAGCATTTGTATCAGAAACTGGAATTATCCTTCCAGAATCTTCTCTCTTTTCAATCAGGTCAGTTCATATAATATGTATGTTTGGATAGACTAGTTTATCATTTGAATAGTTTGAGAAAACATCAAATATGGTGAATTTTTTTAATTTTGAGATTTATAGTTAATTTTCAAGTTTGATTTTTATTTTATTTTGTTTTTAAGAATCTATAATAGTTCTGAACTGGAATGTTAATTTGTTTATGTTGGTTACAGATTAGACATCAATCTCCATATGCAGCTTCAGCCCAAACAAGTGAACTCAGCAGAGAGGAGTAAGTTTAATTTTATAAATACACATGAATCTTTTTAATTTTATAAAAAGATACGCTCCTATACTTTTCTTATATTTTTTTATATAATTTTTAATTAATGAAACCAACCACAAAATATGTTTCCGTCTGATTGCTGATTTCATGTTTTATCCGAAAATATCACATGGTAGGTGAGTCATATCTGTAGTACAATCAATTAATTGTATTTAATTTATATTTAAAGCAAAATTATTGTTCTGTCCAAAATTTTATAATAATTTCATTTTATACCCTGTAGTATTCTTGACATTGATCTAAGTGCATTTTGAATTCAAGGTATGTGAAAGAAGAAAATTCAAAAGGTGTTAAATGGGAAGAGCATGGATTTGGTTTGATTCCAACAGATTATATGTATGTCATGAACTGCACTAAAGAAGAATACAGTTTCTCTAAAGGAAATTTGATTCGGTTTGGAAATATGGAGATGAATGCTTCTTCAGGAATTTTGAACTATGGTCAGGTACATTGTACAATGTAATATGATGTATAATATAAACTTGATGTTTAGTTAATGAAATGTGAATTAGACCTGTAATGTTTTTGCAAGTTTAAATAGGGATTGTTGGAAGGATTGAAGGCATATAGAAGGGAAGATGAGAAAATAGTTGTTTTTCGGCCCGAATTGAATGCTTTGCGCATGATGAATGGTGCGGACAGATTGTGCATGCCTGCGCCGAATGTGCATCAATTTCTTGATGCTGTTAAACAGACTGTTCGTGCTAACAAGCATTGGGTACTAAACCTTGCTTTGATTACTTAACCATTCGATTATATCAGAAATTGATATCGTTATATATGTGATGCACAGGTACCTCCTGCAGGGAAGGGAGCATTGTACATAAGACCATTGCTTTTTGGAAATGGACAGGGTCTAGGTGTCGGGCCGGCCTCGGAATATACTTTTATCACTTATGCTTCTCCTGTAGGAAATTACCACAAGGTTTTTGAACTAAATCGTTTGACATGTTTAATTTTTTTCCATAATTCATTGACTTATTCATATATATAATAGGGTGCATTGAATTTGATTGTGGAGGAAGAGCTTCGTAGAGCTACTCCTGGTGGAACTGGAGGCATCAAAGCTATCACAAACTATGCATCGGTACATATACATATATTTACATATTATGAAATATGTATATATTCATAATGATCTTATTGAATAAGAGAAGATAATGTGATAATTTCTGGGGTATTGCTGCAGATTTTCAAATCAATAATGGAAGCAAAGGCAAAAGGGTACTCGGATGTGGTATTTTTAGATGCAAAGACCGGAAAAAACCTGGAGGAGGCTTCTACAAGCAATATCTTTGTTGTCAAGGTCAGCTATTTATAATATTCAATTAATTTACTAACTCAAAACTTGTTTTGATTTGATTAATTCGATTCCAGTATTAGATTATCACTTATGTGTAAGTTCAAACTATAAATTTAGGGAGATGTGATCTCTACTCCAGCAACTGATGGAACTATCCTTCCTGGAATCACTAGGAAAAGCGTGATTGAAGTTGCTTGTCTTATGGGCTACCAGGTGATGATTAGCAATGAATACATACATATGTATTCGATTCAAGTATAAATAGTATTGTACTTGTTTTTCCAGGTGGAGGAGCGAGTTGTTGCAGCTGAAGAGTTGGTTGAGGCTGATGAGGTTTTCTTGACAGGAACAGCTGTGGTTATCAATTCTGCTAATAGCATAACCTACCACGGAAAAAGGTATTGAAACTCGGAAAACACTAATTTGTTACAATATCCATTGATGTAATTGGAATCTGAAACATAAACTTGTCAATGCAGGATTCAATACAAAAAAGCAGCAGCAGAAGATTCAGTTGCTCAAAACATATACAAAATGCTTACAGGGATTCAAAGTGGTGACATTGAGGACAAAATGGGATGGACACTTGAGCTCAATTGATTACAACCTCTACTTTTATACACTTTCATGAGTTCATATATATAAAAACAATAAAGTTAAAAAAAATGACTTGAACTGCATTATATTTCAAATTGTTGATCTCTTGTGTTTTAAGTTAAATCATCTTCAGAAGACATTACTGTTGTGAATGTGAAAGCTTCTTTACATGATCATGAAAAGTGGTTATAGATTTGACTAGGGAATGTTCATCAATCAGCAACATTGACTAGCAAATTTATGACAGCCATTCAAGTAGAGCAATATTTACAGTGGATGTTTCAAATGATTGGAGGTATCTGTAATTGCAAAACTTGTGAGAATTCCACTTCCTCTAGAAAGCAACTTTTCAACTAGCAAACATGGACTTATTGTCTCATTTAGAACATTATAGACATTTGTTTAACTTGAGTTGACATGTCCTGATCTCACTCACTCATGTTACTCAAACTCTAAGCTAAATTCATGACTTCACCATGTTAAACACTAAAAACTCTCTGCTGTCTATGTTCTATGTGCTTCCATGTGATTCTATCTGGAAATATTCCACGTTTCATATAACATAGTTCCAAACTTCATGTGATACACATGTCTTCCACAAAAATCACATGTATATCTGAGTTTATATTATAGTAATAGTATAATTTAAAGCATATGGTTGGGTATGCACGTTATTTAATCCAAATATGACCCTCAAAGCAAAACAAAAAATAACACACGTGTGTATAAAAGCAGGGTATTTGACATGCAACTGTGTTATATTGCACTCGGAGTGACCACGAGTTTCGACTAAACCATCTGTCATTCTCTCTGCCGACACACCATGACTCAACTCTCGGAACCAGCCGTGCACAGGTATTTACCATTCTTGCAACTTCAATCTTCGATTGTACTAGCTTTACTTTCGATTTAATCAATGTATTTGAATGACATACAGTACAAATGGAAATGGTGGAAATCCTGAAAATGTGAAATGGGATGAGCTTGGTTTCTCTCTAACCCCAACAGATTACATGTATGTAATGAATTGCCCCAAAGGAGATTCCTTTTTACAAGGTAGTCTCGTCCCTTTTGGTGATTTTCAAATCAACCCTTCATCAGGAGTTTTGAACTATGGACAGGTATTTTTGGATTCTGAGATTGTCTGTATGTGTATTGAAGTTTATCAATTGGGGACATTAGTGTACATAAGTTCAAGTTTTATAGGGATTGTTTGAAGGCTTGAAGGCATATAGAAGAATAGATGGAAGCATTCAACTATTCAGGCCTAAAGAGAATGCCTTGCGAATGAAAATGGGTGCTGAGAGGCTGTGTATGCCTTCTCCTACCGTTGATCAGTTCATTGAGTCCGTGAAACAAACTGTTTTGGCTAATAAGAGATGGGTATATTTGACTACTTTTGTTACTTCTGTTCATGTTGGTATTGTTGGTTTTGAATGTAGATTGATGGATTGATGTATGAATATGTAAAAGTTGGTGTTTGGGTTCAAAAGGTACCTCCACCAGGGAAGGGATCATTGTATCTCAGGCCTTTGCTTCTTGGAAGTGGATGTATGCTAGGTGTTGGGCCAGCGACTTCATACAAATTTATTGTATATGCTTCTCCTGTAGGCAATTACCACAAGGTAGTGTTTCGGATATTATGTTTTAACATTGCAGGATGTGAAGAGTTGTGATGTTGATTGGATTTCTTTTGTTAATGTACAGGGTGTTGTAAATTTGATTGTGGAGGAAAATGTTTGTCGAGCTGCTCCTGGAGGCACTGGAGGCATCAAAGCTATCAATAACTACTCTTCAGTAAGTATATAGTTTGATGATTGATCCCTCAGTATTGTACACTTTTTAAGTATAATCCTCAGGAGCTAATCTGTTTGGAGTCTTGAGGGTTAGTTTTATTCTATGTTTAAGAGTTATTTAGTTACTTAGAAGTTTTTAATATATATGGTTGTAGATTTTCAAAGCAATTGCAGAAGCGAAATCCAAAGGTTTCTCTGACGTTTTGTTCCTTGATGCTGTGAATGGAAAGTACATTGAAGAGGCTTCTACAAGTAATATTTTCCTGGTCAAGGTAACAAGTCATAAATTCACATGGATCATTTAGCAGTATAAATATCAAAGTATATACATATTGGACTTGCAATTTCATAACCTAACAGCATCTTTTATCAAGTCTGTAGCAGTGGTTCCTAATGTTTGATGGTTTCCCAGGGTAACACAATCTCAACTCCTGCAACCAGAGGCACTATTCTGCCTGGAATCACTAGAAAAAGCATCATTGAACTAGTTCACACTCTCGGTTACCAGGTAATCTCATAATCTGAAAAGGACACCACCAAGCACACCATAAGTATTTTAAGTGATTAATTTATCATAACCATTTTCGTCGAGTCTAATTACAGGCTGAGGAACGCGAAATATCAGTAGATGAATTGTCTGATGCTGAAGAAGTTTTCTGCACTGGAACTGCAGTGGTTATAAGCTCAGTCAACAGCATAACTTATCAGGGCAAAAGGTATCCAATCCAACAGCTATTCTAAATGTATCATAGATGTTCATCTTATTATTCCTCTTATTAAGTATAAGTAATTACTGACTGTCAAGCATTTTTATTAATCATATATGTGGTGATGCAGAAAAGAGTTTAAAACCGGAACAGATACAGTAGCGCGGCAACTGTATGATATGCTTACAGGAATTCAGACTGGCCTTGTAGTAGACAAGATGGGTTGGACTATGAAGCTTTGCTGAACTCTTGATGAGTAGGCAAGTACTGCCAAAATGTGTCTTAGTTCTTGTTTCAGGTTTTTGTTTATAGTTTGATGTGCTGTTGTTAGTACTTTTCAAGTAAACATGTTTTACCTTAATAATTTAAGGTTTAGATTAATCAAGAGAATAAATTTAAAATTACTTTCAAATTTGAATGCATTCAAAATTATCATTTTATAATGTATTGTTTTGACAAAAGGATATTTATGGGATTTTGGAGACAAACCAAAAAGAGTTCCAAAGTCTCTATCAACATAATTGAATTCAGAAGATTCAGAATCCGATTCTACTCTATCAGTATCACAACCAACCTGCCCAATAGAATCAAATTCAACATTGTTTACTCAAAATGTATGTATATACTATTAAACTAATAACCTGAACTCAGGATATCAATCAATCAAATGAGAGTACTACAACTACTTCCTATATCTAATTAAAATATCAATAAATCAAATCAGGGTACAACAACTAATTCCTATATCTATTTGTTTGCTTAACAGTGTTCAGATGTGTTACCAACAGATCATTCCAACTATCTGTAACTCCAGGCAAGCACCAATGCATGCAATCTTCATGTTTCTTTCCTCCTGCGGTAGAGGGATGAGCATCTGCCCTGAACTCACTCATGTGAGAAACGTCTAAAATACTGAAATCAGACCCCTTCACAGCCTCATACAATTTCTGATTCACCAACCTTTCTTCAACATTTGTTCCATGATTTTTCAATGAAAAGAGTTCTTCAACCTGACAAAATAAGAAAGAATACCAACATATAACAGATAGCTCAGGTATTTGTTCATCCGACTTTTTTTTAAATGTTATGCTAGTTTATGTTACAATAAATGACAAATCAATCACTCACTTCCTCAGATGACAAAGGCTGCTGTCTTCGACAAGAACCACCTTGATCCCAGTCACCTCCTTCAAAATGTCTTGGGGATTGCGTACGAAAGATCTTGATGGTGTCTGGACTTGCAGTTTTATCAACATAACGTATCTGTTATCACACCACAAGTGCCGTAAGAGAATAGATGAGCACCATTATACTCACAAGGGTCATTGCTTACACCAATATCAGAATCCTATCAGAAATTGTCAATTTTACAATCAAATTAAATACATTCAATCTTAAATTAGGCAGAGTTGTTGTAATCTTAAATTAGGCGGAGAATATAGCACAGATAGTTATCACCCAGTGCTAATAAAAAATAATCTCAAGAAGAATAGAAGATACTATTTTAACAGAATTTTGACATTAGTGGGGTATTGATAATTATTGGACATTTACGGAAAATTGTGAAATATAAGAGACCAACTCAACATCTCAACATCATTTTACTTTTAAAAGAGCTTCAACAACAAAGAGAGAAATTCTGATACAGATGCAGAATAGGAAATCTCAAAAGGAATCACAACTGATGACATTTTATAAGGGCTCGGTCATCTCACAAATGTTTCCTATGCTAAACCTAAATAATTTACTCACTTTCTCTTTTTCTTCGTTTTCCATAGGTTCAATGGATCAGTCATTATCATCACATTCTAAACTGGTTGGAAGAAGTCCATGATGGTCAGATTCTTACATAGGTGAGGTTTGAATGTGGCTGAGTAAATTAACATTTTACTATTCTAATTAGTAGAAAGAACTCCAACTTATAAGTTAGTAACTAGTTGGTTCCTACACATACTTCATCAACTAAGATCATGATCAAATATAAGAACAAACTGAAACACAACATTCAACATACCATGTGCTTCAAAGCTTCTTGGAGACCAACGTCAGGAGAAACAGGAGGAATTACAGGCTTATCATTCTTAAAGAAAAGCATGGGAGACTTTACTGGGTCAAATTTTCCAGGAGCTCCCCACCTATAAACAAAAACCGATAATGGTTATCAAATCAGTTTGCACAAACATGAAGTGTCCTTAAATATGAAAAGAATGCATGCCTACCATAACCTACATTAATTGCATTTCAATATTCAACTTGATAATCTCATTCAGCAAAAACATGGAAACTGTATCACACAATCCTCCCAAACGGAGCCAAAAATCAAACCATAATGACAAAGTACAACGCTTGGTAACATCCAAGGAAAGCAAAACCACCCATTATCTCCGAAATCTTAAACAGCCAAACAAGTACACTCTGCCATCCATCACAAATACGATTCCCGTAACAAAATTGCATATACATGTCTTTACACGACACCATCATATCATAAAGCAAATTACAAACTCAACATCAGTATCTATCACATAAACAACAGATAGAAGAGTTTACCAATGCCCCGTGTTGAAGATCAAAATATCATGAAATCCAGGCGCCTTCGCCCACGTTCCATCAGGAACATCAACATCAACTCGATAACCCTCCTTATATCCAAGACCTTCCAACTCACCACCATTCCCATTAGCAAACCACCTGCAAATCACAAAAACAAATCAGCTTAACAATAAGTCACTAATTAAACACACAATTGAAAATGAACACAAAACAATGCTTACCTACCATAGCGCACCAAGAGATTAGTCCGATGGTAAGCAATAGTGAAATTATATTGCGAGAAAGTAAAACCCCGATCAGCTCCAACAGGACGCCACTTCTTGACATCACTAGACACACTTCTCAAAGTACAAAACAGCGAAACAAACATGTTCCTATTCAACGAATCGCCAACAAACCCTGCATCGCTGTTAATTACTCATAAGAACCCAATTGCACACACAAGAAATAGAAAAAGCAAAGAAATCGATACCTATATTAGTATTGGCAAAGGAGCGGAGAAAACGAAGAGGGTCGAGAGGAGGGAGAAGACATGAATCTGATCGCCAGCGCCAATTAGGGATATCGGCGGCATTGGGCTTGTTGTTGAGAAGACAGTTCCAGCCTTTGAAGATCTCTTTGCAGGTGGAGTCGTATCGGGGACGGAAGTTAGAGTCGTGGATCCAGTGGCCGTTGGAGTAGTTGCAGGCGTTGGATCTGTAAGGAGGGAAGAAGACATGGTTGGAGGGTTTTGAAGAAGAGAGTGAGGGTTTGCGAGAGATTGAGAGGAGAAGGAAGATGGAAGTGAAAATGAGGAGAGAAAGTAGAGGGAAGAGTGTCAGTCTTCTTTTTTGTTGCTGCTGCGATCCTCCTCTCTTGTTGCTTTCCATTCAGATCGATGACAGCAAAAACACTCTGCACTCTTCACTCCTTTATTTGAAGCTCCATGACCGTGATTTTGAGCTTGAACAGAATTTAATTTAGTAGTTTAACGCCTCCACTGGTTTAGTGGTGTTATTGGGTTCAAAAGGCCCAAATGGTCCAAAAACATAAAATACATACTAAGAGGAACAATATTTGGGAATAAGTAAAATTAACCTTTCAAAATTGCATTCTAAAATTAGCATTAAATCCTAAAATTAATTTAAGTTTTAATCTCCCCTAAAGATGATAAATTATATATTTTTTTATTAATATATACTCACACTCCTTTATTCAATAATAAAATTTTATTTAATTAATAAATTATCATTATAATAATAAAATTTGTGAACATCTATATATGATGTAATGTTTATTTAAAATTAATTTTATATATTTTTATTAATTTTTTATGGATAGAAGGAGTGTAATAGTGTATTAATACCAAAATATTTATATATATATATATAATATGTCACCGTTCAAGGTATAAATATAATTAACTCTTTACTAAATATTTATTTATCAAAAATTTTATTATATATATTTTTTTATAAAGTGTTAGAATTTTTATTTTTATTTTTTAATAAACGATATAATTTATTTTTCTTTTGTTTTAGGTTAATTTTTTAAAAATTTACACTTTTAAAAAAATTAAATTTACAAAAAAAAACTTTTAAGGATTGGAAAACAATTATATTTTATAATTTTTTTTTATTTATTAATCATTTTTAGATACCATTTTGATAACATTTATTCACGGTGACATAACATCCGAACATACTTTTAGGAGAGATGTACGACTACTGTATATGGGTCTGTTTGGGATAACTTGTACTTTTGACTTCTGATAGAAGAAGAAGAGAAGCAGAAGCACTTTGACATAAGCACCAACTGAAATGCTTTCACAGAAAGCACTTTTCCAGCTTATAAGTACTTTGGATTTCTAACCAAACAATACTAAAAGATGCTTTTGAATCCAGAAAGCTGTAAAAATGCTTGCATAAGCCATATCAAACAGGTTCTATATATTTTTTATACCTATATCTATTCATTTCAAGTTTGTTCTGAAACTGATATAATTAATAGATGATGTGTTGTGATTTCATAGACAAGAAGCAAGAAGGAAACCGCCAGTCCAAACTGACAACAACAATTTAGATTTTGATAGTCATTTTAATCTAATGCATCTACTTTAACTTTATAGTATTATTATAAGGAACGAAGGAGCATGAACTTGTTGATGGTGACCAATTCTGACTCATTGAAGTCCACTTTGGCTCAACTTTTACATGTCAAATTTTTAATGAGTATTATCTTTTATATTATTGGCCTAATCAAATCAAACTTCTGTTTGTATTTGGTTTTGTAATAGAATCAAAGCATGAACTTCATGTATTCAATCCTCACGCTTTTGACGGTACATCCTCCACTATGTTTGGTCTGACAAATATCTAACGGAACTATCAATTAATAATATTTGAAATTAATTACATATATTGTTATACTGTTAATCTTTTCTTGTACAGCAAGTAGTTGTATAGTATATAGTTAGGTTGGCGAATGATGATGTTGAATAATTGGTCTCATAAATTTCAGAAACTTCCAATCATAACGCACGTAATTAAAGTTGTTACTTAGTGATGTTGTGTTAATCTGCACTATGTATTTTTTGGACCAACAAACCACTCTTTACAAATCTACAAATTACACCACTAACTTTACCTTCTTCATGCTTAACGGCTGGATTTAAAAATCTTTACAAGATCAAACAATTTTAAAAAATGAAGACAAAAGAATAATAATTACAAAATATGGTGAGTACACGTGTGCAGTTGGTTTGGTTTGACTTGATTTGATATAAAGCTAGAAATAGTAGAAGAAGAAGGTAGAGAAATCACTAACATTGTAAACATACAATGATTTGTTATGTTTATACGCACTAAGTGACGCCAAATCTCACTAGTTGAAACAAAGCTATTTCTAAACTGACCAAACATGTACATATAATAGATATGCTGTTGAAAATATTTAATGGAAGTGAAAGAAGACTCCTCCTCACCTTCCACCGCACATGCAATGACATCACCATCTACATATAAACTAGTCTTAACATCACTATATATTCATAATCACATCTTATCTTATGAGTTTAGAAGTAATGGGTGTGAATAGTTTTAGCGATATGATGCATGGAGTGAAACCAGCATTGATGATGGTGGTGGTTCAAGTGGTGTTTGCTGGTGTTAATATTTTGTACAAGTTAGCTGCTTCTGATGGAATGAGCTTGCAAGTCATTGTTGCTTATCGTTTCATCTTCGCTGCTGTTTTCATGATCCCTCTCGCTCTTCTTGTGGAAAGGTGTTCACTTCTCTCCATGTTAATATACTGACTTTTTGATTTATTTTTCTTAAAAAAAATTTAAAATATTTTATCACTTTTTGAGTTCAAATGATATTTTTTTTCGTGATATTTAAATAAAATTATAAAAATGTAACGCAATTCACCCACTAATTTAAAGTTCGTCCTTCGTAAAATGTATTTTTATAAATATATTGATTTTTTTTTTAAATTTCAAACCTTTAAAAATTTACAAACTTCAATAAAATTAAAATTTTAAAAAACTATATTTTATACTAAATTTTATACAAAATATTTATATATTAATAAAGTACTTTCATTCAATATAAAATGATAATATTTTTCTCATCCTCTTATTAAAAGTCAAAATACTTTATCTTATTTTGTTTTTTTTTTCTAAAAAAAATTAAAAATAGAAATAATCTGAATCTAATTATTAATGCAGAAAACTTTATATTGCAGGAAGAGCAGATCAAAACTGACATGGACGGTTGTATTTCAAGCTTTTCTTTGTGGTTTATTTGGGTAAGTAATTTCACTTATTCATTATCAAGAGAAGAACAGAAAAGTATAAATAAACATGTAAATATATATATTATTCATTATTATTTTACAGGGGTTCACTGAGTCAAAATCTGTATTTGAAGAGCTTGACATTAACATCAGCAACATTTGCATCAGCAATTGCTAACCTAGTACCAGCTATCACCTTCATTCTATCAGTTTGTTTCAGGTAAAATATTGGCTTCTGTTATAATATCAGATTATATATAATACACTGCAAGGTTATATTGGGTTATATATAATACTACAGGTTGGAAGAATTGGAAATAAAAACAAGGAGTGGGATGGCAAAAGTATTGGGAACATTAATAGGAATAGGAGGAGCAATGGTTCTGACATTCTACAAAGGAGTTGATATTAACATTTCTTCAAATCACATTGATCTTCTTCACCATCACAATGCAACCCAAGTGTCCTCATCATCATCTCATCATTCTTTTCAACATCTTTTAGGTCTTTTATTGGCCTTGGCCAGTTGCTTCTCTTATGCTACTTGGTTAATCATTCAGGTAAATGCAAAATAGGGTTTTTGTTTTTGATAAATTCTCGTTTTACCCTATTTTTGAAAGTATCTTTAAAAAAAACCCTCCAGTTATGAAACTTTACCTGAACCATCTCACTTTATAATTGATTTCAATATGGTCAGATGTGTTGAGTGTCAAAAGCAATGCCACGGATAATAATACCTTATACATAATAATATTTTAAAAACTCTATTAGTATTACATTTCTGGGTGTATATAACTATAAATACGTGGATACTTGATTCTAATTTAAAGCGGATAATAGGGGAGTGCTCCACGAGATCGAATAAGATGAATTTTATTTATTTTTTTTTTAAGTAATCAGTTTGGAAAGTATTTTTTAAAAACACCCAATTTTGAAATTATACTCAACAAACATCTAGTATTAAAAATGGCTTATTAATGAAAAAGTGTTTATGTAAATATTATCTTCTATAGGAGCGGAAAACTGAAATAATTTAGAAAGCATGATATGTTAATGGAGTAGAACTAGTAATGTTATCCACGAAAATCAAATAAAAATATAATTTTGATATATTTTTAAAATTAGATATAATTATAGTTTTAAAATTGGGGATTTTCAAAATATAGTTTTAAAATTTGAATATTTTAGGGGAATAGTTTTGAAAAAGTAGATTATTTATTTATTTTTATAATTTTTTAAATTTTAAAAATTGAAGATAGTTTAAAAATATTTTCAAAATAAAATTTTAATAGAATAATTTCATTTATATATATATAAATATAAAGTGTGGAGACTTTACTTTTTGTTTTCTTATATAGACAAAGATGGTGAAGAGATACCCCTATCACTACTCAAGCACAGCATTAACATGCTTAATGGGAGCAATTCAAGCTACAATATATGCTCTCTTTACAGAAACCAACAAAAGCCAATGGAAACTAGGTTGGAATATAAGAATTCTCACTGTAGCCTATTCGGTATGTAAAATCTCCTCCAAACACCATTCATCAACATTCACATTTTGAAAACTCAAACTCTGTACATGCACAGGGAATAGGAGCATCAGGTCTAATGGTAACACTAATAGCATATGTAGTGAAAAGGAGAGGACCTCTATTTGCCTCAGTATTCAACCCACTCATGCTAGTGGTAGTGGCCTTTGTTGGTTCTTTCATATTAGATGAGAAGCTACACTTTGGCAGGTACTCATTAATTAGCTAGCATGCACTTAGTGATTTATAATGACACACAATTCACTACTTACATGTGATATTATTGTTATATGTGCAGCATAATAGGCTCAATTTTGATTGTGTGTGGACTGTATTTTGTGCTATGGGGTAAAGGCAAGGAAATGAAGAAGAAAATAAGTCAAGTGGTGCCTTCTTCTTCTTCCAATAAAGAGTCTATTGAGATTGTTGTTATCACATCTCCTGTTGACAACAACATCAATGTTATTAACAATCATGGACAAGACATATCAGAAGCTTTAAAAGTTGATGAGACACTGGAGAAATCAGAAGTGTAGTTATTTTACATTTATTGGTTTATATTTTTTTATTTTCACACATTTATTAGTTTATATATATATATATATATATATATTCAATGTAATAATTCAACCATTCAATTTGCAAGAGAAAATTTAAGACCTCTCTTCTTTATCTTTATCTTCCTTAATAGAAATGGTTATTGGTTTTATAGTAGGTTGAATGAGGTCATGATTTTTTATTTTTTTTTGGTATCTCTGATATGATTATTTTATGTATAAAATATGTGTGGATTTTTAATTAATTTTGTTAATAATTTTTCAAATTGTAAAGATAAATTTTAAAAAATTAATAAAATATATCAATTTAGTAATTTTTTTTAATAGTAGATATTTGTTAAAATGATAATGATGAACATAGATAGTAATTATTATTCTAAATTTTTACAGATATTATTGACAAGTTAAAAGTTATTTATTTTATAAAGAATTAAAATAATATTTATTTGATAACTTAAATAATTTAAATTTTTAAATTTTAATTTAATTTATTCAATTAAATTTTTATTACTTTTATTTATATGCATAAAATATGTGTGAAATTTTTTTAATTAAATTTTTGTAATAATTTTAAAATTATAAAAATAAATTTAAAAATATATAAATATATTTAAATTATTTAATTATAGATATTTTTTCAAATATTCATCATGGGTGTGGATAATTATTAAAATAACCCTTGTTATTATTATTTTAAACCAATATAAATTATGACTGGATAATATATATATATATATATATATAATTAAGATAATGAGTATCCAAAAATACCTTTATAAAATTATTATCCAAACACAGTGAACCTTAATGAAGTTGTAATAAATAGTAACATCTGAGGATAATAAATAGAGGAAATGGTCAAAACCATATGGCTAAATATCTAAACATGATATCTATTGTTCTCATGTGATTATGCCTACATAAATTATATGGTGAGTTGGCTTTGACTAAATAAGCACGTGTGCCATAAAAACTCACATCAGTGCCACATTTCCAATTTCCCCTAATAAATAACTGTGAGGGCATGACATGTGTGGAAAATCTCTCATGTGTCAATAATTAAATATCTCAACCAATGAATGTATAAAAGTAGCATCCATATTTCCTTTTGCAAGTGAATAGCAATCTTAGAAGAATAAGAAGAAAATGAAGATTTGGGAGATTGTAGATGGCTTGAAGCCAGCATTGATGATGGTGGTGGTTCAAGTGGTGTTTGCAATTGTCAATATTTTGTATAAATTGGCTGCCAATGATGGAATGAGTTTGCAAGTCATGGTTGCTTATAGACTCATTTTCGCTTCTGCTTTCATGAGTCCACTTGCTCTCATCGTCGAAAGGTAGGTTAGCAGTTAGCGGTTTGAATAGCGTTTAGCGGTTCCATTAACGTTTGTTTAACAGGGAAATGGAGAAGGTAATGAGGTTGTATGGTGTTGCAGGAACACAAGGCCAAAGTTGACATGGAGCATTTTGTTTCAAGCTTTTCTTTGTGGTTTATTTGGGTAAGTTGATCAGAATCTTTTTAAAGTATAGTAGTAGTAGTTGTAAAATGATGGTGAGCATTCATGATTTGCTAAGATTGAGACATTGAAAAGCCAATGTTCAGATAAAGTCAACCAGCATTATTTTTTTGGGAAAATGCAAGTTCTAATGTAAATTTATTGTCTTTTTATGAAAATAACAATAAATACAGCTTATCGAGGGATAGAATTGAGAAAATCTTAACATGTGACAGATAACTTTTTAAATTAATTATTATTTAACAATTTAACCATTTGGGTATTTAGATGTAGCTCTTTTATTAATAATTAATTTTTTTTTAAAAAAAATTACCAACTATTATATTATAAAAATATTTTTCTCAAAATTTAAATTTGTTAAATTTTTATTACTTATTTTTTTTATTTTTATTATAAATATGTAAAATTTATTTATTATTTTTGTTATAAAAATATAAAATGCACTTAATATAATTAAATGGATTACGTTATATAGAGTGTATTAATTATTATTTCAACATATTCTCTTATCTCTTTGTTTAGTTTTTTCAAAACATTTTAAATGTCTTATTACTTTACCTTTTTTAACCATATTAATTTTAATATTTGTGATTTAAACTTAATTCATTTTTATTTAATTAATACTATTATATTACTATGTTATATATTATTATTATTATTATTATTATTTATTATTATTATTATTATTATTATTATTATTATTATGTTTATGTTATATTTATTTATTTATTTCAGGGCGTCACTGCTTCAAAATTTGTACGTGAAGAGCATGGAATTGGTGTCAGTAACATTCGCCACAGCCATGGCTAACCTTGTTCCAGCGGTTACATTTATTTTATCAATTGCCCTCAGATTAGAGAAATTGGGAATAAAACCAATAGAGGGCAATGTGAAAATTCTAGGAACAGTGATAGGAATAGGAGGCGCAATGCTTCTCACATTCTACAAAGGAATTCAAATTCCAATTTTCTCCACACACATTGATCTCCTCCGCCACCACCAAATACCACCAACTCCACCTCCATCATCTGATACAATGACACTCTTCTGGGGCCTTGTTTGCTCACTGGGGTCTTGCTTCTCCACTGCTATTTGGTTTGTCCTTCAGGCCAAGATGGGACAGAAGTACCCTTGTCAGTATTCAAGCACTGCTTTAATGTGTCTGATGGCATCTGTTCAATCCACTCTTTATGCTCTCTGCACTGTCAAAGACACATCGCAATGGAAATTGGCTTGGGATGTTCGGCTTCTTTGCGTAGCTTATTCGGTATGTATTTAAATGTTGTGAAAATTGACTGTTTTCCAGAACACTAATGAGGATTTTTGGGCACAGGGGATTTTGGCTTCGGGTCTAATGGTGGCACTAACGTCTTGGTGTGTGCGAGTGAGCGGACCCGTGTTTGTGTCTCTGTTCAATCCACTTATGCTGATTGTAGTAGCTTTTCTGGGCTCTTTATTATTAGATGAGAAGCTATATCTCGGCAGGTATGTGATTAGGTTCTGTTTCTTTGCAATTTGTCCGAATTTGAACAATGTAATATTATTATGTTGCAGTGTTCTGGGATCGGTATTGATAGTGTGTGGACTGTACATGGTGTTATGGAGTAAAAACAAAGAAATGAAGCAAGTGGCTGTAGGAAGATCATCATCTTCAAAACAGTCTATTGAAATTGCAGCAACAGAATGTAATGAAATTGAAGGCAACTCAACTTCCTAGATTTATGTAAATCTGCGTGCGATATGGTTTGGTTTCATTTTGTAATTTGTCATGTAATGATAATCAAATAATAGCCGGATTCACTGGGTTATGTTTGGTGGTTCAGTTTTATTAGAAAAATCCACCATTCTCAATCAAAAATTATACCACACTCCACTCCAAAGATCTTATTTTTCTAAGTGAGCTGGTTGTTGATGTGATTTGGCTTTTTGGTGTGGTTGTATAGCCTTAGGTTTGATTTATGTTGATAGGAAGTAGAAGTAGTTGTAAGATAGAATTTGGATTGATATTTGATGCATTAATTTGGATCATAGTATGATGGCTTTAAAGTGGGGATGGTTGGATTGATGTTTGATGCATTAAAGTTGGGTATGATTAATGAATCATTGCGAGCATGCATTCATAGTGTTACGGTTGTTTTAGGTGGGCTGAATTCAGTGGCATGGTCAACATAGTCATGTATTTTGTATTTTTATATAGGGCAAACTACATTAGGTAGCAACGAATTTTTGCTACTTCACCGATTTCACGTTGAATACTAGTGACTTTCGAATGAAATTGAAGTCCATTTTCACATCAGTTAAGTGATACGTGTCAATGACCAGCATACATATACCGTCAAAGTGTTCCATGTAGTAGTAGTACATGGTCTGAGGAGTAGAAGACTAAAATCACTTTTATTAAATTTTTATTTTTTCCCAAAATAATATCGATGAACAATTTCACCCAGAGTATCACTCACTCGTAATCTCTCTCTCATTCTCACTCACAGTTTCATTTCTTTTTCTTTTCTTTATATACAAATATAAACAACACACTAATTATAATTAGTACAGTCAGTCTTTCAATTGCTATTCTCACGACTACACTAGTACTCAACGATGGAGGCAAAGGAGATGGCAAGCTTCTAGATGCAAGCAGCAATCTCGATCCTGAATTGGAAGGAGGTGGAGGCACATGAGGAAGAATGAGATGGTGACGAAGGAGTGACGGCTGGCAGTGCGAAAGGAAAGGCGGTGGGAGTGGGAGTGGGGGCTGGAATAGTGAAGTTGTTGGAGGGAGGAGCGACTGGAAGAGCAATTATATGCCATGTTTATGGTGTGCTTTCCTTTCATTGACTTTGGGAGGAAAAACGACGGAGGATTTAGACTGGTTTCACGAAAACTAATTACATGCACACGTCGTGCTTCATTGGGTGATTGGAGAGTAGTTCAGGATATCAAACTGTTTTATTGGGGCTAAAAATATATTTATGTGGAATCACTATCCAACCGGAAATGAATTTCGAATACTCTCTTCCTAAATCTAGTTCAGTGGTCCCATATGTATAAGTATGTGTATTGTCTAAAGCTCACCACTTAATGCGGTGAAATAAGATAAGGATAGTGAAAAGTTGACTCAACTTCCACCTTATTAGATGTAAATAGAGATCTGATTTGAGATAAAACAATACAAATTTGTAAAACATCCTGGATAACATTATCTGAAAATAGAGAGTTTTATATAGAAGTAAATAGGTGTTTTTATTTTTTCTGATTTGTCTTTTATACGTCACCCTATGGCCGCTCTTATCAATAAATAAGTGATAGTAATTCGTATGATTAATGTCCGACCGATTGATATTAATAAATAAGTGATAGCAGTTCGTATGATTAATGTTCGACCGATTGACTAGTATTATATATCTATTCGAATTTATATTTTGGTTGCAGTAGGTAAAAAATAGTAGTTAAATTTTTAATGGTCGAATAATTCTGATTTACAAGATTACCTATTAATATAGGTACGTTTAAAAGGACAATCGGTTTGGATTTTGAGAAATAGAGTGAGAACATTATACACAATTGTTTCCTTTCCCGTATAAATTTTCAGTAATACTATAGCCATTATATTTGACACAAGTTTTTTTTTTAATAGTGTTTAGTGTTTGGAAGGTAAAATCAATTTCTTATAAATACATAGCTATAATGGAAGGTAGTATTGATTTAAAATAGAATAAAGAGTTAATTGCACTCACACCCTCTGAACGATGACAAATTACACACAAATAAAGATTTTTGTATTAATACACACTCACATCCCTTACCCAATAATAAAACCTTATTTAATTAATAAATTTATCAATATAACAATGAAAATTGCATTTCTAAATATATCTGTATGATGTAATATTCATTTAAAGTTAATTTTACTTTATATTTTCACTAATTTTTATGGATAGAAAGGGTGTGATTGTATATTAATACCAAAATATTCATATATGTGAAATTTATCATCGTTCAGGGGATGTACATGCAATTAACTCTAGAATAAAATCAACGTCTAAAATAAATATATATTATACATATTGAAATTAGGATGATTTGCCCACAATTTAAAGAATTCAAAGGATGTGCACTTCAATTTCAATTAGAAGTAGCTCCATAATATAAGAATTTTTTTAATTGTAATTAATGTGCATATGTCTATTGAATTGCGATAAAGAAAGAGAAAAATACAATATCAAACAGAATTGATGAAAAAAAAAATTTTTTTTTAAAACTTAATTTAGTTTAGACGTTGATTTTATTTTATTTTATTTTTAAAAAATAAAATTTGATTTTAATTGAAGCTTATTAAAGTTAATTCGATTAACTTCTTTTTTTTTTTTATATAGAAAAAGTACTACTATTTTTTTTCTATGATTAGTATAATTTATTTATTTTTTGGTTCTTTTATTAAAAGAAATATTTTACTTCTAAATATATATAAAAGTAAAAAAAGAAATTATATTACATGAAATATCTATCTATATATATATAAAACTGTTCCAAATCATGCATAGGTAGCATGCTTAAAAATGCTCCATTCCTTTTGAAAAAATAGATTCATTCGTTTACTTATTTACTCAAATGTCATCTATATATAACATCCTAAAATTTAAAATTATTTATTCATATGCCACTAATAAGTATCTTTTTATTTATTAATGCATTAGATAGAACATGTAATATAATTATTATTTAGTATATTTTAATATCTTTTATGCCATTTTAAAATAATAATTATATTTTATATTTTAATTTGCTGTTGAATTTATTTTTAATAAATCATTTAAAAAAATTTAATTTTTTTTCAATTTTTTTATTTTTAAGTATCTAAAACTTTTCCCAACATATTTTTATTTTCAAATATTATTTATAAAAAAAAATCCATATATGATTATAACATGTTTTTTCTTTTTTTTTTTTTTAAGTATCGAATTATTTAATTCAATACCAATTGGTAAAAGTATAAAATTATATCAACTTTTAATATACAATTATAACATGTTTTTTCTTTTTTTTTAAAGGTATATATGAATAAAAAAACTATTTATATAATAATTAAAATATAAATATATGTATTTATAAATGATCAGTATTAAATTAAATAATTTGATAAAAAAATTAATTTAATAAATAAATTAAAACATCAATAAAATAATTTAATATATATTTTAAAAGTTATTATTGAATCGCCTAAAGTACAAACCAATTCTATGGTTAATGTAATAAATTACAAACTCCAATACCTAGAATATAAACTTAATGAGCGTATTTAATTCAATTAGATTTGATTTGAATTATCAAATTGAAAATAAAAACTTTTGCAATTTGACTAGATCCTCTTAAAAACTAAATTGAATAGTCACCTGCACACCCCTAATTGAAAAATGGTGAATGACTTGCCAAAATCTTCAATAGCCTTTAATTGGATAATAATGACATAAATGAATGTGAGGTAATGCCTTCATATGTACCCTCCTAGATGAAAAATGACACATTTTGCTTGCAATCTTCATCTTTTACGCAAAAATAAAAATCATTCCAATTTTAAAATAAAAATAAAATTGGTAGAAAGTAGATCTTTCTATAAAAGTTATGACTAAAAGTAGAGATGGCGAAACATATTTGCAGGGTGGTGTTAAGCCTGACCTGAATATGAACTCGTTTAATTTAATATGATATCATGGACGGTGAAAATATGCATTTTAAAGATTTATAAAAAAAATAATTTTAGTTTTAGACCAATTTTAAATTTTTTACATTTTTAGATTTTTTTTTAAAAAAGTTTGTAAAAATGAACTTTTAGTGGACCGGGAATTATCAGATCAAGAAATAGGCAAATATAACTGTTTCTGGGTGTTTTGTTTCGCAATTCGGGAAGCAGAACACCGGGAAACAGTTATATTTTACATGTTTCCTGGTGTAGTTTTTGCTTTTCGGTCTGATTTGTCGAGAAGCAAATCAAGACTGGGAAGCAGGAGTACTACGGTCATTTCGGTCAATTTTATGAAAAAATTTTGAAAAAAGTTTAGTTTTGTAAAAATTTTAATTTTAGTCTAAAAATATAATTTTTTTTAATAAAAAGTTCACAAATGCAATGGACCCTTATTAGAAATGAGTTGACATAAATATAATAAGATAACACATTTAATAAATAGATTATTATCTAATTCGATAGGTGAACGCGAAATTAATATGTACATCCGTTTAATAAATTGGTATTAATGGAGTTGACATAAAATTCATTTAATAAAAAATAATTTTATTTAGTAAAAAATTATAAATAAAGTACTAAAATTACATATATATTTCTCATAAAGAGGTCAAACATGTGATACGACTGTACCAACACGAATATGGCACGGTTATTAAATGGGTTAAACGGTTCAATACGTTTACTAATACGATACAATCATATTTAACGTTAATATAATCGGGACATATTATCATTCTATTTAAAAATTATATTATTTTTTTACCATTAATTTTATAGTTAGGTGGGTTGAAAATAAGTGCTAACTAAAACAATAAATACACTATTTCAATAAAATATTTACCATTTTCAAATAAAAAATTATATTAATTTAATCAAATCAAAAACAAAGTGTAACATAAAATATCATAATACTAGTACCGTCAATAAAGTCTATGAGATGACTCAGCTAATCAATATAAAAGTAGCATATCCCCTCTTTGCATTGTGATATGCCTCTAAATTTTCTTTTTCAAGTGTATATTATTATTTTTTGGTGTCAATCTAAAAAGGAAGAATAAAATGAAGATTTGGGAGGTGATAAATGGTTTGAAGCCGGCATTGATGATGGCAGTGGTTCAAGTGGTGTTTGCAATTGTCAATATTTTGTATAAATTGGCTGCTAACGATGGAATGAGTTTGCAAGTCATGGTTGCTTATAGACTCATTTTCGCTGCCGCTTTCATGATCCCTCTTGCTCTCATTCTCGAAAGGTTAGCTTCACTCTTCCATAATAATAGTGTTTAAGTAGCACTCTTAGCACCGTTTACAGTAGTGTCAAACGCTCACGATCACGCCCGTCGCAATTTTATAATTTTGAATATGTTAACTGTGTTAGCACAGTTACGGATCGTTCCTGTGGATTTTTACGATATTTTTATTTGGTCGGTATATATTTATAAAAGTCCGGTGATGATTTTATGATTGTAGTGAATATATCCGTCCGTACCTACACGGTCATATATTTATTTTTTATACTACTGACCCGTTTAGCGGTTTAAATAATTTTATAAATAATAATCCATCACTATTTTACGAGTAGTATTTAGCGGTTTGAACGAGTGTACGGTTATAGTGACTGTACCCGTCCGTGTCTGCACGGTTACAGATTTATTTTTAACACCACTAACCATTTAGCAATTTAAATAATTTTATAAATAGTAGTATTTAGCGGTTTGAATAAGTGTCTTCCACGTTAGCTATTTTATTAGTGTTTAGCGGTTTTAACAGCGGTCTAAAATAAAAATAAGTATTTGACAATAGTGTTTAGCGGTTCACATAACGGTCTGAGAAACGCTATTGAATATAGTTTTTTCTCTCGAGAGCTATATTTAAATTACCAAAATATCTTTTTATTTTTCATTAATAAATAAAGTCAAATAATTATATCAACTTTTTTCTGTAATTTTATATCTAACTGCTATTTTTAACTGTTATAACTGTTACCGAACGATTATTACAACTGTTATTTTGACCGTTATTTTAAACCGCTAACTGTTACAATTATTCAAACCGCTATTTTAACCGCTAATTCTAACCGCTGACGGGAAATAATAAATAGTATTTAACGGCTTATTAAGAATGATATATTTAAATATTCTACGTATAACATGCGGATATAGTTTAATATCGTTTACCAGTTTGGAACACAATTTGAATAACATTACATAAAATATAGTTATTCCGCTACATTGCTAATTTTAACTGTCGGAGACTTGTAATCTAAGATTGTGTAGTGCCATTGATATGGCAGGAATAGCAGGCCAAAGATGACTTGGATGATATTATTTCAAACTTTTCTTTGTGGATTGTTCGGGTAAGCTAATCAAACCCTAATCTATATGCAGTGAAATATTCAATATATATATATAATGTTATTATTTATTTGTGTATTGTAAGGGCATCACTGCTTCAAAACCTCTATGCAAAGAGTATAGACTTAGTTTCAGCAACATTTGCTTCAGCTATGGCTAATCTTATTCCAGGAGTGACATTACTATTATCACTTTTCCTCGGGTACTTACTCCTACAATAACTATACATACATTTATGACTTTTGACTTTAATGTAAATGAGCTTCTGATTCTACTCATTTGACCAGTTTGGAAACCTTGGCAATAAAGACATTGTCAGGAAATGTTAAACTCTTCGGAACTTTAATAGGTATAGGAGGAGCAATGCTATTTACATTCTACAAAGGACTTGAAATTCCCTTTTTGTCCACTCACATCAATCTCCTCCACCACCATCAAAATCACCAAACACATAACAGTGGTTCTTCTCCTTCTACTGTTACACTCATTTTGGGCCTGTTATGTTCTTTTGGGTATTGTTTTTCCACTTCTGTTTGGTATGTTATTCAGGCAAAGATGAGTCAGAAGTATCCATGTTATTATTCAAGTACTGCTTTGATGTGTCTGATGGCTTCTGTTCAATCTATTGTTTATGCTCTCTGCACTGTGGAGGATAAAAGGCAGTGGAGATTGGGTTGGGATGTTAGGCTTCTTTGTGTTGTTTATTCGGTATGTATGTGTTGATTGGAATGTATAGTTGTTGTGGTTGATTGTGGTTTGGTGTGTTTAATGAAGGTTTGATGTGTAGGGAATTATGGCTTCTGGTCTAATGTCAGCACTTATATATTGGTGTGTGCATTTGAAAGGACCACTCTTTACTTCTCTATTCAATCCACTTATGCTCATTGTTGTTGCTTTTCTGGGTTCTTTGTTTTTAGATGAGAAGCTTTATCTTGGCAGGTACGTTTATGATTATGTTTGGACGGTCTGTTTGTTTGAATTTCGATTTTTGAAAATGTGAAAATTTTATGAATGTGCAGTATTCTGGGATCAGTGTTGATAGTGAGCGGACTGTATCTGGTGCTATGGAGTAAAAACAAGGAAATGAAGCGATTAGCATCAACATCATCTTCTCAACCATCCATAGAATCAAAGTCTATTGAAATTAGAGTTGGTTCTAATCGTATCCATCGAGATAGGTCTATTTGCAGTGACAACAGCAACATTGTTTCTGGAGAAGAAGATGCACAGACACAGACACAATCTAAAGAAATTGAAGACAAGTCAAGAATAGAAACTTCGCATAAGTTGATTTAGTTGCTTATGTTTAAAGAGCGGTTACCAGCAAGAAAAATAACCCATTATATATGAACTTGATTGTCATGTAACAACATGACTGGGATCCAGTTTGGTATATAGATTATGATGAGTTTGGGGCTAAAAGCTAGTAGATGAAAGTAAGAGAAACATGTACTTGTAAGAAAAAAATAAAAATAAAAATAACAAAGAATGAGTGGAAATATTTACATTAATGGGTAAAAATTACATAGATGGAAGATTATGTATGATGAAAAACAAAAACTGATTGATAGCTCAAAAATGGTCTTTCATCAAAAGTATTGGTTTATGTGAAATATTTACTTCCAAGGAAAAAAGGAAAAGAGAAGATCTGCAGATACCAACATTTCATTCACCTACAAGTAAAGGTAACGGAGCAAGTAAATGACAAAAACAAAGGAATCCACTTCGTCCGTAAATATTTGAATTAAAAAAACATGTTGTTTGATGATTAATACACAAAATGCTAAGTAATTAGTACAAAACATAACTTACCCTTTGGGTGCTGAAGACATTTGCTGGCTTCGTTTCTGAAGTTGATGGCAATGATGACAAGATGCTTTAAGGATATGCTTTAAGGTGGAAAACTTGACAACCTACTTTGTATGATCTCTTCTGTGAAGTTTCTTCAAACTTTTTTGTTGCGGCTTCATTCACTTCTAAGCTATTCTGAAGAAAATATTTTATCCACCAAGATGAGCTCCGCAACTTGGCCTAGACAAAGATAGCATTTCATGTCATCATCAATCTATTATAAGACCTCGCATTAGTAAGCAGCCAAAAGAATATGCACATATTCATGTATGTAAGTGTAGCTTTTTTAGCATATATGTGTGGGTATGAAATTGCCTTTAGGTAGGTACTTTATTGCTCTTTCAGCATCAAGATTTTACCCAAAAACAAATATACAAATGAAGAATAGTATGCAGTGTTCCAAATCTAATGACTTGCGTCAAACCTCAAATTTCAAATCTATTAACAGTAAATTTAACAGAAGATTACTTTTCTCCAATATCTTCCTTAAAAAATATTCCAAAGAGCAAATAAGATTTATGCTTATCGCTTTATGTGGGCAAGACATAATTCTCACCTAAAGAGGGAATACACAGTACATTTAAATTCAATATTTATATAACAACAATTAAGAATATCACCATTAACCACTTACCGGACGACCAAACTTGGATAGTTCTGAAACCTTAGTTCTCTGTTGACCTGGATAACCTACAAATAAAATCCTACCTGATCAACTTTCTTCTGCAACTATTGCTTTTTATTCAATAGACACAAAAGAATTGCACTGGAAAAAGCTAAAAAAGAACTTACCAGCAAATATGACTACACCTTCAGATGATACCCTTGCCAATTCTGGAATAGTTTTGTTCAGGTATCTTGGAGACAAGTAATCCACAGCATCAGACACTATCACCAGAGAAAATGACTTAGGTCTGTAGGGCAGAGGAAACTTGATATCCGCCATCCTCACAATGCCTCTGCGCACAAGACCCTTGCAGTTGGAATCTGCTTCGTCCAAGTCATAAGGTTCGATACCCCAGGCTTCGGTATTGTCCTCTTTCAACAATTTCGATACAACTGAACAAGTTTCTGGTCCTACATGCAACACTTTACGTATGCTGTCACCATACACTTTCTTAAGGATAGGTAATGCTCTCAGAACTTCATATGTGCATGAAACACCACCTGGACACGGATACTTTAAATCTTAAATTTAAGGAAGATATCTCTGATGGACTATAGGATACATAACAAACATTTATACCATGCCAAAGATAGACATAAAAAGGTATTTAACAAACTTACCAACTGTCTTAAGTAAACAGGAACAGCATGTATCTCATAAAATATAACCACTCACTTTGTCCCATCAAAACTCATTATTTCCCTTTTCAAAACTAAAGAATGAGACTCCTTTCAAGGTGCAAATCATAGGTGCCCAAATTTCATAACAAACAAACAAATACACTACAGAGCTCCATTTTCAAACACCAATGGTTCCATATACAAGTATCAACCAACACTCCACATCATTGAATTCACAACGCACATAAAATCATATACAAATCCAAAATAGAAACTTCGCAAATTACCTTCAACCTTACTTAGCGCCTCCCTTTCACTGACATCACCACCTGTAAAATTAAACTAATAACTGAACAAAGAAGCAACATTTGGACAAATACATAAATCCACACACAGTAAACTCACACTAAACACAAACCTGATCCACTGTACAAGTAGCATATGAGAAAAACAGCACCCTGGAACATCAAAAATCCAAAATTAAGAAACTCACACCGAAATCATTAACAGCAAAATAGAAGTTTACACATACCACAAGCAAAAGCATAACGGAGAGTAAAGGAGAAGAGCGTGATTTGGAATTCAATACACCGGCGAAAGGTAAGCCTCCTCCATCAGCAAAGCGCCGTGGATTTCCTGGTCTTCTCGACATCACTGTATAACATCAACGACGAAGGTGAGTGAAATTACAAAGAAAAAGTGGCAATGTGAAGAGTATTGTACCTGAAGATCGATTAACAGATCGGTCAAGTGATGCTGCGATCCAGATCTGTTACTGCCAAGTAACAGAGATTGAATATGGAAATCTTCTTCTTCTAGTTAATTATTTATTGTTAGTTGGAATATTTTTTTATTAATATATAGATTCTCTTTTGTGAAAGTTCAACATTTGGTCCCTCAACTATTGCTAAATTGTTTATGATGATAAAATTTTTGGTTTATTTCTGTTCTCTTTCGTTTACAGTGTATGGAATCGCATGTTTTTTCTTTTTCAGTGTATTTGATACATTAATAAATGAATACATATGAGTAATCAGAGATCCAAGTTAAGAACTCAAGATAACATCACTATGTACAGAACCATCTTCCATTCTAATCCATGACTTAATAGAGAAAGGTTTCTCATTAATCTCCAGAATTCTTGCTCCTCTAGGCCAGTTTCCATAACCACCATAACCAGTATGTCTAGCAAAACAAAGCCATAGTTTCTTGTAAGGGCAACACCAGTCCAATCCATGGTTGTGTCCAACAAACACTGCCTTCAAAACCCACATCAACATATTAGACTTCCAATTCCAAATAACTAAACCTATCAATTTTTCTTACTAAATTTAAGCAATGTGTTTGTGTTATCACCTTCACTGAAGGCCTATGCACAAGAATCTTCATTATACCCATTTCAGCTTCTTGAGCAGCAACACGTTCTTTGTTAATGGAACCGACACATGGTTTGTGTATTATCAACTTTGGAGCCACTTTCTTGTAAGCTTTGCTGGGTATATGCCAAAACACTATCTCAGGAACCCTGCCAAATTTGTTTGTCAACTTTTCATTTATATATCACAACATATATAGAGATAATCAAGACATGTTCAACCTGGAATCAAGATTGATCTCACTAGACTTGTGTCTGAACCATTCAGCTTGCGCACTAGATACAACTTCTGGGTATGAACCCCCACCAGAATCTAGAAAATACATGTAAACCACAGCTGTCTGCGGATCCTTAGACGATGAGACTTGCAGAACATAGTTTGATACACTCGGCCAAAGATGTTTAGGACCGGTTTTCGAATGCGAAAGCGTGTTAAAATTCAGCTCATTCCTCATCAGTTCCAGACGATGTGTACTTCTAAAATCACACTCTTCTGCAAACAAATACCAATTTTTCATCACAAGCATAAAAATATACACATAGAACAACTAGTTAATGCTGTCTTATATTGACCTGAACAAGAGATGTTTGAGACAGGGCAATGAATAGTAGGGATTCCAGTGGAGGAAAACCAATCTAATGGCCATTCAAAAGGTGCATCATCATGATTACCAAACACACTAGCAAAAGGTATACCCCTATCTCTGGTAGGAGATAAGGCTAAATCCCAGTACAAACTTGCATTTGCTATCGGTATGTTGTTTGCTGTGACCACATCTCCAAGGTACACTACAAAATCTGCAATTAAAAAACATAATTTAACATATTGATTAAAGGTAGAGCAAGAGAGGAGACAGAAGAGAGAACTCACCAGGGGTTTCATTGTCAAGCAGAGTAGACATGGCTTTGAGAGAATTGACATCCTGCAAAGGACCCCAGTCAGTCCAGGCGTCTTCTCCAAAGTGTAGGTCAGCAAACAAGGCAATCTTGAATGTGGTTTTGTCTGGTTGTATTGTGAGATCATTTAGTGGTGTAGTTCTCAGATGGGGTTGGTCGAATTCCGAGGCAAGAAGTGAGTGAAAATGGAGAACCAGGTTGATGAAAAGTAACAGTTTCAATTTTGCCATGATTAATCGTAGATTTATCAGTAGAGGAAGAACATTGTTGTATAGTGTTAAAATGATAATCGATATTAACGGAATATTGGTATATTCGTAGCATATAAACAAATATGTTGTGTGTCAGGTGAATTGCCATATTTATCTGCTGTAGTTGCGTTTGTGGCTGGTAACTTGTCGTCTTTCAAGAAGACTAGCTAACCTCTACTGCGGTAACATGTACTGTCGGATTCTATTTGTTGGGCTTTTGGGTTATGGGCTTGGGTCTTTTACTCATCCCAGACAGCCAGCCCAAACTTAATACTGGATTAAGGTGATTATTTTGATAATAATTTTTTTTTTTTTTAATTCAATAAATTAGCGGTGGTTAAACCAGTGAAAAAGTAAATATCTAAAAATAGGAATGAAAAATCGAAAAAAATACTTTAAAAGAAAATATTTCTTTTACCCTTGTAGTTTTAGTTTTTTATTATTTTTTTTACACGGTTATATTTATTAATGCTGTAAACAAGCGAAAAACTGAAACTGAAAACTGTCGTCGCTTAACTGCAGCGCCGCTAGCCGGAGTCAGACTGGAGCTCGGCTGTGGTTAGTGAGAGGAAACTTAGGGTTTCGTATCGATTCCAAGTAAGTCGATATCTGGATAACTCTTACTTTCTGCATCGAATTTCATTTTTCATTGTTTGATTGAATGCTCACTTCAAATTTCCTGCTTTGATCTGGCGAAATACGTTACTTTGCCTGATATTATACTTGCGACTCTCTTAAAAGTTGTGGAACTAGTCATTCTGTAGTCAATCTACTTTTGACCTAGATAGCGGACTCGCTTTGTTTTAGTTAGGAACTTATTGATTTATCTGGAAACTATTTGAGGTAGAGAGGGTATTGACGTTCGCTGAGGTTGAAAAGATGACAAGATTTTGAGTTCTGTTGAAAATTCTTGTGTTTAGTTGTTTCTTCTGCCGTGTGTTTTAGTATTTGCTAGTTATTTGTGTTAGCAAGGGATCAAATATTACTTTTTGGCAACCATGTTGTGGTCCTGTTTGTTGATTTTAGTTTTGTTATTGAGACTTATTTCCATTCTGTTCAATTGTTGTGGTTGAAGATAAAGTGATTGTGGTTATTGATGACAGGGTTCATGTTTTTGTACTTGTTGTTATGCTCATATTTAGGGTTTTTAGTTTATTTTGTCGGTTTTATATTTCCATATGCACTTTTTATTTGTCTTATGAGTTGTGTTTTCATGTGTATTTAGGTTTAATATGTTGTTGAAGAGAAATTCTGTGCTTAATTGATAACTTTGGGTTTAATATGTTTAGTTAAGCATCATGGAGATTGAAGAGGAAACCTCAGTGTCAACTCCTCAGGCAGAATCTTCTGCTGAAGTCCTTAATACTCAAAGCCTGATGGAGACGACTCCATCTGAATCTTTACAACCTGGCATTCCTCCAATAATGCCACCACCAATAGTAGCACCAGCTATTGCACCTCCTATGACCACAATACCCACAATGCCTCCCCCACATGTTCCTGCACCTCTAGCGCCTCTTCCTGTGCGACCCCCTGTTTTCAAGCCACCCCAAAATGGTGAGGTCAGAGCCAGTGATTCTGATTCTGACCACGATGACTCAACTTCAAGGAGCATAGCAGGTGGATATGAGATTTCTGAAGAGAGCAGACAAGTAAGGGAGCGACAAGAGAAGGCTATGCAAGATCTTATGATGAAGAGGCGTGCTGCTGCACTTGCAGTGCCTACCAATGATATGGCTGTACGTGCTCGCCTTCGTCGACTTGGAGAACCCATTACACTTTTTGGAGAAAGAGAGATGGAAAGACGGGATAGATTGCGGATGCTTATGGCAAAGCTGGATGGTGAAGGGCAGCTTGAGAAACTGATGAAAGCTCATGAGGATGAGGAGGCTGCATCATCTGCTTCTGTTCAGGATGTTGAGGAAGAAATACTCCAGTACCCATTTTTTACTGAGGGTTCAAAGTCACTCTTAAATGCCAGACTTGATATTGCAAAGTATTCTATTGTCAGGGCAGCATCTCGTCTTGAACGTGCACGCAGGAAAAGGGATGATCCAGATGAATCCATTGATGCAGAAATTGATTGGACTTTAAGGCAAGCAGAGAGTTTATACCTTGATTGCAGTGAGTTTGGAGATGATCGTCCACTCTCTGGTTGCTCATTCTCACATGATAGAAAACTGCTTGCCACAAGGTATCATTTTTATTTATAATTTATAATTAAACTTGTAATATCCATCCAGTTTGAGCAGTTCTTTGTTAACTTACTTGAAAAGTCCATATGAACTAGGGTCATCTCTAATTTTTAATTTATGGTTTAAATGGTCCCTTTTTTTTTTTTTCCTCTCTCTATTAACTATATTGAGACTTTCTTTTTCATGAACTGTCAATAGCTAGCTAATTAGTTTTTGTATGATTTTCTGAGTTCTGACTTTCCTAAGATGAGTGTTATTTGATGGTTCCACAGTCTTTTTCTTGTTCTGATTTCTTATGTAAGAACATGTTTTTGTTTCTGTAAATTTGAGGAAGAAAAGAAATAAAGATTGGGAGGAGTGTTTTGGGTTAATGTCTACTTCTTTTGAAATTTTGTAAAGGGGTAGTTCAGTGCTATATACAGATTCTTTCCTGGTTTCTGCTGTTATATGGTTCCCCTTTTGTCTTCATTTTTAAAGGAACTCGAATGTTAATCATTGGAAATCATATGAAATTAAATTGAGTTACTTTTCATGTGCAGAATGCTAATTATGTTCTATGGAATATCTCTTTGCATGAGAGAATAATCATGATTCGTTTGGTTTTTGCTTTTTCAGTGCTTTAAGTGGAGTTGTTAAAATATGGAGCATGCCAAATGTGACAAAAGTCTCTGCCTTGAAGGGACACACAGAACGTGCAACTGATGTTGTATTTTCTCCAGTGGACAATCACTTGGCTACTGCTTCAGCTGATCGAACTGCTAGGTTGTGGAATACTGATGGATCTCTCCTGAGAACATTTGAAGGTCATTCAGATCGACTTGCACGAATTGCTTTCCATCCTTCAGGTAAATACTTAGGAACAACCAGCTTTGACAGAACGTGGAGATTGTGGGATATTGCTACTGGAGAGGAGTTGCTTCTCCAAGAAGGTCACAGTAAGAGTCTCTATGGACTTGCCTTCCACCATGATGGATCCTTGGCAGCTTCTTGTGGATTGGATGCATTGGCTCGTGTTTGGGATCTACGTACTGGGAGAAGTATCCTTACATTACAAGGCCATGTCAAACCTGTGAGCCTCCCTTTTGCAATGAAGTCGTTTCTAATATTTGATGTATAAATTTTTATTAGAGATGTAAATCTGCTATCTGTTTCAGGTTCTTGGCATTAGCTTTTCACCTAATGGATATCATCTAGCAACCGGTGGTGAGGATAATACCTGCCGCATATGGGATTTACGGAAGAAGAGATCCTTATATATCATACCAGCACACTCAAATCTTATATCGCAAGTGAAATTTGAGCCTCAAGATGGCTATACTCTGGTGACGGGGTCATATGACATGACAGCTAAGGTAAATTTTCTTGACAATTGGATAATGAAATATTTCATATCTAACTTTTGATGTTTGCTTCATCTTGCACTTCTTGTAACAGGTTTGGTCTGGCCGAGATTTCAAGCTTGTCAAGACATTGTCTGGACATGAGGCAAAGGTTACTTCGTTGGATGTTGGTGCAGGTAACATTGTTTTTAATTCATTCACATATTTCATTTTTGTCTTATTAACATATTCTTTTAGTCAGTTCATATCCTTTGCACACACTGTATATAAAATTTTATCCTACTATGGATACAATATGATTATTGCACTGAAACATTATATAGTTTGCTTTGTCTCATGAATCACGGAACAAGGAGGCAATAATATATTTAGATGGCTGCAGTTGCTTATATTTATTACCCGAAGTTTGCTTAGATTTTTTTTTTGAATGAAAAGTTAACTATATATATATAAATATACATATATATATATATGGCAGATGGCGACTGCATTGCAACTGTTTCCCACGATAGGTGGATTAAGATCTGGTCGACCAATAGTAACGTGAAGGAGCAGGGTATGGATATTGACTAAGCTGTTTCTGAAATTTTGCTCTTAGTATCTATCATTTTTGCACGAGAGGCATTAGAAGATGAATATTCAGAGTTTTCTTCATCAATTACTTCCAGATCCTTACTCTTTATAGAGGACAAAGCTTGTTCTGAGAAATAGTAGCCATTTTGTTTGTATCGAATATGTATTACAATTTAACAATTATACATTCAATTGTGCAACTGTTTGTGTACATAAACATTTAGTTAATCTGCTTCAAATGTTGAATGAGAAGAGGGTTGGAGGGTTCAAGATATTTTCAATTAGTTTGATTTTGATGGTAAGGTTTTGTTTCACTGTAACAAAGACTTGACTAATTTGCTTAATGGGTAAATCTACAGCTGAATTTTTATCATCCTAATTCTTGATATATTGGATCTGAAGTCTGCCTACAATTCTATTACACTAAAAACAACACTGTATGCTAAAAAGGACTGTTCTGTAAGTCATGTAGTCATCCCACACTAGGGATGATGAACACAATCAAAACTCAAACTCTGTAGTGTCTGTCCACTCAATAATACAAATGCCGTCTCTGAATCACTGTGTCCACAGCACTGTCGGCCAATAGATTGACCAGCACCAGCATGTTGATAAACATTCGAGCTGAAGGATGTCTGGCATTTTTCCGCTGCTTCATTTGTACCAACCAGTGAGGAAATACCTCAGCACAAAACATAAGCAGCAGGCAATACCCTGTTGCGATATGAATAGGTTATATATATAAGTATGTAGTGTCATGAGAAATAAAGGAGAAACAAATCTAGCAAAACTAGGATGTAAAGATATAGAGCCCATTAGCAATTCACCTGGAAAATAAGAAGTCTAGCACAGAGTGACTTTTCTGACATCCTGCCAAATATTCTCAAGAATACGTTAACAAGCGTTCCATCTTTAGTCCCTGTCAACAATCCGGTCTGAGGATCGAACCTGAAGAGTTAAATTCACAAAGTTGCTTTAGGTAAACAGTTGGTATATGTCAGTTCATAGTCATTGCTCAGAGGTAATGGATAGATGTTCACCTAGGTAGCCGATGGCGAGGGCATTTGATAAATCCAAAAAGCTGAGACATAAACAGAAAATTAGATGCCTTTCAATCTAAGAGTATATATCAATTGAGAGATGTAAAAAGAAATGAGCTTGAAGGTTTATTAAGAGTCAAACCTGAGGAACCGACAAGAGAAAGTTCAATACTTGAGGAGCAAAGAAAATCAGGAGTGTTTCACTGTAAATGGGAAAATAAATCTATCACTTAAAATATAATGACAAGTGTGAGAAGACTGGAGTATTTTAGCATGGTGTGGCTGTAAATTTAATTTTAAAGGGAGATTCTTGCACCATAACTACAAAATCATGTACAGTGAATATTGCTTCCTGTCTACTAGATTCTAGTTGAAGCTGCAATTTACTTCCGTGTAAATCAGTTAACCATTGAGAATTCTTTTCACAAGGGCAAAACCATTCCAAACACAATTATATGTATATGTCAATCATATTAGGCAAAACTTCCTTAAAAGCACAAGCGGGCATGTGTCAGCATCTTTAAACTGCTAGCTGAAAAGAAAGTTAAACATCCCTTTCACAAAAGAGACATCCATGTTCTGAAGGAACCCTTGATCTGAGTGATCTTGTCCTATGTACTTATGATAGACTGTTTTCGAGTTGAGAATTGAAACCAATACCATAGTACCTAAATGGCAACTCATAAAGTAGTCAAGTCAATATATCAAGACATCCAAGAAAACAAACCTGAAATGGCCTAGAATTCCAACTACAGCCATTGTCATTCCAGCAAAGTATGTATAAGTGTCTCCAACAAAAACTGATGAAGGATACCTAAATTAAACAAGAAAATCTCTTAGTGTTAAAAAGTTTTCATAATGCAATGTTAAAAAAATAGATACACCAGATCATTACCAATTATACGAAAATAGAGCCAATGATGTTGCCAATAAGGGTTGAACAAGATAAATAGAAAATGCATGGGCCTGTTTGTACTCAGGGTCTGAAGATGCTCCAATTTGCATGAGATTATGAACCAAAATCTGCAAATGGTTAAAACGTGTCCAATCATGATAAAACTTAAATTGAAACTAATTAACCAGATGTTCGCTTACAGCAAAAGCAATGACCAAAGTTTGCCCCACTTCAAGACCATTTAGACCAGCATGAATATTGATAGAGTTTGTGCAAAATACTGCCAAAAGCCCCATATACAGTTTATATATCCATCCTGTTCCATAAAAGTTACTGTGAGTCACTATGGAGATGTGCTGTTCTTGCTTTGACACAGTATTTGGGAAAGAGGAACAGTAGAATCATTGAAGCAAGAACAAGTGGAAGAAAATCATCATTAATGGCAAGAGCTAAATTCTCAATTCTTTTTGAGCTTCCTTCTGCAAGGACTCCCTAATACAATTCATTTCTTTTCACAGTTAATGCAATGTGACTAGTTTCCAAGTAGCTTTGCAAACAATACTTTCGAAAAGAGAAACTATTCTTATATATAAAAAGGATAATGAACTTTCATCAGTGTTTTTCAGTCTACAATATGTTTTTGAGTTGTATGCATTTTGTTCACCTTAGTAAGTACTTATATCAAAATATCTTCTAGTTTCAAAGAAATAACTAACAGAAGAAGGTATTTGAAAAAAATTATTCGTTAATGATGCATACATGAGATACAGACTAAAAAGTATATAAAACCTAGAAACATAGTACTGTATTAGTATATGGAACAAGCATAAAAATTCATGATTGCATCAAATTCATGATGTCCAAGCATGTGAAGTAAAGGGAGAAAGAAGGGAGCAATTCAGTTTGGCAATATACTTTCCTACTCTACTTTGTCAGATCAGATTGACAAAATTGAAGTTACCATACCTAGATCCAAGATTTCAAGCCCAACATACGGGATAAGAGGCTTCGGTATTATAATTGTGGTGTGTCCAGCATATGCCATCAATAAAGGAAGAGCAGCAAATGAAGGCAACAGTAATTTCCTGCTCTTCACCGGTTACAATAAAAGCACAAACATATTCAAACAAACATTTGTAGAAGGTCAATAAAAGAATCCAACAAACTTATAAACAGGCTTCTACAAAGTATTAAATATCTCCAAAAGGATATAAGTTATAACACTCACACTCTCCACGGGATATCGAGGACGTCATCTATAAACCCAAGCAAAGTCATGAAGCATATTGATGCTAACGCTGCATTGTACTCAACAAGCCACTGTATCAATGTAACAGCAACAACATCAATCAATCAAACTAATAGTGTATATTGCACAACATATAATACTGAATATGAGAAGAGTTACCTTTATACTAGGTAAGAGAGCATTCTCACAATATTTCATTATATTTCATCTTGGCTTACATAAATATTTAATAGAACATAAGCCGCATCAATTTCTCATAATCCAATGTAGTGTCAATTCATTTTGTATCAAGCAGATTTTTCAAACTATGAGCTCTTGAAATGTTTAAATACAGCTGCAACAAGTTTCCAATTAATGGCATCTTAACCTCATCTTATTTTGTCCTTATTGATGCTATCCCTAAATTTAACAACATATACTCAATTCTTTTGCAGTTCAACCACATAAAAATCATATTTTGCCTAATTAATCTCAGGCATCTACTACTCCCATTGCTAATATTCAGTACTAGAAATGAAACAAGAATACCTTTGGCCATAAAGCAGCAGTAGCAACAAATATTGTTAGACATAGTTCTCATAATTATAAAACCTTGGTTGTCAGTTACTCTACTCAAAACAAAAACTTGTCAACTAAATCTACATAGATGTCCTACTTGTACAAAATAATCATAATCTGTTCTCACGTACATAATGGAACATTCAAATACTAAAAAGAAGGAATACATGGACACCCATTTTCACCATCTATCTCTAGCTTTGACCTACTCTCTCCCCACACAATCTGAATTAACATACAAATGCTTAAAGGGATTAAGTGATGTATTACAAGTATAATAATAGTAAAGAACTGCTACCATATAAACAACTTACCATTGAGTCGGCTGTGAAATTAAAGTACTGAAATATGATGGCCAAAACCAGAAACACGATTCCAACAACAATGCCCAATGACTCTGGTCTGCACAACAATAAAAATGCATATAAATATATGTCATTGTCGATCATAAACCGGATACAACTACATAGATAACAAAAGAGAAAAATGAATATAATAAAAGTGATTGCTTTATACAAATGGCTCACACTTTGACAGTTCCTTGAGGAGTGCCCTTCTTATTGATATCAAAACCGAACAGATTTCTTCTCAAAACGTAAGTAGAAGCCACCGGGATCATCTTCTGAGTCACGAAGAAGCCGGCGACACTGAGACCGCCATTAATGAGGATGGATCTCTTGAGGTCCGATTCAATTTCGTATCGATAAAACATCAGGTAGATGTATGGAACCGAAAAGAGTACAAACAGCTTGAAAATCAGACCCGATTTCGGCCCGGCTATGGGCGGGTCAGTGGACGGAGGAGGTTGGTGGTTGGTGGCGGCGGCATCGGGTTTAGTGACGGCGTCTGCCGTTGCGGAAGAAGCTCGCTTGCGAGCAGCCATAGGTGGTGGTGATGATGATTCGGCGATTCTCAGATCCTGACTACTGTAAATGAGAGAGTTTTCATTCGTGACTTCAACGATACTCTGTTGGCGTCATTACAACTAATGAGAGTCTGACACGTCGGAAAGTATCAGTACACGTAGGCCACTTGTGTAATAAAAGGTAAAATTTTGGGGCAGTTCGATGCTGCTCGGACACCCGTTTTGGTTTTATAATCAATCAGGAGAGCGTTTTAAGTGTTACAAGTTTCATACATGTGAAATCGTAACATTCAAAATAAAAATGTGCGAACACATTATTGTGTTACAAATTTCACACGTGTGAAACTATAATATTCAAAATAAAAACGCGCGTTATTATAAAATATAATTTATATATCTGTGTCTGTACAATTATTATATGTATATGTTGAGATGATAAGTGTACCTGAATGGTTTTTTTTGACTGTAAGGTTATTATTTGTGTCTGTGATTTATGTATCTGTGTCTGTGCAATTCTTATATGTATCTGTTGAGATATTAATTGTACCTGTGTAGTTATTTTTTGTGCCTGCTGTTGTGGGTTCTGTTTGGAAATTGATTGAATAGAGATTGAGGAGAGAGTGATTTCCTAAAGACTAGAGAGTGTTGTGGTTGTGATTCCATTCTATGTCTAGGTTTTCTACCTTTTCTATTTATAGGGATCATTCAGGTGGTCTTTTTCCAATTTACCCCTTTGTTGCCCTACTTAACATTCCATCTAATTTAACTGATTCTGTTTACGATTCGACTCTTCATATCCTTCCATTAGTACCGTTCGGTTATGACCGTTACCAGGTCCGAGTGATTTCTAAGATGACTGGTCGGTCATGGCGATTGTAAGGTCCACGTGACTTCTGGGATAACTGGTTGGTCATGGCGGCTGTCAGGCCCTTGTGACCTCTAGGATGACCGATCGGACAAGGAGGCTGCCAAGCCATATGGCCTCTCGGAATGACTGGTCGATCATGAAGGTCGCCACGCCATGTGACTCCTGAAAATGCCCGGTCGGGCATGAAGGTTGCCAGGCCATGTGACTCCTGAAAATGCCCGATCGGGCATGAAGGTCGCTACGCCATGTGACTCCTGAAAATGCCCGGTCGGGCATGAAGGTTGTCAGGACATGTGACTCCTAAAAATGTCCGGTAGGGCATGAAGGCCGCCAGGCCATGTGACTCCTGAAAATGCCCGGTCGGGCATGAAGGTTGCCAGGACATGTGACTCCTGGGAATGCCCGGTCGGGCATGAAGGCTGTCAGGCCATGTGACTTCTTGTAATGCCCGGTCGGGCATGAAGGTCGCCACGCCATGTGACTCTTGAAAATCCCCGGTCGGGCATGAAGGTTGTCAGGACATGTGACTCCTGAAAATGTCCGGTCGGGCATGAAGGCCGCCAGGCCATGTGACTCCTGAAAATGCCCGGTCGGGCATGAAGGCCTTCAGGCCATGTGACTTCTTGTAATGCCCGGTCGGGCATGAAGGTCGCCATGCCATGTGACTCCTGAAAATGCCCGGTCGGGCATGAAGGTTGTCAGGACATGTGACTCCTGAAAATGTCCAGTCGGGCATGAAGGTTGTCAGGACATGTGACTCCTGGAAATGTCCAGTCGGGCATGAAGGCCGCCAGGCCATATGACTCCTTGGAATGCCCGGTCGGGCATTGGAGGCAGCAGGCCTTGGTAACCTTTTGAAAGCTTGGTGGTTTATGGCGGTCGGGGGTCGCGCCCAAAGTTTTTACCCTCTGCAACTTATACGTGACCAACCCCACTACAGTAATCCCCCATTGCGGCGGTGAGATTTATCTGACCGGGGCAATGTCTGAACGGGTTGGTCCAAATAGATATATTCGTTTATGGTTAGGAGCTAATGAACCTTTCTTGTTCCAATTAGATTTTGGAATTCTGATTCATGGACTCGACTTATTTATTACACCTTATCTCACTTTGGTTCAGGCCGACTTGGCGGCTGAGAATAAGAAGACCGAGGCAATGGGTTCCTTGAAGAGTGAGGTGGAACGTTTGAGGGGCGAGTTTAGTCGTTGTTGTGTCAAGACCCGATTAAAGCTGTTAATGGGGGGTGAGAGATGGAGCGGTATCTCCTGACGAGGGTTTAGAGAAAATTGTGGAACTAAAGAAGACTGTCCCTCTCTCTTGACCGCCCGGATGGAATTATCTATTAATATTTTATCTCGATTTTCCATATACTTTGTAACTTTTACTTTTTAATATTAACCAAACATTAGTTTTCATCGTTGCTTATATCAATTACTCATTTTTTGTAACATTAGTTGGTCGATGTTCTTGAATGAATGAACTCCGTTCAGATCAGTTTGATTTGTGTGGTCCTTTTCGCCTTGAGGTGCACATATTGTATTTTGGCCCAGTCGATTGAGTTTGACCAGACATTTTTGCATTGATGTACACATATTATATTTTGGCCTGGCCGGTCAAGTTTGACCGGGCATTCTCGCCCTGACGGGCGCACATCACATTTTGGCCCGACCGGCCAAGTTTGACCGGGCATTTTCGCCCTGTCGGGCACACATCACATTTTGGCCCGGGAATTTGACCGGGCATTTTCGCCCTGACGGGCACACATCATATTTTGCCCCGGTCGGCCAAGTTTGACGGGGCATTTTTGCCCTGACGGGCACACATCACATTTTGGCCAAGTCGGCCAAGTTTTACCTGGCATTTTTGTCCTGACGGGCGCACATCACATTTGGCCTGTTCGGCCAAGTTTGACAGGGCATTTTCGCCCTGACGGGCACACATCAAATTTTGGCCCGGCCGGCCAAGTTTGACCGGGCATTTTCGCCCTGACGGGCGCACATCACATTTTGGCCCGGTCGGCCAAGTTTGACCGGGCATTTTTGCCCTGATGGGCACACATCAAATTTTGGCTTTGTCGGTTAAGTTTGACCGAGCATTTTCGCCCTGACAGGGCACACATCAAATTTTGGCCCGGCCGGCCAAGTTTGACCGGGCATTTTTGCCCTGACGGGCGCACATCACATTTTAGCCCAGTCGGCCAAGTTTGACCGGGCATTTTCGCCCTGACGGGCACACATCAAATTTTGGCCCGGTCGGCCAAGTTTGATCGGACATTTTCGCCCTGACAGGCACACATCACATTCTGGCCAGGTCGGCCAAGTTTTACCGGGCATTTTCGCCATGACGGGCACAGATCACATTTTGGCCCGGTCGGCCAAGTTTGACCGGGCATTTTTAATGATGCGTCAACTTCGCGATTTAGACCGGTCGGTTTGGTTTGACCGGTTATTCTTGTAGGTACGTTTTTCTAACTTGGAGTGCGGGTACGTTTGATAATCCCCGACTTGTAAGCAGACGCGGGGGCATCTTGACTCTCCCGACCGGTATGGGCTGGACAATCATTTTTTGCGGGTACATTTGATAATCCCCGACTTGGAGAGCGGGTACGTTTTATAATCCCCAACTTGTAAGCAACTGCGGGGGCATCTTGGATACCTCGACTTGTATTTGTGGTGGACGGATTTCCGTAATTCCGGCCCACATAGACCGGCCGGAACTAGCTATTGACCTTCTATTTTAATATTGTGTATCTTTGGAACTTTTGCTTTCTAATGTTGTCCAAACATTAGCTCTTAGTTGTAATATTTTTACTGAGTACTTGATTTTTACAATGGTGGTAGTTTGTTAATTTCACCAAATGAATATCAAATATATGGGCCCTGTTCGGGCATGTTTAGTTTGATCGGCTATCGTACCGTATTTTATAATCTTTGGATTGGTTGGGTACGCATAGTGCAATGATACATGGATGTTTTTTTCAAGCCGATCGGTTACACCGGCCAAACGTCTTATTTTCTAAAGAGCGACAGCTTCTCGAAGGTTGCCATATATTTATAGGGAGTGGCGGATTTAGTGGTATTGGTGGGGAATTAGCATCTTAGGAAGATTTCATGTAATTGACCGAATGGTCTTACAGGGTCCGTTCAGATTCTCGCGGGTACGCTTGGGGATCCCCGACTTGTATAGGTGGTGGGTGCATTTTTGCGACCCCCGACCTTTATAGACTGGCCAGTCATTTCTGCGGGTACGTTTGATAATCCCCGACTTGGTGTGCGGGCACGTTTGATAATCCCCGACTTGGAGTGCGGGTACATTTGATAATCCCCGATTTGTGAGCGGCTGCGGGGGCATCTTGGCTACCCCGACTTGTGAGACTGTGCGGTTCGTGGGTCTAGGTAGTTTTCTCTTTCTTTCTCTCTCTCTCTCTCTTTTTTTATTACTGATGGGCCTCATTAAAAAAAATCCAAATGGGAAAAAGAGTGCCCCTTTCATCATGTTACAAGTAAGAAATGAAAAGAAAATATTACAAGAAGAAATAACATACTAGCTAAAAGTGATACTTCTTAAGGTGGAAGATGTTCCAGCTTGCCAATCTCCTTCCCTTCTTTGCCCATCAGTCTGCACGCCCCTTTTCTGACAGCTCGGTCGATTTGGTAAGTGCCTTCCCAGTTACCGCTTAACTTTCCGTACCCGAGTTCTGGTGTATTTTGGAACACCCTCCAGAGCACCCAATCCCCAGGTTGGAAGGCGTTCTGGCTTGGTATTCGGCCGTTCATCTGAATGTTATGCTCTTTTTAACTGCTGAGAAGAAAGGGATGAACTTTTCCAAGGATTTTGGCATGAACCTCGCGAGGGCGGCCGGACGGCTGGTGAGTCATCAAACCTCTTTTTTACTCCTCGGCTCTTCCATATTCAGCACTGATTTTAGCTGATTAGGAATTTTCTCTAGCGTCAGTCCACTCGTTCGTACGGTCTTCAGACTGTCATTTGCAGCTTGGTTGGTAAGTGGAATTATTGTGTTCCAATGAGTCATCTTCAAGTTCAAGACCAATGTCACGTCGATACAAGGGCGACCGTTCACCTTCTTCAGGCCCTTCTCACTTTCCGGTCATCGGCTCTCCGATGACGACTCTCTTTCCTTTCTTCAGGGTGTTATTCTCAACAAGTAAGTGAGAGATTTGCTAACTATGTTTTTCCAGCTCAGCCGTGAGGGTGGCCATCTGCTCTCCCGTTGACAACGCCAGAGATTTTTGAAAAGGTCTTCAACCATAGTATGTAAGGCCCTGAGGCTTGGTAACTCGCAGGTTGAACCATTTGAATGGAATCTACACTATCTCTGGTCACCGGAATCACTCTCTCCCCACAGACGGCGCCAATTTGTTGTGGGTTCTGTTTGGAAATTGATTGAATAGAGATTGAGGAGAGAGTGATTTCCTAAAGACTAGAGAGTGTTGTGGTTGTGATTCCATTCCATGCCTAGGTTTTCTACCTTTTCTATTTATAGGGATCATTCAGGTGGTCTTTTTCCAATTTACCCCTTTGTTGCCCTACTTAACATTCCATCTAATTTAACTGATTCTGTTTACGATTCGACTCTTCATATCCTTCCATTAGTACCGTTCGGTTATGACCGTTACCAGGTCCGAGTGATTTCTAAGATGACTGGTCGATCATGGCGATTGTAAGGTCCACGTGACTTCTGGGATAACTGGTTGGTCATGGCGGCTGTCAGGCCCTTGTGACCTCTGGGATGACCGATCGGACAAGGAGGCTGCCAAGCCATATGGCCTCTCGGAATGACTGGTCGATCATGAAGGTTGTCAGGACATGTGACTCCTGAAAATGTCCGGTCGGACATGAAGGCCGCCAGGCCATGTGACTCCTGAAAATGCCCGGTCGGGCATGAAGGTTACCAGGACATGTGACTCCTGGGAATGCCCGATCGGGCATGAAGGCCTTCAGGCCATGTGACTTCTTGTAATGCCCGGTCGGGCATGAAGGTCGCCACTCCATGTGACTCCTGAAAATGCCCGGTCGGGCATGAAGGTTGTCAGGACATGTGACTCCTGAAAATGTCCAGTCGGGCATGAAGGTTGTCAGGAATGTGACTCCTGGAATGTCCGGTCGGGCATGAAGGCTGCCAGGCCATATGACTCCTTGGAATGCCCGGTCGGGCATTGGAGGCAGCAGGCCTTGGTAACCTTTTGAAAACTTGGTGGTTTATGGCGGTCGGGGGTCGCTAGGGCCCAAAGTTTTTACCCTCTGCAACTTATACGTGACCAACCCACTACACCTGCAAGGTTATTATCTGTGTCAGTATATCTGTGTCTATGAAATTCTTATATGTATCTGCTAAGATGCTATATGTTTCTGCGAGGTTATTATCTGTCTCTGTGATTTATCTATCTGTGTATGTGCAATTCTTATATGTATCTGTTGAGGTTATTATCTGCGAGACGTAAAATGATCAACTGATCACATGACTCTTGCCGCTGCTGGTCTCCGTCAGTCCATATACGACGCTGTTTGAAGCCAAATCGGATCTTTCGTCAGCGAAGGGTGATAAAGTGGTTTCCTGTTGAAGATTCCAAGAGAAGTCGCCGAGGATGGAGGAGGAGAAGAAATTGTGGTCGGCGAGAGTCCAAGAGGTGTCATCGCTTGAGAATCCCGTGACTGGATCCGATCTCTCCTTGTCGCCCATAGAGAGAGAGAATAAGGATCAAAATTTGCGCGTGTGTGTTTCTGAAACACAATAAACACCCAATACTTTGCCTTGAATCTACCATCTCCATTCCTTAAAAAAATAATAATAATTAAAAAAAATTGATAAAAAATTAATAAATAACATTTTAAATGACAAAAATTGTAAGTATTATTACTTATGAAATAAACAATGATGAAAAAAAAACTTGATTTCTTCCATGTATTAAACATTTCATTGGCTAAATATATATAAATATATAAAACTAGTTCTTATTAGAAAATATATATAAAAAAATAATAAAAAATCAAGTAGTCAAATTTCCTTCCCATACATTAAATATTGGCATAAGGATCTCAGAAGCTCCCGAACTTGGCTATACTTTTCAAGTTAGCCCTCAAACTTTACGGAGGGTCAATTTAACCCCTCAACTTCCAAATGATGGGTCAATTAAGCCCTTTTGCTGATGTGGAGGCTGACCTGGTAGCAAAAGCTGTTAACTTTAAAATGTCCATTATGCCCTCCACATCAGCAAAAAGGGCTCATTTGACACAAAATTTGAAAGTCAAGGGGTTAAATTGACCCTTCGTGAAGTTGGAGGGCTAACTTGAAAAATATAGCCAAGTTCAGGGGCTTCTAAGACCCTTATGCCTTAAATATTTCATTTGCTAAATTATCTCTCCATATTGTCCGGTCTTACTTTTCCGATTACATCATGATTGCTTTTATTTTCAATCACTTCATCCCATTAATTTTCTATAGAACAATATGCATCTTCTTTTTATAAGATTGTGTAAAATGTAACATACAACTATGATTTTGCATCGAGTTTCTATAGGATAAAAATATAGACTTTGCCAGATTGCCCACGACATTTTTAGTAATCCAAAACAATGCACAGTCGCATTCCTTGTAGCTGAATACTTAATATTAAAATTCTCTTCTTTATTTACAAGAGTATAATTACTCTCTCTATTTAGATAAATGATAGTATATTTTCCTCTACATGGTATTAAAAAACCGTCGTATTTGAATAATCAGCACCCATAGGATAATAACCCCTTAAACAAGAAAAAAATCAACTATGAACAACTATGTTTATGAATTAAAAAATAAAAAATAAAAATCAAAGCCTTAAGATTTTAAATAAATCTTATCTCTAATGATATTATAATACACTTGCCAATGTGAACTTTTAATCCATTTGGTTTAGATTAGATAATGCATCACAAAGCATACTAGAATCTGATGCTAAACTTTCCCATCTAAAATATACAAATGTGAATTTTATATTTCTAATACAAGCTCCAAGTACATTTGCTGCAATTTCACATTTTCTAGTTTCAAACCGAGGTTTGTCAGTTTCCCACACATGAACTTTAATAAATGTCTCGTGCAAAGCCCTTATGTAATTCATACATAAACCTAAATACAAGATCATGTATAACACAAAACCATTAAAATTGACTAATTATACTACAATTGTATCTAAAAATGGTTGTTTTAAAAAATTTCCACCTTTGGTTAGAGTAGGTTTTAGGCATAGGGGTGACATAATTAGTAGCACATTACGTAGTTGTAAAACTGTAATTAAAATTGAATTAAGGTAATGGCTTATTTCTCATCAAATTGAAAAAATCTATATTAGTTATTTTAGTTCGTAACATGATGAGTAATTATATGGAAGAACATACAAACTTGTTTCTTACCATAAACTATTCTATTAGACTTTAATCTAATAGTGTCATGTAGCATCTCACATAATATAACAAACGTTTTTCCATCCATCCTTAGTTGATTTAAACAAAATACATCGTTGCTTCTAATAATATTATCTATGTACCCTAAGTAAGTTAAGTGATTGTCTTTGTTCGACGACAGGGGTTGAAATAGCATTTAGCGGTCTGGATAATAGTTGGAGTAGCAGTTTGAAAAATAGGTGTTTGACTATAGCGGTTGAAAATAGCTGGTAGAGATTAGATATCAGTTTCCAAAATGCTACCACGACACTTCCATTTACGTCCTTTTTTTTTATATATTCCATTGTTACCCTTCATAAAATTTAAAAGAAAAAAAAATCAAGTTCATATAAACTAAAGAGACATATGGATTACGTGAAAACATCTCACTTCATCCTCTCTCCATTGATCAATCTTCAAAAATATACTATAAATTTAAAGTATAATTCTTTATCATAAGAATATCGCTCATGAAAATTCAACATAACGTAAATATCAATAAGAAAGTCCAATATCTTTAAAAAAAATGACAAAACTCATGAAAACTCATACATTTAAAGTATAATTTAAATTTGAAACTCATAAAAAAATAACAAAACTCATGAAAATCATGACAAAAATGCAATACTCATAAATTTAAAGTATAATTCTTTATCATAAGAATATCGCTCATGAAAACTCAACAGAACATAAATATCAATAAGAAAGTCCAATATATTAAAAAAAAGACAAAAAAAAGACAAAACTCAATCACATAAAATGTTCCAACTCAACCCGAACCCGACAGAACAAGGCCCTAACCGAACCGGACAGACCCTACCAAGATACGGAATCGACTGAAAGGTACGAGACTTACCGAAACGACTCAGACTATAGTGTCACTGCAATCCCGACGGAAAATACCCAACTGACGGAATCACCGAATTAGCGATCGAGAATAGAATAATAACACGAGATTCAAGAGTAAGACAGAATGAATCTTACCAAAAGTCAGAACCACGACGGAATCCTGACGGAACCCTAATCGGACTAATCGGAAACAGGATCACAGAACAGAACCTATGCGTTAAAATAAATTACTTGACATTAGAACACGTGCAGTAATACGATAATGGAACATACGATCACAAGCGACTTACCAGAAATCAACTGTGGCGGAAACCCTAGCGAACGGTTGCTTTGACTCTCACGATTCTCTCAACTTTAAAAACGTGAAGGAGGCAGGAATGACTATCTAGGGTTTATAATGATCATATACGATATCTAATACTACAAACCCCCTAGACTTAAGAAATATTACAAATTATATCAAAACTTCTAACAATTATCATTAAAATCCCTAACTTCTGACTCAAGCTACTAAGCTCGAAAACGGTCCGTTACAGTTTTAGATAGCGTTTAAATTATATATTAGCTTTTCAAAAAAAAAATGCGTGTTTAGTAATAGCATTTGAATTAGCGTTTAGTGTTTTAATTAGCGTTTAAGATAATGTTTAAAAAAGTTATCATAGATAGCTTTCAACCCAAACGCTAATAGTGATTTAGTTTATTAACCTTTATCTTATAATTAATTATATTATTATCTTCTAAATTATATTTATATCTGTAATAAATTTTAGTAATTTTATATGTAACAGCTAATTTAAAAACCAAAATTAATACTAAATGTTCAATCCAACAACTAACTTTGTAGCTAATTTAAAATCTAATCTAGCAGTTAACTAGTAACGTTATCTGAAACGCTGATCTAACAGCTAATTGAAAATCTAATGCCAAACATACACTATCCACTCTAATAGGATAAATTTAAGTGGAAGGTAAAAAGTTAATTAAACTCATGTGCACCAAACATGGAGAAATTATACGTGGGAACGAGGTTCTCCACGTCATTTGCATTTGGAGAACTCTCCCAATCAATATGTGACATATGGTAGGTTTTTAATTACAAAATTTCTAAGTGAAAATACGTTTTTACAAATCCTCTCTCTTCTTCAATAGTTGCGTTCCTTTCTCTCCTCTAACCGCCACACTTTTTTGAATCGACAATTTCTTAATTTCTTTTCATGAATAAAGTATTCTAATATTTTATTTTACAACTTAAAAAAAAAAGTATAAAACACGATTAGAATCTCAATAATTTCACGTTATTGATTTGATCGGATTGGAATTGGGTGCTTTCAAATGCCGTCTATTTCTAACATTTTACTCGTCTCGAAATTCATCTTTGTTCCGAACATAAACTCATAAATAAACCTAAAAAAATAGAAATCAAACAAGCAAGTGAATAATGGCGGTTTATTTATTCCTAGCAACGCAGAATGTTCGATCGAAGAAAGCGAATGCATCGATCGAAGGAAAGAGATGAGTTGTAAAGGCGTTTTCTGAATTGAAGATTTTATTATTAGGCCATCCAAAGCAAGGTCTCTCACAAAACCTCTCATCTCACAATAACATTTTTTTTTAGTTTAGTGAGGAGAGAAAGTGTAATAATTACACTTGAGTTCTCGTTTGAGAGACGAGTCTCTCTCAAATTTCACAAATAAGCAACTGACATGTGGAGATGAAAAAAAAACATGTGAGAAAGGTATATTACTCCACATCTATTTTATATTATTTATTAATTTTATGTTTTATTTTTTTAAAAAATCAATGGACCCCACATAGAGATTCCCTCAGAGACGTGCGGTGGAGATGGAGATGGTCTTATTTATTATTAATTTTTATCTAATCCAATTCAATCCTAATATACGAAACAAACTAGGACTAAGAGTATTCATCATCAGCGATTTAACGAGTGCTTTAAGTAACATTTTGCATAATAAATATTTGAAAATAAAATTCTAAAATATTTTAGATTATCAAATAAATAATGGTTTTTTTTTAATTCAAATTTAGCCGTTTGAATGGGTCTATGGGTCTGTTTGGCAATTAGCGGTTAGCGGTTAGCAGATTCAATTAGCGGTTAGCGGATTCAATTAACAGTTTGACCAACTATTAGCGGTTAGCGGATTGATGATACAGTGTTTGGTAATTAGCGGTTTAATAATATATTATTAGCGGATTCAATTATAAAATGACGTAAACGAACTTTTTAAAAAATTTACTTTTATTTTTCACAAAATATATCTTACATTACTACCTTCAAATAGATAATAAAATGGGTTAACTATTTTAATTTTTATTAATAATACTAATAAATAATAATTTTAATAATATTTACTATTTTTATATCAATTATTAATTAAAACAATATACTAAAAAATAATATACTTGCTATAATAGTAAAAAAAAATTATAAAAATTTTTAATTATAAAATATTATAATAAAAAAATAATACTGAAAATATTAAATATTTTTATAATACATTTTAATTATTTTATTAATATATAATTAATATAAATCTAATTAAAAGTGAGGTAATTTGGTCTTTTTAACAAACCTCTAATTTTAAAACCTCCTAAAACGCTCCTACTATTAGCGTTTTAAAAATTAGCGTTTTGGATTAAATCAGCTGATTAAGTTGTTATTAACCAAACTAGCTATTTTAAAAAATTAGATGTTTGATTTTGGTCAAACCTCTAAAACTGCCGAAAACGCTAACCTCTAATTGAAAATGCTATTTAACAAACAGACCCTATAATTTTTTACTTTGAAAATTTAATTTTATATTTTAAAAAAGAATTAAATGAGATTTTAATTTATTGGGAGAATTTTATTTTTGGTCTTTTATAACTTTCATTTATATTACATAGCCAAATTTTAAAAAATGTATAAAAATAATTTTTCAAACTTTTACTTTTCAAAAATAGCCCATCACAATCTGTGAAGGGACCCATCACAATCTGTGAAGGGACCCTTCACAGGCTATGAAGGGGCACTTCACATATTGTGATGGACTATTTTTAAAAATCAAACTTTGAATAGATTAAAAATAGAGTTCATTGGATTTCTAGACCATAAAAAATTTACTATACAATTATAAACCACTTTTGAAAAGTTTGCAAAACTAAACTTTGATTTTCACTCCATAAGCCAATCACAGCTGTGAGCGTAATTCACAGACTGTGAGCATAATATACAGCATCTGTGAATTGTAAAGTTTCAGGTATATTTTGGGAAACTTGGCCTATGGAGTGAAAACTAAACTTTTAAAAGACTGTTTTTGTATGTTTTTCAAAACAGGCATTTTAAACTTTAAAAAATCAACTTCTTAAAATTTTCACTTAAAAATATAACTGAAATTTTGTTGGATTAGTTTTGAAATTTTAAACTTTATTTAGGTTATATTATATAATTTTCTTTAATTGATATTTGGAATTTGAAAGTTTGAGAAATTTATTTATTTGAACTTCTGGATAGAAACTTAAATAGCAATGATAAATATAAAATCCTCCAAAGAAGGTAATGAAAAAGCCAGCTACAATTGACAATATTATCATCTTCCCTGAAGGTAGTCCAATGCAACAACACCAGCGACAAAAACTGCTAACTCAGTGAACATGATATCAGAATCAGATTATTGTGAAAACATAAAAAAAAAGAGTTTGTATACCTATATATGTCTTTTATACATAATCATTGAAGCCATAAAATCAAGCATAGTGTCAGATTCAACAAGATCAGATGATTTTGCTGTTGTAGTTGTTTTTGATATTCTTGATATCAATGCAGACAGTGATCTGATGTTGATTTCATATAAAGTAGTCCATTTGTGCATGGCATCAATAGAATCAACACAGCCTGGAATGTTTGATTTTATTGTTGAATAAGTTAGGTTTTGCTAAATAATGAACTGATAACACTTGTGGCCATTTTTGTAGCTAGAGAGCCAATTTGAGATTATTTATTTTGAGTATTTTTGAAAATAATTTCCAAAATTTAAAAGCCACGTACTGTGTTCATTTAGTAATGCAATAAGTGGCTTTCAAATTGCCCATATAAATAATAATGCATGATAGCACTTCACATGCTTCAATTGGGTTCTGATGTGTGGACGACGAGTGAGTCAGCAAATCAATTTGGAACATTACTACTATTAGATGATTTTGATTTGACGGTCCATCCACCATATATAATTCATTATTTAATCAGCTCTTATTTTATTTTATTTATTTTCCTGGAGATTATCCTTTATTACACGTATCTTCTACCAACACGTGTGGTTGTACAAGTACATATACAGCGTATATACAAAAACAGCGGAATAAAATATGACACCGTATCACCACTCTCTGTCCACAGTTGCCAAGTTGGACTCCACGTGGCCACAAATATTAATTACATATATTTTTAACTAAATGCCATATGATCAGGAGGCCTTTGCCTGTTTTAAGAGAAAAAGAGTAAAGATAAAATCCAATTTAATTAATATAAAAATACATAAAAACAAAAATAACTTGGCATTACATTTACTTAAATGTTAGAATTACACTTATCAAATTCGAATCATATCTCTCTCTTCGTCCACAACACTGCATCTGCTATCTCGAAAAACCAGACATTTTTGTTGTTTGTGAAACGGTGTATTATTATTATTTATTCACTAATGGAGCTCTAGCGTAGCGTTCCTTTTGATTTGATAGGGTTATTGATTTGCAATGGCGGTGGAGTATAGCTGTTGTAGCTCTGATTTCTTCGTTCACATATTGGTGATAGTGTTGCTGGTCTTATTTGCTGGTCTCATGTCTGGTCTCACTTTGGGACTCATGTCTATGAGTCTCGTTGATCTTGAAGTTCTTGCCAAGTCTGGCACTCCTAAGGATCGTAAACATGCTGGTAACCTCTGATCGCTTTTCGTTGTTTTGTTGATGATGGATTGGAAATCTTCAAGTGCGTTTGATTGATTAGGATTTTGTTGTTAGAGTTACCTGTTTGTCTTTTTGTGGCTGAAAAAAGTGTGGTGTTATTTTTATTTTTATTTTATTTTGTACTTTTTTTTAATAAAAATTGAATCGTAATTGATTGCGAGCTGAAGTTTTGTTGATTACGAGGTGAATGTGTTCTCTAGTGAGTACCAGATTGAATCCATTTCCTTGGAGCTTTGTTTGATTTTGATTTTTGATTGCTGTTGAGGAAGCTGGTGGAAGATGTTTGTAGGAGAGAATAAGGATAGTGAGTGTCGAAGCTTATTTTATTGGAGTGTTGTGGTGTTGATTTCCACCTCTAAATGAGAATCATGCGATTGTTTCTGTTGGTTGCTGTCTTCTGTTTCTCGTATGTTAATCTTACATCTAGGAGTCTGATTTAGTAGTTTCTATTTTTGTTTTGGTGGGAGGATTTGCACTGATTAGGGATTGAGCTATATGTATTAAGATGGCATGAAGTTTTAAAAGATGAAAAAGAGGGTATCATCATATTATAGATGATATGTATTTGAATGTTAACTATTAAATTGCATCTATCTATTTCTGCTTGTGCCTGCTGTCTATGTTTAGTATTTTTTTATTTTGGTAGTTTTCTTGACTGATTACAAATTTCTCATGGTAGCTTATGATTTCTTTTTCTGTAACAGCAAAGATTCTGCCTGTCGTCAAAAAGCAGCATTTGTTGCTATGTACCTTACTTATCTGTAATGCTGCTGCCATGGAGGTAGATTTTGGGATATTGTGAATAGCCCATTTCATTGGATGCTTTGGAGACATATTTGTGTGGAATGACAACTTATTGTCCATTTTTCAGGCACTTCCAATATTTCTTGACAGTTTGGTTACAGCTTGGGGAGCTATTTTGATTTCAGTTACATTGATTCTTCTGTTTGGTGAGGTTAGGCAGCCAACCTAAGTTGTACTTGGATTTGTTCTGGGTTGTTGTCATTTGGACATGTAGGCAGGCCTATGTCAAAAGTGAATTTTATGATTCTGTTTATTTGGTGTACGTGTCTGATAAGCTTTCTGTCAACCATGCTACCAAAAAATAGGTTTCAGTTCCTGGGATTCTGATCTGTATGCCTGATAGTAGACTATATTATCTCTCTTTTGTTTCATGGCATAAAACTGTGTGGCATATCTAGTCTGGCAATTTGATACTAACACTTTTTATTACAGCTTTAAGTAATGCTGTCCTTGTGCTCATAAATATTGCTATTTTGATCAATCTGTGTTTGTAGATCATTCCCCAATCTGTTTGTTCTCGACATGGTTTGGCAATTGGTGCAACAGTGGCCCCTATTGTTCGTGTTCTTGTTTGGATATGCTTTCCTGTTGCTTACCCTATAAGTAAGGTAATTGAATTGGATTAAGACAATCTCAATAATAAGTTTTACTGCAACAATCATATAGAGCAATTAGTTTTATTTTCTATCAGGTTTTCATTTTCTGTTTTGTGATTATGCAGCTCTTGGATTATCTGTTGGGTCATGGACATGTAGCACTCTTTCGCAGAGCTGAGTTGAAGACATTGGTAGATTTGCATGGTAATGAGGTACGTATGCTTTTAGTATTCCTATTTTAAATTAAAAAAAAAAAAAAAATCTCTTTTTTCTTCTGTTATTGTGTTGATGAATTATGATGCATTGGATGGTCATTGTAGGATCTTCTTTCTCCGTCTATTGAAAACTCCATAAACTACCAACCAAATACCACAAAGTAGTTTCTGATGTTTCAAAATGTTAATTAGGTTAAGATTTTTGAATGTTTTGTTAATGGAGTGGGCTCTGACATTTGTGATCTGATTATTTTTATTGTATATCTGGCTGTTTGAATCATAGTGTGACTTTGTTTATTTAGGCTGGAAAAGGTGGAGAATTGACTCATGATGAAACAACCATCATTGCTGGAGCTCTTGAGCTCTCAGAGAAAACTGCTGGAGATGCAATGACTCAGATATCAGACATTTTCTCTATCGATATTAATGCCAAGCTTGACAAGTAAGATGATCCGGAGAGTTTTATATCAAAAATCAATTGCTGCACTAGTTATAAAGCCATCATCTTAAACAGCAGGCATTCTTTTGGACAGGAATTTGATGGATCTAGTATTGGAGAAAGGACATAGCAGAGTTCCAGTTTTTTATGAGGAACCTACAAATATTATTGGACTAGTTCTGGTAATCTTGTCATCAAATTTTGAATTTTCTTTGATTCAAGGAGTTTTGATGTGTGTTCTATGTGAAGTTGAATGATTTGTCTTGTTTGTGTTGTCGTCATCCACTTTTTCTTCACCCTGAGGTGCCTTGTGTGACCTCTGTCTTTTGGTTAATGCAGCATCTATTTTGGCTCTAAGCTGTAGTGACTAAAATGACCATGTATACACAGATATATGTAGTTCTCGGTGTAACTTCTTCTGAAAAATGGAGACTAACTATATCTGTTAGGCTATAGGTTCCTTTTTTAATTAACATTGTGACTTCTGAACCTTTATTCCTTAATATCTTTTTGAATGTACGGACGTAAAGTGAATAAAGTGAAGGGTTGAGGATAACCCTTAGATTGAGGGGAAACAAAACTGCATAGATTTGAGTTGGCTCTTGGCATGCCTGATAAATACATTTACTGAATATGGTTGTTATTTAAAACTTGTTAGGAGTGCGAGATTTGACGTGCAAGTGCTTGATCAAATTAAATGTTCTTTTGTGCTTTGGCTGCTGCCCGTAGATTTCGCTACTGTCTAACTCTAATGATGGCTATAGTTGCAATTTCAGGGGATGTTCAATGATCTTTTGTTTAAGTGCAATCTGAACAATAGATTCTGAAGAACGCATGTTAATTGTTTACCCTTCCTTGCCTATTATAATCTAGTATGCCTGCCAAGTTCTTAATAATTGAGAGTGGACGATCAACTTGTGCATCTAACTTACAATTTGAGCATTCAAGAATAAAGAATGATAGTTAGTTGCATAATTGAATTCCAATTCCTTATTTTGAAGTATTTAGCAATTATATGCAAGTTTTCGAGAGCTCAAAAACTTTTATGCAAGACTTAAACAATTAGAAAAACTGTCTAACTACCTTTCAACAATAATCAAGTTCAGTCTTTCGTATGATGTGATGGTAGAAATCAAGCCTCATTGTTCACGACTCTGGTAGGCATGGAATAAATTGTTTGCATTTGTAACTCTTGCTATTGAAGAGTATCTGCGTATGATTGGGAAAAAACATGGTCACAGCTGAAAATTAAATGCATTTTGGACCATCACTAACCATTTGCTATATAGGAGAACTGATCAATTGAGTAAATGCATTTAGCTGCTCTTTCACTTATTAAATGTTGTCATTTGAGTGATTATCATATACTATAAAATAATTAATGTAATAAAAAAGTGTAAGCTACATGCTAGTTTGAAACATATTAGTAGCTAAATGCTATGCTTATTTGCATGTCTAAGTTTCCGTTAAGCTGCATGTCCTTACCCTGGTGTTCATTCATCAGTCACATAGGATATTAAACCATTCTCTCTCTCAAATATTCAAATTTATGTCCTTGCTAGGTGAAAAATTTATTAACAATTCACCCTGAGGATGAAGTTCCTGTGAAGAATGTCACAATACGCAAGATTCCAAGGTATCTTTGACAGCTTCAAATGATTATTCTCTTAAATGTAACTTTTGCTCACTCATGGAAGGATTCTTTACCCTTTGTATTTAAGGGTCCATGAAAATCTGCCATTATACGACATATTGAATGAGTTTCAGAAAGGGCACAGCCACATGGCTGTTGTTGTGAGGCGCTGCAACAAGCCTGGAGAAAAACCGCCTCCTACTGGTGACTCTGCTGGCAACAGTGTGAACGACTCGAGCGCTAGTAAGTATTGCCATATAATTCTACAGTCTTGAGAAATTCTCTAATAAGAAATGCTCTTAAAACTAACTTAAGAGATTTTCCCCCTCTGCGCATTGTTTATTCTAAAGCGATCATAATTCTGCTCTCTCTATCTAGATATTGTAAGAGATGTGAAGATTGACATTGATGGAGATAAACCTCTACATGAAAAGATCTTAAAGAGCAAAAGATCACTGCAAAAGTGGAAGAGCTTTCCCAATAACAGCTCAAAAAATTTATCGAGGAGCAGTTCCAGGAGTAAGAAGTGGACAAAGGACATTTACTCAGACATTTTAAAGATAGACGGCAATCCACTTCCTAAGCTCCCTGAAGAAGAAGAAGCTGTTGGTATTATCACTATGGAAGATGTCATTGAAGAGCTTTTACAGGTACAAAATGACTTTTTTCTTTTTTTTTTTTGGCTATAGTACACACTCCACTCCTTTTGGTCTATTGAACCGTGCGGATGTTAACCTTAAAATTCAAATGTAGGAGGAGATCTTCGATGAGACAGATCATCATTTTGAGGACTCATGACACTCAACTTGCGATATGTTTGTTCAAACTATGTAGGATGGTAAGAAATTTGTTGAATTTGTTATGCAAGGTAGTATGAATATAGGCGTTATCGGATTTAGACGAACCTACTATCATAGAGAAATCAGACAATTATATAAGAAATGTATATGGACAGTACAAAAGTTGTAAAAGAATTGTCATATGCGATGATGCTGTTGGGTACTTCTGGTGGCTTTCCAGTGAGCTTTGTGTAAGTAGAATAGTTGAAATGCAATTGTCAGTTTTACCACTCGTGTACCTGGCACATCAGATGGAAAATTCTGTGGAGACATGGTGGCAAATTTGTCATCATATGTTGTATTGTTTCTATGTTGGATCCTTCTTGAATATATATGTTTAAAGATATTCGTCTGAGTTATATGTTGTCTATGACCATCAACTTCCGTGTTCACAATTTTGGTGGGAATTTAGGGAAAGATGCTTTTGACAGTGAGTTACTGTGCTTTTGGCTTGTGAGTAAACGAAGCAAAAGCTATTTTCAGGAGGAAATTGGGTAGAACTTCTTCTTCAAATAGACACATTTTTATTTTATGAATTAAAAAAAATTAAAAAAAAAATAATTGTATTTTAATTTTCCGGGAAAATAGTATAAAAAATTATGGGACGTGATGTACTTTCATAAAGACTTGCCATTTAGCGCGGTTTTTTTAAACTATCAACTCCAATCAACCAAGCAATCATCACACGGACCCACCATCGAATTATAAAATGGACTCCTGACGACTAGGGTTTTAGTTGGTATATATATGGGATATGAAATGAGTGTCATTTTCCCGTAGAGACTCACTACTTCATTGATTTGCGTTGCTTTCTCTTATCAAGTGAACATGTCGATAACGCAATCTCTTTCCGCTTCCATGATTTCCTCCTCTTCTTCTGCTTTCTTGGCGCCAACCAATCTCAATTCGAGGTAATGGAGACTATCTGATCAAATGCTTCGAAACTATCACCTTCATTTTCCTTTTAATATTTTTTTCTTGGGCTTTTTGTTGTTGCCGTTGATTTGATTTCTTTTGCTTCTCAAACGTCACAGAGGTCAGATTGTGTCGCTTCAACCGAGAAGAGTTGGTGTCTGCAAATGCGTAGCAGCCCCTCAAGAGGAGAAAACCGGTATCTGACTTTTCAGTCATTTTAGATTTTGAAGTTAGTTACATGTAGATGGGAGCTATACGGAGCTTCTAGGATAAGTGCATTAGTGTGGTGATGGTGTTGAATTAGTATATTATGATGCCATTTCGTGAGCATTGGTTAAGCATGAAATGCAACCCCTAGAAAGTGTTTTCTGGAACTAAGATCTAAGACGATGTTATAATAAGGATAAACATTTATCATTACTTTTAGTTTTCTTGTGTAATTGTATAATTGCAATATCTTCTTGGTTTGTGAAGTTTTCAAGACAAAGGTCTCTCGAAATGCAAATTTGGCCAAACTTCAAGCTGGTTACCTGTTTCCAGAGGTTTGTACCAGTGCTTTCTGTTCTCTGTTTTCACAATATGATGCACTAGTAGATGTCTCTCCTATGTGGATGGGAAAAGTTACCAATGTAAATGGTTGGTTAGCTAAAAAAATCAAGTTTGATAGATAAGCTGAGCAGAGTCATAGATTGTGTAATGTGTGTAGTGCCGAAATTGAGGCTTGAGCTGAATGTACTTACAAGTCTAGCAAAATAAGTGTATGATACTTTTCTAGTCCTTCAGATATGTGTCATAACATTTGATTATAATTACTGGTAATCCTTATCATGTATTGTTAATGTAATTGGTACTAGATTGCCAGAAGAAAAGCTGCCCATATGTTGAAACACCCGGATGCACAAGTAATCAGCCTTGGAATTGGTGACACTACAGAGCCTATTCCAGAAGTCATCACTTCTGCTATGGCAAAGGTACATGTTATTTTAACCTTCTTTTTCTTTTCTTTTTTTTTTTTCACTGGTAGATGTCATGTTATGCATATGATTGTTTATTATTGCTACCACTATTAGAATAGTGATCATGGATGGTTTCTTCACGTTCTTCTGAATACAGTGAAATATATTCTTCTTTCCCTTTTCCATGCGGCCATCTATCTCTTCCATTCAATTTTGTGTTTAGAACTTCTGAACGTTTCTTTGGTAGCAAAGATATTTGTTCTAATTATTCATGAAATTCATGCTAACCTTCTGAATGATGACCTTGCCTTTTTATTTAGTGCATATTAATGTTCAGAATTAGCAGTATTATTCTTATTAATCTTTGCCTATTATGAACCCGCGTTCTGTTCTGCCAGTTGTTGGTGCCCAGCTGAATTGTTTTTACTTTGCAGAGAGCTTATGCATTGTCTACTAAAGAGGGCTACAGTGGTTATGGAGCTGAGCAAGGTGAAAAGGTATGTGGCGTTCTTTTTATTTTGTACCATCGACCTTATATTTGTATAAAATTATTATCAGGCATTTGTGATGTTATTAATTTGGGAGTAAATGCAGATGGAATCAGAATTAGATATATTTGATTGTAGAAAGTGTGATATAACTCAGCTGTGTACTGGAGTGAAAATGTGTAACTAGAAGTATTTTATATTATTTCAGAATACTTGTCTTATTCTGTCAGTAAAAAAAAAAAATACTATCCATGTGCTTGTACACATATTATAAAATAGATCTAATGGGGTTAATGAAGAGGTTTTAGGTTTAGTCAACATTTCAAGAAATTTTGTAATGTATACAGTGCACTTTGCTTTTACTGAACTCCTAAAACCTTAAAATGACTTGAATATTTGCCAAATAATTCAGTTTCACATGGTGTAAATCATGCAAGTCTGATGAACAATAAAATGAATTTTTAGTTTTACTGTTAATTTAATGCAATCATATTGATTTAACTTAGATTATATTACTACTTAATACATCATGCATTGTATATTATTATCAAATCCTATTATATGTGATTTTTATCGGGTATTTCAACGTGTGACGTGGATCATTTTCTGACTAAAATCAATAACCTGTGTAGCCGGTGAGAACTGCAATTGCTTCAACTTTATATAAGGATCTTGACATAGAGGAGAGCGAAATATTTGTTTCAGATGGTGCCAAATGCGATATTTCCCGTCTTCAGGTTTGTGTACAATTGATGTGATTTCTATAGTTTGTTATATTTCTCATCCTTTTTACAAGATATACTGTGGGTAATTTCTTCTGACGGGTGATATGCTGTTAATTTCTGTTTTTGCTTCTGGAAGTTGATTATATTTATTAAGTTCTCCTGACCAAAATTAACTGGGGTGGCATTTTCCATTTTTTATGGCAGATGGTTTTTGGTTCCAATGTTACCATGGCAGTACAAGACCCTTCATACCCGGTAATTCCATTTTGTCCCTCAAACGGAAGAGGCCTCTTACACTTTACTGTTAATGGTTACTTACCAAAGAATGTGTTGAGTCTTTTCGCTGTGCGGTCAGTCAAATTAACCTTATACAGGCATCATGTGATTAACATAGTCCTTTGATCTCAACCAAATATATATGATAATCCAGTGTCAATCCCTCATTGAAATATAGTAATATGACAATGTAAATAAAAAAGTGCTGCACAGAAGCAATAGCATGTCATGTTTTGTGCTTGTTTTGATGACTATCTCTTAATTAATACCATGGTTTCTTTTCAACATGCAGGCATATGTAGATTCTAGTGTCATTATGGGTCAGACTGGACTGTTTCAGAAGGATGTTGAAAAATATGCTAAAATTGAATACATGAGGTGTTCTCCAGAAAATGGTTTCTTTCCCGATTTGTCTACTGTGGCTCGAACAGACATTATATTTTTCTGTTCACCAAATAACCCTACAGGTGCTGCTGCTACAAGGGAACAACTAACCCAATTGGTTCAGTTTGCTAAGGACAATGGGTCAATTATTGTGTATGATTCTGCGTATGCTATGTATATGTCTGATGACAATCCACGGTCTATCTTTGAAATTCCTGGAGCCAAAGAGGTATCTTGAAGTTGCCTACTCAGTATTTGGTTGAAGTGCTCCTCTTTTCTTATCTTTCTTTGTGCAATCATTTATAATTTGGCGAGATATTGCAGAATGTAGTTTAAAGAATAGAAGTTAGTCTTTGCATGTAGGATTTTGGAAAGGTTTCAGGATTTATGCCAAGTATCTGCAAATGATGTTGATGGTTTTTATTTGCAGGTTGCTATTGAGACATCATCATTCAGCAAATATGCTGGGTTTACTGGAGTCAGGTTAGGTTGGACAGTGGTTCCAAATGAGCTTTTGTTTTCTGATGGGCACCCTGTCGCTCGAGACTTCAACCGAGTTGTCTGTACCTCCTTTAACGGTGCATCTAATATCTCCCAAGCTGGTGGTTTGGCTTGCCTTTCACCTGAGGGCATTGGGGTCAGTATCTCTTGCACTAGGCTACAGCTCTATCCTCAATTTTTAGATGTATTGTATATGTTGATTCCTTTTCAATGTTCTGTTGGCCAAACAGCTGAGCTGATGTATTTTTAAAACTTGCAGGCTATGCTTCAGGTGATCGGTTTTTACAAAGAAAACACAGAGATCATAACAGAGACATTCACATCACTTGGGTTTAAGGTGTACGGCGGCACGAATGCACCTTACGTGTGGGTTCATTTCCCAGGGCGAAGCTCATGGGACGTGTTCAGCGAGATCCTTGAGAAGACTCATGTTGTTACCACACCAGGCAGTGGTTTTGGACCTGGCGGTGAAAGTTTTGTAAGAGTTAGTGCCTTTGGCCACAGGGAAAATGTTTTAGAAGCCTGCAGAAGATTCAAGCAGTTGTACAAGTGATCTTGTAAAATGTTCTGAACATTCTGCTGGTTTTTCATTTAATTGTGGGATTGGGACAACAAAATTGCAGTCACTGCATCAGTAGAAAATTTGGTGTTATTTATAAATATGTAGCTTTGTTTTTGTTGTCACTTGAGGATAGAACTATTTTATATTTTTCTCCTCCCATAGTCAAATCTAAAACCTTGTCATCTCATTTGATGAACAAATAAGTTTAATTTTTTTTTAATAGTAATATTTCTAAAATTTCATCATCAATATAGAAAATTGATCATTTATCTCGAGAAAAATAGTTAGGGAGAAAATAAGATGAGTCGGTTTATAATTGGTTTGAGCTGATGAGGTTTGAGCTTGGTGGTGAGCTTGGTGAGGTTTGAGCTTGGTGTGAACTCGAATTCTCATTCTAATCGGTTTGAGCTTGATGAGGTTTGAGTTTGGTGTGAACTCGAATTCGCATTCTAATCTGAAAGTTAAACATTATGATTGGTTTGAGCTTGGTGCGAACTCGAATTCGCATTGTAATCTGAAAGTTAAAAAGTTGAGTAATTTTGAGTTTCGCCATAAATATAAAAACTTGAGTAGTTTTGAGTTCAACATAGATATAAAAAGTTCGGCCAGTGTGGCCAAACTCAATCTTAACTTACAGCGATAATTTATTGAAAAAAAAAATAGATAAATTACATAGATTATCTTCCAACTCAAGAGACAGATGTTAAACTTGGACAAACCAATTTAAAAAATATATATATAGTTGAGACAAGGAGGAACCAATTATAAATACTATAATGGTGAAGCAAGGCTGACCGGCTCAAACTGTAAACACAAATGCCTTACATCCCAATAGCCTTTTGGCCCACCAAACTTTAGTAGCCTGAGGCTTATTAGACTTCCGAACCCATTAGGCCTTTTACTCCAACCAAATTATCATGCCAAAATCTAATCGTATGGGTCGACGAATCAACTAACAACGATCTAATTTTTACTAATTTTGAATTTAGTGAGAGATTTGGCGGTGAGTAATTCTCACGACACGATTCTAATTGCCTATAAATAGCTTATTTAGAGTCAAACAAAAGAAGATTTTTCTCTAAACTAAAATACTCGTAGTATATTCTAATGAACATTATGAAATTTTATCGTTTCTAGAATAACTAATCTATTTTCGTTATTCCGATAATCTATTCGTAGGGACTTTACTTGCTTTTCTCTTTCACTTAGTCTGAAAGACCTTTACTGATTTGAGTGTCGGAGTGCCTTCGGCAAACATCACACTGGTGTTCCCTAAATTTCGTACCTAGTTCATTTATTTCTACAAGATCTAACATACGAGTGATCTCCAACTGTTTCCTAATGGTCTAACTAATTTTAGGTTGAATTCGGTTGTAGTTTCGAGCGAGCACAGATCGACGCCCACTGTGGAGCTAGCTTTTTAAGATCTTGCATTCCAACAAATCTTCCAAATTTTAATTTAACTTTTCAAAAAATGGTGGTAGCTGAAGTAAATACATATACTTGCATCATCCAGGCTGAGCAGCTGCAACACATCTCAAAGGAAGTACGAGAGGCCATAATTAATAGGAATAGTGTGCTGAAATGTCAATCACCCTCTCACAGGAAGTATAAGAGGCCATAATTGCAAATTGCAAAGTAATTAATGGTAGGATCCTGCTCGAATTATTGTGTTAAAGAAACAAAACAAATCTACTGAAAAAGCTAAGTCGTGTCGAAGTAAAAAAGAGAAAGAGATGTTTGGTAAGAAATATGATCCGCGTAAACTCCACATGACAAACTCAAAAATCCGGCAAGGAGGATATAAGTTACGCCACATTCAGATTATGATCGCACGATTGAGCTGCACGCCTTAGTGGCGATACTCAAAACAACGTGATCATCTCTAAAATGGCAGGAGCAAAGGCAAACTCATATAGATAAAAAGGACTATAATAAATTTTGTTGGTTCCATAATGACTTAAGGCACCGACCTGAAAATTGTGTTTCACTAGGATATGAAGTCATATCCTTATTAAAGAAAGGACGACTTCGTGACTTCCTAACAGAAAAGGAAGGTAAGTCCGTGAGAAGGGGATTAAAATAAAAATCATGAATCTAAAGCAATCGACATATTGCACGAGCCTCTGAATATCGTGCGGGTCATTGGGGGTAATCCACGGAGGCTCAAAGGTGAGCGAATTGACCCGAACTACCAGTAAGAGACATGTGCGTAAGCTAAACAACGTCAATTCGACATTTATACGGTCGATATTAACACTATTGGCACATGAACTGTCATTCATCCACAATGACATGGAATGAATAGTATATCTACACCAGGACGCCTTAATCTCATACTCCAAATTGCAAATTGCAAACTCAAAAGAGCGTTGGTGGATAATAAAAGCTCGACCAATATAATGTTCATGCTTGCCTTTGAAAGAAATTCATTTGGATGAATCGATCATTGTTAGGGAGTCTACAACCCTAACAAGGTTTAATGAGGACTATAAACAAATAGTAGGAGAAATTGTGACGTCAAACCCCATCCTGGTGAGACTGGAGACGTGGGCCCGGGTGCCACGCCAATCGATCTCAATATATAATTCCAATACCAATAAAATATCAATGTTCAATAGATTCTCAATTTAACAATACTAACTCAAATGGTAATCCACATTAAGTTCCAATAACAAGGAGCATTAAGTTCAAATAACAAGGACCAAATACAATATCATCTTCTCAAAGTATAAAGTAATCATTATTACAATTGGTGAAACCTTACCTTAGCAATCTAATTACTCAAATACAAGGTTAAAGAGTTAATGAGATGCATAATGTTTGTAAAATTGCCAAGATAGTGACACATTTCGATGTAATCCAGAAAACACAAATGATATGAAATAAGAATCTTGAAGGGAAGTCTCATCCTTCAATCTCAACTCGATCACCTAGAGTTTCCATTCAGACACAAAATAGAAATAGAATAAAATAAAAAGAATCAACATTAGGTTATCGGTGCCTAATTTAGAACTAATTGCCTTACATAGACAACCTCTCCACCAAAATATAACTCGGTACTCCAATGCATGAATAATACCTGTCTCTGCCAGAATTACTTACCGAGATAAGTATCAAACTAGATTTCGGTAATCCAATATTGAATGTTGCATGTCTCTGTACCGAACTACCTATTGAATTACAAATTGGTAACTTAATGAGTGACTCAAACGTGTCACTGTTCGAATTAGTCATTGAATTATATACAAAAATACAATTCGATAGCCTATGCGAAGTAAAAACACATCATCCGCCCGAATCGTTAACCGAATTGCATATCGAAATACAATTCGGTGCATGAAAAATGGTTAACTAGTTCTCTACCCAAGTTGGTTACCTATTGCAATTCGATGCCAACTGGAAAATTCCCTATTTCAGACTTTATTTTGGTCTGACAACTTCTAGTTATTATTTAAGTAATTTTTTCAACTTTAAAACTCGACCAAACGTTAATAGAATTCAACGAAATTTTGTATGCACATTTTATAGACATCTAACAATACAATAATACTTAACAATCATCAAATGGCTAACCTGTTTGAGCATACAACGCCACGTAAGTGACCGGTTTGGTCAACTTATTGTGACAATGCACACTAATCCCAAATACACACAATGAGGAAATGGTGTAATTCTTTAGTGTCCAATTTAGACATATTAGTACACCACAATACATTTCAAGTCATGATAGCATTTCATCCCTTTAATATGATTATTTACACATCAACATTATAAGCATAATTTCCACACATTTATGACTACAACCAATTCATCAACATCATTTTCATATTTATCCAATTATTTACCATTTTTTCAAAACAATCTAGAAATAGAATCCGGAATTCAATATGGACCCTTACCCTAATAATGAACCAAAGTTCCAATATGGATCGAAGTTCCAATATGGCTTTCACGCGAAGAAACACGATACTTTCGTACTTAAATACTTCTAGTCTCTAGGCTTGAATCTTCTATAGCAAGTCTAAGGGCTTTATGGCATTTTTACCAAATACATATTAGGTCAATTTATCAATTTATCAACGAGTTCAATAATCAAGCCAATACACAAGACCATAGTTCATTTCAATGTGCTATTTTTTTTTCCGTGGAAAACCAATTGCAATAGGCGATTCAATATTGACTAAACATGCTAGTTAAGACATTCTTAACAAGCTTGACAATACCAATTCATCAACTCATCAATATTAACATACATTCCATAATAGTATCATTTCCACCAATATCTCATCATTTAACTACAATAATGTAAATGACAACTAACTATCATTCATGATTTCTGATTTATATTTAACAATAATCAATCAAGACAAATTTCTTATCATTAGACACAATATTACCAATATCCACACAATAGTTTCAACATTAATCCATAAGCATCAACAACTACATCATAATATTTAATAGTATCATCAATAGTTACCAATATTCCCAATAGATATTTCTAATGCAACAATCCTATTTAATATTACAATAAATCAACACAACAACAATCAATTATTAGGGGTTTAAAAATAGTCGTAAACATTGTCTTCCAAATATAAGCTAGGTCTCCAACCACTTAAGGTTCACCTATTAGTGCTCATTCTTGTTAGTTTCCCATGGAACCAATTTAAGGCATACAATCAACGACAACAATCAATTAAAAACAACACTTATCAATAGAAAAATCCTTTGGGCATTTCCTAAGTTATAGAGACATGGAGACATTAATAGCTAGACTCACTTGGACACCTGTAACATAGAATTTGACAATCAAATTAAGTTATAAACAACTCTAGAATCATTTGAACCCAAACACAAGAATCATATTCGGAATTATATCAAAGTAGGGGCTAAAATTTTTTTACCTTGCTCAAGAATCTTATAAAATCAAGAAATAGGTTCTTAAATGATGATATAAGAGAAGTAGAGGTGATTTGAGTGGTTTAGGTGGTGTTTACAATATGTGATGGTTAGGGTTCTGTGAAGAGTAGAGTAGTAGAATACGTAAAATGTGTGTGTTTAGGGAAAAATATGAAAGAAAAAATCACTGCTAAGAAAGAAACCACTGTTAAAGTTTCATTCTCGCTGGAATATGGCCAAAAAACCAAAAGTCTTTCTCTCCAAATCCAAACTTAAACCTTTCTTTTATGTTCACTTTGAAAATTAAATCTTAAAACGCTTTACCTTCTCTCGAAGATCATCTTCTTAAAACCACAAATATATATATATATGATGAGAAAAAGAAAAGCAGCAAGTGAGAAATGGATGTTATCTGAACAAGAAGATAAAGAGGTCATCTGAAAATCTTCTTCCAAACGAAGAAACCTTCGGTTTTTAGCAAAGAAGGTCTGAAAAATTAAAATTGAGAAAGAATGCAAAGTGAGAAAGTGAGAGGTTACATTACCTTTTCTAAGCAGGGGTTGGTGGAAACGTTAAGATTACATAGACATGCCCATATATCAACAGATGCCAATCCATAGAGACGAGATGACTTTTGACACACATCAAATTAAAAGACAACAAAATCGGCGACATTAATTGAGGATGAGACGTTGTGGAATACTAATCGTTCTGAAAATATCCGCACAATAATAAAATGCATTCATCTAGATAAACCCGTTTATTTGAATAAATTGGGGTATATGTAATAGTCAAGCGAGGTTGACCGACCCAAACTGTAAACACAAAGGCCTTATAGCCCTATAGATAGGCAACCAAGCGCTATTAAGTCTTTGGCCGACCAGACTTCCAAGGCCACTAAGCCTTTAGCCCGCTAGGCTTCTAAGTCCATTAGGCTTTTTGGTTAAAATAACATATTAGACCCAGACCCAATCATCTGAGTCGACGAATCAACTAACGAACAATGACTTAATCTTTACTGAATCTCGAATTTAGTGGGAGATTCGGATGCGAGGATCTTAAGAACCTCCCCACTCCTCATAACAACATCTTAGTTGCCTGTAAATAGCTCATTTAGAGCCAAGCAAGAGATCCTTTTTACTTTAAGTATAATCTAATGAACACTATGAAACTCTATCATCATTACATTGTTAACCAATTTATCTTCGTTACTTCAGTAACCCTTCTACCATCATCGCTCTGATTACTAGTCACCCATACTCATTGATGAATAAATAAACCCTCCTTACTTTTCTCTTTCACTTAATCTTAAAGACCTTTACTGATTTGAGCGTAAGAGTGCTTTCGACAAACAACACACTGATATCTCCTACGTCCCGTAACTAGTTCATTCATTTTTCTAGGATCCAACATCTGAAAGATTCTCAACTGATTTCTAGCGGTCCAACCAATTTTACATTGAATCCAGCTGTAGTTCCGAACAACTACACATACAATGAATTAGCATTAAGATTAATATTAAAAACATTTAAATACTAAATAAATCAATTTATATGGATGGCATAATCCGTAAAAATAGAAAGCAAGTTAAATTCAATAGAATCACAATCCAAGCATACATAGAAATGACAACTCAAACTCATAACTCACCCTCTACATATAAAGAAACACCATGGTTTCTCATTACAAGAATAATTTCCTTCTTCTAACATTGATCAATGATGATGAGGAAGAGCAAAGGCAGACAAAAGATAGAAATGGTGAAAATGGTAAATGATAGCAATCTTCAAGTGACATTTTCTAAACGTCGCGCTGGACTTTTCAAGAAGGCAAGTGAACTTTGCACACTATGTGGTGTTGACGTTGTCATAGTTGTTTTCTCTCCTGGGAAAAAAGCGTTCTCATTTGGTCACCCTAATGTTGATGATTTGGTTGATCGTTTTTTCTCTCGTTCTCCTCCTCCTCAATCCACCACCACCTCCACCATGCTACTCCTTGAAGCTCATCGAAATGCTAGCGTTCATGACCTGAATATGCAATTAACTCAGGTAGTACTTAAGGAAATTTTCACTTTTACTTCGATTTTAAAAATATTTTGAAAAAAATCTCATTTAATTTTAAAAGCTGGATCGGTTGTTTGAGTAACTTTCATCATCACTTAGAATGTATTTAAATATTTTTAGATAAATTTTGAAACAGTATTGAAACTGGATCTGCCAGTTTAATTGTTTCTTTTGAAAAAATACATATTCACTATAGAAGTTAAAAAAAAAGTTTAATTTTTATTTAATATTTTTATTAAAGTAGTTTAAAGAGCTGGAGATTCGTCACATACTCATTTTGTGAGAGGAAAAATGTTACGAAAATCGGAGTGATATTGAGGCTTTTTTTTTGGAAATATATTCAAATATTGGAGTTTTTTTTCAATATTTTTAAAAGGAGAGGGTTTATAGAAGTTTCTCTGCTACGTAACTTCAAACTAGAGAACTAGTGTCAAAAATTGCATTGAGACTTCACATTTATGGCTTTGGCTACAATGAATATTTTAATAATGAATATAGTAAATGTATTGAGTAGGTGCAGAACCAGTTGGAAGCAGAGAAGAAGCTTGGGGATGAGTTAAACCGTGAAAGAAAATATTACAAGAACCAGTGCTGGTGGTTGGCACCAATTGAAGAACTAACCTCAACTCAGCTTCAACAGTTGAAAGTTTCACTTGAAGATTTGAAGAAAACTGTAACAAAACAAGCTGAGAAGCTTTTGCTACAATCACACAACTCTCAACATTTTGTTGCTTCAAATAGTAATTTACCATTTGAACTAAAGCCTCAAGTTAATGTTGGGTTTAATGGTAACCCTAACATGAACATAATGCTTCCTCCTCCACCACCTCCATTGCCGTCTCAGCTGCAAGCTCCTCCGCTGCCGCCGCCTCAGTTTCAAGCTCCTCCATCTCTTCCTCCATTGTCTCTTGGATTTAATCTGGGATTCGGACATGGATTTTACTAATTGATGATTAGATTGGTTGTTTTGGACACATGAAGTGAGCTCAACACATTTCAGTTGTTTACTACATATATACTGTGTTTGTGATTTGCTTCCTGCATTTGTTATGTTTCAGTTTTCAGTGAACATAACATTTGAAAATGGAAGCAAATAAATTCAGCAGTTCACAAAAGGGCTTCTTGTATTCATATAAGCTTTTTCTACATCCTAATAAACTCTAAATTTTCCTATTTATACATATGCCAACACCATTCAGGTTGACAACACAACGACTAAGTACTTAACTACAAAAGTTAAGTAATCTACAAAGCTATAAAATTAGATACCTCTAGAACTGTTCAATGCTACTCATAGCATCTGCCTTGCAAGTTGTTTTATAATGTCCAGTTTGGTTACACCGACTACAATGCACCACATGTTTCTCACGGTTAACATCCTCTATGCAAATCCGTTTCTTTTCTGGCCGCCCAGGAGGCCGACGATATTTGGGAGGCCGCACAACTTGAACATCATCATCTGCATCTTCACTCATCTTTCTCCACTCAATTCTCTCTGGAATGGGATGTATCTCCACAGCATAAGTTTCGCGGTAACTATCTAGTGTAAAACATTTCTCTGTAAAGGCGTATACATCTTTTCGGCATGAGATTAGTGCAGCAACAGCATGAGAACAAGGTATTCCATACAGTTGCCAGTCGCGGCAGGAGCAACAACGGGTGCCTATATTTACAATGTCTGACCGGTCTAGTGATAAAACTTCAAATTCTACTTCATCTGATCTAAGGACCTGATACGCTGATGCATGATTAATGGCTTCCATCAATCTTTTCTCAGCTGATGGGGCCAGTATAGAGAACAAAGAGTTGATTTTGCTGCGACGAGTTTCAAATTCAACCATTAGTTTATTGTGAATCCGCTCAACCACTTGTAGCACAGGCAATTCACGAAATTCAAGAATCCATCTGTTAAATTCTTCTATATTTGATGAGAGGTGACCATATCTTGTCCCTTCATAATGTACTAATGCCCAACATGAAGAGGAATACTGGAGTATCCAGTTTGCAGCTTCAGGGGACACATCCTCTATCTCAGCCATCCTTTCTTTGAAAGAAATGCTAGTGGTAGCAGTAGCGGCCTTCCAAAGAAGATGGATAAGCCTAGAGTTCTTAAACTCCTTGCCGATGTTCTCACTCAAATGGTGCAAGCAAATTGCTTGAGAAGAATTTGGAAATTTTGTACCAATAGCATCTAGAACACCTCTCTGTCCATCAGATAAAAATGTTAGATGCGGCATACTTTCACCACTCATCTCTAAAGCCTTATGTAACTCTGACAAGAACCACGTCCAGCTCTCATCATCTTCTGTGTCCACAACTCCAAATGCAAGTGGAAACAAGCCCCCATCAGCATCAAAAGACATGGCTGAAAGTAACGTGCCGAGGTATTTATTTTTTAGCTGGATTGCACCAAGGCTGAGAATGGGCAAGCAACCATTCAAAAATCCATAAATACAAGCATAGAAAGAAACAAACAGCCGCTGAAATCGATTATCTGCACCTGTAGTGTAAACTTCTGCAATACTACCTGGATTCGTTTTCTTTATTTGATCACAATATGATGGAAGTAGATAATATCCCTCTTCAGAAGAGCCATAAATCGCTGCAAGTCCCCTTTCTTTAGCACGCCAAGCTTGCTTATACGGTATAGTGATCCCATACTGTTTGTGAATATCATGCAGTATATCCTTCGGCTTGTAATTAATATCATCTCTCAGTCTTTCTTCAATAAAATTCACAATCCAATCTACAGAAGCTTGATGGTGTCCATTTTGTGCATTCTTCCCACAAGTGTGTACACCTTCAAGGCTCCTTATAGTAAAAGTTGGAGCATTAGGAAGCTTGACAGCACGAATTCTCCAAGGACAACCTTCACCAGCACACTTTGCAAAGTAACGTATCAAATCACTTTTTATAATCCGAAGCTCAAAATGCTGCGCAATGGCCGCTTCTTTAATTGCATTCCTGAAGGCCTTAACATCAGGGAATTCTTGCCCAACAACAAAATTGTGACTATCCATGCAAGCACCATACACAAATTTAAAATTCCATCCTTCACATATGACCAGATGCTCACATTATTCACTGTAAAAGGTAAAATCTTCACCAAAGAAAGACCACAACGTACTCCAAACACTAGTCTAGACAAATCTGCATGAAACAAACAGCTTGCATAATAATGTGTTGAAGGCATAAAAAGCAAAAATCATTCATTTCATACAATCAATTCAAAAGGTAAAAAATATCCTTCAAACATAAATGAAAAGGCAAATTATCAACCAACATTACTATCAAATAATAATAATAAATAAATACAAATTCGAAATCAAGATAACAAATTCAGCTTTTACATCAGTATGAAACAATCAAAGAGCCACCATAATTTCATTCAATAGACCGAAATAGACACAACAATTCAATAGACTATAACACTATGGTGTGTTTAGACATACCTGTTAATTGTTTCGCACAGAGGGATCAGGAAAACACCAGATCCAAACAAGACGGGCAGAGGAGACAAAGTGCGTGCCTGTTTCGGTAATTTGGATAAAGATTAGGTCAAGAGGAGGATAATATTGTAATTTTATCTGATTGCTCAGGGTATCATAGTCATTTGAGTTCCATGAAGTTGGGTCATTTTGTAATTAGTCAAATTTACAGGACTCACTTTTGAATATAAAGTATAGTATTATAGTTATTTAAGGATTCTTAAATCCCTAATTTTTCATTCTCTCACATTCTATCTCGCCGGTAACCAAATTTTTGACTATACCATTTCCGGTCCAAGGAAGCAAAATGGTTGCTGATGAAATCATCATCAGCCGGTCAATAACAAAAAAGAACAATGTTTTCAACTTCACAACATCAAATAATGTGACAACATTTACATATTCAAATTAGGACCCAAGTAAACAATAGAATTCACCTTTTATACAATTAAAATATTGTACTAAGTGAAAAAATATATAGAATTATATTTGTGTATAAATGTAATATGCAGTAAATAAATTAGATAGAAAAACTTCATTTTGAGTTCTTTTATCTTCCTCAATTTAAACTTTATTATAGCATAAGGCAAACGCCATAAACTTCACCTCATTCAAACATCTCAAATACAGAAGAAACCATCAAAATGTTAACACTTAGTCCCTTGGTTTAGTCTAGCCAAAACTTTTAACTTTAACCTGCCTATAAAGTTATCTATAAAGTTAGGTAGAAATAACTTTATAATTTGGAAAACTCATGTTAATCCATTGGAGCACTAGAGTTGGAAGACTTTGTAAACTCAACAAAGCAGTCTCCATCACATATCTTGTAAGATGATACTTTGAATCCATAATACTAAATTCGGAAGAGATCGGACTAGTTACTGTTATGTTAGTTATCATCAACCGTAAGTGAAGAAGTTATATCTCAAGTATGTCAAGACAAAACATCACTTGAAGCATGACAAGTTTTGAAAAATTTATATGCTCCAAGATCAATGGTATGCATACTTCAACTTAAAAAGCAACTCTCAACTATTCAAGAAAGCTGGACAGTCAATAATAGACTATGTAGAGAAAATAAAGATGATTAGAGATCAATTAGAAATTTTTGGTACAAAACATCAAAAACAAAACTCATATTGAGTGCATTAAAAGGATTAAGTCAGAATACGACTCACTTATTATATTGCTAACTTACAACATGAAGAGTTACGCACTTTAAAAAATTCACTATGCTTTTATACTTTATGGTTAGAGGCTGGAACAAAATAATATAAACTCAAGTAACTAAATCACAGTGAATCTATTGTCAACACAAAAGGAGCATATCCCAACAACAATAATAGAGGAGGTAGGAACGAAAATAGATGAGGCAGGAACAACAAGGGGTAGATGAGGATGGAACTCATATAGGATTCAATGTCAATTGTATTAAAAGTCAGGGCATAAAACTATCAAATTCTATAAATGCTTTGATCAAAACTAGCAATGGAATCAAAATTAGAAGCAATAAGGACTTAGGCAAAATTAGAAGCAATAAGGACTTGGGCAAAATTCACTAACTACAGGATACCAACCATAGACATTTGTAACACAAAATCAAAAATAATCTCATGGAGAGACTTCAGATTCTAGCTGGGTTATTAAAAGTGGAACAACAAATCATGTTACTCTAAATCTTGGAAACATCACTCATAACATGGAGTACATGAGAAATGAGCATCTAGTAGTATGAAACTATAATCTTTTGCCTATGACTCATGGTGGATTTTGTTTTGTTCATCCTAAAGCCAACCCAAATTCATTTAAAACTAATACAAATTTTATATATTCCTAGAGTCACTAGAAACCTGTCAAGTATCTCAAAACTAACCAAAGACAATAGTGTATAGTAGAATTTTCTGATAATTGATGTTGTTTTCAAGATAAGGATACAGGGAAAGTTCTGCGTAAAGGAACTCTAAAGGAAGGTCTCTACCTAACACAAAAACAGTTCACAAAAATTCTATTGAAAAAAAGTGGAATGTATACTTGCAAATCATGTCCTACCCCAATTTCAACCAGTTTCAAACTCACAACTATAGAAGGTGATCCTTTTGAAGATCATTCAATGTATAAAAGTTTCATAGGAAGACTGCAATACTTGACACACACAAGACTAGATATCTATTATTATGTCAATAAACTTAGTCAATACTCGAGAAGTCAAACTAAAATTCACTGGTCTGTATGCAAACAAGTTTTGAGATATATGAAGGGATCTTTAACACTTGGAGTACACTTTTAACCTTCTCAAACTCCCTTTCAAGCTCCAAGGGAAGGATGCTTGGATGATAAAAAAAATCAACTAGCAGCTATTATGTATACCTAAGAGAGAACATGATTTATTAGTCAGCAAAGAAGCAATCTATGGTAGCAAGATCAAGTAGAGAAGCGAAATACAGCTCTTTAACACAAACAGACTCTAAAGTAATATGGATCACTTATTTACTGGGAGAAATTGGAATCAACTTGATGAACACAACATCAGTACTTTGATATGACAATAAAAGTGTTTAAAGCTTGGTGCAAAGTCCATTTTTTCACCTCAAACTAAGCACTTTGACTTGGACCTACCCTTTATAAGAGACAAAGTTTCAAAATGAGTACTGGATGTTCATATTCTCTCATCAAAAGATCAGTTATCTGATCTATTCACAAAATATTTGCCATTGCTCGATTTAATTACCTGATATTCAAACTCAGTATTGTAAATAATCCTTATCTTTGTTTAAGTTGAGGTGTTGAGCATGTTCACGAAATTGAACTAGTTGATAGGTATTTTGTAACAAATAACGAAATAGAGAATATTAACTTGAGGAATAGAGGTTCTGGTTTCAACAAAAAATGTTAATAATCTAGGGTTAGAGCCAGAAAAAAAAACAAATTTTACCTATAGTGGAGAATCAATTAGATAGAACTGTTAAAGTGCTACGTACTGACTGAGGACGAGAATATCTTTCTAATCAATTTAAAACATTAGGTCAAGAAAGTATAATTACACAAGTAACCATTCCAAAGACTATTTAACAGAATAGAGTCGCTTAACAAAGAAATAAAACACAGTTAGAAATGGTACAGTAAATGATGACATAAGCAAATTTTTCAATTTCCTATTGGGTAGATACGCTTCTTACAACTACTCATGTATTGAATAGGGTTCCATCCAAATTTGTGACTTCTACTCCATATGAATTATAGACAGAAAAAAACATGATGTATCTTACTTGTGACCTTGAGGGTGTGCTTGTTACATACATGATTTATCCAATAAATAGGGGAAAGGAATGTATTTTCGTATGATACCCTGAGTAATCAAAAGGATATGTACTGATAGAAGATAACTCATATGGAAGTATTTTTGAGATTGAGTCACGCGATGTCATGTTCTTAGAGAATGAATTTCACATAAAGATAATATAGAAAGAGATTTTTTTTCTTTGAGCAAAACGAATCAGAGGACTTAAACCCTATACAAGTGGATATTTTTCCTGGTGGGAATGTACACCTATTGAACCTACTCCGCAACTCAATCATAGTAGGAGTAACCGAGTACTTGATTCTTCAATACCAGAGTCATTGACTTGAAGAAGTAGAAGAATCCACATTCCCAACGACATTTTAAAATTTAAGGGGAAACATTCATGATGGTTTCACATGATGGTGATGAGCTAAAGAATGTAAAAAGAAGCTCTCGATTCACAAACCAAAGATTTATGGATAAAATCCATTGAAGAGAAAATGGATTCAATGAAAAGTTACCAAGTCTGGGATTTGGTTGATCTACCACCAGGTAGAAAAGCCATCGAAAATAAATGAGTCTTTCGTGTTAAACGGAATGCAATTTAGAGATATAAGGCACTGTTAATGGCGAAAGGTTATACCCAACATAAAGGTATAGACTATGAAGGAACATTCTCCCACGTGGTGAAATTCGCTTCCATATGTCTTATTCTAGCCTTAGTTGCACACATGGACTTGGAATTATATCAAATGGATGTTAAAACTGCTTTCCTCAACAGAAGACTAAAGGAAGAGATTTATATGGAACAACCAAAGAGTTTTATAACTAAAGGCAAGAAAGGTTTGTAAACTCTTGAGGTCCATTTATGGATTCAAACAATCCTCCAAACAATGGTACCTACGATTTCACGAATCGATCATGTCTTATGGATTTCAAATGATATAAGAGAACCATTATGATTATGTAAAGAAGTTTGATGACATATTTATTTTACTGTCTTTATATGTTGACGACATGTTCTTGGCATATTTATTTTACTTTGTTTGGATTGGGTGCACTGTGGTTCATTAAAGTATGGTAAGGTATTGTTGGTGTAGGGTTGTCGTTTCTTAAAGTACGGTAGGGTATGGTAGGTGCATGGTTGTGGTATATTTATATTCTTCTTCATGTTTGGAAAGATTGTATGGTTCATTAATGTATCGTACAATATTAAGCTATTTTGCAAGAAAAGAAAAGGAGTATCACACACAACCATAAATTCTGATTCAAAATAATCATTTTGAACCACGTAGTACCCTACCATCATACTGGAAATAGGAAAAAATAAAAGTATTACCCTACCATCATCTAGGAAATAGAAACAAACAAGAATATGGTACACAATCATACCATAACCATATTAAAAATCTCAAAACAAACATAGTGTAAAGCTTTTCATGTGCTTTAATGGTGAATTCTTCAATATAGCATGATTGGTGTATTAATTGCTTAATTCATTTGGTGAAAGTCAAGTGAAACATAGATTTAATCTTGAAGAAAACTAGATATAACAAATTCATGATTAGATCTGAAAATTGATAATGATTGAATTAAAATTAGACATAGTAAAATTTGATCTTCTTACTTTGGATGGTGTTTTCTTGATTATCTATTTCAACATATAGACGTATAATTGTTGTAGATGATAAATTGATGTTAGAGTTTGAGAGAACCTAATATTGATATTTTATGAATCCAAACTATGTTTTAGTGTTCTAGATGTTTGATGAAATGCCTAACAAAGTTATCAATTGTCTATCTACTGAAATGAGTGTTCAACCATGATCTCCTCATATTAATCTTGCAAGTTTATAAGTATGGATTTAATTTCTAGTCAAATTTACATATTTGTTCATTAGTGTTAAATTGATGATCTTATAAACCTGGAAGTACATTGGACAATTTTAACTCTTGAGTAAGATTTAAGTATAATCTTTAGGGTATGATATCCGTAACTACTATGTTGCGATATAAATATTACTCGACACTACTATATGATGATTTAAATTTATAGCCCAATGTCTATTTACATCAAGTTTTCTTTCATCCTTGTCCCTCTTGAAAAACATAATTTAAACTATAAGAGTAACAATACAAGTGAATTAGAGTTGCGAGTCTTTGAATGGGAGAAAGTCGCAAGTCCCAAGTCGTCTTTGTATTGGAATCGAAATCGCGAGTTGAAGCCGGAAACCGATAGAGTCATGGATGGCGATGTTGGAATCGTAACCGGAAATTGAAGAAAAAAAATTATATTTTAATTTAAAGGGTTCAATCAGATCAGGTTTGCAAATGGGTATTTTAGAAATACTACTTTTTCTTGAATTTTTTTAATTTTATTTTGATTATTTTGATTTGATTTTAAATTGAAATGATAAAAATATCAACCCAACTTATAGAATACAAACAAACGTTTACAAAAATTAATTTTCTAAAAATTAATTTTAAAAAAAATTCAAAACGGATCGATTTTTAAAACTCAAACATTTTTAATATCCATTTAAAAAATTTCCCACCTACAATATCTTTATACAACAAAACGAGTTTATATATATATATATATATATATATATATATATATATATATTCCTTCCACTTCCAATTTCCCTTAAAAAATATTAGGAGGTATTTTTAACCATTATCACTTCTAATATTTTTTAAAAAATAAAAAATAAAAGGTCAGTCCATTGAAATAAACAACAGGTGAGCGACGAGGGCTTGAAAGATTAATTATTGATTTGAAGTCCTAAGTTGATTAGTTTGAGGTAACCCAGGCTGTAAAAACTCATCACTGATTCTTTTAGGCTGGGAGAGATCACGTTTTATTACATGCACACCAAGTTCCTCCTGAAAACACACTCATTTATATTAGACCTATACATATTTACTAATAAATAATATATTTTGAATGATGATGACTTTGGAAAGGACATAAGTAAGAGCAGAGCCAGCGAAGTCAGCTCCAACTATGATAACATCAGAGCTGTTTGTTATTCTGTCTTTATAACGGTCAATTTAGAAGAGATTATTCATGACACTGTGTATTGGTTTCAGTCATGACATTCATGTGGAATATATACTATGAAATGCATATGGTGTGAACTTTTAGTAAGCTAAAGCCAACGCCACAAGAGTCGTGTCATTTTATATTAAAAAATAATAAAGCGAAGACTTGTAACTTTTGTGTAAATAGTGATAAGTATAAGCACTGAAATTAAAAACAAGTATATATTAATATGACCTGTCAGCTTAGTATTCTTCCAGCAGCGGAAAAGAGAGAGAGACTCTAAAACGCTGTCTTCTTCTTTTTTTTTTTTTTTCATTTAAAAAAATAAAATTAAATACTCTCTAACGGCTACTTCATAACGAATTTAAAACTATCAATCTCTCATCTCCTCTTTATTAAACCAAAACACTCGATCACGCACAGTCTTCTTCATTTCTCACAAACTCTGTGTGCAGAAATGGACATCAATGGCAAAGAATTCATCGGGGATGACTTCTACGAGAACATCGAAGCTCCGAAGTTCGTTGATCTCACCGCACCGGATCGCTTCCGCTCCTCTCACGATGACCGTTACTGGTTCTGCCTCCGTGTTGGTCTGTTTCCATCTTATTCTTCCTCAATTTCATCTCATTTAACACTTGCATCACATTTGAGAAGCTAGATTAAATAACTCATTTATTTCTAAAATTTATTTAGTTGTTTTGCTTCATTTGGAAAACTATCAAGTAAATCTATTTTATTGTATATGAAGTAAGGAAAATTTGTCTGATTTGGTGTTGGTTGTGTAAATTTAGGTTGTGATCAGAAGCATGAAGAAGAAATGGACTCTGAAGAAATCTACAAAAACTTTGTTCTCCGGGTAATTAATTATCTTTCCTCTTTTGATGGGTTTCTATATTTTTGATAGAAATTTGATTCACATCTGATGAAACATTTTGTAGGTTATGGCCGCTAGAAGTCCGAATATTCGATTGCAGAAAGCTTTATGTAGGAAAGATTCCAGGTATATATGGAAGTAAAGATGTTTATGTTGCTTAGTTGATTTTGTTTTTTCCCTTACACTTGCGGATGTTGATAGCTTCTGGTTTGGTTGATTTTGGTGTAGTACAAGTGTGAAGTGTCCTCTTACCGTTCCGGCCAAATCTTCTAAGTCTAGAATTTCCAGAATAGCTTTGGTTTCTTCCGTTCCGAAGAAGATTGTTGATGGTAATGGTAAGGTGAAAGCCGGGCCTCTTTTTAAGGAGAGTGTGACTCCGGATGTGAAGTTGAAGGAGAAGAAATCTTCTGTTGTGGCAAAGTCTATGACTACTCCACGGAACAAGAAACCTTTGTCTAATGCTGGAACCTTTCGAAGTGTGAGGAATCCAAAAACATCATCTGTTGCAGCACCTAAGGATAGGGTGGTAGCCAAGACTCTTGTATTTCATTCACCAAAGAAGACAGTAAAGATAAAGACATCTATGGAGTTGAGTGGCCGTATGAAAGCGCTTTGCACCGGGATGAAGAAGCTTGAAATCACTGGAAAAAAGAAGCAAGAAGCAGGTCATGGTACACCCTTGGATGCTCCCAAAAAACAAGTCAGATGCCGAGAGGTCAAGAGCAGGGTCTATGATTCCTTGCAACGATCTAAAAGTTGCCAGAGCAAGGTAGCTAAATCTTCAAAATGTTTGAAGATCAATACTATGCAAAAGGAAGTCAAGCAAGCTGGCGCCGAGGGGAATGAGATTGAAGAGAAGTGTGGAAATGGAGTCCTTGAAGTATGCTCTACATCAGATGGTTCTAGGAGTGATGAGAGAAATGAAAAAGATGAGGAGTGTATGGTAGTCAGCATAATTAACTCTTTCACTCCATTGAATAACATCAGCTCTGCTTCAAATTGTGAAGAGAAGAATCATCAAGAGGATAGTGACTTAAGTGGAGAAAACAATGAGATCAGCAAAGGAACTGATATTGACAGTGAGGAGAAAGAAAACTTAAGTTCACAGGATAATGAAATCATGAACGAGGACGATAAGGAAAATGCTACCTCTACCAATGATAATAAAACTGAGAATGCATCAGCTGACAAGGAAAATAACTCATCACCTGATGATAACAGGTGAAGAGAAGTCCCTTATCAAATTTGATGTTCTTATCCTGTAATACATGCCATCTCGACATTTTGTTTACTAACTTTTTTTGTGGAACCATTTTAGGGAGCTGAATCTTAATTCTAGCCAGACAGGAAGGAAGAAAATTATTCGCAAGCAAGAGACTTGTAAAAACATCCAAACGGTTGGTTCACTAGTACAACAATGTAATACTTGTTTTTGTTCATTGTATGTATATCATAGGAGTGATTTTGTTTTGCATTTTGGAAATTATGCAGGTGAGTAAAGGAATGGGCAAGATATCTAAAGGAAACTCTGCCGCTGGTGTAACATGTGCTGAAGGGATCAACTACAGGAGACCTAAACTAACAAATCCCAAACCTTTCCGGCTTAGAACAGATGTAAGGCAGCGCTTTTGTACATCTAGTGAATTTATTTGAATGATCTAGTCTTGGCGGTATCTGATATATTAGTTCTATTTATTGTAGGAAAGACAAATTCTTAAGGAGGCAAACTTGGAGAAGAGACTCCATTCTCATGAGCCTTCCAAGGAAACCTCACTACTAGCTGCAAGGGTTGTTCTGGAAGGAAGTTCCCATAGAAAAGTAAAGAAGGCAGTTCATGTGAGTATATTTTTGTGTTTAGACGGCAAGAATCTGATTTGTAATTCTGGACAAGCTACTATATTGATTTTCCATTATCATTTTAATATCTCCTTCATTATATCTGATTATATAGGGGAGTGAATCGTGCCTTCAGCAAGTTGAGCACGATGAAAGAGGTGAGAGCAATTCTGAAAAAGCAACACCAAAAACTGAATCAGTAAGGGTACGTCTTAATCACAGCTTTCTTCATGTTTTCAGAATTTTGTAGATTTCATGTTGATAATGTAGGTTATCATCTCTTTACAGGCAAGGGTAAAACCTAGCCCACTAACTTCAAAAGGATCATCAGGACATAAACGGTCAACTCCTAAACAGAAATGCACTGGTTCTATGCACCGGAAAACAAAACAGCAGAAGCTTGGCTTGGATAAAACAGCTAGCAAATCTGAGAGTGCTTCCGAAACGACTAAATCATTATTTACGAAACAATCTACACTGACTCAGGGGTGAGTTTGTAGTGTGTCTGTTTGGTGTGTCTCCTCACCCTACTGAAGAATAAATATTATCTGTGGGCGGTTTATTGAGAAATAACTTTGCACACTTTGGTCTTGCAGGACTGAATCAAGCAAAAAGAAAACAGCATCTATCAGGACACCAGGTGGACTTGGTATAATAAAAGAATCATCGCCTACTACAATCCTAACCAGGAAGTTAGGACCTGTAGGATCTCTGGAGAATGGTGCTTCATCTAACAAATCTGCTGCTGCTCTTTCCAGGTCGAGTTCAACAGGAAGAAGACGTCTGACTGTTCCGAAAGAGCCACATTTCAATGATGCCCATAGGCCAAAGAGCTGTGCAAGGAGAGAGTGACTTAAATATATGTATCATCTTACCTTTTAGGTTCAATTGTTTCATTGAATTATATTCTTTTGTTTATTGATTTTTCATATAACTCATTATATTAGCTTTGAGGTAGATTCCTGAAGTTTGTTTTGCAAGTTGTTGTAACATATGGGTGGTGGTATTGTTTGATGTATTCTATGAAATATTGATGTCATCAAGGTGGCATTTTACAAAAGCAAAGCTCAAAGCAAAATCCATCCACTTTGTTTTATTTCCATAATTGTAATCAGGTATTCAATTTATAACAGTATTTTGAGCAAGTTCTGAGGTTTCAAAAAGGCATTTTGCAATTAAGAACATGTATCATATTTCTCAAATCAGTTTGCTGGATTCGCCTTATTTTACACACACCTTCATTCAACAGCAACAGCTGTTCTCTATCTTGAGACCATCGGCGAACCCATATGGTGTGAAATACCGCAGCTAGCTAGCCTCTTTCAACGCCCATCCTTGACAAGGTTTTTCAGTTTCTCATTTGCAGCCACGAGCTCTGCAGCAGTTCCCACTTCATTGGCCGAGTGTCCTGCATCTGGAACTACCTGTAAAAGATAGTGCAAGTAACCAGTTAGTTACCGTAGATAAAACAAGATATTGCAGCTAACAAGTTACCATAGATAAAAGTCGGCGATCACCATGCCACATAAATGTCAGCATGCAGATAAGCTGATATAGGGATAGATTATTAGCTACCAAATATAGAACATGACAGTCTGAGAGGATTAAAGAAACCTAAAGACAATTTTTTTCCCATCTATATGTATTATATTTCAATAGCTTTAACTTAAACAGATTATTCCGAAACCCTTTTTTACAGCAAGAACTCAAAACTGAATTGATTCCACCAAAGGGGAATTGAATACTTTAAAAGACAAAAAAAAAAAAAAAAAAAGATTTCAGTGGTTACTTTACCTTTAACTCTGCCTCCGGCCATGCCTTGTGAAGATCCCAAGCAGACATCATAGGACAGCATACATCATATCTACCCTGTTCAAGAAAATTAAAAGTACACACAACTTAGACTCCCATAGAATGTTCATGCAAGAATTCACTGATGTGAAGAATGTCTGTTGTTGGTTTTAATCAGCTCACAACAGTGATCTTTAATTGCTAACATAAACTTCACTCGAAATTTCAAATGTTGGTAAACTATTCTGGATTAAAAAAAAAAAAAAAAAAGTCTCCCGTGCATTGCTTTTACTACTGGCTGTATCATTACTATATCAAAAGACATTCTGAAGCAGAAAACCCAGACAAAGAGAAATTAATGCGAAGCGACGACTTTTTTCATCCATTAGCTAAATCATATTTCACTTTTTTTAGGTAATTATAGCTTTTGTATAATTTGTCATCAATGTAGAATGCCTAATTAAATTTCTAAAGTACTTGAAAACACATAAAATCGTATGCAAACCTTCGCCACCAACTTCAGCAAGAAAAGAAATTACTGACCTTTAAATTATTGTACCCTATAATAACCAACATTCTTAATCCTAAACTATCCTACTCGCGGATACACAAATCTTGCTGATTTACATAAGGTATTATGCAATCTTCTCAAAATTGAAAAAGAAAAATTGAGCTAAGAATGTGGAAGCCTTCAAAATTAAGTTCAAGCAAAAAAAAAAAAAAAAATGAAAAGAATAACAGTTCTGATACATCCTAATCCTATACTGCTGTCTATAATAATTCCACACTTTAATTCTCAAGCTGAAATGGAAGATCAAATAAACATTACCTGTACAATTATGGTTTTGATATGCCTTATCTTATCAATATTATCCAGCAGGAATGAATCTGAAGTAAAGAAGCCTTTGTTAACGAAGTAATGATTTTCAATCCTTGCAAATGCCTGTATGGATCAAAACAAAGACATCATAGATAGAACAAAAGATTTTATTGTATTAGTATCTCAAACTCAGGAAACACATAATGGAAAAGATAGTATAGATCCCAAGTACTTGATAACGAATTTCAATCTACTGCAAATGAAACTGAATGTCTAGGATTCTAGGGTAGTATTTTTAGCATCTCATCTTTTCCAAAACCACAAGAGAGGTTTCAATTTTCATAGTTGACGGGTTTATGCTCGAAATATTAAAATCTTGTGGTAAAAGTAAAAGAATGATAATCATTTCAATACTACTACAAAACAAATACAAGCCTTGCTCGCATATCAATTGCGGCATTACAGCAGAATGAAAAAATATCAACCAATCACTTTAGTATGACTAAAATAGAGAATCATCCATATTTTTCAATTAATAGCTGTGTGCCCATATGAAAATCACGATTATCATACAAGCAGGAAGTATAATACCAAGGAAAATTTGTCGTCATCCCCCCTTTTGATGTTTTCTTCGCTTGGAATAAGATGAGCTGTCATCATTTCCCATTTGGTCCATGCTCTAGCAGCTGCATACTGAAAAAAAAAAGAAAGAAAGAAAAAAGGCAGCTACGTTATAGAAAAGTCTATCACAGCTGGAAAATTAGTCCTTGTCAAATCTAATCAGCCTACCTTTTTCCCATAAAAAAAAGGACAAGTTCAAGTTTTTACCACAACAAAAAATAAGGTGTAGGTAAACAATACATGTCGAGAGGTATCTTAACCAAAGATTCTTGGTTGAAAATACTAGAACCATTATGAATGCAAGTAGAGCACATTAAGTAAGAGCAGAAAAATCGCAACATTATTTTAGATGGGGAGATAGCATTTAGGAATCAGGATAGCACAAAAATATTAATTAAAATTTGTCAAAACACATGGCCTAATGAAGAGAAAGATAAATAGTTGAAGTTTTTGTCTAAGTTAATTTTACGATGATCTGGTCACTGCAAATTCCTCCTCATTTGTGGACTTGTTCAATTTCAAGATTTTTCTTCATTAAAGAAAGTAAAGATAGTATAAATCAACTCTTACTTGGGTCTCCATATCCTCAGAATTAAGTCTCTTTTCATAAGCTTTGACAAAACAGCTCCTTTCATTCTCAGGAATGAGGTCTCGAAATGGTTCCCAAGCTGTAGAAAGGGAAAACATATGTAACTTAACTCTGCAATAGCTTCATGCTATAGAGGTATATGTATTAAGCCTTGTGCAAGAAATTTATATGATGGACACCATTTTGAGAGAATCTTGCATGGATTTCCAAGAAGGGAAATATGAACCCTCAAAATCACACAACACTGACTTTCGATTTCCTATCTCCCTTCACCCCACAACAGATTTCAGTTTATAAACATTATATAGCGGTTAGGTAATACAAAGTTTACAAATATTATCACAGTTCCGCTTGTTATAGTCCTATAGTGCAGGATGGGAAACAAGATCCATGTAAATACCACAGCGTGAACTGAAAATTATTAAGGAAACTGCAGGAAACATACCATCAGGGAATATAGCTGCGGCCCCACCTTCATAAAACCAATCAATCTCTTTCTTTCGCAGAAGAAATATACCCCTAAGAACCAAGCCAGTGACCTTAAACATTACAGAGAAACTATCAAAGAATTGATCAGTAATCCATGGCAATTGTGCATTAATACCAGGGCAGCCCACAAGAACAAACACTGAAAAACTTACCAAATTTGCTTACCTTATCAGGGTGTGATTGGCTGTATGCTAGTGAAAGCGTGCTTCCCCATGAGCCCCCAAACACCTGCACAATCAAAGATTCATATCACACATAGAGAATATGAAATTATACATATACATAGCTTTTCGGTCTAGAAGCAGAAAAAGCATCAACCTGCCATTCAGGAATCTCCAAGTGTTTTCTCAATTTTTCAATGTCATCAATGAGATCCCATGTAGTGTTCTCAACTAAGCAAGCATGAGGTGTACTCTTTCCTGCACCTCGCTAATAAAAAGATATTCCATTTAAGGAAAAAAAAGGTAATGATGGTCGTTTAAAATTAAATAAGGTCCACACACTAGAAGAATTACCTGATCAAAAAGTACGATCCGATAAAAGTCAGGATCAAAAAATCTCCGATTGCTTGGTGCAGTGCCTCCTCCAGGTCCTCCGTGAAGAAAAACAACAGGCTACATGATAGGTTCATAACAGATTATTTAATTAACATTTCAGTTCTTGATAAGAGGCTAAGACCAGAAGAAATTCGAGATCAGCAGATTATTCAAAACAGTAGCTAGGAAACTTAAACAGCTGCACTACTACACTGTACAATACTTTCGCTCCACTGCACCTTTTTAACAAACCAATGTGTCAAGATATAGTTAGGTATTTAATGTGCATTTTGACCCATAAACTTTCGACGTGGGGATTGTTAGTTCTCTTACTTCCTACAATGAAACCATCTAAATCATTTCCATTTATATAGTAATTCATTAAAGGCGGAGATGAAATGAAGAAATATTGGTACTAATGTAGGAAACTTCATCAATTATATGAGCAAATGCGGCGGTAGTGTAATATACATAAGAATAACAGAAAATATGAAACTTATTGCCATTTACGTGACCTAATACTTCACAAGCTGAAAGTAGTCCATGTAAAACCACTAGAAAACATCAAGCAACAATGCCAAAGACATATAATCTAGAATAAAAAGAACCCAACAAATCAGGTATCTGAAAGGCACGCAAAGGAAAGAATAACTCACATGTCCATTAGGATTACCAGACTGCTCCCAATAGATTGTGTGAATGTCAGAAACCTTAAGAAAGCCAGTGCTATAAGGCTCAATATGCGGATAAAGGTTTCTGTTCACTTCAGTTGATTGATTTCCGGTCTCCATTAAATCAATAAGCTCGGACTCACCGGAATAACCAAAACTATGAGTACAGAACTCCAAATTCTTCTTCCCTACACCAGCAATCAGAATAACAAACATAATTCAACAAAATTACTATGCAACTCACAGCAAAACTACAAAACGAAAAACCCCAAAACCACCCCCATTGCTCACATCATTTCTGATCCTATCAAGTATCCACATCATACAAACAAACGTCTCATTTTGAACTAAAAAAACACTCATTCTAATGATTTTCATAAAAACATAAGCCAATAAATTCAAAGTCAACAAACCCAGATAATGATAGAAGATCAAAACACAAAATTCAACACCACCATAGTCGATGAATCAAATCAAAACAGCAAATCAAGTATCGATAAAGAGACAGCAGAACAGACAAAACAAAACAAAACACAGATGATCATTAACAACTAAAAAACATTCATACATATCCAAAACTGAAGATAGATACCTGAGAGAGTGAGAGTGTTCTGAGTGGATGAAGACGGGAAATGGAGGAGAGTGGAGAGTGATGGAGTGGAGATCAGAGAGCATGAATGTGATGAAGTGAAGATGTTTGGAAGTGAAAACAAACCTAATGAGCTCATTGGAAGTAGTTTGGATTGTATTAGGACATTGCTACTACTGTTGTTGGGTTGGGTCTAGTTGGGTTTCTCTTGGTAATTTGTTTATTTGGCTTGTGTCTTCTTTTCATTGTTTTTTATTATGCTTATTCTTTTGTCTTATGTTTTATATCTTTCCTTTTGATATTGCATGAAATTTTTATTCATCGCATTATTTAAAATAAGGAAAATTATATAAAGTACTCGAAACAAAATTTAAAATTTTAAAATTAATAAAATAAATTATTTATATTTTTATTCATTCACAAATAGTTTTTTATTTCTTTATTCATATCATGTGGAGGACTCCCTTCACACATGTAAAAAAAAAAACTATTTTTAAAAGTAAAAATAAGAAGTATTTTTAAAAGTAAAAGTTTGAAAAATTATTTGTGTGAAGTTTTTAAAATCAGCTATATAGTGTAAATAAAAGTTATAAAAGGATAAAAATAATATTTTCTCTTAAAATAATTTAACTTTGAATTGAATTATATAAATTAAAAAATATTTGGTAAATTTATTTACATACGGTGTATCTAATTATGACTTTTGATGACTTCTATAGATTTTAAATGTCATTAAAAATCTGCAAGTATCTAATCATAACTTTTGAAAACTCTATAAAAGTCATGGAGTATCTAATCATGACTTTTATAAACTTTTAAAATGTCTTCAAAAGTTATGAGGTATCCAATCATGACTTTTACAGAGTCTATAAAAGCTTTGGGTAACGTAATTTTCATGACTTTTGAAAACTTATAAACTTGACAGCTTTTTATAGACATTTTTTAACCAATTAATGAAATTTAAAGTTAAAAATTGTCTCATTCTTTCCTCACAAACTTTGAATAACTTTTGAAGACTTTAAAATATTAACAAGTAAAACTTAATTTCAACCCCATTAGTTATTCTTTTTTTTTTTTTACTTTAATTATAATTGTGAAATATTTTGGAATCATCTATAGGTAAGTTTTTTTATAATATTTTTTGTTTACTTTTATCAAGTGTTAGTAGTGAGATATTGAAACTCAACCAATTATAATTGTGTACCTCTATTTTTGAGATATTGAAACTGATCAGGTTATATATATTGTAAAAGTTTATTTTGACTTCATATTAATGTATTGAGTTGTTAGTCGTGTTGTGACTCTCCGCTCTCGGTTTGGTTTTGGCCAGGCCGGGGGTTGGGCGTTACAAAAGGTATTTGAAAGTTCTATCAAAATTAACCAATTGATATATGAAAGTCTATGAAAGTCATTAAAAGTCTGTAAAAGTTATTAGAAGTCTACAAAAATCATTTATAAAAATCCATCAAAGTCTACAAGAATCATGAAAAACATATTTTAGAAGTTTATGAAAGTCATTGCTGGATTTATAAAGTCTGTAAAAGTTTATAAAAGTCTTCAAAAATCATTCACTTTTTAAAGTCTATAAAAGTCTGTAAAAGTCTACAAAAGTCGTGATTAGATACGGCCCCTTAATTCGAAAAACTCCCTATATAAAGGATCTCTTCCGTTTGAATGGTTTAAGGTTAAATTCAGGTCTGCGGTTAAAAATAACCAATAAAATATTGGTTTGAATAATTATAGTGGTTACCGATTTGAATTAACGGTTAAAGAAGTTGTTAGAGTAGCGGTTGTGACAATATTGTTCGAGGGTAGCTGTAACAGTTCAAATAACGATTAGATATAAAATTACAGAAAAATTCTGATGTAGTTATTGAGTAATACTACATAGTCTACTCATGTATACAACTTTGTGTGCCTACTCATACATGACACCAAGTGATTGGATATTAAAAAATAAAAATAAATATTTATAATAACTAATAATAATTCAACCAATCACTTGTTGCCACGTATGAGTAGGAAGGGGGTAGTACAGAAATGTAGGCCATATAACATTACTTGTAATTATTTGACTTGTATATATTAATATTAAACATAAGGAAATTTTTTTTAGTATTGAAGTAGGGATTTGAATATCGTTCTAGAAAAAGCTACTTTGACTATATTCGACGTCAACGGTTGAAATTATCGATTAAAGTAGCAATTTGGATAGATACAACAGATAACCTTTGAAATATCTATTAAAGTAGTTGTCAAATTAATAGTTGCGATAATTGTTCGATGGTAGTTGTAGGGGTTTAAATAATTTCAAAAAAACTGGTTGTATTTATTTGTCTTATATTTTTAACCTTGAACATAAGGTATTTAGTATTTTAGAAGTAACAAATTGAGTAGTACTTCGGAGAAAGTTAATTTGAATGGCGTTTACCAAACCACTAAACGCTGCTAAGTTAATTTGAATGGCGTTTATCAAACCGCTAAACGCTGTTTTAAAATGTTACTGTCAAACATCTACTTTTGCAAAACGTTATTCTGACCGCTAACACCGAACATAGCCTCTAAGTAGCGTTTGCCAAACCACTACTTGAATCACTAAATATTACTTTGAAATATTATTGCCGAATAACTATTTAAAAAAAAAAACCATGATTAGATACCCCAAAATTTTTGAAGACATTTTAAAAGTCTATAAAAGTCATGATTAGATACCCTATCACTTTTATAGAGTTTTCAAAAGTCATGATTTTGAAGACACACATGGTAATTTTCATGACTTTTGAAGACTTTTAAACTTGATAGACTTTCGTAGACTTTTTTAACCAGATAAGAAAATTTAAAGTTAAAAAGTTGTTTCCTCCTTTACTCACAAATTTTGAATAACTTTCGAAAACTTTAAAATATTAACAAGTAAAAATTTAATTTCAACCACATTAGTTATTTCTTTTATTTATTTATTTTTTACTTTAATTATAATTGTGAAATATTTTAAAATCATCTATATTTATTTTTTCGATAATATTTTTGTTTAATTTTATTAAGTGTTACATTTTTTGTTTTATTGAAATAATGATTTTATTTCTATTATATGTTTATATTTAATTATATATAGAGGGAGATTGTTTCATTCTATCAATTACATTCACCAAATTAATTTGGTAAGAAAGTGTAGACATAGTAATAATTTACTCGATAAATTTATAGAGTGAAAAAAGAATACACAATAATCAGGAAAAAAAAGAATAGAAAGGAAAATGGAAGGAAACAAATTATAAAATATGGATATTAGAATAAATTAATGACTTATTAGAACTCGGGATTGACGACACCAATCGTGGATGATGTGATATTAATGACATCTTTAGTAAGATATTGTTGAAAAAAATACTTCTTGCTCTTAACACAAAAAATAAAAATAAAAATAAAAAACTTTGATGCCCAAAAAACTTTTTATTTTCAATATCAATGAACTTTCATCTATTCTTACAAAGTATTTGAACGTTCTATCACAATTAATTAATTGACATATGAAAGTTTATGAAAGTTATTAAAAGTTTATAAAAGTTATTGAAAGTTTACAAAAATCATTTATAAAAATCTATTAAAATCTACAAAAATCATAAAAAAGTATAGGGTTATTTTCACTTTTGTTATTTTATAACTTTTATTTACATTATATAGTCCAATTTTAAAAATTTTACAAAAATAATCTTTTAAACTTTCACTTTTAAAAAATGAACCAAATTGACCATTTTATCCTTATGTGAAAATCTTTTACACTAATCTGTGAAGGTGTGAAGATGGTCTGTGAAGAGGACCTTCACATATGTGATGGTCTATTTTTGAAAATCAAAGTTTGAGTGGCTCAAAAATAGAAATAAACTTCTATTGGTTTAGTTTTGAATTTTCAAACTTTGTTTGGTTCATTTTATTTAATTTTCCCAAAAGTATATTTTAGAAGTTTATGAAAGTTATTCTGCGGACCAACCAATATAAATCCGTTAAACGAGTCGGACTAAAAAGTTCGCATGTTAAATGGGCTATAAAAGTTATGGCCCTAATCCTTTTATTCACGGGTTAAACGGGCTGACCCGCAGCCCTCAACCCATTTTTACGGCTCTAAATGCAGGACTATAAATATGGGATCAATAAATGATATATCATATACTCCCTTCCTCCCACAAATGTTGCAACATTTGCATTTTGAATATTTGTCAATACATCATTTCAACGGTAAATATATTTAATTATACGCAACGAAAAATTATAATAATTTTATATTTAAAAAGTAGACATTCAAACGAATAAACAAGATCTCACTTGACTATACTTTTTCTTATAGATAATTCACTAACATGTGAAATAAAATTAGTTGATGAATAGTGTAGAAAACCTTAATGTCCCAAATAATTTGGGACGGAGGTAGTATTTAAGATTTCACTGTCCATTAAATTATGATTTATAATTAGGGCTCTTTGCATAAATAAGCCTTAAATTAAAATTTTTAAATTTTTAGTCCTATATTAAATTTTATTCAAAAATAAACAAATCACACAAGTTTTTACATCAAATAGACCAAATTGGCAATAATACCCTTTCTTTTTAAAAAATACATTGAAATGATTTTATTAATTCTTAATAAGGTGCAAAGTCTCATATACCCTTATGTTTAAATTTTTGAATTCAAATAATATATTCACACAATGACCCCGTCAAATTAAAAAATAGTCCCCATCAATATAAACAATTAAAAAACAAAATTATTCCCAAATTGAAAAAACCCTAACTTTGCATGCAACTCAAAAAGCTACCAATCGTGAATTCCTTTCACCCAATTCAATGAATCCTAATCATAATTGCACAATTCCTTTCCAGCAAATAAGTCAATAATCTTCTCCAATTGCTCTTAAAAGGTATGTTTCTTAAGTTTCTAGGGTTTTAGACATACTAAAGATTGTATTTTATTGTGTAGCACATTTAATTGCATACTATATGCATGGTTTTTATTAGTTTAGGATCCCTGTGTATAGAATAGTTGTTATTTGGAACACAATTTGTATGTACGTGGATTTGCGAATTGTGGGATTTGCGAATTTTTTTTAAGGTGTTTCCCGGTCCCGACACCGGGAAACTGTACAGCAACTAGTCAGTTTCCCGATCCTGAACACCGGGAAACATTATGTTGTTTCCTGGTTTTTTTGGATCGGGATGAAGACTGGTTTTTGTACTACTTCCAAGTGTACTATACCGGGAAACCATTTTTCGTGCTTTACAGGTGTTTCCAGGTTCTTACACCGGGAAACAGTTAAAATACTATTACGTTTCCCGGTCCAGTACACCAGGAAACACTATTATGCTTCCTGGTTTATCTTAACCGGGAAGCAAATAAGTTTTTGTACTGTTTCCCGGTGTAGTAGACCGGGAAAGCACTGGGGAGTATTTGCTTCCCGGTTTTGAGGACCGGGAAACACTATAAAATTTGGCTTGTTTTCCGGTAATTTTAACCGGGAAGCAGAGTGTTTTTCATGCTTCCCGGTTGTAGCACCGGGAAACCAATCCAAATTATAACGGTTTCCCGGTCTTTATTACCGGGAAGCTACCTTTTTTTTTTTAAATTTCGATTTACTATTTTATTGAATACTTTTAATGTTTGTTTTATTTTTTTTAGGCATGACAATTAAAAAGACCCTAGTGAAGTTCAAGGCAGAATGGATTGATGGTGAATATAAGGGTGGTGAAATGTTCGTTTTGCTACTTGATACGGATATTTCATATTCTCAATTAGTACAAAAACTATATGCAAAATTGAAGATACAATCTACTTTAGATTTGACCATACATGCGCTGTCATCAGATTCTACGAGACAACGATATCAAGTTACAGACGATGAAGATTTTAATTTTGTGAAGGAGGATCATGGAGATCACATGTATCTATTTGTTGATACCATCGCAAAAGGCATGGAACATAATGAACAAGTCAATGAGAGCACTGGTCACATAGACAGTGACACACATAATAGGGATATTATTACTACAACGGAAAATCATCGACCTTTTTTTTATCTTAATGAACCCACTGCAAATGATGTGTTTGAAGAGTTGGAGAATATTAGTGATGGTGCAAATGGAGGGCAGACTGAACCAATGCAAGTTGATGATTTTGATGATTTAGAGGAGTGTCCGGATGTTTCCTCGCAAAGTGATGAAGAAGAACCAGTTAGAGCCGTTATGCCAGATTATCCGACTTGGGTATTGCCCGGTGCTAGTTGTTATTCATTCACACAAGATGTTGTATATGCACTTTCTGCTCCAGTTCGGAGAAATCCACTCGAAAAAGGTGAGAGATTTAAGAAGAAAAAGGAAATGAAGATTACAGTTAGGAAGTATGCTCTGGAGAATAAGTTCACAACCAAAATTATCCGGTCTAACAAAATTCGTTTTGAAGTGGAATGCTCAGACGAGACATGCTCTTTCGCATTTCGTGCCAGGCGAGGGTCAGGTTCTTCAATGTGGCACGTTACAGAGTTTAACTCGAAACATTCATGCATACCAGATACACACACTTCATACCACCGTCCTGTGAAGTCCGATCTACTTGGTAATTTATACTCTACACGGGTCACTGTGGCCGACTATCGTGCTAAATATGTGCAAAATGAGGTAGAGGATCGTTATCAAGTTAAGATTGAGTATAGCAAGGCATGGAGAGCCATTCAACATGCTCTAAGGTTTGCTTACGGTGATGGAATTGAATCTTATCAAATTCTTCCTGCTTACTTCAAACAGCTGAGAGCTTCTAACCCGGGCACCATTACTTCGATACACACTAGGCCGGACAATACTTTTTTATACTCATTCTTCGCTCTTGGTTCATCAATTCGTGGATTTCTATCACATGTTCGTCCTGTAGTCGTTGTCGATGCAACACATACGAAAGGTGAGTATAAAGGAATAATTATTACTGCATTTGCGCAGGATGGTAACGGTGGCATATACCCTATCGCCTTTGGGTTTGCAGATGTCGAGGATAATGCTTCATGGTGTTGGTTCTTCACGAAGTTGAGAAAAGCAATTGGAAACCCCGTTAACCTAGTCATTGTTTCAAATAGACATAAAAGTATATTTGCTGCTACAAGAAGAGTTTACCCAGGTGTTCCACATGTTATATGTTACTACCATTTGGCAAATAACATGAAGTCATTTTTGGCGGCTGCAAACACAGGACGTCTACTGAAGGCTGCTTGTTATGCTTATACGATAGAAGAATGTGATTTTCTATTTGACGATATACGTGTTGTCAGTCCAAAAATGTATGCTGAGTTAATAAAGATTGGTAAGAAAAGGTGGGCGCGGTCATATTGTGAGGAAAGGAGGTATGCTATGTTGACTTCTAATATTGCAGAATCGACTAACGCAGCCATCAAGAAAGCTCGACGACTACCCATAACAGCTGCAAATGAGTTTCTAAGATCAATGGTGCAACGTTGGTTTTGTGATAGGCGCGAAGCGGCCCAAAAATTGACTACATCAGTAACGCCCGGGGCTGTATCACACATAAATGAACTTGAAAACGATGTCAATGGTAGCAATGCAGTTCCTATTCTTGAAGGTAGGCGCTATCAAGTGACACATGGAGAGGATGTTCACGTGGTTGATTTTGAATCAAATGAATGTACTTGTAAGGCTTGGCAACTTGATCGTCTTCCTTGCTTACATGCTGTTGCTGCTGCTAGGTATTTTACTACACCTTTCTTTTATTTTATCGATTCATATAATTTCTCATATATTTGACTTTTGGTAATTTGACATAGGTTGATGAGAGTTCACCCACATACATTATGCCATGAGTATTACAGCAAAGAGTGGTGGAGAACATCATATGAACATCCAATCAATCCCGTTCCTCACAAAAGAACACGGCCGCCATCTAGAAGATTGGTCCTACCGCCTATAGAGAAGCGACAGCCGGGCCGTCCAAAGGATAAAAGGATTCCCTCCAAAGGAGAACACGTTAGAACTAAAACATGCGAGAGGTGCGGTGATAAGGGTCACACAAGACTCACGTGTAAGAATCCTATCAGGCGTAAAAGTGGTAATAATGCAACGTCTACAACGGGTGTAGAAGGTAATACGGATGCTTCAGTTGCAGAAGGTGCTACACCAGCTAAGAAGCGACGCCGACTAGTACATTGTGGATTTTGTAAGGAAGAAGGTCATACCATTCGTAAGTGTCCTAACAAAGTTGTGCAAGAGCATGATACAGAGCAAGCATCAAATGGCACCGGATTGAGCCCAAACATGACACAAGGAGAGGATCACACAGATGACTCTTCGTCCGAAGAAGTACCTTCAGATCCTGAAGCGTTATCCAATTCTTCAGATAATTTCTAGTCAAATACATTTAGTAGTTGTTTTATTTTGTTTGATGAATCTTATTTACGTTTATTTTAACGAAGTATGACATTTTGGAAGAACAAAATAGTATTGTAAATATATTGGCAAACGGGTTAGTCTATTACAGGAGTTGAGGTTGTTGATTTAAATTTAAGCATTTTAAGGTATAATGCGATATTGATTTAAATTTTCTTTTAAGCATTTTAGGTATGATTTGATCTTGATCTTAATTTTTTTAAAGTATTTAAATTTTTTTTAAACAGGTGTTTCCCGGTGTCTCACACCGGGAAACCCTTTAAATTTCAGTTTGCTTCCTGGTCTTGAAGACCGGGAAGCCTTTTTTATCTACTGGTTCCAGGTTTGGAGGACCGGGAAGCCGTTGAAATTCAATGTTGCTTCTCGGTGTTCATGACCTGGAAGCATAAGTGAGAAAACTTATGCTTCCAGGTCATGAACACCGGGAAGCAAAATTGAATTTCAACAGTTTCCCGGTGTTGCAAAACTGGAACCACTAGATTAAAAATGCTTCCCGGTCCTCCACACCTGGAAACTGGAGGCCATTTTTGCCTGTTTCTAGGTGTTCAGCACCGGGAAACTGTATACACCAGCTTCCCGGTTCTGAACACCTGGAAACAGGCAAAAATGGCCTCCGGTTTCCAGGTGTGGAGGACCGGGAAGCCTGTTTTCGTCCACGAAAAAAATGTATTTATTAGTTTTAACACTAGGGAATAAATAATGGGATCTATTAATCATTATGGGTCTGATTTACCAGCCTCTTTTAACGATTGAACGATCCACTATATGAAATCGTATAAAAAATATGCTCCGATATAGGGACGGAGGTCGATTAAGAGTTGCGAAAACCATCCATGTAACATGATTGCAACATTAGGAACAGTAATTTGTAACATTTTAATCGCATATTGAAAATCGATCAACATTATGTTTTATAGTCTTACGTAGGAGTGTAGTTTCTAGGATAAGTAACCAATCCAATAACAACGTTATATCATAACTTATTTATTGAACCTCAATGATCAGGGGGAGACTAAAAACTTATTTTATGCTTTTTGGAAGTGAATTTGCAATTTTTTGTTGGACGGAGACATGCTTCCCGGTCCTCCACACCTGGAAACCGGAGGCCATTTTTGCCTGTTTCCAGGTGTTCAGCACCGGGAAGCTGTATACACCAGCTTCCCGGTTCTGAAAACCTGGAAACATGCAAAAATGGCCTCCGGTTTCCAGGTGTGGAGGACCGGGAAGCCTGTTTTCGTCCACGAAAAAAATGTATTTACTAGTTTTAACACTGGGGAATAAATAATGGGATCTATTAATCATTATGGGTCTGATTTACCAGCCTCTTTTAACGATTGAACGATCCACTATATGAAATCATATAAAAAATGTGCTCCGATATAGGGACGGAGGTCGATTAAGAGTTGCGAAAACCATCCATGTAACATGATTGCAACATTAGGAACAGTAATTTGTAACATTTTAATCGCATATTGAAAATCGATTTAACATTATGTTTTCTAGTCTTACGTAGGAGTGTAGTTTCTAGGATAAGTAACCAATCCAATAACAACGTTATATCATAACTTATTTATTGAACCTAAATGATCAGGGGGAGACTAAAAACTTATTTTATGCTTTTTGGAAGTGAATTTGCAATTTTTTGTTGGACGGAGACATGCTTCCCGGTCCTCCACACCTGGAAACCGGAGGCCATTTTTGCCTGTTTCCAGGTGTTCAACACCGGGAAGCTTACAGCTTCCCGGTTCTGAAAACCTGGAAACATGCAAAAATGGCCTCCGGTTTCCAGGTGTGGAGGACCGGGAAGCCTGTTTTCATACAACATCACCGGGAAACTCGAAGGTATTTTTGCCTATTTCCAGGTGTTCAACACCTGGAAGCTGGTTCTTTGTGAATATTTAACTTGTTATACATTTATCTTATATCTACGCATATATATAATTATTAGTAATCAGGATATCAAACTATAATATAAAATTCCATTAAAAAACGAATATAATGTCAACATTTTAAAACTACACTTGGCTATTCAGTAGCTGGATCGCCCTCAACCGAATGCTCATATATACTGTAAACATTTTAAAACTACACTTGGCTATTCAGTAGCTGGATCGCCCTCAACCGAATGCTCATATATACTGTAGGCAATTTTCTTCCGTATCAAATGTGCATCTTCGATCGTTTTTCCAAATGTCCATGCAGCTTGCCTAGTCCAAAGGTCGTGTATGTACATACATACATAGGCACCACAAGAAGTTCTGCAAAACAAAAGAATAAAAATCAACCATAAAAAAGAGCCATAATATTGTATCAAAGGGACTTAGGAGGTGTTCCACTAACCCATCAGGCTGAATCGGCAATCCTACGGCTTCTCCAACCACCAGCACTTTCCATTCACCTTCAGGCGTATGCATAGTCACTTCTACGCTTAACTTCTTCACCATCCTATCCAAGAAGGTTACAAACTCCCTCAAGTGACGCATGACTGTATTGGCCTTAGGAGCGAGAGAGTAAGAACAAGTATCTCTTTTCGCTTTATGGATACTACGCATACAATCTAGTGGTTTCCATGAATATGGCTTGGGAAGATAACCTGATTATGAAACACATTTATGCAGTTAGCTTTCAAATAGTTCTTAAAAAATTACAACTATAACTTAAAAAGTGTGCAGTTAGCTTTCCATGTGAACTTACATGATCAACCTCACTCCAAGCAGCATTCAGCTCATTCTCCGCTAAACCTCTAGCAACGTCCATAAAGAACGGTCTAATGTCTTCCTCATCGTTGTTCCTTTGCTCTTGCAACATTAAAGTCTGAAAATAAGAACAAAATATACAATTATGGAAAACCATTTTAACCATCAATACAAGTTTCTTATTAAAAATAGTTGTTGACTTACAAAAATGGTGCATTTCATTACTGTCATGTCTTTCCTCTTTCCATGTAGGTGTTCGTACATGTAACTGATCCATTGATTGATTCCATTGGTACTAAACCAACAACCCGGATCTAGTATCGTTCTGAGGTAGGTGGGCCATACCGTTCCTCCTTCGGGTATCATGTCTCTCCTGAAAATAGGTTTAAAATTAACACTCCATAAAATTCAATACTAAATAAAAATTAACACAAAGACTTACATCCTTCTGGAATCAGGCGATATAAAATCTTCGAACCCATCTGGGACCTCGGGAATAGTGGCTATGCCGTGAAAACTCTCACCCGGAATGATTTCACCAAGAGCTACATGACCCTTTGGTAATGAAGTTGATCTAGAAGGCGCTGGCTTTTTAGGCTTTGTTGACTTCTTTGCCTTCTTTGTAGATCCATCATCTTCAATCAATATATGTACGTCTTCACGACCTCTTTTTCCTTTCCTCTAAAACACACAAATATTGCAAAAATAGACATATATGTTATACAATTCTAATAAAAGTCAAATTCATACAGTTAGGGTGAATACTTACCAAATGAGTAGGGATGGCTTCTTTCTTGTCCCCCTCCTCTTCCTCTTCCTCTTCTTTCTTCTTATTCTCATTTTCTTTTTCCTCTTCCTTGTCATTTTCTTCATCTTCTTCCTCCTTTGTCTCCTTGTCTTCCTCTTCTTTTTCACCCTCATCATTTCCATCTTCTTCATTCTTCTTCTCTTGACTTTCCTCTTCTTTCTTGTCCTTCTCTTCATCTTCTTCCTCATTCTCTTTATCTTCCTCTTCTTTCTTGTCTTCCTGTTCATCTTCTTCCTCTTCACCTTCTTTCTCGTTCTTTTCATCTTTCTCTTCTTTCTTGCCCTCAATCTCTTCATCTAATTCCTCATTCTTCTCTTCCTGTTTTTCCTTCTCATCTTCATTTTTCTGTATCTCTTCAGTCTCCATTTCTTCCATATGAACATCAGGGGTAGACTGAATTTGAGGACGCTGACTAAGAATGAATCTTTCCCCTCCGTTCTCTTCTTCTCTTCTTCTTCTCCTCCTTCTGTATCTTCATCATTTTCCGTCTCATCCTCATCTTCTCCTTCTTCTTCATCATCATCATCCGCTACCTCAACTTTTTCTTCATTTGCAGATGGCTCATTCCTTGACTTTCTCCTCATCTCCCTCATCTGCTCTTCCTCTTCATCATCTGCGCTTTCGTCAGTATCTGTCATATATTCACATCCATATGTAAGCATAGCAATAAAATGAGCATTTCAATGTTTTTTAAACAGGTGTTTCCCGGTGTCTCACATCGGGAAACACTTTAAAATTCAATTAGCTTCCCGGTCTTGAAGACCGGGAAACATTTTTTATCTACTGGTTCCAGGTTTAGAACACCGGGAAGCCGTTGAAATTCAATGTTGCTTCCCGGTGTTCATGACCTGGAAGCATACATGAACACCGGGAAGCAACATTGAATTTCAACGGCTTCCCGGTGTTCTAAACCTGGAACTAGTAGATAAAAAATGCTTCCCGGTCTTGAGAACCGGGAAGCTAACTGAATTTTAAAGCGTTTCCCGGTGAGAGACACCGGGAAACACATGTTTAAAAAATATTGAAATGCTTAAAAAACACCTAAAAATGCTTAAATAAATTTAAATCAATATCGCATAATACCTAAAAATGCTTAAATAAATTTAAATCAATATGGGATAATACCTTTTTTATGGTGAAGCGCTTTTTTCACCAACGCTTCTAACCTTCCAATTCTTGTACTATTGTCCTCGACTTTGGCAAGGATTTTGGTCAGCAAGCTAATGATGTTTTTATCTTCTTCACCAACACCTCTAACATCATGTTCTTCATTTTTGACATCACGCTGACGACCAACATCTGCCATTTGATCTTCCTCAACTACCTGCACATTCAACACCATTGATTAATTCCTAAATAACAAATTAATTTTTACACCCTAATAAACATGAAAACTGATAAAAACTAACCACATCTTCAGCGTTCAGATGTCTGGGAAATTGATCATCATCAATCTCCTGATCATCGACTCCTAATGTAGCAGGATCAGCCGATTTCGCTCCCAATTCAGTTTCAAGTGCTGAAATGTAATACGACCTCTTCTTCTCTTCAAGCGTGGGCTCAAGTTTTCCCTTCCCGAGGTCAATTACCTACACCATTAGAAATACCAATACTGTTAAATAAACGTATATTAATGGTATTTAAACTAAATTAATCTTACACACATTATTGAGGAAGTCATTTGAATCTTTGCTTGAATAATCCCTGATTCTCCACTTGAGACATCTAGGACTCTTCGGGACTTTCTTATCCACTTGAGCTATCAAGAACTCCTTCATATTTGGTGATAACTCCAACAGCCACCACTACATGTTAATATGAATTCAAGTTATATTTATCCAAAAATAATCAAATAAAAAATAGAAATGCTTACCGCTATTGTCCACGGACAACCGTAAAAGTTGAAGGTCTTCACAGCATGTGGCTTGCCTTGAAGACAATTCCTAAGCACATGTATGGTGTAGGAATAAGAGAATGTCCCCTAAGGAAACCGATAAAACCGTTCCAGATCCTCCACCATATGCCATAGTAGCTTCTTCATGGGCCTTTTCCTTTCCGGACCCATCAAGAACTTCTCCACGAAGATTGCATAGCATATCTTCAATGCATCCACTCTATTCATATCTTCTGCATATTGCATCCTAAACCAAGACATTATCTCTGCTACATGTTGATTTGGCTGACGATGAATGAACCGATTGTAAACCGAATTCAAGTCTTCGGGTCCTCTATTTACTTTCATTAACCTCTTCGATATCTGCCCAAACTTTAACCCAGTAATCAAAGCAAATTCTTCTTTGCCAAACCGGACTGCCTTGTTGTGTATTCCAAACCACAGCTCTTCAGGTTTGCAATTTTCCCCCTCCAACTCTTTAGAAATAACTCGAAGGATGAAATTGCCTGGATAAGCACCCTTTCTCTGATGAATATGAAGGAACTGACTGAATGGTCCTTTTTTCCATTCATCCACTATATTGAATTCCCCCAATTTAGATTCAATAAGGTCCATAACGGATGGCTGCCCATACGTGTTGAGCTTTGCCTCTGAGAAGTCCCTCTCTGGGTACTTAAAATACCTCCCGTCTTTGAAATGAATTTTTTTTGGAGCATCCTGAAAAACAAAACACAACAAAATATTTAAAATTAAACCAAATAGATAATATAACTTCCAAATAGATCATATAAAGGCTTACAAATGTCAACAAAACACGACTAAAAAAATATAGCTTCCCGGTGTCAAACACCGGGAAACTCTTATAATATCAAACATGTTTCCCGGTATATGACACCGGGAAGCTATATTTCCCGTGTGCTTCCCGGTATTATGACCGGGAAGCCGTTGTAATTGGAGCATGTTTCCCGGTGTTTGAAACCTGGAAGCCTTTACAACTGCTTCCAAGTTTCAAACACCGGGAAACATGCTCAAATTACATAGGCTTCCCGGTCTTAATACAGGGAAGCACACTGGAAATATAGCTTCCCGGTGTCATACACCGGGAAGCATGTTTGATATTATAAGAGTTTCCCGGTGTTTGAAATCGGGAAGCTATATTTCAAGTGTGCTTCCAGGTATTATGACCGGGAAGCCGTTGTGATTGGAGCATGTTTCCTGGTGTTTGAAACCTGGAAGCCTTTACAACTGCTTCCAGGTTTCAAATACCGGGAAATATGCTCAAATTATAACGGCTTCCCGGTCTTAATACCGGGAAGCACACTGGAAATATAGCTTCCCGGTGTCATACACCGGGAAGCATGCTTGATATTATAAGGGTTTCCCGGTGTTAGACACCGGGAAACACAAATGAAATCAACAAAAAAAAATGAGTACCCGTTTAAACTAAACTAAATTAGCATCTTAACAATCAAAACACAAAACCTATAGACATCACAATAACAAACTCAAACCCTTATCACCATTTCATTACAAAATCCCAACTACACTAACAAATAACAAAACCCAACTAATTATCATCATTTCATTACAAAATCAAACTATTAACATCAATTTCCCAATTTGTAGCATTCTATAACACAAATATGTAACGTAAACCTAATTCGACCAAAAACACAACGTTAAAACCATAGAAACCAACCTTTACTTTTGCCTTCATTGTCGTCGCTGGCCTTTTCGTACCCTTACCCACTTGATTCGACTTCACGGCTCCTTTAGATGTTTCGGCGGTGCTAGTTGCCCTTGTCTTCTTGGGTAACGACTTCTTCCCCATTTCAAATTCTTACAAATAACGGAGATGTCTCGGCGGCGAATGAAGATGATTGAGAAGAAGAACAACCGAGATGACGATTTGCAGGAGAATGATGGTTAGAGAAGAAGAACAGGAGATGATGACAATCGATTGCCCTAAGATTCGAAACGAAAGGAAAGGTAAAGATAGAGAAGAAGAACAAGCGATACTAGGTAAAGATCGAGATTAATGGTTGGAGAAGAAGAACTGGAAGTGTTAAAGTTGATTTCGTTGTGTGTGGAAGCTGTGAAGAAGAGAAAACGTTTGCTCTATTTTGTTCTAACGGTCGATAGGCAATAAGGGTATTTCGGAGATTCTATATATTTAATATTTATTATATTTATATTTATTTTATTTTAAATTTATTTAATAATTTGAATAGTAAATTCATTTTGGTCTATTAGATGTAAAAAGTTTCATCAATTGTTTATTTTTATAGAAAATTTAATATTGGGCTAAAAGAAATCTTTTGGAAAATTTTTTGCCCAAAAATGAGAATTATCACTTATAATTACCGTGAGCCCAAACATATACTATATTAACTAGCAATAAAAATTGTTGTCACCAGATTCTTTCCGGCTTTTATTTTACACCATGAAGCCAGATTTCACCGACTTTTTCATTTTTATTTTACTTTAAATTACAAAACTATCTGAAGTACTACCACCCTACTTACCTAACATTTACCACTACACAAATGGTTATAATTAACTATTATCCAAGCTGTTACTTCACTGGCTAATATAATTCATTCGAATTTATACCCTTTAACTATCAATATAAAGTTTAATCAATTTTATTGGACATAAAGAGTATAATCAATTTGATATTTCGTTATACTTTTCATGTATGATGTTGTACATTTTCCGAACAGTATTCATTGCAACATTAGAGGTTCAACCTCGAAAGTTTTATTTTCCACGGTCGAACTTCACTTGCATGTTTAATTCGCAGTTGTTGATTTGAAATATATCTAAACGTGCAGATTAACTAGAAAACAACACTATAATGATCAAAATTTCTTGACTTTTGACATTATTTGCTCAGGAAAACTTAAATATATACAAAAACAGCTCTCCTACTATCCTAGCAGAACCTCATAACAGCTAGGCCTTGGAATTATCTTCTTTACTAACCACAATGTTCCTCAGGAAACAAGGCTCAGCCTCCTCCAGCATCTGCACAACCATTCTCATGGATGGTCTGTGTCCCGGATTTCGTACCGTGCAGTGAAGTGCTATACTCAGAACATCTAGAGCATCCTCTTTCATTTCTTCAGAGATACTTGAATCCACCATCTCAATCATACTCTCTTTGCTCTTCAGATTGCTACATACCCAGTTTACTATATCCTTGTTCTCTCCAAATTCCGGTTCTATCGGCCTTTTTCCTGTAACCAGTTCCATCAGAACCACCCCAAAACTATACACATCGCTCTTCTGATTCACCTTGTAAGTGTATCCATACTCTGCAACATTGAAACATATATAAACATCAGTCAATTTTAGATATGGTAGTTACTTGTTTGTTAAGTTATTGATACACTTGTAACAAAATCTTACCCGGAGCTATGTATCCGAGTGTTCCAGCAATGACATGAGTCCAATCTCCTCCATCTCCGGCTTGTATGATCTTAGACAAACCAAAATCAGCAATTCTAGGTTTCAAATCTTCGTCTAGTAATATGTTACTAGACTTCACGTCACGATGAACAACAGGCCTATTGCATCCGTGATGCAGATACTCCAATCCCTTTGCAGCTCCTACAGCGATAGTGTATCTAACATCCCACCCCATCTTGATCTTTTGATTCGTGTGCAATTTATCCCACAAGCTACCATTTGGTAAATACTCATACACAAGTAGATTACTGTCTTCGCTTGTGATGCTACAATACAATTTCACCACATTCACATGTCTCACTGCACTCAATGTTGCAATCTCTGCCTCGAACTCAGCTGACCGGAATGTCCTACTTGTTATCATGGAAGATGTGCTCTGGTAGTTCTTTTGGTTTCCGGATTTTGAATGCCAGATGTGCTTCACTGCAAGCTTTTTGCCGTTATCAAGAACTACTTTATACACATTGCCTGATCCTCCCCGGCCAATCAAATTCTCTGGCTTGATTGCATCAGTGATTTCTCTTTCTGTGAAACTTAACACGCGAAAGGACTTCATGCGCCAAGAATTCTGCTTCATCTTCAATGGATTCTCTGAATTATCATGCTTTGACTTTTTACACAAGTAAAAGGTTAGAGTCAGAAGCAGAGCTATAGTTACAGCTACAAAAGACCATAAAATTTTTGGAAGATGACGTCTAGCTTTTCTTGAATCCATTGAACATGACTGAGGGTTATCCTTGTCAATAATGCATAGACCAGGATTCCCAGTAAGCCCTTCTCTGAAAGCTGGGATGTTTAGAGCTTCAGGAATCGGACCAACCAGTTGATTGTTTGATAAGTCAAGAAGACTTAACTTCAGATACGAAAAATAAACTGGAATCTCACCAAAAATCTTGTTTGTAGAGATATTCAATGCATTCAAGGATGGCAGTGATCCTAAACTGTCAGGAATTTCGCCAGAAAGCGAATTTTGAGCGAAATTGATGCTGGATAGAGAAACACAAGAACCTAATGAGTCAGGTATGGAACCTGAAAACTTGTTCTCATCCAATTCAATACTATTGAGTTTCTTCAACCGAGAAATGCTAGATGGAATCTGCCCAGAAAATTGATTAGAACTCAGCTCAATCGACACCAACGATGAAGCTTGTGAGATCATAGACGGTAGCTCACCTGAAAACTGATTATCAGCTAGAAATAACTGAGCGAGCGACTTAGCATTACCAATCTCTTCTGTCACCCGACCCTCGAATCGATTCGAAGTGAGATCAATGATGGAAAGATTAGGCAAACCCCAAATTCCAGGAGGAACAACGCCAGAAAGCGAATTATTATTTACCCTTAAACGATTTAGAGACTTACAATTAGCATAAGTTTCAGGAATTGTCCCAGTGAACTGATTCTGTAGTATAAGGAGCTCAGTCATTTTCCCATTTTTGCACATATCGGGTGGAATTGGGCCAGTGAGGAAATTCTCCGAAACATCAATCCAAATAAAATCCGCCCAAGAACCAATCTTCTGAGGAACTGAACCTGTGAGCTTGTTTGTATACAGAGATAGCCTTGTCAGGTTCCTGAACTCTCCAAACTCCTCTGGAATCTCTCCAGAAAACTGATTTACAAAGAGCTGTAAGGAAGAAATATTCTTCAGGAATCTCAGCACTAATAGATCACCTTCAAGATAGTTCATAGAAGCATCAAAATTGACAAGACCTGTCAGGTTACTAAACCCTGCCGGAAGTTTTCCTGTCAATGAATTGTTGTAAAGCTCAAGCTGAAAAAGTTTTGTCAGACTCCCAATCCCAGATGGAATTTCCCCGGAAAGCTGATTATCCGAAAGTTCAAGATTTTCCAGGTTAATAAGCTTCCCAATAGATTCCGGAATCTGTCCTCTGATGCTACAATTAGACAGATAAACCCAATACAAATTCTCAAGATTCAAAATCTCCTCAGGAAATAGAGTTGAATCAAAAGGATTATCACCAAGACTCAAATAACGAAGATTCTTCAGATTCTGAAGAGACTTCCACGGAAACTTCCCGGAAAAGCCACTGCTATTTAGATTCAAGAAAGTTAAATTCACCAAGGAAGACAAATCAGGCACTTGACCGGAGAAATAATTCACACCCAAATCCAAAACTTTCAAATTCCTACAATTCTTCAAATCATCAGAAACAGACCCATGTAAGGAATTGTTACCAAAATCGATTCTTTCAAGCGATTGCAGTCCACAAATGGAAGCAAACGGAAGAACACCAATCAATCCTTGTAAAGGAAGATTGATTTCCTTAACAAGTCCATCAGAATCACAAACGACACCAGTGAACTTACAAACGGAATTGCTCTCCGTCCATGAAGTGAAAACATTAGTGCTGGATTTGGAAAGTGAAGCTTTCAAGTCTAGTAGAATCTGGCGCTCATCTGCTCTGGAAGCAGAAAACAACACGATGAACACAAGAAAAAGAAGTATAAAACAAGGTTGTCGGAGATGAAACATGTTAAGTCGGCAGAAGAGTTGTGTTTGTGTTTGTGTTGTGTAGTAGTGAGAGACAAATCAAAAGTGATGAAGATTGATAGATTGATAGAGAGAGAGTCAAAGAGAGTGAGTTGGAACTTGGAAGGTGAGGTTGGGTTTTGAAAGTTCAAATCAAATCAACGTCACATGTTGGTTTGTTATGTTATGTTATGGAAAGTGTGTGTTAGAAAAGAATAGTATATGATTATTGGTTTGTTATGCTTTTTTAAGAATCATGAGGCTAAAAGGTTTGATTATGGAGATAAAAGTTGATGGATAATAATGTATTAGTGAGTGGGATGATGTAATGTGTGTATGGTGGGAGGTGGGGAATGTGAAATGAAGAAAAAAAAGAGTCAAAGAAGTGGGGTTTGCAGGAAGATGAGTTTAAGCCGACGTAGTTGACTAAGTAGTGTAATGCTTCCACGTGTCAATTGCTCACTCATCACCACATGATTTGTGATATGTTTGCACCGACGGCTGTGAACTCTCTAGTCGGCACTCACTTGTTTTAATAAAAATTATAAATAAATAAATAAAATTATAATTATTTTTAATAAAATTATTTTTTAAATAAATATTTTGAAGTTAAAAAAATTTAAATCGGTGCAGAGAGACCATAATAAACTAATGAAGTGCATGAGACAAAATGAACCCATGTTATGTTTGTTGAAACTTAGAAGGCATGTTGACTGAATCAGATGCCTGTTGTCTAAAGAATTATCTATATGCTAAAATTGATTTACCCCAGAAAATTAAAAAGAAAAATCTACACACGTTTTTCATTAGATAAATAATAATGTTTATTTAAAATGAAAGTGACAATCTCGAGTATGCTTTATAAATCCAAATATGGTCCCTTTTTTACTTTCATGTTAGTAGAAATTGTATTGAGGTTAAAAAGTAGGAAATTAGATGCACTGAATTTGGCAACACAATACCATCTAGAATGCAGTCATATTCGGTATGATATTGTGCTGATCTGGATGATTTGGTATGACCTATAAATTCTTGTGAGACTATATTGAAAATATCACAAGCAAAAGTGGAGGAATACAACATATATTAAGAAACTCATTCCACTCACGAATTTATAAAATATTTGGCCTTTAATATAAGAATACAATGGGGAAATTCTGTTATCAAATGTAACAAATACGTCTAATCGTGGTTAGATAATTCTTTTCATCCGTGGGGTGTTGAGTCCAAAGTTCAGCTACTTCCCATATTATTTATTAAATAATTCGATAATTTATTATAGTGAAATAAATATTAATAACTAACAAATAAAATAAATATATAAAGTATAAATTTTTTATATTAAAATTAAAATATATATAATTAAAAAAATCTACAGTTACCATAACAAATAGAGATTAATTCTCTCCACTGTATAATAATATTATTATACAGTAATAGTCGCAATATTATAATTAGAAATATTATTCGGCGTTTTCTAACTCAATTACATTGATCAATAGTAGCACACATAAGTTCTCTCTATATGACTCTCACAAAATATCAAAACTTAATTTTAGAACTCAAAATCTCTATAGTTTCCAGACCATCATCGGGTAACTTCCAAATTTAACTAAACAAATATTGTTTTCAGAATTTCTAATAATAGATACTAGCATTATATTTATAGTATTAGATTATTTAGTTACAAAATAATCTAAAACCATTAGAGAAAATTTTTCCTATTTAGGATTCTCAAATATCATTTTCCTAATTAGAATCCACTTTAGAAAATATCATTCCTAATCAACTATTATGTTTCCAAAACAGTTTCGAGTCATTTCTAAACTATAGAACTAGTCAAATTCTCAAATCTTTCTGCAATCACGCGTAACACAAATCTCCACATCTTGTTGTTGACGGAACTTGCAAGGGGACATGCGGGTACATCTGGCATCTTACCATTGCAAGCTATATGCTTTTGGATTTATCTCAGAATAAGTTTTAATGATATGTTGCTCACCCAAAACAAATTTGGTTTGCCAATACAAAAGACCAAAATAGTTCTAGATTCTAAAGTATATTCAAATTCTCGTCACAATTCCAACAAACCACTCATTGATGAGAATTTATATCCTTTTTCGATGACCATGAGTCAAAATAAAATCATCATACACCACTACATACCCACACAAGTACGATCCATCCTAGGATCAGTCACTCAATAACCATTAACTTAAGTTTTTTTTCCTTGGCATATATCGAAACACTTGTTTAATAAACCATAGCACAACTTCCTTCATCCTTTCAGAAAACTCTTCAACCATCTACATACTTTCTACCACACCCACATCCATGCTGACTAGATGTCTATACAATTATGAAATGCTAGATTTATTCCATCATTTTGTTAGAAAAATCGGGCTCGTCGCAACGGAATTTATCTCGATCAATAATAAGTAAACAAAATAAAAACAAGAAAATAAATATTAACGCACCAGGATTACGTGGAAACCCAAAACGGGAAAAAACCACGGATGTCAGGACGGACAGAGATTTTTACTATATAGCAAAAGCTATTACAACCACAACCAGAAAACACTCTCTAACCCAAACCCAATTACAAGCCTCACCCCAAGTAAGAAAGAAACTCACAAGACACTCAGGATCTCTCAATTTGTGTCTCTACAATTGAAGACTACAGCATCATATTTATAGTGAATCATGACTTAATCACCAAGTAAATCATAATAAACTAGGAAATCTATTATTACTAAAATACCTAAAAGATGAAAAAGATTCTTTCCTAATTGCAATTCTAATAAGGGAAAATACAATTCCTAGTCAAATATAATACTTCTAAAAGAGTTTTCAAATCTTTCACTTCAAAAAGAGTCTTCAAATCTTTCTCAGCTTCCAAATAAAGACTAGTATATTGAATATCAATTTTTGTCAAACCCTAACAAACCACCCCTTGACGAAAATTCTCTAAACTTGCGTACCTTAAACGACGACCATGACTCTACATCGAGCCATCATATCCCACCATGAAGATATACACACTTAGGAACCATCAAACGATCCATCCTAAGATTTATTCCGGCACATGTCGATACAACCCTTGCTGATTAGATCATGGTGCAACTTCCTTAACTAGCTTTCAAGAAAATTCATCAGCCATCGACATCTTATCCACCACATAACCGCATTAATGCCAGTTCAATGCCCATGTGCAAAACTTGTGGCCGCTAGAAGTACTACATCCTCTTTCATGGCACCATGGTGGTTAGCGACCTGCCATGAGGATATACCCATTCCTCCTTAGAGGAAATCACCTTTATCAGGTTCTAGCAAGGAGGCACATGGAGTATCTCCATCAGCGGAGTCCTTTGCCGAACTTGCTCCTTTACAATCCTTCCTCAGATGTCTCTTTTGTCCACACTTCCAACACAGGATGTTCTTCTTAGAGTACCCATTCTTCCCATTCTTTTCTCGAGCCATCAGAATTGACTGATTATCAGAGTTATTATTTTCACTCTTCAGTCTTTTCTTTTCAGAGATCAACTTATTCGCAACCTCTGAATCAGGAAGAGACCAGATCAATTTCAACGCCTAATCTTCGTCATCAATCTTCACTCCAATAGATTCCAACTCAGAGATGATCCCATTGAGTTCTGCCAGATGATCAGAAACCTTCGTATCTTCATCCATCTTCAATTGTTCCTTTAGGTAGAATCAATTGCAGACGCTCTTTGCTTGGTACAACTCTTCAAGTCTTCCCCAAAGTTCTATTGCAGAAGTTGTTCCTTGTATATTCGCGAGAAAATTCTTGGCCAGACATAGTCGTATCAAACTTGCAGCTCTCTCATCGAGTTCCTCCCATTCATCATCACTCATCAGGGACTTTTCAGACTTCTCTTTACCAGTTTATTTTTCACCAGAGCTTTCAGAGACTACCGCAATTATTCTCCCCTTTAACGCCTTATGCAATCCATGTTGGATTAGGATATCTTTGACTTGTACTTGCCACAAGCCAAAATTAATTTTTCCATCAAATTTCTCCACATCGAATCTTCCGGTGTACATCTTGCTTATAGACATGTTTACTTTAACAATCGAAACTTACACGAACCTCGGCTCTGATACCACTTGTTAGAAAAATCGGGCTCGTCGCAGCAGAATTTTTCTCGATCAATAATAAGTAAACAAAATAAAAGACGAGAAAATAAATATTAACGCACCAGGGTTACGTGGAAATCCAAAACGGGAAAAAACCACGGACGTCGGAACGAATAAAGATTTTTACTATATAGCAAAAGATATTACAACCACAACCAGAAAACACTCTTTAACCCAAACCCAATTACAAGCCTCACCCCAAGCTCACAAGAAAGAAACTCACAAGACACTCAGGATCTCTTAATTTGTGTCTCTACAATTGAAGACTACAACATCATAATATTTATAGTGAATCATGACTTACTCACCAAGTAAATCATAATAAATTAGGAAATCTATTATTACTAGAATTTCTAAAAAGATGAAAAAGATTCTTTCCTAATTGCAATTCTAATAAGGCAAAATACAATTCCTAGTCAAATATAATACTTCCAAAAGAGTCTTCAAATCTTTCACTTCCAAAAGAATCTTCAAATCTTTCTCAGCTTCCAAATAAAGACTAGTATATTGAATACCAATTTTTGTCAAACCCTAACACATTTATCATGATAATCTTGGTGGGTCAAACATGCCACAAAGACACTTAGAGGTATACTTAGAGTCTTTGCCAAGCCGCTCCTCACATTAATTTCTTATTCGAGTTCACCAGCCAATTTATTAGAACTACCAGCTCATAAAGATCCTAGAAACAACAACTGGTCGAACTCTTAATTTAATTTTGACTAATGAGCATACTTAAATCTTTGACCATCTCTTTTAATCTTTACTTGGATTAATAAAAAAACCAGAAAAGTCACAAAGCTACCTTATCAACCACAATTATACATGTCATAAATCACCACTGCTGTCATTAGAGAACTTTCGTCGAGGTTTTTTAATCTTTACGACTATCGCATACCAAATCTTAACAATACTTATGGATAATTTTTTTTTAGCTTTAACTTTTTTTTCTCCTGAAACTAGGTCCAAACTCGATCAAATAAACCAAATTGTCTTCTTATAATATCCAGAGACTTTAAGAGATTTTCTATCCTTCAAAACATTTCTTTTCTTCTTACTTAAACTCACATATACTTTTACTAAACCAAACTCACAACTTACACCAACGCTGACTCACAAACCAAGGGCTTTGATACTAGTTATTGAGGAAACTTAGCTAGTTTTGATACCACTTGTTGAAGAAATCGATGATTAATTGCCATGAAGATGAGTATTGATAACCATAATATAAAACAAACATATACAGGTAAGAAAATACAGATAGAAAAAAAGACACAAGATTTTTACATGGAAGCCCAAAACGGAAAAATACCACAGCTGACAAGACAAAGAGAGACTAATTCACTATGTAACAATAAAACAACAGTTACAATCAGAATATTATTTCCTCACTCTCCAACCCAATTACATTGGTCAACATTCTCACACACAAGCCCTCATTATATTACTCTCACAGGATATCAGGACTCGATCCTAAAACTTAATATCTCCATAGTTCACATGCCCCCATCAAACACCTCTCAAATCTACCTAAACAGACCTACATTGCTCTCTTACCCTTTGTTTGTTTTGAGGTTTGAAATGGAATTGTATTGTATTGGATTGGTAAATTCTTGTTTGTTTCAATTTTAAAGTTATGGTTCATGGGATTGTATTGTGTTGTATGGTGTTTTTTTCCTCAAATTTTAAAACCACCAAATTGGTGGGGAGGTATGGTTTTTCTCATCTAAACTTTCAACATACTCTCATTTATTTATAATACAATACCATACAAACCAATACATCCCAAATATGAAAACAGTGAATTCTATACAACACAATACAATTCTATACAATACCATACATTAATGAACGATAGAATTTTCCATCCAAACATAGCATTAGGATTTCTAATAATAGATATAAGCATCATATTTATAGCATTAGGTTTGACCTCAAACCATTAAGGAAACTTTTTCCTATTTAAGATTCTTAATAATTTTTTCCTAATTAGAATCCACTTTAAAAAATATCATTTCTAATCAACTATGATTCTTTAAAAAAAAAATAAAAATCTTGAATCCTTTAAAATTACCAAAACCTTTAGATTCTCTAATATCTGTGAAATCACAGACAACACGGATTTCCACTTTTTTATCGATGGACCTTGCAAGAGGAGATGCAAGCGCATCCGGTCTCTGAGCATCACGAGCTATATAGGCCATTGAGTTCGTCTCAGAATAAGCTTTCGAATCATATGTGACTTGCTCAAAATGGAGTTTGTTTGTTCATCCAAAAGATCAAAATAGTTCTGGACTCGTCACTCTTCCAACACGTTGGATCAAAATTAGATTAGAAATTTATTATATCTAAATGGTTGGATAATAAAATTTCTGTACATACATAATAATAATATTACTCTATTAGTGTGAGACCTTTTGAAAAATTCAAAAACAAATCGTACGGACATTATTCTAATACATAAGAACAATACTATATTAATATAAACGGAAAATTCCAATTAAAATTAAATAATATTTTATTTACATAATACCATGTGTTTGAAGTTAGCCTTTAACAGTCAAATAATCACTTTTATACACTAAACTATGAATTATATATTCTTTCCATCTTAAATTTAGCCGTACATTTTAATATCAATTTTATAATTTAAAAAATATTAAAATATTATTTCAATTTTAACTTTCCATATTTGTTAAACTAAAAATGCTTCAAACTAATCACCTCATGCGTATACCTACCATAATGTGAACTCATGATTTTTTATTTTTCCTTTTTTTAACTTACCACCAAAAAAAATGTAGAGTTAACTTAAAGGATAAAAAGTATATATATATATATATATATATATATATATATATATATATATATAAAAGAAAAAAAAATCCTCGGACTGCAAAACCAAATTCAATCTTGTGATATAGGATGATCTGATCTTATCTCATCACGAGACAACCAAATGTTTTATCCAGCTTTATATATATTTATTTGTTTATTGTGCATGCATGGTTGTCGTTTTAATTTATAAATGTTTCCTATTCCGGTAGAATTGAAATTTATTATTATTTTGTATTTGTATGTTGATCGCGTGACAGCTTCTAGACAAAAGCATATTCTTTGCTCCACAAACTTACTTTATTAATTCTTCGAATGGTATACTTTTTTACGATCTACAAATTTAAATGTGGTATTATTTTATGGTTTTTAAATATAACATTTTAATTATTCAAAAATAATTAAAAAATAAATTCATATTTTATTTTATATTTATTAAAAATATTTAATTATTAAATATATTTTAAATGTCTAATAAAATTAATTTATTAGTATTAATTTAATAAATATGAGTAGTTAAATGTTGAAGTCAGTATTTTTTTAAAAAAATAAAAATAAAAATTTTATCCCACCACATTGGGAAGAATTTTTGTTTTTTTCTTTTTTGGTTTTAGAGCATCGTAAAATTAATTTTATGATATACTATTGAGAGGTTTAGAGATAGTTTTTTTTTTTTTTTTTCCTTTCTTTCAAAATCTCTATAAAAATAGTATTTTAGAATTGGGGCGTGTGAGAAATATTTGTATAATATATTATTATAATAATTTTCATATAGTGTCTGGATGACTCGTGATTTTTCTCTCGTTCGGGAGTTTTTCACGTAACTTTTTGTATTGTTATTCTTTTTAAATTTCTTTATTATTTTCTACTTGGAGCGGTCCAAAAGAGATGAATCACTCAGGGATTTTCCAACAAGTGCTATTAGTGCTTTCAATTGAAGATGACTTTTTTTTTTATATATATATTTTAGTGTGCTCTGTAGTTGCAATTTTATCTAATCTCCCAAAAGAAAAAAATTATAGTTTAGAATTATTATTATATTAAAGTAGGACGAGTTTCATTCCATGTGGAGTAGTAAGTGGAGTCAGATTGCAATGAAGTTTGCTATTCTGGTAAAGTTGCTTTAGGGTGATTGAATATTTGATAAGAGTGAGAATAAGTATAGTCTAAAGAAGTCCTAGATAGGAAAGACTTAGTATTTCAGTGTATCCATTGTGATCCACCACTCTTTCCTGATAGCTAATTTAGTGAGTCTTGTCAATTTCTATTGTCCATTTATTCACACATGATAAACATGATGAGGACAAGGTTTGAGATTGGGATATTTGATGAGATGATGAATTTTGACTTGTGGCAAGTGCAAATCAAGGATGTGGTAATCTAGTATGGATTTTACAAGGCGTTGAAAGGAAGACAAACCAACAAAAAAGATTCAGAAAAATATGAAAGCAGTAGTGACCAAACAAAAAAATTCAAAGTTTGTGATGAAGAATGAGAAGAGCTAGATATGAAAGCGGCAAGTCAAATTCAATTGTGTTAGCAAAAAGTATTCTTGCTAATGTGATCAAATTATCTACAACAAAAGAGTTAAGGGAGAAATGGGAAGAATTGTACCAAACAAAGAGTATTTCAAATAGGTTATATTTGAAGCAGCAACTTTATAAATTGCAAATGAATGAAGGTACAAGTATTTATGATCATCAGAGTAAGTTGAAAGGGATTGTTTCTTTATTGGAATCCATTAAGTGAAAATTGATGATGAAGATAAGGCGCTTCAACTTATCTGGTCTCTTTTATCTTCATATAAACACATGCAACCCGTTTTGATATATGGGAAGAAAAATGTGGTTTTCTTGGTAGTGACAAACAATTTGATTTATGAGGAAAGAAAACTGAAGGATGGAGATGAAAATCTTATAAAAATTTAGCTCTTGTTGCTAATGGAAAATGGAAGAAAAGTAAAAACTCTAGGAAGAATGTAGTTTGCTGGGAATGTCATCAACCGGGACATATCAAGAATGAATGTCGAAAGGAACAATGATTGTTGCCAATATTGTCTTTCTAGAGTAAGGAGAATATGAAGTTATCTTATAATGAAGATGAAGATCCTTATGGTATGAATGTTGCCTTTAGAGTGTCATGAAAGAGGATATTTAATTGGTAGCTAGTCCACAAGTTTGCATATGGACATTGATTTGATAATCGATGCAACGTGTGAGGTGGAAAGGATGTCGATGACTAATGAACTCTCAAAAAATTTAAAACACCATAAGTTATTAGCTAATTTTCATCATGAGTCAAAACTAAAATTCTTGAAGTCGTGAAGTGATTTTAAGTGAAAATTCTTGGATTAGTGTTTCAATCTAAGTGGATGTACTTTTTATGGTAGAAGTATAGTAATTCTTGAATTAAGAATTATGATTGTCGCTAGCAGACAGTGTAAAGGTTGCAGCTGTGTATGGTTGGTCGAATTTAGAATAGGTGGAGAACCGATTCTTTTATGTGTACTTGAACAACCGTGAAGGCAAAAAAAATTGCATTTTCTTCTTTTCAGAAGGTGGAGATTTCTTAAAGCTGGTGTTTTGAGAGAGAAGAAAAATAAAAACCTCTGCATCCACGTTAAAGAAGAAGGGAATTTTTTTTAAATTTTTTTAAATATTATTATTTTTTAATTTTATGTATATAAAGATATTAACTCATTCGACTTCTCCAAAATTATTATTATTTTTTATACATTTAAGAAGTTTGGGATAATTTTTTTTGGAAATCTTACTGTAAATAGTATTTAGGAAATAGGATATGTGAGAGAATTATTAGTATAATAATTTTTATATAATGTCCGGGTGGTTCGAAATTTTTTCTTTTATTATTTTTTGGAAGCGACGAAAATCAATCGATATATTTTTTTTATAAAATTAATAAAAATTTAAAATTGTTTAAAATTAATTTTTTTTAACCATACTTCTCCATCCGGTCAATTTCTTAAAAAAAAATCGTTACTCTTCAAGTTTAATCTTTTCTACGAGACTTAATTTTAATGATAAATATCTTTAATTATATACAACTAAGAATTATAAAAATTTTATATTTAGAAAGTAGACATTAACACGAATAAAACAAGATCCCACTTGAATATTTTTTTTTTTATATATAAGTAATAATATAAAAAACAAAATTGAGGAATGAATAGTAAACACTATACAAGTGTAACAGATAAAAAAAAAAAAAAAAAGTAATTAGTTATAACAAATATGATATAATAAAATTTTATAAAATCACATGAGCTTGCATTATCTTTCTTTTCAACTAATCATTTAATTTTTAATTGAGACATTTTATTCAACGATTCAAAGACAAAAGAAATCCAAAAGAAAGAGACTTTTGCCTAATTGAAATGAATTCACAGTTGTTAATAGTAATAAAAGATAAGGAGATGGAGATGTAAACCTAAAGAAAAATGATTTTAATATTCGAATTTTTAATTATGGGTGTATATACAGATTGGAATCTTCTAGCAGCCATTTTTGACAAACAATTTTCCAACAAGAAATTAATTAAATAAAGTTTAATTTTTATTTTTTTGTATTTCTTCTAACAGTGAAATAAGAATTGAGAGACGGGCCTATTTCATTTGGGTTTGAAATTCTGGACCGAGTAATAGAAGACTAATACAATTTGGCCCATTTAAACTGGACTCAACTGAACTGACCTCACTCAACACTTCACTTGTGTTTTTCCAGAACAGTACACGAAGCCAATCACTATCTAAATTTTGTTCCATAGCAATCGCTGTAACGACTGACACTTGAGGTGGAGGATGATCTTTAGCCTACATCAAGCCATAACAACAACGACAGTTACAGACAATTGCAATTCCAAAATTTTTATAGCAAAAATGTTAGCCACAACCACACCCTTATTCAGATAGGATAAGGAATTGGAACAATATTTTCCACACAAATAAAAATTTAAAAATGAAAAACAATATCCATTTACATATATATTCATCAGTTTTGTGATTCCCCTTTATCTCTTTATTTGTTTTTTCTGATTCCGGTTACTGATCACAGCAATATTAGGTTTGTCTATCATAAGCATGGAGTATAGTTCTGAAGCCAATCAGAGGATTGCGAGAATCTCTGCTCATCTTTACCCTCCTAATCTCCAGGTATTGTCTTTTCAAATTATGTTTCTTTTTTTGGAATTTGTGTGGATTACTTTGATGGGTATTTGTTGTTTTGTTACCATGTGTAGAATTTTTCATTTTATTGTTAGGTTTATGATGAGTTGAATTATGGATAATCATCTATGTTTATGATGAAATTTCATTCAATTTGTTTATATTTGTTGGGTTGAAGTTGTTTGGTTATTGATGGTGTGGTGGCAGATGGAGGAGAGTTCTGGGTTGAGGCAGGCGATTTGCAGGGCGAAAGGAGGAGCACCTGGATTCAAGGTAGCTATTCTTGGTGCAGCTGGAGGCATTGGTCAACCTCTTTCAATGTTAATGAAGATGAATCCTCTGGTGTCAGTTCTACATCTTTATGATGTTGTTAATGCCCCTGGTGTCACTGCTGATATCAGTCATATGGATACAGGAGCTGTGGTAAAATATACTTGTTTCATCAAATGAATGATTAATGGTTGTTGTTGATAAGTTATGTATCGAATTTAAGGTGATTAGGTCTTTTCAGGTAAGGGGTTTCCTTGGACAGCAGCAACTTGATAATGCTCTTATGGGTATGGACCTTGTTATTATACCTGCTGGTGTGCCTCGAAAGCCTGGAATGACTAGGGACGATCTTTTCAAAATTAATGCTGGAATTGTTAAGACACTTTGTGAAGGAATTGCTAGATGTTGTCCGAATGCACTGGTTAATTTGATCAGTAATCCGGTGAATTCCACTGTTCCTATTGCTGCTGAGGTTTTCAAGAAAGCTGGTATTTATGATCCTAAGAGACTTCTGGGAGTTACAATGCTTGATGTTGTGCGAGCAAACACGTTTGTGGTATGTTGTGAAAGAAAATGTAGTTGTTTGTATGCTGTGGAATAGTTAGATGTATCTGCTTTGATGCGCTTATATGTCCTTACAGGCAGAAGTACTTGGACTTGATCCTAGGGAAGTTGATGTTCCTGTTGTTGGTGGTCATGCTGGAGTGACTATTTTGCCACTTCTGTCACAGGTCTTCTGGAAATATCTTTGTGCATTTCTTTTTAGTTGGCACCTGATTATAGAGGCATGAAAATCCTCTAAATGTATTCCAACTCGAACATTCTTGACAGGTTAAGCCTCCTTCTAGCTTCACTCAAGAAGAGATAGCATATCTGACGGATCGGATTCAAAATGGTGGCACAGAGGTTGTTGAGGTAAAATACCACATAGAGCTTACATTGGAGTTTGTAGGTATCTGATGCCAAATTGGCTGTCTGATTTGATTAACATGGGGTTTGCATCATTTGCAGGCAAAAGCTGGAGCTGGTTCCGCAACTCTTTCAATGGTAAGCTAATCATTTGATTCCCGTTATCCATTTCTTGTCTCTATCCATTGATACAGAAGCTTTATCCGTTGATACAGAAGCTTTAAGGTTGTTAAATGAACATTGCAAAAATATACAGGCATATGCTGCTGTTAAATTTGCTGATGCATGCCTCCGCGGATTGAGGGGAGATGCTGGGGTTATTGAATGTGCATTCGTAGAGTCTCAAGTTCTGTCTAACTAAATCTTTTTATTTCTTCAAATTTTCATTTCAACTACTACTGATCAATATCAAGTTTACTATTCACAACAGGTGACTGAACTCCCTTTCTTCGCAACCAAGGTAAGACTTGGACGAACCGGGGCTGAAGAAGTCTTTCAGCTAGGCCCTCTTAGCGAGTACGAGAGGTATCAACATAGAATCCCTTTAGCTTTTCCTTACCAGGTTACATAACTTTTCTGTAAAAGTTAAGTGAATGATCTGGTTCCACACTTGCTCAGGATTGGCTTGGAGAAAGCAAAGAAAGAATTAGCAGGAAGCATTGAGAAGGGAGCTTCCTTCATCAAGAAATGAGCATTTCTGTGAAAATATTCAGCTCTAATAATGTTTACAAATCTCCTATAGCCTGTAATAGGACTTTTGTGCATCTTTTATCACTTTGTTATAGATAAGTTTCTTCTATTACACCGCTCTTAAATGTTAACATACTAGTAGAAACCTAATTTCCCAGGAGGGTACAATTATTTTTATATAGGATTACATAGCCAGTTTTTACAGGTACAGATCTCTCCTCTCTCCTCTACCATTATATTTGTAAGGAAGAAAAAATTAAAAAAACATTTATACACTTCTCTTACAGTAAGTTGTCAAAAACTATAAACCCTCATCCTGCAGAAAAAGTTACAGGGTGAAGGGGCTGAGAGGAGGGTAGACAATGGGGGTCTGCGATATAGATGTATTCCCAGTAAGCGCGCTTGGAGCGATAGAATCCTCCATAAGCACAGGCTCAACCTGCATCACTTTCTCTGGTATGACTTTCTCACCGTCGACCTTACCCAACACCTCAAAATGCATCCTCACTGTCTCTGGCTTAGTCCTCCATTCAGGAAAACCTTCCCAGTTAATTGACTGATCTCCTTTCAACTTTTTCTCTACGCCAAAACCAATCTTCACAAAGGTCTGAGCTGATACATCAGCCTTCAACAACTTGAATGAGCCTGTCTCTTTGGCCTTAGGACCCAGCACAGAGGAAAGCAATGTCTCTAAACCTAACAAGTTTGAGTTTGAGCCATTCAATGATGTGATAGGCCACATAGTGGCGAAGTGTTTAGGAGTCAGAACGGTTGTAGCACCTTCATGGAGGTCAATTGTTGAAAGGGCGTCCATTGGTTTATTTTTTGCCTGGGAAGATAATTCCACAAGTCCGGGCGCAAGACGCTTAAGCTTCAGCCGGTTAGCTGGTGATGATGGTGAGGTTGGGGCTGTGATAGATGTAGGGCCAACGATCCGTAGGGAAAGAAGTGGAGCACCTTGAGTGCGGGAAGCGTGGCGGAGTTGTTCAGCTAGAGATAGAAGACCAGAAGCAAACCCATTATTGGTTCTATTCAATGGGAGAGGAAGGTCAAGTGGGTGTCGCAGGCTAACTGATCTAGCACCCTTGACAGTGACAACAGCTCCATCAGCTAGAATAACCTTCTTCAACACACCCGCATCAACATCATGCTGCAGAATAAAGCGAAGCCAAATCAAAACTAGTTCCAAAAGACAGATACCTGATAAATAATCATTTTAAAGGCAAATCATCACAACTACATTAGACAGGCAAATCTAAAACCTCAATACCAGAACATTATAAGCTCATATAACATTAAACCAAATTCCTACACCACATGGTCAAGTATAGATTTGAACCCATCTGATTCGTAATACTAATAGAATTCCCAATGTTTCTCAACCAAACCAATGAAAAGATCATTAGAAGAGGAAATTACCGGCAAAGAGAGTCGCATATGTTTAGCGTCCTGAATCCACAACTCCATAGGACCAGCCAGCTGAAAAGGAGCCAAGACAGGCAATGCCGCGTCCACTTTCCGTTTCTCAACCAATCCATCAACCGAAGATGATCCCTCTTCAACTCTAAACAAAGGCAAATCCACATACTCCCACCTATTCACATCCTCCAAAAGCTTGAAAGGAAAAACCTTATTATCAATCTCAACGTCAAATTCATAAGCCACCGAGTGGCCAACCAACGCATCACGAAGATCGAAACCAGACACCTTGAAATCCTCCGCTTGAAAACCTAGGCCTTTCACTATCGCCTCCTTCAAATCCTAAATCAAGCAACAAAATTTCAACAAATTAACTCACCCCAAATAAACTCCAATTCAATCAATCCAATTGAACATCAATTACTTACAGAAATCGCTTTCGGATACGTAGCTGGAGACGAAACCAACGCCTTGGACGATGGCAAAACCGTAAATAAGATGAAAAGGAAGGGCAAGTAGGAAGCCATTGCCGTAGCCACCGGAGAAGCTAGGAACTGTAGAGAACCGATTTGGATTAAATTTCGTTTCTAATTCTAATGAATTTCAAAAAATAGAGAAAGTTATGGTTTATATAGGAGGTGTTTGTGGACGAGTCCAGAAACTCTGACGTGGAAGAAGAGAGCCAATCAGCGACGTGCAAGTGATTTGGAAGATACAGCTGATTGGTGGGCTTCGTTGGATTTAAATTTTGAAGTGATGACGTGGACGGAAGGGCGTTGATCGCTGGTACCGTGTTGATTGGGTCGATTGGATGAGAATTGATCTAGTACGACGTCGTTTATTCAAACCAAAACAATTAGGAGGGTAAATATGGAAACACAAAAATTGAAAAAGTTATATTCTAAACAAATTGGAGGGTAAAAATGGAAAAAAATTATAATTTAAATGGCGTCGCCCGGACTAGAACCGGAGACCTTCAGTGTGTTAGACTGACGTGATAACCAACTACACCACGACACCTCGTTGAAAGCTTCCTTAAAACAGTGTACTAATAATGATTTTAAAACATGTTTATATAAAATGGAAACATTGAACTTCAAACCTAAAATATCCGACAATAATGGCGCCGAAGCAAAAAGAAACAAAAGAAGACTCAGCTTCATTTAGCAGAGACATAAAGGGAATGATTATAGAAGATTACAAGGTAGAGGGTTTATCAATAGCAGGTCATGAAACTTGCATCATATTCTCATCTCTCGACTTGGCTTTCGATATTGGTCGATGCCCTCACCGTGCCATAGCTCAAGACTTCCTCTTCATCTCCCATGCCCACATGGATCACATTGTTAGCTTTCTCTACTTCAAATTTTCATTCTTTTTATTGTTTCAGATTTCAATTGAGACTTATAGGGCTTTAGATTGAACAAATTGTTATTTGTTAGGGAGGATTACCTATGTACGTTGCGACTAGAGGCTTGTACAAAATGAAGCCTCCGACGATCATTGTTCCGAAATCTATAAAAGAAGATGTTGAGAAGCTTTTTGACATTCATCGGAAAATGGATCAATCTGAGCTCAATCATAAGCTTGTCGGCTTGGATGTGGGTAGTGTGTCTTTCTTTTGTTTATTGATTAAGTATGGCTGTGGATGTATGTATGTTATGACACTTGTTGTTTTTGTAGGGGAAGAGTTCTGCTTGAGAAGAGACCTCAAAGTGAAAGCTTTTAGGACTTACCATGTTATCCCGAGCCAGGTGATTCTTACTTGCTGTGCTTTTGAATTAGTGCTTTTGTGAATCTTGAATCTGAAATTGAATAGGATTGGGATAAGGTATTAATTTAGACCTGTATTTGTGTATCGCAGGGTTATGTTGTTTACTCTGTTAAACAAAAGCTAAAGCAGGAGTTTGTTGGACTTCCTGCAAATGAGATTAAGAACTTGAGGTTGTCAGGCACGGAGGTCTTTGAAAACTATCACAATAGTAAACTGTTATTTATTTGTTTTTTTTTATGTATACAAGCATATATCATGTATTCAAGTATCTAGCACTAGGAGAAATGTATTCAAGTACCTAGGACTAGGAGAGATGTATTGAAGTACTTAGCACTACAAGAGAGAGGTAAATCAAAATTGGCAAGGGTAGATGTAGTGAGACATGATTTTCAGGATTTAAGTCTTGAAAATGATCTATATCAAAATAGAAAGTGGAAGCGGAGACTTGATATAGGCGACCTCAATTGAATTGGGACTTGGGCTCGTGTTTGTTTCTAATATGCATATATTGTGTTTGGGGAATTTTCTTTGAATATTTGGTTTGTAACCTTGTTAATGATGTTTTCTTATCTGTGTGGTCCCTTGCAAACTCTTTTAGATTGAGTTTTGACTTCTAGGTGATGGAATTGTCATTGTTTAGTTCAAACTTGTGCATAAGTAAATGCCTTTCTGGAAATATGTAGTAGAGGATCATTATAAGTAGATTACAAGATAGATGGATTCCTATATCTATATATTTGGGAACGATGGCACAGCTCTCCAAACTGATTACTAGACCCAACACTTGGGCACGTGAATAATCATTAAATACATTATTTAATTGTTGTCAGCATTTGGCATTATGGATACCTGGGATAGTTTGTTTACTTGTCATATATACTTGTACAGAGCATGATGAGGTTGAGTTTTCATGTTGACAGATTACTTACACGGTGACATCACCTGAGGTTGCATTTACAGGAGATACCATGTCCGACTTTATTGTTGATGAAGATAATACTGATGTTTTAAGGGCAAAGATTCTAGTTATGGAGGTGAGATATATCTCTTACTACCTACTGGCTCTCATTGATAAAATTTTATCCCTCATGAAGACAACTTGGTTTTAGCTTCCATTTTATTAATTAGAAAACAACAATGGCATTCTCAATTACATGTACAGGTGTTTAAGTTCACTATTTTAGTATAAGATAAACTAAGAAAATAAAAATAATATATTGGAATCAGCTCTCATTACAGACTAAATGTGTGTTTTATTGCTTTGATTTTCTTGTATAGATCTCTAATACTAGAGTATTAATGTCTTAGTTTTGTCCTTGGCTATATGATTGATAATAAACTGAAAACATGTTCTTAAACATTTCTATCTCCCATAAGTAATGCAAAAGTGCTTTAGGTGTTTTGTATATATTTTTTTTTCACATCAAATTTAGATTGTGGGAATGCAATATCTTGTTATTGCTTAAGCACATACACGATACATAACTGGTCTCCAATAAGTACATCTTTACTCTAGTAACCTATTTTACTGTTAGTGAAGTATTTCAAGTTTGAAAAATGATTTCCGAATCACTTCAGTGAGCATTTAATAGTCAGATCTGAATCATGTAGTTTCTAATCTATTTACTGCTTGTTTTCTGTCATTAAATGCAGTGCACCTTTGTCAATAATTCAGTGACAGTGGAGCAAGCAAGAGACTATGGGCATATTCATCTATCTGAGGTCTAGTGCGCTATGACTTTGTAGGACCCTTTTGTATTGCATGTACATTTTGACACTCACTTCTAACTCCTTGTTTTTGTTATAATTTTCCAGATAGTAAGTCATGCAGACAGATTCAAGAATAAAGCTATCCTTCTCATTCATTTTTCAGCTCGTCATAAGTTAGAGGTGAGTCTGAGGCAGACTTTCTGCATAGACTAGGAAAAGGTGAAAGCGCTGATAAATATTATTTTTTGCTTGCATTTTGATTGTGCAATACTTATAATTGTTGAACACTGTAGCCTAAAATTAACAAATGACTGCCAGAATGTGGACTTCAGTCACAACCTAGCTGCATTCTGTCATCAGAAAACTCTGTGTATAATATGTTTGATTGACTGTTATCCACAGCCTTGAATGATTTAGATTATGACTTGAATTGAGTTCCAGTTGCATGTAGACTTCTTAATAATGCTTTCCCAAATATATTTTCATTGTCAAGTCTCAATTGATATCTCAGGAAATACAAGGAGCTGTATCAGCTTTGCTCCCTCCCTTAGGTGGCAAAGTATTTGCATTTACAGAAGGGTGGTAACTAGAGGGGGAGCTTTCGAGTTGATCGTCCAAGTTCTTGTGTAGTAATGTATTCTGTCCAGTTGGATGAGCCACCCATCTTTGCCGATGGCGTGTCTTCATCAGGTGGAATCTCAAACTCTCGTACATGCTGAAAATCAACTACACAGTATATGATTTAAGTGGCGGTCTATGCAATTGATCTTCAACCACAGCACTACAGACTGTTGTCAGGTTTGGATGCTGCGAAGATCATTACAGATAAAAGAAGATGTGAACTTAGCTTAAATTATGGTCTTTTTGTATGGATGTTTGTAGTTCACAATATGACATGAGGAGAGTCTTTGTTTACAAATCCAATTCTCCATTGTTTCAATTAATGGGCTGATGATTTACTTGTGCTTTTATTTATACTACATGAACTAACTTGTAGAGATTATGTATAACTTATGTTCTCAATTGGAAGCTGCCTGTGTCGTGTAAATATATGACATGTATCAATTCATCCATTGACGGCCGTGAAAGATGTCTATACTGGTCTATGAGCTTTGGATTGCATCTTGAGTTCAAATTCTGTGACTCGTGAAGAGGTTGATATAATAATCATATAATGACACATAATCTCCTCAACTAGTCAACAGCTACTTTTATGACTCGTGAAGAGTCCAAATATGATTTTGTTTTGAAGTTCATATTCTTATGCAGGTAACTATGCAAATTTTACTTCACGAAAATAGAAACGTAACTGAGGTAAACAAATGACAATGCATGTAGGCCATAAGAAGCCTGATGATAAGGAAGTTGAGAAGTTGGAATTGTTCACTTCAATGTACTAAAATATGAGATTGAGTGTTTCATTGGTTTAGTTTGTCTTTTAGCTTCAATTTATTTATATATATCATGAAAAGACCATCAAAAGAAACAAATCAATGGGTTGGAGAGGAATATTAGGTTTCGAGTATGGCATAGTGCAGGCACCATTAGGACCAGACATTTCTTGTCCAGAACTGGTAGCTGCAGTTGCTAATGCTGGTGGACTTGGCCTTCTAAGAGCTCCTGATTGGGTAATATATATACTCTTTGTTCCTTTATGTGTTTTCTATACCTGTAAATAGCATATTCCTTTCTAACTTGGAGATCTCTGAACCAGGAGTCACCTGATCATGTGAGGGATCTGATAAGGAAAACCAGAGAATTAACAGATAAACCCTTTGGGATTGGCCTTGTTCTTGCTTTTCCTCATCAACAGAATTTGAAAGCTATTCTGGATGAGAAAGTTGCAGTTTTGCAAGTTTATTGGGGTGATTGTTCAAAAGAGCTTGTTAACCAAGCTCACTCTTCTGGTGTCAAGATTGTCCCTCAGGTAAGCACCAACAATGATTGAATTAAAATTGGTTTTATAACATGTTTTACACACCTACTTATGTCTGAAATTGAATCGATATTAAGATTGGAAGTGTTGAAGAAGCTAGGAAAGCAATAGAGGCAGGTGTGGATGCAATAATTGTCCAGGGACGCGAAGCAGGAGGACATGTTATTGGTCAGGTTTGTGCTCTTGTTGCTCTCGTTGAATCTGAAAAGCTATCAATTCATGCTTATACTCTTCCAGATTTTGAGTTTTTCTATTGACTTCTGAAATCATTTCGGTGTTTTAGGAAAGTTTAGTATCATTGTTGCCAAGAGTGGTTGATCTAATAGGAGATAAAAACATTCCCGTAATTGCTGCTGGAGCCATTGTGGATGCGCGCGGTTATGTTGCTGCTTTAGCTCTTGGTGCTCAAGCTGTCTGTCTTGGCACAAGGTTCATCTTTAACTTCAATTATCTCAACAATAATAATAAATCCAATGCCGATTCAAATCTACATGACTTGCCTGCAGATTTGTGGCGACTGATGAAAGCAATGCACACCCTGTATACAAGCAGAAGTTGATTGAATTCGACAAAACTGCTTACACAAACATATTTGGCCGTGCCAGGTGGCCAAATGCACCGCAACGTGCATTGCAGACACCATTCTTCAATGACTGGAAAAACATTGCAGCTGAGATGGATGAACTACAACAGCCAGTCATTGGTCATTCAAAGATACATGACATGGTAAGACTCACACACTGTTTGTTCTTCCATCACTAGACATTTCAAATTGCTTTTACAAACAAACATTGTTGTTGTAATGCAGGAGAAAGAAATTCGGAGATTAGCAGGTCCAGTGCCAAATGCAAGAGCAACAGGTGATATTGAAAGTATGGCCATGTATGCTGGTGAAGGTGTTGGACTTATCAAGGAGATTTTGCCTGCTGGGGATGTTGTTAAGAGATTGGTTGAAGGTGCTCAGGTTCTGATTAAGAGGCAATTGAATTTACAGTGATGTGTTTGATACATCTTCAGGAATGTTATTGTTCTCTCTATAAGTGTAGGACCAATAAAGATAAATGTTAGTAAAGCATCTATGTTCAAATGGCAATTAGCTTCTTAGTTGTGATTAACGTTTTATGTATTATGAGATTTCTCGAAGATAAAGTGTGAGGAAGACAAGTAGATCACTAGTATTGGAAAATGCAGTCCGGTCCGGTGTAAATGTAATAAAAAATAAAAAATAAAAAATAATTAAAAAAAAAGTATAAAAAGTGCTAAATATGTTCTGATGTTATTAGAGGAATCATATTTAGAAAATAATTTAGCGTTGGTTTCTCCTTAGATCGAAATATAAGATTAGAAAATGAAGACATTGCTGGAGACGCTTGCAATTGCTTCCTCAATACACCACAAACCATTATTTTAATTCGTATGTTCTCAATTAGCATATATCTGCTAATATGGATTCATATCATATGATCCATTTATTTTGAAAGTAAATTAATTTTGGTAAATTAAATAAAATAATAATAAACAAAGTATAAAATATAAGAAAACCAACCTCGACAGAATTGTTCAATATACACTTACAGCTTAGCAAACACTCATGTAAATGAACCGGTTTTTTAAATCACATTTCCAATTAAAGATTAGCGTTTTCATGAGTTTTAGAAATTTAACTAAAATTAATTTTTTAATTTTTTAAATATTTAATTTGATTAATTAATCAATTTATTTGGTTCAAAACACTAATTTCTAAAACGCTGATAATAGATCCAAAACGCTGATTTCCAAACGGTGATAGTAAAATTATCTGAGAGGTTTTAAAAATAAAGATTTGTTAAAAATATCAAATTGCCACACTTTTAATTAGAATTATATTACTTATATATAAATAAAATAATTGAAATCTATTATAATAATATTTAATATTTTCAATATTATTTTTTATTATAATATTTATAATTAAATTTTTTTTTATAGTATTCATTTTTAGTATTGTTATAAGCATTTTTTTATATATATTAGTGTAATTAATAATTGATATAAAAATAGTAAATATTATTAAAATTATTATTTATTAGTATTATTAATAAATATTAAAATATTTAACACATTGTATTAATGGTACAAAATATACCTTATAAAAAATAAAAGAAGAATTTTTCTAATATATTCTTTTAAGTTATTTTATAATTAAATTTATTAATAATACTATTATTAAATAGCTAATTACTAAACACTCTACCATATCCACTTAGAGCTAATAATTTATCCATCCACTAATATAATTCGCTAACCACTTATTAATATTACATCCGCCAACCGCTAATAACTAATTGAAAAATACACTTCCTACACCAATAAAGAAATACTTCATTCCAAATAGCGAGCTTTGACAACCTACACAAACTAAGTATACAAACAATTTATATCACCATAATCAAAAAGTCGATTTTCTTCACAAACATTCAAATTACTTAAATGCATCCATAGAATGTTATATACTGTACATCTTAAACAAACTAAGACAAACATTGTCCAAGTATTCATGGATTGCAATGACCTATAACATTAAATAAGGGATTATTTCCTAAAACTTATTGCAGGTTTAAGATATTAAAAAAAAAAATAATAATAATAAATTTACAGCTTTTTTATTTTTAATAAAAAAAATAATAATATTCTTATGGTTTTTATCCATTTGTTATTCATCTGTATAAATAGTAATCGAGAGTATTTTGATAATTTTTTTATTTTTGAAAAATAATTTTTTATTTTTTTCGATTTGTAATTATTTTTTTTTTTAAATTAAAATTATCCAAATGTCATTCGGTTACTATTTATCCCCTAATGGATGAATAGTAAAATGGATGGAAAACTTCTAAAAGTAGTTTTTTTGCCAAAAATAAAAAGGTCGTAAGTTTTTTTACTATTATCTCAAATCTACGATAGATTTTAAGAAATAATCCTTGAACAAATTACTCATACCTTTCTTAGAGCCCCCTATCCCCTCTTACACTTATTCTTCTTGCATACTCTAATTTCAGTTATATAAAATTCTTCTAGAACTTAACCGCTTCTAAATGCTCATCCTCAAGCTCGAGATGACGAGCAATATCATTAAAAGTTTTGATATTGTCACTGTGTGTCATGTTAATATTCATATATTTCTAGTTGTTGGAAAGGAATCGAAACACAACCTGCACTTGTTGCTTATCTGGGAGGACATGACCAGTTGTTTTAAGTTCCTGAATCACGTTAGTCATATCTTAAAGATGTTGACGCATGGAATGATCCTGACGGTTCTTAAAAGTATCAAACTTAATTGTCAACCAGCGTAGTTTAGTGGTCGAAGTACCACCATACTTTTCCTTCAAAGCAATCCGTACGTCCTGGGTCATTTCATAACCCTCATAAGTACACATGAGGTCCTCAATCATACTTGAAAGAATGGTAATCCTTGCAATGTTATCTTTTATTTCAGGACGTATAGGCCTCTATATCACACTTGGTATGTACAGGATTCCCTCGCTCAATTTCGATCATTGTGTTGATTAAGGTTTTAAGAGCCTTCTGTTCATCAAGAATATACTTAATTTTACTGTGTCAATATCATAGTTGTCACCATTAAATTTTTCTCCCTTGTTCAACTTGGCTACCGATGAATTTTGAAGCAGATGCCATTACTGAAGAAAAAAATACATACAAACATTATAGACAACCTAAATCTTAATCTAGCATTATTTCATCCGATAAAGGTATTGCTGTAAGTTTCAAACAATTATAAATACAATAACTAAACTTAGAAAGAGATTCGAAAAATTTAGTCCTGACTACTTAATCACCCTCCTCATCCTTTAATTTTTATCACCCTATTCAAACATTTAAAGGACCAATCTAGTCCTCACATATATTAAGGACTCCCACATCAAATAACAATATCATAGCAATTAAGTGAAACTATGATCAAACCAAAGCATGCACTAAAAAACATCTAATAAAAGAAGCACATACATAAAAATAAATAAGTCTAAACGATTATGAAAAAATTATATGAAAAACTCATGACCAATGAACAATATGATAATAATAAAAATATGATGTAAGCAATATGAACGATCAAAACAAGAATTGCTCGTTGATTGTTGTATATTCCCTTATAATCTCAGGATCTTTCTTAATGTCTTCCTCATGATCATCGTCTTGATATCCAGTTGGCCTAGCCTCATCAAACCTAATCCACCCACGAGTAAACCCACTGCCATCTAGCTAAAGGGCTGAATAGTATCTAGGAAACTAAGGACCCCATGTGCGATCAAGTTATGAAATAATTTTAATTGCCACTTGATTTCTCCCGATAGAAATAGTCTATTATTTCTCTGTCCCTTTACATTTTGAGTGGGTATCAAGTTTTTTGATTCATTGTTTTCAAGAATGAAGTTTCTCTTTCAACGTCACCTCACCTCAAAAATTCATTCAATATAAAAACCACATCATGTGACTCTATTTTAAAGATACTTTTATTCGAATTTTCTTCTATTAGTACATATCATTTGAATTGCTCAAGGTAACGTATAAAAAATATAATTTTATCCTCTAACACCCAACTTTCCATATTTACTAGATAGATCAGATATGGAGTCAGCACCCAACCTTTTGAATTTGCTAATATAAATGTTAGGAAAGCATCCATGTTAAATGTGAATCACCTCCTTAATTGTGATTAACCTACGATGCACGGACACTTTTAGAGATGTGGATATGGCAGGTCAGACACATCTCGGACACTTTAATTGTCCGACATCATGTTCAAACCGTGTCCATTGAATAAATAAATAAATAATAAAAGAAAAAATTGGACACACGTATTTGACACGTCACTTCACACATATTCCGGTATATATCCGACACTTTTAACTATTATTAATTAGTTTTTTTATTTTATATTTTCTTTTTAAAAACATTGATTCGTCACTTATCATTTTTTTTTCAAACACGGGAAAACAAATTAAAACTCTAATAAATCCATATATGAATGTTGAATATTGGCAATTTAACATTATTGATAAATTTATATCATCGATTGCATACATTAGGATAAAAAAAATGCATATATTATATAACTAACTATGTATCTAAATATAAAAATATTTACCTACATTTTTAATATAAAATCTTACTATATATTATTTAAATATTATTTGTCGAACCCTATCGTATCCTAATTTTCAAAAAATTATCCCCGTGTCGTATCGTATTTATATCATGCAACATAATTATTAATATTTAAACATTACTCCTTATAAATCCGTAGACTAGGAAGCAAATTTGAAATCCGTATTAAATAATAAAATAATAAAATACACATTAATATTTTAAAATAATATAATTTGAATTGCCTTACGTATTATAATAGAAAAATTACTATTTCAATCATAATAAATATATTAATTTTATTTATTTTATCTAAAAATGTAAGACGGTGCACTATTGTTGCAAATATCAGATGACGGTAAGCATTAACTTAATTTCCTAAAATAAATCACCATAATTATTAACATATTTACCATTTATAGAATCTTGTTATGGTATAAATTCAAACATAATTTTCACTAGTTTACAGGAAAATCATCACCTATATATTTTAACTGGTTCAACAACTCACCAAATATTAAGCCTATTATTTCGAGTCAAATTTCAATCCAACAAAAGAATTTTGATTCAATGGTATAAAATTTATAAAATTAAATCCGATTGAGAATACTTTTTAATTTCATTTCATTTAAAAATTTCATGATTGACTTACGGTTTAAAATAATAAACTTTTATCTAAATTATTCTTGATTTCTCTAAATACCAATTCAAATCCTATTTGAATTTGTTCTATAAAGGTTTAACTTGATTTAATGTAATATTTTTTATTGGTATATATTATTAAATTCCTTTATATATGGTAAATTCAATTCTTAAAATTTTCTGTGAACGATAAATATAGGAAAACGTATATCTATATGCATACAGATTATTATGTTATTAAAAAAATCATATTCCAACAATAAATTTTAATTCTCAATTTTACTTTTACATTATTTAAAAATTTTCATTTTAACTAAATCGAAATATAAAATTACAAATAAAATAAAATAAAATAAGAAATTGATTGACCTCTAACACTAATACTCCTATCAAATCAGGCTTAGACTGTGCTATTCGAATTCTCCCATAATCCGGCGAATATTGGAACCGCTATTGCTGTTTTCTTAACGTCAAGGAAGTTTTGTGACGTACATCTCTAGAAATTTTAGATTGTAACTTCGTGATTGTATTCCCATAGCGATTGTACCTTCATGATTGTATTTCAATAGTGATTTACCATTTATATAGTTAGATTGTAGCTTCATGATTGTATTCCAATAGTTAAATTTTCATTTAAGTTCATTAATTTTTCACCTAAACTTTTAGGTATGAAACTATCTACTTTAATTAAAAATAAATTTAATAAAAAATATTTAAAAATAATAATTTTATTTTAATTCAATTGTACACTTTTTAAATATAAATTTCATAAATTAAATTATTATTATTTTTATTAACATATCGCGAACAGATCCGACTTTTAATTAATATCTAAATTAATCCCTTTAAACCGGACTATCAAAATTAGTCCTTTTTTTTCCCGTATTGACAATGCTATCTAGCACGTAATTTCATTCCATTACGTATATATCTCCATAGCAAATCATAAGAGTAGATCCTTTGACCCCTTTGTAAAAACATACAATTCTTTTTAAAAATACATTAATCAATTTTTATAAAATAAAATAAATAATGATAAATATATTATAAATTGTAAATGAAGTTATTGCAACATCCAACTAGAATAGATATAATATAATTACCTAAAATAAAATTTTAATTACAATACACAAAATAAAAATGTAATTATCAAGTACTTGCATCATGTAGCAAGGCAATATATCTAAATCTGGAGTGCGACCAAGATAAGATAATTGTTTTCGAATTATAATAGGGCTTGTTTTCTAATAACACTCCAAAAAAAAAAAAATGAAGTAAAAAATAAAAGTTACCACTCAGTAAAGTGTCGCTCTACAGCCTTGCATATTCGGATTATAACAAATCAACCTGAAAAGAAAACCTTGATAAGATAACACAAACAAAGTACAAGAACCACAGAAAACTAAAGATCCAACAAAAAAGTCAAAAACACCAGAAAAAAAAATAAAAAAAATTGAATTTTCTTCACAAACATTAACTTACATGAATCCATAAGATGTATATATATTTTATAGCATACACAATCAAACAAGAGTCAAATAATGTCCAAGTATTCTAGATTAATCAAGAACAATAACAAATACTCTTTGTAGCACATTAAAACAGCAAAACAGTTTTCTTTTATCCGAAATGCCAACCAACAGAATTAACTACACAAGATTGTGTATTCATCTCACAAGATTATAGGTAGGTTCAAATGTTTTGTTTTTGTTACTTGTTTTAAGATTTTAGGTTGGTAACTATTTCATTTGAATGATGATGGTGAATATTTTTTTGACCAAAATAATTCATCATACATCAAATACAAAACTAATTCAACCAAGACTCAAAAGTAACATTCAAATAAAACAGTGCCATCTACTCCATAACCAAGAAGCGCTCAGAAAGTAAAATACAAATAAAACAATCCAATACCATTAAGAACGAAGGGTTCAACACTCAAGATGCTTAATATCGGTAGTAAGTATCAGATTTAAGAAGGAAAAGATTAGCACAGGAACTGTGTTAAAGCATGTTAAACAAACAACAAACAAATAGAAGCTTTAGTTTCAATTGGGGTCTAAAAGAAAATTATGCGAGAAAAGATGGATGAGAAAATTGTGAAAGAAAAGATGATAGAAAATTTTATGGAAGAAAAGATTCATCAGATCATCAAAATTCATGTGCAGAGAAAATTTAGAGAGGAAAAAGATAAAACCTTATTTCACCAACAACCACAGTGACATTTAAGTTATAAACGTGCATGGGGATTGCCTGTAGAGCAGCAACATAGCTGACCACTGGCAGTTGCTGCTACCATTTAAGAAAACACGACCCCGGCAACAAGGCCAGCAACACACCCCTTTAGGTCTACTTCTTTTACTGCAATGTTACCCACGTTCAGATGTATATCATATAATAGAGCAAGCATCAGCTACAACTTCGCTGCTACAGACATAGAAGCATGAGCTACAACTCACTACATCAAGCAACATGAGTTATAACTTCAATAGCTAGAGTTATGTAATCCTATTATTATCTAACATAAATACCCCAAACAAATAATTTAGGTAGAATGTTTTACCCTGTTTTACTAACGTGACTGCAAAGATCAGATCAGCATATCATAGTGTCATATACTGCATCAGCAACAGCTAAAAACATGCTCAACTTGTGTCCATCCTTTTAATCATCACAGCAACTATAGTCTTTCACAGCCAATACTTTCAAGATCAGCATAGATCAAAGTACAATCAGGTCAAATGTTAGAACCTTGATGGTAGGGGTTTCAAAAATCAGTAGTTGACGAGTAAATCTTACCCATGAATGATCAATCATTCAAAGCAAATTAGTTTATCAAATTTTCTTCCTGCAATCAGCTTATTCCAATAACCAGCATCATCAAAATCAACAACCCATCTATCACTTAAAACAGCATCAAAAGCCACAATATCTACGTCCTGACCATCAGCCACATCCCGAACATAACTATAAAACACACCAATACAGGTATTAGAATAAATGAGAGTGCCATGAAATCAACCACCACTTTAGGCTAACATTCTAAGCAAGTGAAATCTATCTGAAAGTTCTGTGGACATGGCAGCACAAAAAAAGGGGGAAAAAACAAAAATATAAAAACAAATCCTAAACAAAAATGGTGAAAATTTAATCCACATGAACCAACAGTCTATCTTAACGACCTGCAAACAGTCAATTTGATACACACTAAACTGACTAGAGGTGACAAGTTCAACGAGTGATGATAAAACACCATAAAAATCCAATCCTACCAATAACAGCACATAAAATTTCAGACTGGAAAATGCATAGAGATGGAAAGTTCACAACTTCTCCACCAACTACTTTAAATGGCTCCTAGTGTTTCCTGCAGCTCATACTCAATCCTGCAATTAACAATATCAGCAGTAAGGAGTCAACGATAAATACAGAATTCAGCCTCATCAGAATTCACCAAGTGTGATCAACTCACATCAACATCAGAATTTCTTGGAGGACTTCGAGAATCAGCACGTCGACCTCTGGGGGATGCACTGCGACTGCGAGGAGTAGGAGATCGTTCATCGTGGCTGCGTCGTTCAGGGCTCTCTCGTCGGGGAGAATCCCTGCGAGGGGAAGGGCTCCTCTGAGGAATAGGGCTACGCTTTGCAGGAGAGGCGCTGTAAAGCATTGATGCATAACATAAATAGTAATACAGAGCACTGTTTGGAACATACAATTAAATAAATTAATATAATGATAATAAGAATTTAAAACAAACCTGTCAATTGAACGACTACGACTTCGCTTGTCATCCTCGTACCGGTCTCGGCCCCTGCCTCTAGAGTAATCAGGGCTCATACTCCTGCTTCTACTTCTGCGGCGATAGTCCCTGTCTCTGTCACGATATCTATCACGTTCAGACCTATCATAGCTTCTACTGCGACTTCTCCTTCTGTAGTCTCTATCTCTATAGTCATCGCGGTACCTAAATTTGTTGAATATCAAAGGAAGTTTGTCCATTAATAGGAATTGGACATTAAATACACCTTAACAAAAATCTTAACCAGACCATCTTTATCTACTTTTTTTCTTTAAATTATCAGTTAACACACCCATATGAGGAACATATTGATACACACATAGTACACTATCAATAATGGTAAGCAATCAAAATCACAGTTAACCTCTGTTTACAATAGCATGAGAAACCAGGAAGTCACACTCACACCCTAAATTGGACTCCCACAACAATAACAAAACTTAATAATAAGAGAAATAAAAGAAAACACAACATGAACATCATCTTGAGGAAACAATATAATTATCACAGAACTATCTATCAAGTTACTCTCCTTTACTGAAACCCACAACTAAGATAGCATTGCTTAACAAAACATTCTTCAAAATCATTCAAAATGATTGACTAAGACCTTGGGAGTTGCAGAATTTTTCTGAAGGGAAACTTACCTTCTTCGAGGACTGCGGCTCCTTGATCTGTGTTTAGATTTCGGGAACGATTCACTAATCTTTCCCTTATGACTGCAAAGTGAAACGGTAAGAGTCACAAAGACATCCTAGGATTACATATTCAGCTACTGTATCAATGATAAAATACAAAGTGGTATTGATCAACTTCTAGACACCATCAAAATGTATGCTCAGCTGAGCCAACTGACTTCCCAGAAACCCAGCAAGTAGTGTTTTTAATAATAACATATATTTTCCTACAATCAGAAGCTTTTCAAGTCTAACAATAATATTAACAAGCGTATTGTGTTACAACACTGGTCTAAGCAATTCAATGACGTGGTTGTGCTCGACACTAATTCCTATACTTATCAAATACAACTAAGAATCAGCAATTCAATTAGTGTTAATAAACCTCGGTCCCGGTCACATTTACATGCTTCTTCTGGAATGATGTAACAAATAATGATGTTTACATGCTCATAGAGTAATTTGATAAAGCCAAAGCTTGTCCTGCAACGTAAGTTCCCATATATTTTGCATACAACATAGTTTATGCAGGTTATTCCAAAACAAATATACCAGACATCAAATAATAAATAATTAATTAATTAATTTTAAAAAATGTAAAAAACTAAACGTTTTGTTTAAAAGAAGAAACTAAAGAGTTGAATTATAAAAGAAAATATAACATTCCACAGATTTTGCAGCTAAGTAGCTAAACACCAAAGGAACACAGACCATTCCTTTATGCCTATCAACTATATGCCACATCCACACAATAAGCAACAACTAACAAAATAAAAATACTTGCAACAGCCTCAGCATTAGAATCATATAGAAAGAAGAAATTACTTACATCCTCTCAGCATTAGGACCATACTTCGCAAACTGAACAGTTATCTCTCTCCCGTCCACAACTCTCCCTAAAACAACACCACAGCAACATCAATTCAACAGCATACAGAAACCAAAACATACAAAAATAATAATAAAAAAAAAATTTAAACAAACAAGTATAATACCATCAAGCCTTTCAACAGCCTTCTGTGCCTCATCAGCATACTTATATCGCACAAAGGCAAATCCTCTAGACTCACCAGTCCTTCGATCCCTAGGGATGAAGATATCCACGACCTTACCGTACTTGTCAAACAGCGGGAACAGATCATCAGCGGTTGTACCTGAAATCGAATTCGAAATCAATCAAACGAGTAAGGTGTAAGGAGAGATATAAACAGAGAAATTGAACTTACGGAAAGTGATGTTGAGAACGAGAAGCGAGTAGGTGTCAGTGATATCCGGAGGTCCAGACCTTCCGAAGTGAGACATGGTCGGAGTGATCGACGATTAGGGTTAGGGTTTCAGATAAGAATTTGTGAGATTTTCCAGTGGCCGTGTCTGTGGGTTTAAGAAGTTGTGGATTGTGTACATATTTATTTACACATAAAATTTATTTGAGAAAAAAAAAAACACGTGGCGCAACAACATATATTCTAGAAATCTTTAGAAATAAAGCCCATTGGGCCTTATTTTACAAATTGGATCGAAAATAGGCCATTAAATTGCTGGCCCAATCCAATCCGTTGAAAGAATTATAAAATTATTATGACACTATTTCTATTTTATCTAAAATATCGATATATATATATAAATATAAATTCCAAATTAAAAAATATTAAATATATGTTTTAACAAATATTTAAGGGATAATTAACAACCACGAAATTGAGAATGATACAAAAATGATCTTTTTATAAATAGCTTGTTGTAATATAGGTGGTTTTCCACCTTATGTGTACGTGTCCTCCATGCAAGATAATTCAGCAGGCAGGCACATACCTGTCCTCATATATATATATATATATATATTATGATAGACATTAATAAAACACAGAATATACTTTCTTCATTTTTCTCTCTGTTTACACTTGCTTAGTTTTCTTATGTGTATGTGTCCTGCATGCAAGATAATTCAGCAGGCAGGCACATACCTGTCCTTATATTTATATATATATATATATATATATATTATATATATATTATATGATAGACATTAATAAAACACAGAATATACTTTCTTCATTTCTCTCTCTGTTTACACTTGCTTAGTTTTCTTTCTGTATCATCTTCTCCATTTACAATAATTCTTCTTTCACTGATTCGATTCAAGATTTCCAAGATTACCAAGTGAACTTTCTGATCCGAATTTATTTTTCCGTTAGTATAAACTGTTTTCTTCTATCTCATTCTATTTTATTTTTACAACACGTTATCCGCACGAGTATGTTCTCTGGTTGCCGCTTTGCCGGATCTTCCAGATCAGAAAGTGTCTGGTGATGATGTTTTCTTTCTTCTGTGTGTTCTAGGAAATTTTGGAAATTATGATGAGTTTGGAAATTTTTGGAAAAATACCATTATTCACCTGAGTTGAATAAATGGTGGATCTGGAAAGTTTGAAATGATAATATTATTCACCCGAGCTGAATAATTGAATCTTTTGAAATTGAATTCTGGAAATCTGGAAATTTAAAGAATGTGTTCTTATTTTGCAGAAAATGAAAAATCTGAAATTTGACGAGCTGAAAGTTTCTGGAAGAAATTATATGAAATGGTGTGATGATTGTGAGTTAATATTAAAAGTCAAAGAATTATTTGGGACCCTCAATAATGAGGTGCAAACAACTGAGGTTGAGAAATGTAAAGCCATGTATATAATTAAAACACATCTGGTTAAGGATCTCCAAAATCAGTATATGAATATATAAGATCCTGCAGATCTTTGGCAAGCCTAAAATCCAGATATGATAGCCAAAAGGAAATCATGTTGCCTGAAGCACGTGATGAGTGGGCCAATTTAAGGTTCCAAGATTTTAAAGGTGTGAGCGAGTATAACTCCGCCATGTACATGATTGTGAACAAATTGAAAATGTGTGGGGAAACAAAAACAGACCATAATATATTGGAAAAGACATTTACCACTTTCCATCCTTCTCAGACTATTTTACATCAGCAGTATCGTGAAAAGAAATTTGTGAAATATGATGATTTGATTGGTTCATTAGATCTTACTGAAAGACACAACTAGCTATTGCTAAGAAACAGTGAAAGACGCCTTGTTAGCGCCCAAGCATTCCCAGAAGTGAATGCATATTATAATGAAAATTCAGGCCGTGGTCGTGGTTACTGTGGTCGTGACCGTAATTCTGAGCGATGGAATGATTATGGAAATGGACGTGGTAATGGCCGAGGTGGTCGAGGATCTGGAAATGGCCAGGGACGTGGTCGTAACAGGGATTATGGACATTCATATAATAATCCAAATGCTCCACCGAAGTGGAATGTTTACAATACTAGTTCCAGTAAAGGGAAAGAAATTCAGGAACCACCAAAGTTCAATCGTGGTCCTTGTTATAGATGTGGTTCCCCCACTTGTTATTCGAGAACTTGTCGCGCTCCCAAACATGTAGTTGAAGCTTACCAGAAGCTGAGACGCGAACAAGAAAAGGAAAAGAATAATGAAGCAAATATGGCTGATATTTTTGGCGATGGTTATACTGGTCTTGTCGACATATCAAATCTGGAAACTGCCAATTTCTTTGAAGATCCTGATGGGAAGATAGATCACCTGATTGGTGATGGAACCGTTAACTACAAGTGAATGTATTCCCTTGTTTTAGAATGTAAATAGAGTGGAATGTAATTTTGATTTTGGTTGTAAATATTTGTAAATATTAATGAAAGATATTACATTTCCATTTAACTAATTTTGTGTGTTATTTTATTGAAGTTATGAATTCAAACCAAGAAATGGCTTCACATGGGGATATATGTTTAGCCGGTAGTGCTACAACCCATACGATTTTGAGAGATAGAAAATATTTTCTGGAACTGATTCCAATTCCAATGAAAGTGAATACTGTATCAGGTCCTGTAGATCTGATCGAAGGCTCCGGAATAGCTTCAATTGTGTTACCAAATGGCACTGAATTGGAAATCGAAAATGCATTATACTCTCGCAAATCCAGAAGAAATTTACTCAGTTTCAAGGATATACGAATGAATGATTATCACATCGAAACAGTTGATGAAAATGGTATTGAATATATATATATATTGTTTCAAGAAAATCAAGCCAGAAGCTTGTAGTTGAAAAATTACTCATTTCATCATCTGGATTATATTATACAACCATCAGACATGTTGAAACACATGCTATTGAGAACCAGAAGTTCTCTGATCCTAGAATATTCCAGCTTTGGCATGATAGATTTGGGCATCCGGGATCCACAATGATGCGAAGAATAATAGCGAATTCAGAAGGGGATCCACTGAGAAATCATAAAATCCTACTGAATGATAGAGACCTGTGTATCCCATGTTCCCAAGGGAAATTGATAATGAAACCATCGTTTACGAAAGTAGGTTTTGAATCTCCATCATTTTTACAGAGAATTCAAGGAGATATATGTGAACCTATTCATCCACCTAGTTGACCATTTCGCTATTTTATGATATTGATAGACGCATCTGCAAGATGGTCCCATGCATGCTTGTTATCCACTCGTAATGTTGCTTTTGCAAAATTGCTGGTACAGATTACTCGATTACGAGCTCATTTTCCATATTACCCTATTAAGAGTATAAGACTTGATAATGCTGGGGAATTTACATCGAAAGCATTTGATGAATAATGTCAAGTATCTGGGATTGATATTGAACATCCAGTGCCACATGTTCATACCCAAAATGGATTAGCTGAATCATTAATTAAGCACCTTCAATTAATTGCGCGAACATTGTTAATGCGCTCAAGATTACCCGTTTCTGTTTGGGGACATGCTATATTGCATGCTGCAGTTTTGATTCGTATCTTTCCAACTGCTTATAATCAATATTCCCCATTACAATTGGTATCTGGGAATCCTCCTAACGTCTCACATTTAAGAATATTTGAGTGTGCTGTATATGTACCCATTACCCCAATTAAAAGAACGAAAATGGGACCCCAAAGACGTTTAGGAATTTATGTGGGTTTTGATTCCCCATCAATTATTAGATATTTGGAACCAATGACAGGAGATTTATTTACAGCTAGATTCGCTGACTGTTATTTTGATGAAAGTAATTTTCCATCGCTTGGAAAAGGAAATAATTCTCCAGAAGAGAAATATGAATTAACCTGGAAGGTTCCAACCTTGGCGCATATGGATCCGCGTACCCCGCAATATGAACTCGAAGTTCGAAGGATTCTACATTTATAAATGATAGCTAATCGAATGCCTGATGCATTCCATGATACTTCGAAAATAACCAAGTCTTATATTGAAGTTGCTAATTTACCAGCAAGGGTAAATGTCCCAGAAGGACAATCTCAAAAGATAATAGCGAATGAAACTCCAATTCCCCGCCAGAAGCGTGGTAGACCCCCTGGTTCAAAAGATACAATTCCACGAAAACGAAATAAAAATGATCTGGATCCTAAAATCACATCTGACGAAATCCCAAAAGTTGATGAGATTCCCGAAAATAACCTCCGAGAAGGAGAAAATAATACGAGAATACCAGAATAAAAAAAGAAGAAATTTCCATAAACTTCATCCAAGAGACTTGGAATCGAAATGAAACAACCGTTGATGGTTTATTTTCATATTCAGTGGCAATTAGTATTTCATGTGATGATTATGAGCCACGTGATATCCAAGAATGTAAAAGTAGGCATGATTGGAAAAAATGGGAAGAAGCAATCCAGGCAGAATTAAATTCGTTGAATAAACGAAAAGTTTTTGGACCCATAGTCCGAACACCTGAAGATGTTCAACCAGTTGGTTACAAATGGGTATTCGTTCGGAAACGAAACGAAACGAAAGAAATGAAATTATGAGATACAAAGCACGTTTGGTTGCTCAAGGTTTCTCACAAAGACCTGGAATTGATTACGATGAAACGTATTCCCCACTCATGGATACAATCACATTTCGATTTCTGTTAAGTCTTACAGTTGCTAAAAAACTGGAAATGTGTTTAATGGATGTAGTTACTGCATATCTGTATGGAGAACTTGATTCTAATATTTACATGAAGCTCCCAGAAGAACTGAAATTACCTGAATCTCATCGATCAAAATCTCGAAATTTGTATTCCATAAAGTTACAAAAATCCCTGTATGGATTGAAACAATCTGGGAGAATGTGGTATAACCGCCTGAGCGAGTATTTGATTAAGGAAGGATACCAGAATAATACAATATGCCCGTGTATATTCATTAAGAGATCAAGGTCTAGTTATGCAATTATAACAGTTTATGTGGATGATATGAATATCATTGAGACTCCAGAAGAGATCCAACAAACTGCTGAATATCTGAAAAAGGAGTTTGAAATGAAAGATTTGGGAAAAACGAAATATTGTCTTGGTCTGGAAATTGAACATAAACCAAATGGGATATTGGTTTATCAATCAGCATACATTGAAAAGCTTCTGAAAAGATTTAACATGGATAATGCCCATCCGTTGAGTACACCCATGGTTGTAAGAACACTTGATCCCAAAAAGGATCCATTCCGACCGAAGGATGATGACGAATAATTACTTGGTCCTAAAGTACCATATCTGAGTGCGATTGGTGCGTTGTTATATTTGGCTCAATGTACGAGACCAGATATCTCGTTTACTGTAAATTTATTAGCGAGATATAGTTCTGCACCAACCCGTCGTCATTGGAATGGGATCAAACATATTTTGCGTTACCTGAAGGGTACGAAAGATTTGGGATTATTTTATACAAATTCTGATAAATTTCTGGGTTTGACTGGTTATGCCGATGCTGGATACCTTTCGGATCCGCATAAAGGACGTTCTCAAACTGGCTATATTTTCAAGTATAATGGTACTGCGATCTCCTGGAGATCTACGAAACAAACTTTAGTAGCCACGTCCTCGAATCATGCTGAAATTTTGGCATTACACGAAATCAATCGAGAGTGTATTTGGTTGAGATCAATGATCCAACATATCTAGAATTCATGTGGTATCTCTGAAACTGCGAATGAGCCAACTATTATTTTTGAAGATAATGCTGCATGCATCGCCCAAGTTTGGGGAGGTTACATCAAAGGAGATCGAACCAAGCACATTTCCCCAAAATTCTTCTACACCCACGAGCTTCAGAATACGGGTCAGATCGATGTGAAACAAATAAGATCCTGCAATAATCTAGCCGATCTATTAACGAAATCATTACCGATATCAACGTTCGAAAAGCTTGTTTACGAGATCGGAATGCGAAAGCTCTCCAAATTAAAAGATTAGGTTATGGGTGTAATTATCAGGGGGAGTTTTTGTAATTGGATTACATAACTGTACTCTTTTTCCTTCGTCCAATTTTTGTCCCACTGAATTTTTCTGGCAAGGTTTTAACGAGGCAGTCATATGGTGGAAATCCAAGGGGGAGTGTTGTAATACAGGTAGTTTTCCACCTTATGTGTACGTGTCCTGCATTCAAGATAATTCAGCATGCAGACACACACCTGTCCTCAGATTTCTATATATATATATATATATTATGATACACATTAATAATCATTTCTCTCTCTGTTTACACTTGCTTCGTTTTCTCCATTTACAATAATTCTTTTTTTACTGATTCGATTTAAGATTTCCAAGATTATCAGGTGAACTTTCTGATTCGAATTGATTCGAATTTATTTTTCCGTTAATATAAACTGTTTTCTTCTACCCATTCTATTTTATTTTTACAACATAGCTATCAATCAAAAGCTTACTTTGATATTTTTTTTATATATAAATATTTTTATATGAAAATTTTCCAGAGGCATTACCCTTAAAATGGGGAAGCTATGAAAGGTACAGATTCCAAATTTGTAAAGACATTGACTTAAATAAAATGATGCCATTTTTATTATATATGTCATATGTGTACGTGTCCATGACAATAACACTTAATTTATCTAAACAACAATTATGTCATGAAACAACATTTGACTGGTCAAATGAAATTACAAAAGTAATGTGAAATGAAATGACTGTAGCAGTTACTGCACACTTGATTAATCAAAAGGTTAATCCATAATTTATTATTAATACAGTCAACTGAACCAGACAGACAATAACGGATCCCAATAACATTACAATAGAAAAACAAGGTCCAAGCAAGCAATACATAAAATTTCCAAGTTGTCACCAGACACATTGACCAAACAAAGTAATGCCAAAAACATGAACAAGCTGTGATATTTTTTCTTTTATGACAGGAAGGTGTTACAACATGGTTAAATTGTTACAATTAACCATGAAAAAAACACAAGTACATGTCTAGATTTCTTGAAAACCTCCTGCAAAAACTGTTTATATAATATCACAGCCAAACAATAGACCCTTTAATCTATATATGTGAATTAACTTATTGTTCTATAAAAGCTGGTTTCATGTTTGAATGAGGATTTCACTTCAACAGCTGAAAAGCTGATTTGAGATTCTTCACTAGATCCTTGGCACTCATGTTGAATTCCACATCCATCTGAGGCACATTGAAACTGTGTTACTACTAATTCTATAACTCAATATATCAAACAAATGATTTAAGATTTATTAGTATTATATGTAGTTTACCTGAGCAATGATGGTGATATCAAGAGCAGAAGTTCCAAAGCTCATGACACTGGTATTGATTATGGTTAAATGAAGCTTCTCAAGTTCTGACACTGTCTTCTCAAACAACCCTTTTGTTTTCTCACAATGAACTCTTACCAGAACATGTTTGTCGCAGAATTTAGCTTCAATTTCTGGTAAATAGTCTCCATCTGAGCACATCATCTTCTCATTATCAAAAACATGACATTTACTCACATACACAACTGATTCCATTCTCTTCTCACTTGTCTGCTCTTCAAGTCTCTTAACCTTCTCTTGCAGCTGCTTCAAGTACTTTATTGTATCGCCTAGAACTGAAGCCTTATCCATCTACACATACCAAACCACACTTTCTATTGTCAGGATTTTGTTATATCTGGATTAGGTATAGAATACAACATGTGTTATAACTTATATTACCTTCTTTAAGCCTGGAATGATGGAAGATAAAGCTATGAACCGTTGGCTGAGCTTTTCGCGGCGTTTTCTCTCTGCTATAATGTGATCTTGTGCTTGCGCGAGTCTGGAACCAACCCTTTTACTACCTTGATGGATCACATGGTTTTGGTTTGTTATCTGATCAGAAGGGAAGCTAGTAGTGCTTGTGATGACACTTTGAGAATAAAGTAGTTCCTCTTTAGGCTTCGAAATGGTCACCATTTGGTTAGTGTTTGGATATAAAACATTGTTATTAGTCTGTGTGTAGAAAGTACTCCAAATTGGGTCTGGTTTGAGCTGCTTTGAAGGTCTGTCCTCCATAGAAACTTGTAAATTCTCTCCAAAACAACTTGTACTCATTGGTAGAATGTTGAAGTTATCCAGTGACCCCATGTTCCACTGATTCATGAAGCTTGAATCTTCCATTCCCTGCAAAGCAAATGATACACACATAATTAAATATCAACACAAGCAGCTTATTATGATTTACAGACAATAAATATCTTACCAATTCTGATAACCCTCTGATAGTGGAAAGCTCCATGAATTGTTCAAGTCTCCAGAAAAGCTGGAGAGACTTTTTAACTTTTATAGTCTTTACCTGCTTGAAGTCTTAACACATGTGAAAAGGCTTTTGAAAAATATGGCTTCTATAAGATCAAAAGCAATATAAAAATTGTGACTCATTAATTTAATTTTCAACAACAACATAATACAATATGTGTATTATATATCTTACTGGTGTTGCCTTTGCTGACAAAACAAAATAATAACACTAACAAGGCACCTTTTATTTGTTGTTTTGTGGACTTTTAATATGAAGTTATCACCAACCGGGCGTTGAAATATCATTCCAGATTTGCTGTTCAAATACCCCCCAAATTAATTAACTGGTATGTTGTGGTCCTTCAACAACACCATTACTATGCTATCATCACACAAAATTGAAGCTGATAAGCCAGGTTTGTTCTCTATATATCATATGATCAAACAGAGATAAGATCATGTGAACTCATGCTCTCAAAAAGTAATAGTATTAATTACAGACACATTGACTTCTTTTCAAACTAGTGTCACACAGGTTACAGTTTATGATTGCATGATATGAAAATGTGCTATAAAGATCATTAAAATGTTCTATAAGTCTATTTAACAACTAGACAACCAAAAAACAGGATCTGCTGCTGATTCTGTTTCAATAAAAAATAAAATTCTGAATTCTGCTATGTAAATGGTGCTTTGCAAGTAGTTTGGTAAGGTTTTTAGTTGTGTTGTACCTGGAACCAATTGAAGAAGGTGTTGAAGTTTCATTTTCTAGCCAGCCTGTGAAATGATTGACAGCAAACTAATTGGTGGATAACACTATGAATGTTATCACATTTGCCCAACAACACTCAAAATTATATTTATCAGATAAAAACAACACTACCATATGACAACTAAACATTTTTACAAGAAGAATAGAACCCATTACTTTGTTTATTTTCCAAAACCTGAACTCAGATACAATTCAATGTACATCCAAATGTAAAGACCATGCCAACATTAAAATTTCCTAGTCCTGTCTAAAGCATTGATCAAATCTAAAGCAAAATAAACATACATAGCAATCATAATAGGAAATCTCTAGTCAACCAAACTTGACCATGAGAGAACATAAGAAATCTCTATGTTTCTGGAGATTGTTTATACAAACAAGTAAAAATATCACCGTAATGTTCTTTCCTTTGCTGATGGCAATTATGTGAATGATTGGCGGAATCCGAATTGGAATTTGAGGTGTTCAGACCATGTTACAGTGTGGTTGCGAATCCTGAAAGAACAGATGAAACATGGAGACATCACTTTATCTAGTCATACAAATGGCTTCAATGTTTCCTCCGTAGAAGAAACAACATCCTAAGATCAGAATCACAATAAAATATTGGAAATGGCTCTAGGCTGTCCTGAAATTGGTTTGGTAGTTCAATTCCAAGGGTTGGGTTTGATTTGATTAGCTGCATGAGCTTAATGTAGACACACATACATACCTAATCTTTTAAAATGTTCTAAACCCAAAAAACAGCTCTCATTTTGAAGATATACACAGATGTATCTAGATGCCAAAATATAAAAAACATGGAATTCAACAAGTTACAGTACCTTCAGAGAGACACCCCCAGTTTCGATTAGTCAAAGACAGCAATGAAGTGGAGAGAGCAGAAGCAGTGACACTATGTAATGGCATCAACGAAAGTCCACCACCTAACTCCACAGCCACCCTACAATCAACACAATTAGATTAGTCATAACAAAAAATCAAAACAAGTCTCCAACATTCCACGGAGGATCACCTGGTGAATCTGCGAATAGATGCCGAGCTAGAAGGAGAAGAAGCGAGTCCACTCAACTTCAACTTCGAAGGTTGTTGTGAGGAGCGACAGATGAAGGTCTTGGCAACCTCTAGGGCTCGTTTTCCAGCCGCCATGGTTTCTACTACTTCCCTTCACCGATAGAAAACCAGAAAAAACCGCCTCTATTGTTTCCAGGCCTGGGTCCAAATCACTCCTAGCCCACCAGCACCAGGCCCTTCTACAGGTTTTATTTTATTTTAATTTTTTAATTTTATTTTTTTAAAACAATGAAATTCATGACACTGGATAACAAGAACACGTATATCGGCAAGAATCTCCACCGAAGAGGTAGAGCACATGCATCATGATCCGTCGTTTTCCTGCACAAGGACCTTTTAGTCATTAAAAATCAATTATAGGTTGCTTTCTTCTATATAAATAAGAAAAGTTTTGTTTGTTACTCTCACTGAAGACCACACGTGCTGGTAGTGTTGGTGAGAATCTGAATATGTCTCTGCTACGCAGCAAATTGGAGCTCCGACCATTGGGAAATACGGGGCTCCGACTCAGTTCCGTCGGATTCGGAGCCTCTCCGCTCGGTAACGTTTTCGGTCTCGTTTCTGAAAACGACGCCATCTCCTCAGTCCGTCAAGCTTTTCAACTCGGTATTAACTTCTTCGACACCTCCCCGTACGTTGGTTCTCACTTCACTTCTAATCTTCATTTTTCATAAATTTAAATTGATTACTGTTCTATAAGAATTAGAAGTTGTTCGTTTGCTTATTGAATTTTCAACTTTAGATGCTGCAAATTCACTAAACGAACAAAGTTCTTGTGAAAGTCAAACTTTTGTTAGTGTAGGAGGATGATCTGATGGAAAAGGAATATATTTTGGTGTTGTTGTATGTGATTGAGTTGGTTTTGGTGATGTCGAAATTTGGTTACTAACATAGCTGCATTTTAATTAGGATAATGTGATGAGTTAGAGGAGTTGATTGATTGACTAGTGTGACTTTGATAGTTTGATTGATATGTCTGTTGTTGTTTTCCTTCCCCCTAATATGACAGATATTATGGAGGGACATTGTCCGAGAAGATGCTGGGGAAGGCATTGAAAGCTCTGGGGGTTCCTAGAAATGAGTATGTAGTTTCGACAAAATGTGGACGATATGCTGAAGGATTTGATTTCAGTGCAGAGAGGGTCACTAGAAGCATTGATGAGAGTTTGGAGCGCCTGCAGCTGGACTATGTTGATATTCTGCAGTGCCATGACATTGAATTTGGAAACCTTGATATGGTCCATTTTCTTGAGTTATTAGTTTGCCGTTATAAGTTCTTTTTTGTAACTTTAGTCCGCTTTTGATTATTATTGTGAGATTTGCTATTCAAGTATTATAATTGGAGTATGGACAATTGATGAATGTTTGACTTGGTTTGATTTGGTTATCATACAGATTGTCAATGAGACAATTCCTGCACTTCAGAAACTGAAGGAATCTGGGAAGATCCGTTTCATTGGTATTACTGGACTTCCTCTCGACATTTTTACATATGTCCTCGATAGGGTGCCACCTGGGGCAGTTGATGTGATTCTTTCATACTGCCATTACAGTATTAATGATTCAACTTTGGAGGATCTCCTGCCATATCTGAAGAGTAAAGGTGTCGGAGTAATTAGCGCATCTCCTCTTTCCATGGGGCTTCTTACAGATAATGGTCCTCCAGAATGGCATCCTGCTTCGCCTGAACTCAAGGTATTCCATCAAATACCAAGGACATTTCATAATCAACCTCTCATAACATTTTTTTTTCCGTAGATCATCTGTGGATGTAAACAAAAAATTATATTAGGAGCTGCAATATGTGTTTTATCCTTTTGTTGTGAACAGTTTTGATTTTTAGTTTAGTGTCATGTTCATAATTAATTAAATGCCACTTATACTTCACACATGATCTCAATCGATCTCCTATGAGCACTCCCTTACCATACACAGCCAAACAACCACGACCATGAGTCATAGTGGATATAAAGTCGTATCATCCTAGAACTTGCTGTCCTATGTAGCATGCATATCTGCTTTGTTAACATGTGCATTTCTTGTAAGTTGTTCATATTGCATGAATAGGCTTCAATATAAATTATCCAACTTATCCATTTATTGGGAGATTAAATCATTTTGTGAACTTCTGCGAATTATTATTTTATGTTTTATTACTCTGAACAGGCTGCATGCCAAGCTGTGGCTGCCTATTGCAAGGAGAAAGGAAAGAACATTTCAAAGTTAGCTATGCAGTACAGCTTGTCAAACAAGGATATTTCGTCTGTCCTAGTCGGGATGAACAGCGTCAGACAGGTTTTGTTTCGCTAGCAATGTATTTTCTTTAATATCACACAAGCCTTTCTTCCATCCTTAAAAACTTCGGCATGCGATCATACTGAGACTTGAGGATGCAAAATTTTCCTAGACTTGAGCTTTGCCATAACTATTGCACCCCATACTTCTCAATAATATGAACTTGCAATTACAATCTTCTTGTTCTATATAGACATACAATTGCATACATCTATACTTACAATCTAGACATTTTCATTTGCTCTTTTACCTTGATAACATCCTGAACAATCTAGAATTTCATCTTTTGGATGAGTAGCTTAACATTCTCTATAACCAGGTGGAGGAGAATGTTGCTTCTGCTACAGAACTGACCCTTTTTGGTAAGGATCAAGAAGCTCTTGCAGAGGTGGAAGCTATCCTAGGACCTGTGAAGAATCAGACTTGGCCGAGCGGAATACAACGGAGCTGACAACTTCTGCTCTGAGCTTGTATGGATATGGGGGACATGATAAGCCCCTCTATGTATTTGAAATAACAAGTGCATGTTGCACATGCTTGTGATATATTTCGACTTTCGTACGTATTGTAATTTTCGTACGTATTGTAATTTTCATCAATAAAATACTATTGGTATATGCAACTCAATCTGTTATTTCTGTTTGCTAATGCCAACAAAAGAGTTTTTCACTTTCTGACAACAATGGTTACAAACCATTCATTGTACACTACAACTTCAAGATTACATTTGATCAATAAACTAATTGGGCACCTACTTCTCTTCTAGATAGAAAAAATGTGGCATAGGGTCCTGAATTTTACAGGGTAGGCTTATATATCAACATGAATGACCTATATCTTTAACATCATGGTTACTGATGTCTAGAGCACAATCTGTGCACCGTTAATCTGGACAATATTGGTTTTAACCAAAGATTTAGTACACCAGAGTATTGAGCCTGTCATTCTAGCTGGTAACCTGCAGCAAGGGAGTCCAAGCAATCTCATCATCATTTGTATAACCATGGATGAGGAAATCTGCACAATTCTTTCGACACCCATGGTTATATGGGTTACGGAACTGTCCATCTGTACCACGTAGATATCCATATCGCATTGCATTCGCCATTTCATTTGTAGTAATATTCCGTGCTATCTGCATTATCCAGAAAAAAGAAATTAAATTCTTTGACCAGCTAAAACAAACATTGCAAAAATTGCCAAACATCTGTTCCTCATCTTTTTAACTTGGTTGTAAAATGCAAGTTTGCAGATAAGTAGAGGTATGACAATGAAGTACCTGAGATGCCTGTATTATGGTCAAAGTTGTAGCAGCTATCAGTATAATGATGTCCAAAACTAGGAATACAACAATACCAGGGTGCTGGACTAGCACATGATGCATCCACGTTTCTTCAGCAGGCACCGGTGGAATTGATGTCCAAATTCCTGCAAATAGAAGATTGAATCCTGTCAGCTGTAATTAAGTAATTGGATACATCAGCATAAATTGATCTTTCATCATTGAGACAATAGCAGGAAAGATGGATATCATCAATAATCTACTTACTTTGAACTGCTATGGCAGTACTGAGGTAGGCTGTCAGACTTGCAAGGCATAGAAAGATGAAGAAGTCCCATTTGTTCCTCTACAGATGTGAAACACGTAAGGAATATATGATCAGCAGAAAAGAATGCCCCACTTAATGAAAATGATAAGGCAGTCTAGAAGTGGTGGAATACACTAGATGCAGCTTGTATCAGCTATTCAAGGCCATATTAAATCAAACAAAGAAGACACAAGTAGCCTGCATTCTAATTTCTGCCAACAACCCAAATAAAAAGATAAAATAAAATAAAATAAATAATAATAATTCTTGCATACACAAATCTAAAAAATAGTAGAAAAGTTTAGAATCCATCAGAGTTATCCTTGAAACCCTAGTTTATTTATTAATAGTGAAATTGCACAAATCTGGTTTTTGAAGTGTAACGCACAACTTGAACCCAAATCCAGGTCAATTCTAGAAAAACTTCAATATAGCTGGTAGAAGTATAAAAACATCTAATATTAATGACTTGGTCGAAACTGGTCATGATAGAATGTACTGTTCAATGAGATAACTGGAATACAACTATTCTGTTGACTGCCACAGCAACTTTTTGTAGTGACTTAGAATCTCAAATAGTGAACAAGAGGCTCTACTTAAGCATGTGCTATTTATTGTACTTTAAATATTTAAAGCTCCAGGTTTGACACATCTGAACTGGCATATATATATATATATATATATATATATATATATATATAATTTTCAATATAGTCAGCTAATTAGTTCTTCATAAATTCAGGAAGACTTCTCACCTTCCCCACACAGTTAGAAATCCATGGGCAGTGATGGTCAAACTGTTCTACACAGTGTTTGCAAGTAGGACAGTGCTTAGAGCGAACAGGTCTTATAATCTGAACATCACAATATAAGAACACGTAAACTCAAATCAGAAAGTGTGTAACACAAAGTGCAATCGTTAACCATTGCATATAATAGTACCAAAGAAGATTTTTTCAAGCAGACCTTGCAGGTAGGGCAAAGCTGAGACCAATTTCCAGTCCACACAGAGGAATTATTTAGATCTATATCCAACAAAAGATCCTGTGAATGTTAACACCACATTATTAATCATGCAAGAGCAATAAGCACCAAGATGCAGGAATTATAGGGACTCTAGGTTTAACCAACTTATTTTTATTATTTTTTATTTTTTATTTGTTAACATCTAGGAACTAAAGCCTCCATGCGCCAGGATTTAAGCAGTATGTTTTATTCGACTTTTTTGATCATATGAGATGCATTAAAACATTATAATCTTCCTTTGTCTAAGACAAAACATATTCATATGATTACAAAAAATCATAAATGAAAATAAAGAAGTTCAGATCACATTTCTTTGTTTGATAGAAAGCACAATAATTGCAATATTAAATATACAAAGAAAAGGGATTACATATGTATGCAGCCATACCTCAGAATTTGCACCATTATTTACTTGTTCAAATTTTTTAACAAAACCTGGATCTTTGCTGCAGAGAATTAGAAATCTTCATTAGAGTAACTTTACAAAGAAACATCAATCATACAACCATATACAAAAAACAATGTCAACTATTTCACTTCGAGATGAATATCTGAAAATAAAAATAAAAATGAAAGATTGAATCAACAAATGCAACCACCAGACTGGCAGAATTAGAAGTATTAATTCTAGGATTTTTATAATATAATTAGAAAAAGGAAAAAACAAAAAACAAATAAATTACAGGATAAACGGTTAGCCAGTCCTAATGCATTTAAAAAGACAAATATTTTTCATGTGAAATGAGAAGGTGAATATGCATGTATTGAATATGTCTATTCCATGGTGACATAACGGTTACTTCAATTTGTTTATCAACCTTTCTGCGAATCACATTAATGGAATAGATCTTTCAGAAATTTTCACATTTTGTAATCCTCTATCATGGAAACATTGCCATCCAGAATTTTTGCAGTTGAAAAAGGTCCCGTGTATCCAAAATAACTAAGTTCAAATTATAAAGTGGACACCAGATACTTTGAATAGGCTAGGGAGTAAGAAGTCACAGTTAATATTCAATCATTACACATTTTCAAAAAGTTTGATCAAGGACATTATAGAAAGCATGTATGTATCAATCAACAGAATATCTCAGACTTAATGTGCTACTTCCTATGTAAAAGATAAATACATTCGGCATTTTACTAGATATTATAGTAAATAAAGATTATATATCTGAACTGTTCTAGGTAGCACCAACTTAGTAAAAATCAAAAAATATTTTAGGTGAAGCTCAAGTTGCCAATTATTTCAGGGGTAACTAAATTTTTATTGATGAAACAAAAAGAACATCCTAGATTTAAAATAATAATAATAATAAATTAAAAATAAAAAACAAAATTATTAAAAAAAAAAAAAAAAAAAACTGTGAAACTGTTTTAGCTGAAGCTCAAGTTGCCAATTCTGTCAAGGTTAACTCTAATTTCATAGAGTAGAATACCTAGATTGTGATTCTGTAACATTAAAAGTTGAATAACCTATATTTTTACAGGTCAAATTGGAAGTTAAGTAACCTATGTGCCTGTAAAATCCAAAGTTAAGTAACAACAAGCTTGTCTTTATTAGAGATCCTTGTTAAAAGTACTCTTGTTTTCATAATAGCTACACAGTTATTTGCTGTTGTACAATGTGAAGTAGATACTGTTGTTCTACTTCCAAGACATCTTGAAGTAAAGGTAAAAAAAAAAAAAAAAAAAAAAAAAAAAAAAAAAAACTGAAGATTGCATAAGGCTTGACCAAACTTAATAGAATTTTGACAATTTTAAGCTGAAACTTAACTTAGGTAGCTGATATTAAAATTCTATAGAAGAAACAGACTGCCAAAATTTATGGGACTGTGAAATCTGGCAAAGTAACTCTAAACATATCTGCTGTAGAGATCTTGGTTAAAAATCACTGTTGGTTTTAGAAAATTTACACCTGAGCCTTTCTAATAAGTTATTATTAGTACTATGCAAGAAAGGGTTTACCATTAATTTCATCTTAAAGGTGAAATACAGGAAACCGAAAATACATGAGCATTCAACATATCAGAGGACATGAAAAATGATGCAAAAAATCACTTCAAAGATTAAACTTTCTTCTGAAAAAATATTACAGCTCCTCCGAACAAGGCATGATATAAACTTATGAATTCTCATGCAATACATGTAATGTAGACTAAATAAGAATCAAGTAAGCTATGTCAATGATATAGCAAGAAAATACCTGGCACATCTGTAGAACATTAAAAGCGAACCGAGAGCTAAAGAAAGAGCAGCCCATGACCAGAGTCCGACCGCAGCAGTTAACTTAGTCAGACCAGGAGCTAATGTGATAGATATGAGTCAGTCATGCAGAAAACAAATTAATGTACAACACCAGCATTATATAAAATGGATAAGCAACATTGTTGTTAACATACTTGTAAGAACTGAATTGATGAACAGGATAATTTGAATGATAATCACACAAAATAATATGGGTGCATAACCAGTAACCCCCATCTTTTCAAAAGAAAATCTGTCTGCCCAGCGGCTGCTATGTGACCGTTGTGCATTAGACTGAAGAAATCCAGAGAAGAACAATGTTAGAGGCAATAAGGAACCCAGCACATACAGATAAAATCAAATAGAACTAGATATTTTTCTGGCCAGCAAACATCACTGGAAAATATATGCATCAATTTAAGTTACAAAACCATTAGAAGTTTTAATTTTCTTCATGATTTTGTAAGTACTACCTGAGTGCATCAATGACCATATCACATCTAGTCATTCTTAAACTAATGCAATTGAAAACCTGAGACATGCATTATTTTTGGTCTTTAGCTGACCATTGTGAGACTAAACTAACAAATAAATAAAAAAATTTTAAAAAAATAAAAGAATTAGCAGTAGGCTTTGCTCAAGAGTTCGTTATTGTAATTTCTTATTCTATGACATTAAATTCAGAAGTTAAATAACAGGTATGTGGGGAGGCTTGTGTAACAGCAATATACATCATATACAGTGAATAGTTTATTATAACATAACACTGTTGTTATAATAAGATGTTATATTCAATCCATTTTAATGCAAAAATGTATATGCACTACCAACTTAATTTCTACAAATCTCCTGCGGTCTTAGATCTCAGCTGCATATTGGGTCTCAAATTTAGAGCCTCATGGGAGAAGTGAAAGCATTATTTTAGAATTAATTTACACTTCAGAAAATTGTTCTAAATTAGACCTTCATCAATTTTCAAATTAAAATGCAAATTTTTAATATTGTTTACAGAACCTAAAATGGTAAGCAGTTGGAGAGTCATTTAATGCTTGTTTAAAACAGCTGTTATAAAAATTTCAATTAAAAAAAGGTGGTATAAGATGTTTGAAATATGGTTGTTGCTTTTTTTTAACTCTTCTAACACAATTTCAAGGAAAGTGTTTTCCATATTTAGAAATCATTTGACAAGAGCTTTTCTTTTCTTCTTTTTTTCTTAGATGGTAAAATAAGATGTTTTAAATATGTGTTTTCCATAATACATATAACATTGCCACCTTAGTTATTCTAGAGCATCTTATGTGAGAAAAAAAGGCAACAAATAAAAGCAAAACAAACGATTTTATGAGATTTAATAAATGAAAAAGCTATTGCTAAACAGTAAGAAGTAAATGTAGGAAGGCAAGCCATTTAGGTCATCTCAACTCTAATCCTGGAAAGATTGCATAAAAAAAACACATTGACAGACAATCTAGTTCTAACAGGATCCTTACTCATCCTACTATGCTTGGTTTATGGCAATATCAACACAATATACGTACAAGGAAAAGAGCGACTTGGCGATGACCTTTGTCAGATGCAAGCTGACTTGGAGTAAATCCAGCTTTATCCTTCACAAACAACTCTTGTTTGGTGCCTGCATGTAAAAGCACAGTGCATGCTTCCACATTTCCTTTTAGGGCAGCCCAATGCAAAGGGGTACACCCTGATAACATCATATTCATTAATATTAACATTTTGACCACACATTAAAAACATGCTAAAACAGTGGGAGTAGTAACCAAACTATATAAGAAAGCTAGCTCTTTAACTGTACACTAATCCTTATATTTTCTAGTGATTCAGTATAACATCTTGTTATTTTATTAGTTTTGCTGTAGAGAAAAACAATGCTTCTTTCAGTTACAGAAATATTAGATACCATAAAAACAAACCAATCCGTGTTTCACCATAAAAGCAATCATATATTTAAATGTGTTTTCTGTAGGTTTATCATCATAGTGAGAAATAAAATATCTTCATGGAAATATTAACAAAAAATTTCAACTATTTCCACCAATTGTTATCATATTTATGGATAATCTGATGTCAGTGGTAAATAAGAAACATATAAGATTGCCAACACTAGATTAAAAATAATCAATTGCATTGGCAGCTGTCCTTTTCTAGAATAAATTCAATTGCATAGTCAGTTTTCCCTTTTCTACACATCCCTGCTAACAACATAACTGTAGATATATTTAAAGCATATGAATTCATTGATATCAAACTTTAAGAATTGTTATCAACCTATCAGTCAAATTGCAGTTTATTATGCATTCTTATTTCTGTGCATGAAATGCAACATGCATTATTAAAATTTATGTTACAAGTAATCAAACGGATTTTCATCTTATTTAAAGATTTATATGTTGACTCGACATTGTTGAGAACACATTTCTAATCAAAATGCTTGAAGATAATAAATATCCTTATCCTCTTACCATCTTTGTCTTGTCTTGCTTGACTTGCATCTCTAAAAAGAAGAACTCGAACTGTATCTGAAAATCCCTTGTATGCCGCCCTGAGAAAAAGGGTCAAAAGAAAATGATATAAATATAATAAGCATCGATTTTCATCATTAAAGCCTCAAAAAATTATTTACCTAAATTTTGCCTACCACACTAGTGTTGTACTATTGAAAAATAATAGAAAAGAAAGATGAGTTACAAACACAAGAGTGGAATCAACAAGAAAGCAGACACATATAACCTTCAAAATCTCAGTGGACCAGAAAAACACACGCAAAATGTAAAGCACATTTCCTGCCATTAAAGAGACATCCAAGCAAATTTGGCATTTCATTCCCATTACAATAAAATGTTTGTAATAGCATCTTACAATTTAACTGCAACATATAAAGTCAAATGAATCTTAAAATACAAAATTGTTTAATAAAAAATACATACATATCAGTCCAAGTCAAACACCATGCATCTCTAAAATCAATATATCAACATACCAATGAAGAGGACTCCTCCCTTCATTATCCGGGGCATCGAAATCTGCATGATATTTTGCTACGATGTGATTCAAAAACTCCGTCTGTCCATATTGAGCAGCAACATGAACTGGCTGCAACATAACAACTGTATACATTCACATAATTGTACTACCCAACTATGCAATCAATAAAGCCCAAAAAAATAAAAAAATCAATCTTTAACATACCCGATACCCATTGATATCAGGAGCCTCAACCCAAGCTCCGTGCTGCAAGAGAACATCTGCGGCTGCAATGGAACCTCTAACAGCTGACCAATGCAATGCAGTTTGCTTGTTGTTATCAGTCGCGTTGACATCAGCTCCATGCTTCAAAGATCACATGACAAACAAAATAAGTACACGCCACGCCACGCAAACAAACAAAAATGAATGGAGAAATGGAGAATACCTGAAGAATGTAGTCAGTGATATCAACGAAGTTGTTAAGTGTGGCCCACTGAAGAGCGAAGTAACCGTGAACGTCAGAAGTGGAGACAGACGCACCGTCTTCTTCCACAAATTTTTTGAGTTTCTGGAAATCTCCGTACGCGGCAGCAGAGAAAACGTTGAAGACTGCGTGCTGCTGTTGGTTGGCGTTGCCGTTGCCGTTGCCGTTCTGGTTGTGGTCAGTTGTTGATGCTGCCACTACTTCGATCTCCGATGAAGCCATTGATGTCCCGATCAAATCTCAGCCTTGAGGTTTAGGGTTTACACAATTTTCTGGATTTTTTTTCTTTTTAATTTTCATTTTTTATATATTTATTATTATTTTCAAATTCTTCCGGGAACTTTACTTTTCTTTTTCGGCAAATTAAAAATTCAATTTGGGGTAAGTTTGTTAGCAAATGGAAATATATTCTCAGTCTGTAATTAAATAAAATATTAGGGGAAGTTATAGAAATTTATTTGGATAAACTGGCTAAACACTATTAGACGGTGATTAAAAATATTTTTTAAAATTTAAAAGTATTTTTTTAATTTAAATATTATTTTTTTAAAAATTGATTAAAATCTATTTGAAATGATATATAAATATTTTTTAATAAATTTAAAAATAATTTATTTTAATTCATTAACAATTTAAAAATATTTTGAATAAAAATAGTAATTATTTTTTAGTGTTCATCGAATAAATAAAATTTTTTAATATTTTTAAAAAAGATTAAAAATATTTTTTAATTTAATTTTTTTTTTACATTTTTATTTAAACAATGTTAAAAATTATTTATAAATTAAAGTAATTATTTATAAAAATATCCCAACAAATAAAATATTTTTATTTTTATTTTTTACAACCAAACCTAAAATTTAAATAATTTCAAAAGCTCTTCCACTTTTCTTCCTCTAAAAACAATTCAATCCAAACATGCCCTTACTTTATTTTAGATTTTCCCGCATAATGAACATAACATAACGAACCATCTAGATTCATTTCATACAATAATTAAACAACATTTAAGTTTCTCTAAACCAAACCACTCGGTCCCACATTTCGACTCCAACCTATTTGATCTCACCACTTGTTTTTGGGTGTGGTTCATACGCTCATCACCCACTTCACTTGAATAACCGAGCATGGCAGCAGCGGCAGCCACCACCAGAGCAATGGCCGTTGCAGGCCAAACCACTTCCTGCTTGCTCTCCAGAAGACCATTCACTCTAAAACACAATCCCCAACTCACCAATCTTTGCTTCACTGGCAAAAGACTCGTCTTTTCATCGAAGAGACTGTTTACGTGCTCTGCTATTTATAATCCTCAGGTCCAGATCAAAGAAGAGGGCCAGCCTGAAACCTTGGACTATAGAGTCTTTTTCACCGACGCTTCTGGCAAAAAGGTCTTTCTTTTTCTGTTTTTTCCTTGTATATTTTCCATTTTTAGGTATATGTGAGAGGATGCAATGGGATTGACCAAAATTGGATTGCTTTGGTGTATGTTTGATTTTTGAGACAACTGGGTATATATGAGCTCAAAGATTGGATCGTTTTGTCTAATTTAGAGAAAATAAAAAAGTTTATTTGAATGCTTGAATTTATGGGAGAGGACAACTTTGTTTAGGTGGATATCTATTGCAATAGGTGGCACAGTGGTCAGCTTAGATGCTTGAAGTAGATTAGAAGAATTGTGAATTTAGATTGTTAGGGTATGGATTGTTGCTGTGGTTGTGCATTGCCTAATGACATTAGGCTCTCACATTGAAGGATAAAAATCTTCACTTGAGTTAGTTTTTCACACTATAAATTGGACTTCTTAATGATGTCCACTTGATAGTTTGTGTGTACTTAGAAGAAGGGTTAATTTTTCTGCTTTCAGGTCTCTCCATGGCATGACATACCGCTGCACATTGGTGATGGTGCTTTCAACTTTATTGTTGAAATACCTAAAGAATCTAGTGCAAAGATGGAAGTTGCTACTGATGAGTTATTCACCCCCATCAAGCAAGATACTAAGAAGGGGAAACTTCGATATTACCCGTGAGATTCTCAAATTTTAGTTCTTACCATATCCTGACTGTCATCATCATACAACTCCTGTTGTGACACTTTACTTTGAGATGATAAGTTTAACCTGTGAAAATTTTTACAAATAATTATGTGGAACTCATGGCCTTCATTGTGAAAATTTCTCTATGTATAATGAATGTCTGCCAAATTTTTGCTTCTTTGTAGAGATCTTTCTTCAAATTATCATCTAAAATCATTTCATATCTATAATGTTTATTGTGGGATACTTGAGAGTCTGCTCACCTTTTATTTGTTGAGTACCAAATTATCTGATTAATTAGTTGCATAAATTCCTTTGTGGCCATAGTTTGAAGGCATGAATGTCCATAGTTCTTTCTGTAGCAGTCAGTATTCAGTTTCACATCGGCTTCTATGTCTTGGTCCTAGATATTACCATAAAGCTTACCTAATTACTCAGGCCATCTATATTTGCATAAGGGTTGTTGTTTGTATTCAACTATTGATTTTTTTTTTTATAAAAATAAAAATAAAATAAAAAATAAATAATTTTTTTTTAAAAAAAAGCCACTCCTCTCTTTTTTATGTTCATTATCTGCAGCACCCACTTTTTAACCTCTCAAGTGCACTACATATAGCCTTGATTGCATATAATCTACACATTAAGCCTCTTTTAGTAGACATAATACCTAGTGTTAAGATGGAATGCTTAAGTACCTCTACTAAATTTGTCTGTTACACTTTTAGCTGTGTTGTGTACCGAATCTCATGTTTGTTGTGATATTTTGTCCGTGTCTCTGAAATCATGTTAGAAAATCTGTGCTAAACCATGTCTACATTATGCGCAGATACAACATTAATTGGAATTATGGATTGCTCCCTCAAACATGGGAAGACCCTTCTTTCGCTAACAGTGAAGTTGAAGGAGCTTTTGGTGATAACGATCCAGGTATTTAATCTTATACTGTTTTGTTTTTTCATTAGTAAAGATTCTAAATCCTAATTTCTTGCTTGCTTTATCTAGTTGATGTTGTTGAGATTGGTGAAAGACAAAGGAAGATTGGTGAAGTTCTTAAGGTCAAGCCTTTGGGTGCTTTAGCCATGATTGATGAAGGGGAACTTGATTGGAAAATAGTTGCAATTTCTTTGGATGATCCAAAAGCTTCCCTTGTGAATGATGTTGAAGATGTTGAGAAGCATTTTCCAGTATGTACTTATCTACTTACTTTCACTTAATCATTTAAGGTGTTAGTATGAAGTACATATTACAGAAAGAATGAAAATGAATAGTCAAATTCAGCAAGCTACAGCTGAAGGATTAGTAAAGCATTGATGTCCAAAATACATTGGCATCAAATAAGTGGATAAAAGAATTTCAATCATTGTATGGATTCAAATGTTCCTGTCGATTTAGAGATAATATTATCTAAAAAGATGTGGACACGTTATAGCTTGGTCAAGTCACGAATGTGTAGTCTTACAGATGAGATTATCAGCTGACTAACATCTTAATTTTCTTCAGGGAACTCTAACTGCAATCAGGGACTGGTTTAGAGATTACAAAATTCCTGATGGAAAACCAGCCAACAAGTTTGGTCTTGGCAACAAGGCTGCAAACAAGGTAAGATATTCTGCACAGGTGTTATTAGTTTCTTTTGTCTATAGCTAAACTCATGCTATACAACTATATTTCACAAGCAAAACTGCATACATGTTATTGCATCATTTCTTTATAATAGATCATTTATCAATTGTCCCAAGCCATCTATAAGCAAAAACAAAATCAATGTCAATTTGTTTGATTTTGTTGGACAAACCACCTTGAGTTGAGATTATGAAAAGTGATAATGTGACAGGTCTATTGTATCCTTCTGTTAGGACTCAAAAAGCCCTTCTGGTCTTTAATTTGAAACTTGTGTTTGATGTACAGGATTATGCTTTAAAGGTGATCACTGAGACAAATGAATCTTGGGCTAAACTTGTAAAGAGGTCTATTTCTGCCGGAGAGCTTTCTCTTGTATAACTGCAAAATATGGTGCTGTCCGGCTAGGGTAAACCTTTTCTCTTCCGAAGAGCACATCCAGTTTGTTAAGAGTTTTCTCCCATTGTTGAATTTTGATGCATGATTCACATTATGCAACTCACGTGGCATTTTGTACTATATATGATAATTTAATAACTATTTTCAGCTGCTAGAACTTATTGTTCTGTAAAATCTTGTGTGCATATACATGGAGAAGATTTCTACTTCCTAGTAAGAAAGCAAAGCTAAAAAAGGTGAAATATATATATATATATATATATATATATATATATATGTGTGTGTTATATGATATCTGTAAATTGCTGCATGTGCAGATTACTGGCATAGCTAAACAAGAATTTAACAAATAATCTGCAGATGACACTGAAACATGATATTCATTTCCATTTATGAAAAATAACTACATAAGAAGAGGAATTTACATTGTTCTACAAAACATTGGAAGCTATTTACCATAAGCCGCTAAATTGAAGGGCTTTTTCCAATTCCTTTTCTAACACATAAGAAGAAGATGATGATGATTCAACACCAGATTCTTTGTTGATAGCTTCTGCTTTGTACTTGACAAAGCAGTTCTGATGAAACCAGTTCAATGCAGATACTTTGATATAAGCAAATGGAGATGATGGTGGAGAAGTAGATGAAGAAAGCCTGGTATGGTGAGGGTGGATTAAAGTTAACATAGCTGCAGTTGGTGCCATGAAATGAAATCTATGAAAGGGAGGGTTTTGTTTGTGATGAATTTTGGATGATGATGACAATGAGAGAGGGAGTGCTGTGTATTATATATACACTTGGATTTTGATAAACCGGGCACGGCAGAATCTGTGTGCCACCTTGGTTTTCACGACATGGTATTTATTTGTTTGCTGGTTTTCAGTGCCCCTTGTCAACTGAAATTTCTTCTTAATCAATGAAGAAGAGATTCTATTTTATCCACATCTTCAGTTTCTTTTAATTTTTAATATTAAATAAATTGATAATAAATACTCACAAACAAACTTGTTGCAATCAAAACCATGTGTACCAACTCAATACAACACACTGTCTTTATGCTAAGAAAAAACTTTTTAAGTGATATCTTTGAAAACTTTGTAAGACCAAAATCAGTCTTTTTGGATTGAACAGACATTTTCAATTAAATCCTCAACAAGAAGAGTTTACCAAAACCATTTACATAGACCAGGGAATAATATTTCTCAACTGCTCAGAGAAGAAGTAGTACGTTTTTATTGTTCAAATAATGGAATTCTCTGTTAAAAAAAATATACACAAATTCTACTGCTATCTAAACAATATATTTACACTTGAGGGAGAAAAAAAATATTGGCAATCCTTATTTACCCTGAGAAATTAATATAAGAAAAAACAAATGAAACTAAACTTTACAGCAGTACCTTCCTTATGGTTCTGCTGAAGTTACTGTTGGGGCCTTTTCTTTTCTCTCTTCAAGCAATGGTGTTGTGTTTGATCTTGCTTCTTTGCTATCTTCATTGAATCTATCCACCCCATGCATGAAGATTCCTGTAATGGTGCACAAGTGTAAAAATATTTCATATCCTGTAGCGACTTTTCTGTTTTGAAGAGAAACATATTGAAGATACCTAGTTAGAATACATACCTATAAACCATATCACAGCCGCTGGAAACAATATAGATGTTAGAATTAGAGCAGTTTCCCTCCAATTGTTAATCCGATCCTGCGGAAAAGGTATCTCAAAAATTGAGCTATTCATACACACTCTAAACACGTTATTCAAAAATATAAAAGTATATAACACTACCCAAAGAAGTTGAAATCTAGGTCTATTAGTGAGGAACAATTATGATAAAGAAAAATTGAAGGGACATGAAAGTTTTACCCATGCGTTTGAACAATTGGGTAATAGTTAGTTGCTCCTTTCTTAAAAAACACTAAATGAGAAGATATGTTATTAATTCACAAAGAAGGTGGATATTAAAACAAACCTGAAGAACCCCGACAAGGGGAGATGAAGGAACATCTCCAAATATGTGAATTGAAACAGTCGACATAGCCATGGAGAGTGGTCGCAAACTAGGTGAAACACTATGTAGACATATAAAATTTACGGGCCCCTACAAAAAACAAGCCTACATCAATAGCTTATCAAGTTTCTTTAAGTATTAGAACTAAACCGATCCAGTACACTAGAACATGGTTCATAGGATTAACACTTAATCATGTTTTCAAGCTTACAACAACGGCAAAATTAAATAGCTCATTGTTATAAAGATGAAGCTCACCTGAATGGCAAAGACTAATAGTTCACCGAGGGCGAAAAGAGCAAGAAAACCATACATGCTCTTAAAACAGAAGGCACCAAAGCATAGTGCTCCCCCTATAAGTGTTGCCGTTGATAAAAGCTGTAGACATGGACAAATGATAGTAAATTCAGATTTTTACAATGTATAATATCCTAAACCATGAATAGACTGTTTATGCAAAGAATATACAGTAAGTTCATTTTCTATATTACCTTAAAAGCATTTGAGATTGTTGAATTCATAAAATCCAAAACAAAACCTCCTGCTATTGTGCCCAGTATGCCGCAAACGATTGTAATTCCACCAAACAACATATCTGCATTACTCTGCAAAACAAATCTTTCAATATCGCAGCCACATGTTGGTACTACTATAGTTTAGTTAAAGATGATTCTCATAAATAATGTGAGGTAGTAGAACACAAACATATTAGACGAAATAACAGTTCTGATAATGTCACTTCGAGGGCTAAAAGTTACCATGTTGTAAATGCTTTTGCCGGCCTTAGGCCCCCAATATGAATATGCCCCAATGACAAAGGTGTATGCTATGTATCCTGAAAACAGTATCAAAATTACCATCAATGGCATTTTAAAGCATCACCAGTAATGATATTATTACGTCTCCAATGCTAGCGGAAATCTAAAGGGCAAACAACTTTGTAAAAATAATAAGACCATAATTTATCATTAGACATACAAAGGGCAGCGTAGAAATACCTAAAACATTGACAACATAAACCTTATTGCGCAAAAGAGATTTCATGTCTTGTATGAATCTCGAGAATTGATTCAAATTATCGGAAGTATCTTTTTCCCTGCAATACATGGAGCTCAAAGACTATCAAATGCCCATTCATACCTAAAGTAAGATGTATTCCAAATTTTAAATTAAAATATATGGAGGCATCCATGTAATCATGAGAAATAACCCACAAAAAACAAACACTGAACTTTCTGAAAAATAACCTGCATACAGCAAATATGTTAATACTGAAATTATAGAGGAGATAATTAGTAACTGAATATCTTTTCTTATAGCTGAGGAAGATCCATGTAAGAAAAACAATATATATATAAATATATATATATATATATATATATATATATATATGTTTAGGTTAGAATTAGCATTAGCAATGATAACAAATTCGAAATTGCAGCCGCAATTTTAGCGTTATCACTTGATATTTTCATCTGAAACATGCATCAAATAAACATGTAGCTATAAACATATCATATATATATAATAATTAGTAAGGATGTGCTTCATGTTTCTATTACTTGTGAACATGAATACAAAAGTATGAAAAATATTAGAAGCATATGATTTATAATTTGATAGAATTCCTTAACACTATACTCTTCTACAGGGTACGGTTTCGGGATTCCCGTCCCCTGGATACCATTTGTAATTGATTTGTGAATTTGATACTAAAAGCAGCACAGATTTGTTTACCAGCTCATGAAATCATATAGAAAGACAAAATTAAGAGAGTCAAGATGTTTGCTTGCACCTGGAACATGTATTTGAGCTTTGATCCACAGCATCATTTCTTGCAGACACCTCTTCACCTCTTCTAGTTGTAATAGCGGTATTAGCATCTTCTGCAAATTCAACTTAAGAAAGCATTAATCATGAGGCTAATAAAATCAAAGATTAGGAATAGACTGATTATAAACTTACGGCACCTATGTTGTTAAAATTTGAATGAAACTTTGAGATGTTTACTGTGGCTAGCAACTTGAAAATATATCAAAATGTCACTTCTTTCTGTGTTAAACTTCTAAGTTAAATTTTCAAATACAAATCATCAAACTCAAATTCCAAATATCAAAAATAATAAGTCCAGACAACGTATGTTCCTTTCCACTCAAAAAACCATTGTAAGACTGAAAAATCTCTGATGCATATCATGATAAAGAAGGATTACCATGAACTTGACCAGAAGATGTCACCGTGGGTGCTGCTGCTTTTTTAGATTCAACAGGAGCAAAACCTGCATCCAAACTTTGCTTAGAAATAGCAAGAGGAAGTCAGTTAAATGAAAATAATCAAGTATGTTGAAGGTTTGCACCTTTTAACTGCAAAGGTTTCATCACAAAACCTAGTATAACAAACGGAAGCATCAATACTGCCTCACCCCAGAAAGCAAGACGCCAACTGAAATGACTTCCAACCTACTAAAAGAAGATTATTAGAATTTTGATGAAGGGAAAAAAATATTCTTTTTTCTTTTATTTCTTTATTTTTTTTTTTAATGGAGCAGCATTAGTCAGGAAAATAAGACAAATGATTAACATAAATCTCATATACAGATGATGACATAGTTGTAGAAGACAAATCTTTCCATTTTGAATGGTAAAAGTCATGGAGCATTATGAAATAGTGATCTTACCAAGCCACCATAAACATAGCCAAGTGCATAGCCAGTAGGAATACACATGTAGAAGATTCCGAGCCATGCAGTTTTCTGATAAAAATAAATAAGAATCAGAAGAACTGAATTATATAGACCTGCATCTGCATTATTGCTCTAAAAATGAAAGCAGGGAAAAGAAATGTACCAGTTATATGTTGAATTCAAAATCAAGATAGTACTACCATCTTTAAAGTTTCAAAATAACATTAAGATTTTGAAAAGACTTTACATTCTTAAAAACTTATAATCAAGTTTAGCCACCCCAATAAAGATACACCTCACAAAGTTTACAGTATCCATTTTTAAATAATACTTCTACGCATATCCATTTCACTTATTACACTAGTTTGGAAAACTTAGGCTTTCCCAGCTGTGGAAAGCCTAAGTTTTCCAAACTAGTGTAATAAGTGAAATGATAAAGCTTAAAGAGACCAAAAAATACATAAAAAGGAGCATAATACCCAAGGATTAGGAGATTATCCAATCAATGTTAGTCACAAAAATTAAATAGGTATATCATTTGATGAAAAAATAACCCTAGAGATATAGGACATTGGAATATTTGCAGTTTACACATTTTGTGCAGTAATCAATGGACAAGGTCAAGTTTACGACAGGTTGGTCCTCAAAAAATCCTGGGCTATATCAAGAATAGAATGTGATAATGTAATCTTCGAGTAGAGTCTACAAGAAGCACATTTCATCCAACAATCATTGGTCACAGTTAGAAGATGCAAAATGAACAACAATATATTTGCTCATGATTCATCCCAAGTAAACAAACCTGAGCAACTGGAGCATTATCATCAATAAATGGGGCAGCAAGACTTATAAATGATGCTTCACCAACACCAACTAGCCTGGAGGTTGATTACAGTACAAAATCAAAATGAATTCATTAGGTTGTGCTTAATAGTAAAGTAGGCAAAAGAAAAAGAAGATTTAAGCAGCAATAAAACAAAGATCAAAAGGTATCAACTGACTTACATGCGAAAGATTGTAATGGACCAGAATTCCCATGAACAACCACAACCAACTACAGCAATAGTCCACACCAACAATCCAACTCCAATGAGCCTAAAGGGATTGACCCTGAAAAATTTTATAAAAATACATAAGAATTTTGCACATAATGACAGTTATTATTGAATAAAACATAAAAGATGAGAGAAAAGTCGGATTTTCCCACAGAAATTGTACTAACTATTTATAATAACAGTTATTTGTACTAACTATTAAGTTTTGCCAATATCTCAGTTAAGTCTAGCATAATGAGACTAAAATTGGGTTTACTCCATAGGAACTACTAAAGGCAATGGACCACCACAAGTTGATGTCAATAAAGCAACTGAGAATCATTACCTCTTTGCTAATGATGCAAATATCGGAGAAGCCACTAGAAGTCCAACCATGAAAGCGGATGATAGTACACCATCTTCAAAATTGTTCAAGTTGAAATCTCCCCTATAAGTAACCATGAATTAGCTATGGTAGAATTTAATCAATTAGAGCTGTACTATTAAAATCTGATATTAGTTCACAAACTGCAGAGCTAGGGGATCACACTTGAATGTAAGAAAAGTCACAACGGAAATTTGTAATAGCAATTAGATGTGGTAAATGGATATAAATCCCACTAGATCATTACTCAAAAACTATAACTACAAAAATATGCAGGAAGCAAAGATCTGGTGAAATTTCCATTTTATTCTCCTATGAAGGAATTAATCATTTTTCTCTTTAAATATTTTAATGACAGATCTTTGATAAACCCACCTCTGCAGCCCGTCAGTTCAGACAGGAACTATGATATTCCCAATAGAATAATAGGATTATCATTTACCGTATCATCAAATGAAAATGAATAGACATATATTACACTATCCAATTTCACATGGCAAAAAGAGGTTTGAAGTCTTTTATGAAAGCCTTTAAGTAAGTCTTACTGTATTCCGCTACCAGATGTGCATATACCACTTTCAGTACAGGTTCTGCGACTGCCATTCACACCATTGCTCGCAATGGCTCCTCGGTCCACATAATTGAGCATATTGATCATACAGAATATTCCTAGTAGCCTGAACAAATATTACAAAGTAAGAACCAATCTCCAGAGGGCCAAGTCTTTCACTTCAGGTCATAAAATTAGAAACTTCTTATCACCACTAGACCAATGATGATAAATAGTTTACAGTCTTAAGAATTTAACCACCTTAAGCCATTTCAAACCAGTAAATAGATTTACAAATATTCTTACAATCCCACAGAAAATGACATAAAACAGAATAACACAACTTATCCTGATTGCTACTCGCAAAACTAGTCTGTCTATTAACAGTAAATGACCCCAAATGTTCTATAACTTTAACAACATTGATAGGTTTAAATCTCAATCATAACACAATTCACTACTGCCTTATAATGTGCCAAAAGAATACTCAATAAATTCAGGAGAAAAAAAAAAATCAAAACAATCCTCTTCACTTGCATATCAATCAAATAAATCCATATGTCTCCAAATCAAAATACCAAACCGCCAACAACAACCAATCCAACAGATACAAAATTCTATTTATAAATAAAATATAAATATTAAAGTTTTAAATTAAACAAAAAAAAAATTTAAAAAAAAAAAAAAAAAAAAACCTTTTAGGCGTGAACCAAGATGGCTCGGGAGCAGACAACAAGGATGGAGAATTGCGATTGACCATCTCTACTTCAAGATTCTCCACAGAAGATGATGGATTCGGATTCGTTTTAGGTCGTGATTCCTCCAAAGAAGCAGCTTTTGGTTCTTCTCCCTCTTTGGCTTCTTTTGCCATTCAAAAAAATTACTTAACACTTAAAACAAAAATTGACACACAGGTGGTTGTGAATTTTGAAGGGTAGCTGTTGAGGAACGAAAATCGTTTAAAATCAACCACCACTCATTGAGCTTTTCTTGTTTTTGTCGTCTTCTTCTTCGTCGTCTTTAAAAAGTGGTTTTTACTGCTTCTGGTTTAAGAGAGAAAAAGACAGATAGTGACAGACAGACTGGACTGGTGTTATTCGTTAAATCAAATCATTATCGCTTACGTTTGTTAAGAGATATATTCGGCCTCTGATCTTGCCACGTCATCACCACAGTTATGATTATCATCTTATCGGACCACTCGTGTAGCGGAAGGAATATGTGTTTTGATTCTTTTAAGATTCAAATGCCTCATTTACAATCATTATTATTATTAATTTATTTTATTTTGTTATATATTAAATTTAATAAAAAATTATTAAAAAGTAACCAATTTACGACTTCATAAAAGTACATGTTTAGAAACTTCACATGTATCTACTTGATTCAAAAAACCTGATAATTGTAAATTTACATTTCAAAAAAACCTGAGAATTGATACAAAATCTGAGTACATATCAAAATCTACAAAACATAATTTTCAGTTTCATCTGCAAAAACAGCAGTGAGCAGAATCTAACACACTAAACTCTGATGCGGCTTGATTTTGATTTTGAGTTTCTTAGCGTTTTTCCTCAATTTCAATCTCTCTTCTTCCTCTTGCAAGCGTAAAAGCTCAATTTCATCCTCCTTGTTTGCCAATTTCGCACTGTTAAACAAATAAACAAACAAAACGTTAGACCACATATATAATATATAAAAGTTAGAAAATTTAGTTTGCTTAGATGACAAGTTATCATACCTCTTTCTCTCTTCTTTCAGAATATCATTGAAATTGGACACCATACACTCATCATCATCGTAATCATCGTTCACTGCACAATTTCCGTTATTGCGTCTGCAGAAAACATTCAATGTTTAGTAAACATACATTATACAGTGATTCAAACACTTTCAACACAAACTGTTTTGCTGTCACACTTACCTAAACAAACTCTGGCACAGAGAGGAAATGTATGATCCATCAACCTCATCATCGTGATAGCAAACTGGCTTTTTCGTCTGCAAAACAACATTAGAGAGAACAATATTCAGAAACAGTGCGTAACATTGATATATATAAGAGATGATATGATTGATGTTGAATTTTAATACATACCTTAATCTTGGTAGGTTTAGGCTTGTTCTGAGTCAATTTCGCCTTCTTTATACTCTCAGAAGTCTCAATTTTCTCTTCATACTTCCGCTTGTTGATGATCTTTGACTTGGAAGACAAGTTAACCGTTGCTTTAGTCTCAGGATTCTTCAATTGATCAGGTTTTGCAAAACTATCAACAGCACCAGATTTGGTGATCTTTGGCTTGGAACTCAAGTTTTCCGTTGTTTTAGTCTCAGGATTCTTCAATTTATCAGGTCTGGCAAAACAATCAACAAGACCGGATTTATTGATCTTTGGCTTGGAACTCAAGCTATCCTTTCTTTTAGTCTCAGGATTCTTCAACTTATCAGGTTTTGCAAAACCACCAACAACAGCACCAGATTTCGAAACAGGAGGATTATTCTCCAGTGTATCGGCGAGTAGAGAAGAGTAATCGCGAGAGGCTATAAGTTGCCGAGCCGTTATCTTGCGGTTCAAGGAAACAGGCTCCTTCCGAAACTGTTTTGTGGCCAATTTTTGAATTTCCGACATTTTCGTTTCGCTTTCCAACGGAAGTATTGGCGCAATCGATGGCTGAGACTGACCAAAGAAACTTCCATAACTACTGTCGAAAACACTGAACATGTCAGTAAAACTAAACTAAAACTTAACTGAGCTCTAAACTCTGAAAAAAAAGACATTGATGAGTTCAAGGATTTACTTGTTGGAAGAAGGTCGGTTCGATTTGGCTCGAAATTTGGAATTAAGCTGCTCTCTCAATTCAAGAAACTTAGATTCCTCCATGTCTGTTAGTGCCGGTGCTTCTTAGAGACAGTGAATGGGAGAGTTCTGTTTTCGGTGATTTGTTAGTTATATTTATAGAGTTTTATTTTCCTTGTTGCAAAAGGAAGTGCCAAATTAGGAAACCCTAACTTTTTACAGTTGGAAGTGGATTCAAACTTCGGTGAGTTGGCAAAATGGGTTGAGTACCCTACCCCTTATCCAAGGTAGGCCTTTACTAGAAAACCCAAATGAAAAGGGTTTGCTTAGTGTGGAAGTTAGGGTTACATTAGATCTTTGCTCACCCCTATATTTCTATTTCATTTTTGTGTTAAAAATCAATTTAAAAATAATAAATTAAAAAAATATTTTTTTAAAAATATTATATTTTAAAAAAAATTTAAAAAAAAAAAAAAAAAACCTTTATAACATTCTATTTTTAGATAGGAGATGGTTTTGTTTTTATTATAATAAAATTAAATAATTGTTATATTTTAATTTTTATTAAAATTATGATTTACATATTATTTAAAATTAGTAATAGATTAATGAAAATTTAAATATATTAAATATGTATTTAAATCAAATTTATATTGAAGAAAGAGAACTCTTTCATGTAATTAATAAAAAAATAAAAAATTGAGGATTATGCATAAAAGAAAATTTATAAAATAAATAAATAAATAAAAATAAATAAATAAATAAGACATAAGAATCGATATTAATATCTAGATATAAAATCCAAACTCCCATTAATCTAATATTAATAATTGTTATGTTATTTTTGAAACCTGTTACGTCTAAATTTATAAATGTTAAGTTGAATATATAATAATATCATTTAATTTATTTGTTTTTCTCTTTTTAAATATATAATAATATCATTTAATTTATTTTTTTTTCTCATCAAAGAAAAAGAGAAAAAGAATCATTTAGATGGTAGTTCCGAAAGAACGATTATCAGTAACAATGAAAATTCTTCTCTAAATTTACTTGAAGATAAATTAAAATACTTTAGGGTAAGAGTTTTTTCTATGGATGGCTAAGAGTTTTTTTCTATGATGTCTATGTCTTCTCTATATAAACAAATAAAATACCATCAAAGATAAAATTGCAAATCAAGATGTAATATGATGCTTATTTATCAATGCCCTAATTAATTCCTCTTGATTATATACAATACACTATCTCTACAGAACAAATTATAAGGCCTTTCTTATAAATACAGGCAGATTAGACTGCTGAACAGACTAGAATTAAATTGTAACTGTGACAGACAGCAAAACTTGAGGAGATCAAGCTTGGGAATATGAAAATGGAGACAAGAAACTTATCTAGTTGTGTTCTATGTACTGATGATGTCTAATTTATAATCTCTGCTGTACCTTCGGCTTGTTCGGAAAGACTGTCCTGTACCTCCAACTCCAATTCACAATATAATACACCTTTACCATCTATTTCTTCAGAAACTTTAACATTGCCTTCAAATGTTGCTCGATTCATCACCTCTTGATATCTTCGTGAACCAATCATGTCTGTGTCATTTACCCTTGGTAATTTTTTGTCGTTTGAGCTTGATGCAGCAATGGAGTCTGCTACTCTCACCTTTTATCAAGAGAAACAAAGTTGTTATAGTTCACAAAATGGGAAAAAAACAAAGAAAGCCGCTTATATATAGAGGTTATTCATATGTTCATTCAGATCAATCAATATCTGCAACTATGTATGTACCTGCAATGGCTTCATAACTTCAAAATCCTTATCATCAGTTTTGCCAAGTGTGTCTTGAGCTTGGAGCTCCATTGAGTCGCGCACAATCTGACTTAGAAAGGATACATCATCAGACATGACACCAAATCCTTTCAAGAGCTTAGAGCCAAGCTGCAAACTTGTCTGCAGTAACAAATAATGTATTGGTCAGCTGTGACACTTCTACTCACAAAGGAGATAATAAATAGACAAAAAGAGATTGATTTAATAATACCTCAGCATTCTCTAGAATAGCATCCGTTGCTCCAGCTTTTTTCAGATCCAGAAGATGCTTGAGGTCCTGAGCTCTGGCAAAGATCGGGATCTGCATAGTATTTATTTTCGTCATTACAGTTATTTGGTTCCAAGAAATACTGCTATAGGTGTCCAATACTACACATGAAGCAATGAGAAAGTGTCATTGCAAATTAAATTGGAAGGGTTGAGAATGGAGGAGGGAGGGTTGAGAATTGGAATTTGGTCCAAAATTAGATTGCACTAGGAACAAGGGCTAATGGTGACGGCAGAGGAAGAGTACAAATCAAATGATCAATACAAGACCGGCAGAAGAAGAGTACAAATCAAATGACCAATACAAGACCAGGTGCAAACAAACATACATAGAGAATTAATTTTCCGGAAGGCCTACCGCTGGAAAAGCAAGCCGTAGTCTTTGAACAGCCTCAATTGTCCTGTTCTTCCCTGTGTGCATGATCATGACAGCTTTTGGAGAAGCAATACCAGCAGACTGCAGTACTTCTGGACGGGATCCATCTCCATACAGAACTGAAAAACCAAGTTTTCTAGATTCCTGAAAACACAAATTAGAAGAACAATTTAGGTAATATTTTTCCATATGCTTAGTACTCGATTAAAAGTTAAGACGTGAAATAGTCTAGAAGGCAGTTAGAAAGTATCTTCTATCTAAATGGCAAAGGCACAATAAAATTTTCAGAATAACTACAGAATTCTGATTCACTTAGAGTGCGAAAGAAAACACGTTTGGGCAAGAACAGACAGTTTAAATATTAATATATTACCACTTCCACAATGTCACATAGAGCTAAGAAGAAGACAAATTACATTTATAACTAACCTTGACAACTGATGGATTCAGATCAAAAGCTACATAAGGCCATCCCACAAAAGCGCTATCTCCTCCAGAAGCCAATGGGGTGGATAAAAAATTTGCAAGCACCTGACCATAGGAAATTAGAATGCATGGTAATAGTAATAATATAGCTAGGCAAGCCTCATATTCATAGTTTTCACAAGAAAGAAAGTTTAAGAAAACTGATGTACCTGACCCATTTGTCCAAATCCTAAGATAACAACAGGTTCACTACTCTCATAGTTCACCATCTCTACAGCTTTCTGTGGACATCAATATGTTCAGGTTACACTCAAACACTGATATGTATCAGATCGCAACTATTTTAATATAACTTGAAAATTCACTAAAATTACTGGGGAAGAACACATGTTAGGGCCATAGGAGAGTTCCACAAAAGCCAAAAAGCAGACATCAACTATCCCCATGAAATTTTTAGGATTGAAATCAAACTGATGATCAGGGTGTTAAAAACATACGTCTTCTGCTTCAATCTTGCCGTCTAAGAAATCGGCAGCCCATCTTCCAACTTCATTGAGAAATGGAGTTAATGCCATTGACAATACAACAACAATTATAAGCAGCTTGTTAAGCTCAAGTGGTAGAACTCCAAGCCTGCATTCCAAGAAATTAAGTGTATCGCAAAGATAAGCATGATTACTAAAATTTAGTAGCAGCACAGAAGTAGTTAATTAAGAGACCAACCTGTTAGCAAGAGAAAAGACAACAAAGGCAAACTCGCCTCCTTGAGATAGAAGAAAGCCTATTCTAACACTTTCTCGTAATGTTAGTCCAACACGTGGACCTATTGCTGTTATAATAAGTGTCTTGATGGCAATTAAACCAGCCAGGAGCGACAGCACATTTGGCCACTCTCTGAAAAGGAGCTGCACATGAGAAAATCGGTGTTTTACTAGAAAGTATCTGAGAAATATAAATCAGTTCTCTACTTCCATCCGTGGCAAACTGAACTTATGAATTACACAAGTAGAAGGTTATGAGAACATCAATTTCACAAGCTTTTCCCAGCTGATTAAATTAATTGAGAATTGTAGCCATTTGAGCTATATCATTAGTACCTCCATGTCAATAGATGTCCCCGTGGTAACGAAAAATAAACCTAGAAGCAAGCCTCTAAATGGCCTTATATCAGCTTCAATCTGTGTCCGAAAATTTGTTTCTGCTAATAGTGCTCCAGCTAAAAATGCTCCAAGCTGCACATAAAATTAATTTCAATCGCATCATGAAATTCAGAACAATCAACCAAATCTGTTTTTGACTAAGAATGACTAATACCGTATCACTAAAACCCAACTTCTGTGTGGCAAGTGAAGTTCCTGCAACTGTTAGAAGGCAGAGAGCAACAAAAGCCTCTGAGCTTCTTGCTTCAGCAACAACCTAAATTAACAATCTTAGGTAAGTGTTAGAACCGATAATAAGCAGTTGCGCAAATTTTTATACAGATGGATTTATGCACCTCAAAAATACGCCTAAGGAGATATTTTCCACTGAAAGAAAGTAGGCCAAGTCCACCTAAAGCCTTTAGACTTTCTTTCAAAAGCATTGGCCAGATGCTTTCCTCAACCAGGTTCTGCCAAAAGAACATAAAATTACAAGATGTAACAACTTAACAAGAAAGATAGTAAATTCAGTTTACTGCCTGCTGATGTACGGCTTAATTATTCTTTAGTTGTGAGCATCTTCATTACATAAAACACTTCCTACCTACAAAAGCTCCACCATGAGAGCAATCATCTTACTAAAAGATACTAAATTCAGTTGCTGCCCGCTGATGTATGGTTTATTCTTCTTTTAGTTGTGTACATCTTCATTACATAACACACTTCCTACAAAAGCTCCACAATGAGAGCAATCATCTTACAGCTTGGTTGTGACTAACTGACAATAATGGGATTATATGTTTAGTTATATTTCAAAATTGACAAGTTTAGTGAGTATCAAGAAAATTAATAGCCCCTCTTACATATTTCAAAGAATAGTACACATATGAAATATCTGATCTAGATTTGAAACAGAGTAAAATTAAAAGCCTCTCACTCACCTGTGTCTCTAGCACTGGAAGAATGACCAAAAGTGGAACAACTGCAATGTCCTGCTCATACAAACCAGTGGTCCAACAGGGTTATTCATATCATTTATTCCTACTTTGAACTACATAAATGGAATAAAAAGGAATATGGGGATATAATATGCCCAAGTATGAGCATCAGGTTTAACCTGTAATAGAAGGATTCCTAAAGTTGCTGATCCAAATCTTGTTGGAAGCTCACCCCGCTCTGCAAGAAGCTATATATTATGCTTTATGAGCACTAGAATTAGATGAAATCCAACTGTACATAGTTATCATAATTAAATGACAGATAGATAGGAATGTAAACAACATAACAAGCAAATACAGCATTTCCTTCCTAAAATTTAATTAATCTCTGCAGAAAGACAATCAGGAAGTTGCAAAAAGAGATAAAAGATGGCTGGAATAACTAATAGTTAACTAAAATCACATAAGTCCATTTCAAAAGTAGCATCACTCAACTTCTAGAAGATTGTCTAATTAAAAAGAAATTCCAGGTTCTAGGATGAAATGGTTCCCAAATTTTCCTAATTACTAAATCTTTTTCAATGCTATAATGATAAAACTTGAAAATATAGCTTTAATACACAAGTAAGAATACCAGCAAACATGATACAAAAGTTATAGAACATATGATGTATGAAAGCATCACTAAGGATACCTGTAGAACGAATGCTGAGGATGATAGAGATAAAGCAGCACCAATCACCACTGCCTCATCAATGCTTCTGATATTGACCTGGGAATAGTTATTAGAATTTATAGGGAAAAGATTTGCAATAAACTATAGTTAGGCATTCGATATCAAGACTTAAGTAGCAATATTCGATTAAAAGATGGTGCCTAATTTTTATAGGATAAGGATCTAGAAATCAGCCGGTCAATAGATTGAACAGCAACATACACACGAACCACCGTTATGCTTTGTTTGCTCATAAATTTCACATCCAAATTTATATAAATGCACAGATGACCCAAACGAAGGAGGAGGATGGGCATTTTATTGATCAAGAAGACACAGGATCATGCAATCTCAAGGCAAAGAGAAAACTATACAACAAGGAAAGCACAACTACTTGACGAAGGGCATTCTTTTGATAAAGACATCTCCACAAATAATGCTTTACATTTGAATATGTAGCATGTAATCTTAAAAAAGTGGATACAGAGTCCTCACCAGATCAGGCCTTGAGTGGAAAAGGAACTCTAAGATTCTTGTTCCAATAGCACCGTTAGGTGGAAGTTCAAATGCTGTGAAAGCTAGAGTGGATAGGACAACCTTCCAAAAAAGATGTTAAAGAAAGGTTAGAAAAATAAATTGAAAACATGTCATGTCTCTCTCTTTATGTGTATCTATACACACATTTACGAAAGCAATTTTACTATGCACTCAATTGCTAAATCTCACAGCAAACTTGAATCTAATTTCACATTAAATTACCACTAATTATTTTTGTGGTCAAAATAATATATTGTATTGTATGCTTTATAAAAACAATTTACACTCCCTTAACTCATATCTCTTAAGATGGATACAGTAATAACTAGAAAATTATAACCTCAATTTGCTACTCAAACACAGAACCACAGACTACTGAGACATTTAATTAGATTAGTCAGCATAAATTAACACCATTTTGTGAATGAATGATATTACGCATGAAGTATCTTAGGAGACAAGTATATCTAATCATGTGCAAGTACATAAACAAAATAGCATTTTAGAGAAAAAAATTTACAAAAATTAATAGTCAAACCTGAGTCAATCCCATGCCAAAGGCAAATTTGGCAAGTGCCTTTAGACGCGCAAGCGAAAGCTCCAAGCCCATCTCAAACAGCTGAAAGAAACATGGGTTAAGTCAGAGTGAAATTTTTTATTACATGAAATTTAACATCATAAAGTATAATAAAATGCCCAGAAAATTAAATAAATATCTCCAAAAAAAATATGAAAAATAAAAGAAATTGATGCGTGTAGTGATTGGTGCCTTTTGATTTGATCACACCAATAGCTACACAACTTTCTCAAGGGGTTTCAGTAGTATGATTATGTACACAAAAACAACAGTAGAGTTAGGTAGAACTTTAAGGTGATTCCTGAGAACTTGAGTAACCTCAGAGAGATCTAATAAATTTTAAAAATTTAACAGATAAATAGAATCAAGACACATACAAGCAACTGCAATAGGAACCACATAGGTAATACAAAATTCAACAAAGGAAAACGGTATATGAGGACATTTTCTGTAACAGCATATACAAATAAATGATTATCTCCAGCCTTGCAATCAGAGATACCACCACACTAGCCCCATGGACTTAAATTTGGATAAGTGTATTTTAGGGTCAGAATCAATTTAACAACACTTCTAGAAAATGTCAAATGGGCTTCTAACAAATAAGATCATCATATAGCTGCTAGTCAGTCCTGTAAGAATGTGATATCAATCATTAAATAATATAAAGTAATGCTCATTAAATGAAATGAAACTATTGTATAATTGTGCTTACCAGGAAAAGGATCCCCCATTCAGACAGAACTTTAACATCAGTAAGATTTCTGATTACACCAAACTGATTGAGAACAACTCCAGCAAAAAAGAAACCAAGTATCTGAAATAAATAAGTAATCTTATTAACAACCTGTTCGACAAAGAATAACCCCTCAGATATATTAAATTCAGAATACTAAATTCTTAATGTGATTTTTATCGTACGGGTTCTCTAATAAACAGCAACTGCAGTTTTCCATTAACTCATTGAAATAATAGGACTTATTTTATGGAAGAAAGTAAAGCTAACAAATATAAAAATAAATGCCCTTGATTTCTTGTAACAAAGTTGGATTTTGCAATCAGTAAAGTAGCATGAAAGACAACCTTCATGACTTTCAAAATCTGTTAGGAAAAAAAATACTCCATTCCAACTCCATCTATTACTGTGCCAACAGATATGCAATTCTATTCTACAATATCTGCATGCCTATCTATGCATTAACAGTGTTAACAATGTATTTTTCTCTGGACCTTAGAATGATGACAATGGCATCTCTTACTTGGCCTGGATACTGCTGTTTCATCTCTGAAAATGCAACTATTTGTGCTCTATTTCAATACCTGCTAGATATGATTACTTATCCTACCGTTTCTATAAATTACAAAATTGATATAATTAAGAACCTCCAATAAGGCCATCATGTATGCAGAAACAAGTCCACACAAAGTACAAATGGACATTGATTAGTTCCTACATATGTGAGAGCAAGTATTCCACTGAAACACATATCAGTAAGCATAACAGTGCACTAGGGCTCA